>CM073130.1:37938504-39138504 GCA_037039145.1 Fundulus diaphanus
TAGATAGATAGATAGATAGATAGATAGATAGATAGATAGATAGATAGATAGATAGATAGATAGATAGATAGATAGATAGATAGATAGATAGATAGATACAGGGGTTGGACAATGAAACTGAAACAGCTCTCATTTTAGTTTGGGAGGTTTCATGGCTAAATTGGACCAGCCTGGTAGCCAATCTTCATTAATTGCACATTGAACCAATAAGAGCAGAGTGTGAAGGTCCAATTAGCAGGGTAAGAGCACAGTTTTGCTCAAAATATTGCAAAGGGATGTTCGGGTGCTAACCCGGATTGTATCCAAAAAACATAAAACCACGGCTCCCCAAATCACAGCAGAATTAAATGTGCACCTCAACTCTCCTGTTTCCACCAAAACTGTCCGTCGGGAGCTCCAGAGGGTCAATATCCGCGGCCGGGCTGCTATAGCCAAACCTTTGGTCACTCGTGCCAATGCCAAACGTCAGTTTCAATGGTGCAAGGAGCGCAAATCTTGGACTGTGGACAATTTGAAACATGTATTGTTCTCTGATGAGTCCACCTTTACTGTTTTCCACATCCGAGAGAGTTACGGTGTGGAGAAGCCCCAAAGAAGCGTACCACCCAGACTGTTGCATGCCCAGAGTGAAGCATAGGGCTGGATCAGTGATGGTTTGGGCTGCCATATCACGGCATTCCCTTGGCCCCATACTTGTGCTAGATGGGCGCGTCACTGCCAAGGACTACTGAACCATTCTGGAGGACCATGTGCATCCAATGGTTCAAACATTGTATCCTGAAGGAGGTGCTGTGTATCAGGATGACAATGCACCAACACACACAGCAAGACTGGTGAAAGATTGGTTTGATGAACATGAAAGTGAAGTTGAACATCTCCCATGGCCTGCACAGTCACCAGATCTAAATATTATTGAGCCACTTTGGGGTGTTTTGGAGGAGCGAGTCAGGAAACATTTTCCTCCACCAGCATCATGTCGTGACCTGGCCACTATCCTGCAAGAAGAATGGCTTAAAATCCCTCTGACCACTGTGCAGGGCTTGTATCTGTCATTCCCAAGACGAATTGACGCTGCATTGGCCGCAAAAGGAGGCCCTAAACCATACTAATAAATGATTGTGGTCTAAAACCAGGTGTTTCAGTTTCATTGCCCAACCCCTTTAGATAGATATGTATTGCAGCTGCTCTGTGAAGGCATCAGAGCTTTGTTAGACGTTAGCGAATAATATATATATATATATATATATATATATATATATATATATATATATATATATATTATTCACCAATGTCTAAAGCTCTGATGCCTTCACGGAGTAGATGTAATTTTGGAGAGACTAAGTCACAAAAACTTGGACATGTAGACCTGTATCTCTCTATCTAATATTAGAAAAATCACATTCTAATATAAACAATATCTTTTAATCTTACTTGTGAAAAGTTATCCCTCGAGCCCTGACGTCAATAGTCCGTCGACTTAAACAAAAATACGCCGCACAGTGCTGAGGTATCATTAGTGTGTTCAGCTTGAATCAGCAGGTTAGGGTAGCAGATTGACCGCCCCAAGATGGCGGCCGTAATTCCTGCGCCGTGACAGTCAATGCCGGGTCTACTCTTATATTATGTCTATGATAGCAACGAGATAACGTTGCTACGATACGGTTTAAAAGCGCTGGCGCACTGAAATCTGCCTTCTTCCTTGGCATTCCGCCAAATTGAGGAGACACGTACAGCTGTTTCATCCCGTTGGGATTCCCCCACGTGGCATGTGCTCGATTTCTCGCTGGACCGAGAACTTCCGAAGCAAATTCATCCCTGTTTTCATGCAGGAGGTCGACTTTAAAAGGTACTTTGAATCCACTTCGATCAGAGACTGAGAGCCGCTCATCTCCCAGTGATCGTCACGGAACAACGTTTTTGTTTGGCTGACAAAGCGTCTGAAAAGCCCAGCGAGACGAAGGGATTTTCCTCCTGTTCCTCACTGCCCGACGGACCGGCACCGCCGAAGCTGCATAAACCACAGATTCGCAATTTTCACTCTTTCCCCTTTTCATCCTTATCTCCAGTTCAATCTCGTTGTCTGTAACTTTGCAGTTTGAGCATTTTCCTTGAATCTTTGTTCAGGAGTAAGACCGCCGCTTTTCCAAAGCTCGCCCTATACACTAGCTGTGCGCTAAAGACGTCATTAGGACCTCCTCCTCACGCATCACGCAAGGTCGTAGGTTATGTGTCGTCATAGTTGCCATCTTGGGAAGGTGCAGAGTGGCTAAACTGTTAGCTAGCTTGTAGGGAAACACTGAAGCGTCCATCTGGTTTCTCAAAGCTATTTCGTCTTTCAATGCTGCTACGTCAAGTGCCGACGTCTTGAATGTGATGTTTAAGCAACTGTGAATTGAACTAAGAATTGCTACCTCTCATTTTAATCCATTTTTGACTTGTTTATTTTCATTTATTTGCCTTTTGCATGTTTATTTTAGTAGTGAGTAGAGTAGTGAGGAAGTTGTTTTGGTTCAATAAATAATACCGTGTGGAATAGTAATTGTTTGTGTTTATTTCGATCCAGAGTTTGCATGGTCTTTCAGAATACAGAATTACCTCTTTTTGAGTTAACATCTGAGATTAATACTGAGACATCTTCATTGGTTTGTGGTAAAGGAAGTAAGGATTAAACTCTAATTGCAGTTATAATTTGAGTTATCAACGCTTGCTGGATAAATCTCATCGGTCAGAAACCAATCAGATCACCCTGTTCCAGCATAAATGAGTTCATAACAGCTAATTAATAAATGCATTAGTATTAATCATTACAGGCTTATAGCCCTGGGATCACAACCATTTGAACTATATGTGTTATAGCTACCATTTGAGTTTGAATGACCTGTTATTAAAATTATAATAGCAAATTATAATTAATGATAATAATCATAATCAAACAGGTTTCTGGCATAACACATTTCAGAATTAGGTAGATAAGCCAGCTTTTACACATTTAGCAACTGCAAATGCATTTTCTGATATAATGTTCTTATTTTAAGTATATGAAAATAAAACATAACATCATAGTAAAAAACTCCAATGTTAAAAGCTTCATTACAAAATACATGCAGCCTCTGAAAGATGATTTACCCATGAAAATATAAACAGAGTTCAACTGCATATCAAAGCTTACAGCATCTATGGAAACTCCTGGAAGGATCTAAATCAGTGACTTGTTACTGTATAATTAAATCTTACCATTATTGCCGCCATATGGAGAATAAAATGGTTAATTGCAGTGATACTGAAAAACAGAAAGATACTGATTCTGGAGGCCAGACAGGAAAGTTACTCCTCCGTTCAGCAGAGGGTCAGGTTCTCCACAGTCAATTACTGTGGAAGAGAAAAAAGATGCAATATTTTGTGAGAAATTATTTTTTCAGGATCATCCAGTCTTATATTATGGAAACAGTTATTAATAAAAGTCTGCCTTCTCTCAGGCTGGAGTTGTGGCATTCAGGCAGTGGGAGGTTCCACTCTCTGTTACTTTGGCACATTGCAGAGAAACACTTTATCTCCTGACCATCCTGACCAAAAGAAAAGTGGTACATGTTACATTGAAACAATGTGGTGTTTCAATGCAAAACACAAGAGGTTTAAGCTTACCATCATTAGTTTATATCCTTGATCACAGTGTACATAGATGTGGTCTCTGTAGTAATATTCAGTTAAGCAAGGAGTGACCCTTCCATTAGTTACATTGCCAGGAACCGGACACATCACTCCTCAACACACAACGGAAAAGCAAAAATGTCTGATCAGCGGCATGTTTGACCTTCTGTCACCGTTAAATTTCTAATTTCCCATCAACATTTCTATCCTCTCACTGGATGTGCTGTAGTGCAGGCTCCATCCGTTGCTTTGTCCCTGAGCACCAATGTGGTAGTCCAGCCTGACAGTGTTTGAATTTGTGTTTATTATTCCTGGACTTGTTCCCCCACACAGCCTCATGGGCTTTCTGCCTGGGATGTTCACCTAATAAAAAGAAATGTTTCAGTTTGAATCAGTTTGTTAACTGTGCAGACAAATACATTTTGTTAACCTCTATTAATTCTAGTAAAGCTATAAAGCTGCTTCATATCACCTCCAACCAGTGATGGAGACAGTGTTGGCCTTCCTCAGTGTCCACACTCTCGATGTGGAACTTGTCAGAGAAGTTAAGAGAGACAGAGAGGCCAGACTCCACAGTAATGATATAATGACAGGGCAAAGCTTGAGGCGAAGGGTATGGGTAACCTGGACTTGATAAATACCCCTCTGGCTTATCAAATACACCGCCGCCACAGGATACTGGACACAAAGAAAGTAAAAAAAAAGCGTTCATACAGTTCCTTTCAAGAGTATTCACATTCATCTAGCTCTTTCACATTTTCTCACATTAAAACCTCAAACTTTAATGTTTTTTATTGGGATAAGATACAAGAAATACCTTTATTGTCCTACAAATGGGAAATTTGGGTGTGACAGTGGCAACACATAGACACAATTACACACTAAACCAGAATCGAAAAACAAGCCAAAGCCAAAGCAACAAGTTACAAAGCAACAGAGAATTAGCTTATCAGAGGGCAAATACAAAGATCAAATAAAAAACGGATTACATATTGCACAATTATTGAATATGACATATTCAGATAAAAAATTTAAATATTCAAGTTAAACATAGGTAAATACAGCACGCCATTTACAGGATGAGAGAAAAATTAGAAATATGCATGATTGTAGAGGCAACACCCAAAGCAGCTTAAGCATGTCCAAATGGACATTAGTAATTCAAGAGTTGAAACCTTCAAAGGACCTGGTATACACTGTAAATTAATTAAACTTAGACTTAGACTTAGACAAACTTTATTGTTTATTGAAATTTCGTTGCATAGAGCTTACGACAATGTAATGAGATTGCAATTTAAATAAAATAACACTACAATTTAGAGTGCAGCAGTGATAAGGACTGTACACGTTTTTTTTTTTTTTATATTCATGATAGCGCACAATCTTTTGTTTAAAATGTTATTTAATCATCTTTTCATTTCATTCTCATTCATTAATCGGTCAAATGTTCAAAGTAATTTTATGTAGGTATAGACATATACCACTATAAATGAAGTTAGTTGAGGACAAATACTATTTGTGTAATTTATTAGTTAAATATTTTACAACTTAAAAACACTAACTCTATAACTCTCTGAACAAAGTTTAAATCATTTTTTTTGGTAGAGAATAATGATAATGAATTAGCCAAAAATTGACATTAGAGATCTGACTGAATTATTTTTGCTTTTAACCCATTGCAGAAACCAAGTGGGAGTTTGAAAACAATGTGCCGGGAGACAGGCGTTCTCTCTCAGCAAAGCAAGCTTTGTTCACCCGGTCAGCTCAAAGCCGATGAGGTAAGCCGGTTGCGGTGCAGCGCAGTAGCGGACATATCCAAGCATGTCTGAGTATTTTTAAAAGTAAGCGATAAGTTAATACACTAAGTAGATATTTTGGGTTTATATAGCTAACGTCTCACCCTAAAAACTTTTTTAAAGTTACTATTATGTTACAGAAAGTGTAATATATACAACTTCTTCTTATTCATAGCGTTTGACTCCTCTCAGCTACTACTGGTTCCAATTAAACAATTCTCTTCAACCCACAATGATTCATGGAATAGGGTGGGCCACGAAGGATGCGTCTTTAAATCAGGGAAAAGAAGGAAACTTTTATCAGCCGCGTTTGAAGACGCATTTAAAGGAGCCTTTGAAGGAGTCTTGAATTGGGACAGCCTTTGTTGCAGGGCTGTGACGTTATCACAGCTCTGCACAGCCTACCATCTTCGAAGGATGCAGCTCCTGAATTGAGGCACACCCACAGTAAAAGATTCATGATCAGATCAGAACCAGTGCAACTATTGTTGTAAACACTTATAGAGTATGTTGTGAGCAGCAGAGAATTAGTCTAACAGCAGCTGGCAGGAAGGACCTGCAGAAGCACACCTTTGAGCATCTAGGGGCAGCAGTCTGTCACTGCAAGAGTTCTCCAGATCTGTAACAGCTCCATGCATGGGGCAGGAGACTGCTTTCAGATTATCTCTCTTTCTGGAACTAAAAGCCCTCTTCTCCTTTAGTAGACCTTTTATCTCAGGGTTCATCCAGGGCTTGCTGTTGGAGAAACACCTAACTTTCACGAGGGGCGCAATAGAGTCCACACAGACATTTATATAATTTGTGATGCATTCTGTTATTCAATCTATGCCCTCCCCATGAAGATAGCAAAGTTCATTCCACGCAGTGGAGCAGAAGCAGTTTCTCAGGGCTTCTTCATCCTCCTCAGACCATTTCTTCACTGTCCATGTTACAACTGGTTTTCGAGGGCACATACATTGCTATAGCAATAACACGTGAGAAATCTCTCAGGGTCAGGCGAGGTCTTAGGTCACCAGCTAGGAGCTCAGTATCCTTGGTGCAAAGTGTCCCTTTAATTTTAACATGTCCAGAGCGGCACCATATGTTACTAGCAACACCCCTCCTCTTTTCTTACTGCTGTTTTCCATTCTATCAGCTCTGAGCAGATGGAAGTCTTCTATGTATATTCTGGTGTCCAGAATTTGCTCTGTTAGCCAAGGCTCAGTTAGCATCAGTAAGCTGGCCTCTCTATACAGGCGCCTCAGTGGATCTTTGTTTGTAAGGGATCTCACAATTCCCATGATGATGGCTGGAAATGTAGGTCTATATCTTTTTCTCCAGCTATGTCTGCCATGACTCTTTCTCCTTATCTCCCTGGGGATATCTTGCAGAGCCACTGCTGCTCTGGCTGGATTGTTGGCGAGTGCTAGCAGCTGATCCCAGACATAAACGATGGCTGCACATTGCCCTCTGTTGTCTCCGAAACGAAATTCCACATAAAATAAGATGAGCAGCAAAATTGACCACAAAACAGCTAGTTCCATCGTGTGACTCGAAAAGGCGCAAAAAAGACAAGGGCATCAATACACTACTAGAAGTAAATAAAAAGCACAAGTGTTAAAAACTGAGTCACTGTCACGAGCTGCCCTCTCTTGCGCCGTGGCTACTGATGAACAAAACAACTCAGTGCCTATTGTATTGTGAAAGGAAAATGTTTACTTACTTTAAGAAGCAAGTACAACATTAAACAACAATATATGACCACATGCAAACTTTTGCGAAGCAAAAATTACAAAGCAAGAGGCATCAAGGTATTGAAAACTGATTTTAGATCTACCCCCCATGAGCAACTACCCTGTTCTTCTCATTCTCCAAACTTACACATGCAGGTGCGCTGATCTGAACGTAGCTCATAGCCATGGTGACAAGCACAGAGATAAGACCCAAGTGTGTTGAGGCAGGTCTGAGAGCAGAGTGGACCTGATCCATCCTCAGGTTCTGGTGCTGAGCATTCATCTATGTCTGATAACATCAATTTATCCATATTATAGTGGGATATTCCAAAATCAAAATATAAATATATTATTTGTACCATGTGACAGGAAATTTTTCAGAAGGCACCTATTGCTTGGTACTGAGCGGAGAATCCCACGTTCTGATTACGGTCCGGGTTGTAGTCGTCTGACAGGAAAATCAGGGTGAGTCTGTTGCCTGGAGACAGAATGGGCTGGTACCCGGTACCTGGTCCATTAGCAGAGTTCTCATTGCCACAAAACCTTCCAAGAAGCTTTTCATCATGTAGAACCTGCAAGGATAAAGTCGTACACATGATGAAGAAACGCTACGCACAAAACCTTTAATAGAGGGTATTGTGGATTGGTAAACGTAGGCTATATAAAAGCAAATTTATATTTTGACCGCTTTATTCTTTGTTTCCAGAAGGAAAAGAAATAGTTGTAGACTGTATTCTGCCTAGAAAGGAGATACAATTGATTCAAACTTCTATATTCTTCAAAATCATAAAAATTTAAACATATAAAAGCATAAAAGAAAAACAATAAACAGCCCTCACATTTAAAAAAAAAAAAGACCACAGTACCACAGTACTAAGACACAACCTAAGAAAATAGTTTGATAACTCTGAGCCTGGCATTTCGTTATTAAATCCAATCTCTAACAAGGAAGACTTTTTAGCCCAAACGTATGTATTCTTGAAAATATCAAATATTTTGCAAACTGCAAGCAATTATGCAATGGGAACATCTGACAATATTGTATGGCTCTGACTGTAAGTGAATCCTTGTAGCAGCCCGCAGAGGCTTCGACGTCCAGGTGTGTGAAGGTCAGGCTGATCTTGAAGCCCTCTGGCACACTGAGGTCCCACTGCTTCTGCAGGTTGGGGGGATAGGGTTGAGGATACTGGGGGGAATGGATCTCTCCATACATCAGAGGGTCTGAGTCTGGCAGTGGGACACACTCACAGACAAGCACATGCAGAAACCTGGAGAGGTGCATAAACAAGAGTTTGATCTGTTTATCAGTCTGTTGTGATCTGAGCTGCTGGTCCAAAGTCGATTCAAACAGAAAAGAGCAAACAAAGTGACAGAATCAACTAAAGTGCAGAAGATACACATTATACATAAGAACATATTTAATGGTGTAACAGTGGATCAACTATCTGCATATCAAAACATGCTCACTACCAAGAGTTATAAATGCTTTAAAGTAGAGTAAAATGTTTCTTTGCCTCATAATTGATTTTGAAAAACTCACCATATGATGAGAGATATCCGACCAATCCTGGGGTTGATTATATCCATGTCTGAAGTAATCTAGCTGTGTACCAGCTAAAGTCTGAGAAACAAGTGAATCCCTAATGTCATACTGGCTCCTGTTTGAAGGGTTTAGTAACTCTTGTTAATGCCAGGAATATGCCTTGTTTGTCTTGGCAAAAATCAAGTACATGTTTGACTTTGAATAGCAGGTGAAAAACATATTATTTTGTGAACGCAGTGATAAGAATCGGGCAAGAAATTGTCAGATTTTTATATTTATACCATTTTACATTGCGTTTTGCTATCCTTCATTGTAATTTTTTGGCTTCTGGTTTATGCACTAGAGGTATTTTAAATTTTCCAGTATCACCCTCCTAAGTAACAAGCTAGTAAATGTTTGGTTTTGTGTGATATGTCATAATAGTATGCCAATAAATATAGTTTTGCAGAAGTTTATTTTCAATTCAAAGATAATCACAAACAGAAATGTTTGATTTGTGACACTTCTTTTTAAAACTACTGTTCTCACAATCCCAAGCCTCAGGGAACATAAGCAGGAAGTGTTGCTTCAGTTTACTCGCTGTCTACGCAACCCTGGACAGGTCGCCAGTCTATCACAGGGCAACACAGAGACAAACAGGACAAACAACCATTTTCGCACACACTCACACCTAAGTAGAATTTAGAGAGGCCAATTAACCTAACAGTCATGTATATATATATATATATATATATATATATATATATATATATATATATATATATATATATATATATATATATATATATATATATATATACATGACTGTTTTTTTTATATATATATATATATATATATATATATATATATATCAAATCAAACAGACAGATTGGTCAAAAAGTTTCCTACCCAACAGAATACATTGTGCAAACATTTTGAAACTTGCACGCAAAAACTATGTGACGTGGTATTAATCGTCACGCACTTAATCCAGGATGAAAAATATTAAACCTGATCTTAAACATTGTGAAATGCTTGTACATAAACAAAACTGAAAATTAGTCACCTCCTAATCACAGCCTTTAGGCTGTATAGACTGCTAAACCCGGGACAGAACAATTTTACCATGCTGGACTGACTGGAGTCACTCTGAGAGGAGGGAAGGGGAAAGGAGGAGGGGTGGGCACTGTGCAGTTTTGACAGTGTGTGTGTGGGAGGGTCTCTGTCACACTCACAGCAGCCCGACAAGCTCCCATTACAGCTGTCGTTGTGCAACTTCAAGCCTCGTTCACATTCTTAAAGCAGTGAAATTGCGGACAAATCTGGATACATTTTAAACAGGGACAGATTGACTCTCCCTATTAATCAGGGATGTGGGTTCACAAGTTTTCCACAAGGATCTCCAGTGATCGAAGCCCAATTATTTTGTTTTGCTGTTCTGAAGTGTTGATGGCAGTAAATCCAGCTGTTTAGAGATAAAGTTTGCGGACCGTATCATTCATTCCCAAACTCAGAGGGGGTTCGGGGAGGACCTGACAACTGGCAGAGTCAGCCTTTCCAGGTTTTATGATTGATGTGTAATCTTTTAAATTTAACTTTAGTTTTTTATCTTTTAATTTGTTTAACTTTTGTTTGTAGCACTTGGAGACACTTAAAGCTATAGTTGTTTATCCTGTTCTGAAACACTGTGAAACATTCGATCATCCGCTTTCCTTTACAGCAGCTCCCAAACTGACAGTAATACACAATTTACTCATTCAAAAGGGGGCGGATCAAATCCGTTTTGCACTTCTTATCCACTGGGGACGCACTCTTTAAAGATCAGGTGCAACACGCCCACTTATTGCTCCCACAGTTTTATTTCTGTCCACGCAATTTAGCAGTCCTTATTTGGAATCTTTGAAGATCAGGCCCAACATGTGCACATTTCAGAGCTCAGACTTGTATGTCTGTAGTAGAAATACTGGTTCACTGTAAGTCCTGAGTTATACCATCTGTTGTTGACAAGCACTAAAATCGATCCACTATCACTTTTGTCATGCTGTCCTCAGGTCCAATATTTTCAC
The DNA here is from genome assembly GCA_037039145.1 of Fundulus diaphanus. Classification (NCBI taxonomy): domain Eukaryota; kingdom Metazoa; phylum Chordata; class Actinopteri; order Cyprinodontiformes; family Fundulidae; genus Fundulus; species Fundulus diaphanus. The sequence continues at coordinate 37,949,249 of CM073130.1, forward strand.
TTAGTGTGAGGGCCTGAAGATTGATAATAATAGGCAGGACTGGTATGAGATTCTCATGGTATGATAACCTTGTGTTTAAGTACCACGATGTCGTTGTATTCAGGAGGAAATTTAAAACAAAACATATATAAAAAAATTTAATTGCTTGTATTAAAACCAAAAAAGCTGAACTTACTTCTAGTGCTAAAAATAATATAATAATAATATAAATGTAGTCTGTACTTACTATTCAAATTTTCAGAAACGTAACTAAAAATATACAATAAATACCTCTAAATTTAGTGGTACTTTTTAAGTAACTTGATTTTGTAAAGTGCCTTGAGATGACACTATATAAATAAATAAAAATAATTGAATTGAATTTTTCTTAATGTTTAAACCATAGTTTTTTGCCATTCTGCTGTACACCATTATTGTTTGTGACAGCTGAATTTTTAATTGTTGTAAGCAAGCTGACCAGCAACATTTAGGGAAGGGGTCAGTGCTTTGTTACCCTGTGCTTCCATACAGCTTCTAGTGATATCGTAAAATGACTTTAAAACCTGGGAACAGTGCCACAGAAAATGTGTCAATTAATGCTGAAAACCACAGTTTACCTCTGAACCTGTAAGTAGCCCAATTCTTTAGCCTCTCTTCGATACGACTGACATTCCCTGTATAGCAAAGCGAAAGCGAAACTGAGTCTGGCTGGCCAGGCTGCCAATGCTTAGGCAGTAATCATGAAAAAGTGAATCGTTTAATATTGAAAACAACAACATCAGTCTCCTTGTTTATTATATTTTATTTGTCAAAACATATCTTTATAAAATGGGTAACACTGATACATATTACACATCATTGTCCTGATTTGTATCATAGCTGACATATACGGTATATTTGTGTTACTATGATATATGTAGCATAAATGATTCAATAAAGGTTGAAATGTAACATTTCAAATGTTACATTGTTGCCATTGTTATATTATTCCGAACTGTTTCCACCAACATTTCCTTACATACTGCTCACTATCACACATTAGCAAAGCATGTTAGCATTTAAAATATATAGTCTGCTGATGATGTGTAAATATGTCCTTTAATACAAATATGAAACACTGTAGATGTTATCTTCTTTGGTTATTGATTTTTTGTTAATATTTAAATATTTGATTTCAACAGTTTGTAAAGATTTGATAATTTTGTTAATTGAATCAGTTCTGATAGATAATTATTAATTGGGTTTATGATTGAGATAAGCTTTTCTTCAACTGTGTTTAATTGTTCTCGATTGTCTCTTTAATCCAGTTTACATAATTCTCGACCTTGGTGTAATAACCCTTTTTTTGACCCTTCATACCACCTTCCAGGCAGTTATCTCCCCAGGACACAATGCCAATCAGGTAATGGGGCCCTTCTCCTGAAGACAACATGGGTGAAATAAATGGACCTCCACTATCTCCATGGCAACTGTCCATCCCTTGTCCTCCAGCACAGAACATGTTGTTGGTGAAAAGCATGGCTTCGTTAGAGGGCGAGGTAGGTGTCTTCCTGCACTCAGCGAGGGGGTAAACAGGAACGTGAACATATTGAAGGAATTGGGATCTTTGTCTGGCTCTATCATTTACGATTGTAGCCCCCCAACCAGACACTGTGCCTTGTTCATTTTCCAAAACACCCCTGTTTACCTCAGGCAAGCAAATGGGAAGAAGGTTTGTGCCAAGCTTCACTTTGGATTTGAATTTTATCAGAGCAATATCATGATCATAATTTGTTTGTGTTGTAGAGGCAGGCTTTGTACTGTAGCTTGGGTGCATTATGATTTTTTCAATGGAAATGGGAGATGCATCAGATTTGTCAGTACTTCTCCCATCCACCAGTCCACCATAGATATTGAGAGCATTTTTGTTGACCCCATCCACAACGTGTGCTGCTGTGACGGCCCACCGATCAGTTATCAATGATGCTCCTCCTCTGTTTGGATATTTTATGAAGAGCTGCCACGGTATTTGTCCCAGCACTGCCCTCTCCCCTCCCAAAATTCTGCCTGTGCTTGACGAGTCTGTTTTAGGCATTCCACACACTGAAATGAACAAAAGTAATCAGTGAAGAGAAGTAAGTGATTTAATTGGTAATAAGTCAAGTAAGCATTACCCTACCTTCGTTACATCTTGGTGTCCCGGGCATGCCGTCCACTGATGCCCACTCACCATTGGCATTACAAGTATACGTGTCTGAAAGATTTAAGGAAGTGCATTGTTAAAACCTAACAAGACCAGTTGTACCAGAGTGTGGGGGATTCATGTAATCACCGTTTCCTTCCAGTGTGTAGTACTCTGAACTACAGTAATACTGGATCTGGCCGTTGTACTTGGTGTTTATATTGTCTGAATCCACCAACTGCAGGATGCTGTCGATTTCAACATGCGGCAAACCACAATCCACAACTAGAGCGGAAAACAAAAATAAAGGAGTGAAAAGGCAATAAATACAAAACCGATGAAAAATGTTAAGAAGTAACACGCATTCATTTGAGTCACACTCACTTTCACAGGGGTAGCTGGGAGACCATACACCAGTGCGCTGGCAGGTTGTCTCATACTGCGTCGATATGGCCTCAACTCCTTCCTGCTTTGCAAAACGATAATTTATTCAACTCTATGCCAGCTTAAGCTTTGAAAAGTTCATGGATAGATCGCTTTGAGGACTCACTGAATTTACAACATAGCCAAGATCACAGGTAACTGTCACTGATTCGCCCCGTTGGTATTCTTGTTTCAGTGGAGTCATGTTGGAGTTTGAGGTCCCGACTGGTCGACACACCTTATCTGCAGGGGCAGAGCAGTGATTCGGATCATTTTCCAGGAACATTATGATGGATCATTTTTTTTTGTACTGCATTAAAAAAAGGACAACATTACCTCTCGTCTTGAAGCTGAGGTTAAAACCCTTGTTAGTCCCAAACCCATTAGAGGTGAAGTGGATTTGGACGTAGCTCGAGTGAGTGAGAAGTGGAGAAGGTGGAGGTGTGTTACCACAGAATGGACCAAATGTCTCAGAGTGAGTCTCAATCTGTCAAACAGATTAACACAGGAGGTGCCTTAAAACATAACATTCCTAAACACTTGATGAAGCATGTAGATCCTAAGTACATCTAGAGTAATTTTTGTTTAAATTGAAGCCACATCACATGTGAAATATCACAAATGGGATTATGTTTTGTGAGAAAAGAAACTGTAAACAAAGCAGAGTGATTTTTCGCTTTTGTAATAGCTTTGCACGCTGTCCACTTTGCTTCAACAAACTCGGTTTTAATGTAGAATATAGGTGCATTAAAGTTGCACCACTCAGGAATGACTGGTTAATGCAACGTCACTGATCTCAGTTCAGCAGCCTCGCTGTTTTCTACAGAAAACCATGTACTGGAGTCCATCTGGACTGAGCGGCTCAGAGAAACCAGAACGTAGCGCCCACATAACAAACCCCCTTGAAATCTAGACGTTGCCCTGATGTGACAAAGTTTCAGTTTTCAAGAATTCGGGAGATACGCTGAGGTTGAACTGATGAAATATGGCTATGCGGTTGTCTGCGTACAACACAGAGGCGTAGGTGTGATAGTATGGGAGTCTTTGCTGGTAAAAAAGTTTATTTGTTTTTTTTCCTTTTATAAACATCAGCACAGCCCTTAACCATCATACCAACCACAATACCCTACTCTGACACGTCATTTCAAACAGAGGAACACTTGTCTTTGAACAGCAAATTGACCAGAACTCAGATAGTTAGAAATGAGTTTAACTCCAGAAAAGAAAAAAGAAAAATCTGCACAAGCAAATGTTAGAAGCAAGGGTAGGAAATGTGTTTTGTGTTGTTTAAACTTTATTTGCTCACTCTATTTGTTCTCATAATTTTTGGTATTTCTAATAAGAAACTAACTAAAGTTAATATGTACCTGTTTTTGATTGTTCCTTCATCTATGTGAGTTTTAAAACACTGTAAGTCTAATGATGCATTCCTGCACGCAAAGATTATTGAATGGCAAAAAAACCCTATGCTTATTTTAGAACAAATACAGGTTATCAGTCATGCCTCTTTAAAATCTTGGGCCAAACAATAAGTTATGAAGTAATGTCATTTAGAGTGTATGTTTTTCCTTTTCTACCTGTTTTGCTTGGATCCTCTTTTTTTTACACTGCACCTTAATACAAAATAAAATCCAGTCCAATCATTTACCTAAAGAAGTTACATCATCTTTTAAATAAAGTAAAAGTTGATGACTATTTTTTGTGCTCTCCACAAATCTGGTGTAAATGGGTGAGTGTCCTGAACACAAATGCACACCACACTTTTGGGATTTTTATTCGTAAAATAATTTCCACACCACAGTCCTGTGCTACTTTCTGTAAATTATCACATAAAATCCCAATGAAATAAGATGACTTTGTGGTTGAAGGGGTCTGGATACTCAGATCAATGAATATATGTTGTTCATTTTCAGTTTTGGAGATTCCCAAATCTGAATGAACAGAGATAGGACAATAAAAATAGATAGAAGTCTATAAGACGTTGAAAAGAAAGGAAGCACAGACTATAATATCCTTTAAGACGGATATTCACTGATGGTATTCAATGCTCCAGTCCCAACTTCCTCTTTTTTATTTTTGTTGCGCAGAGATGCAAGTTTAAAAGAAAAAAAACATCTTGATGAAATGTTTGAGTTCTTACTTTCAGCTCATCTATACAGTGGCCATCGGGGCTTTGCTCCACATCGAAGCCCTCAGAGAAGTGCAGCTCCAGCTGGAGGTTCTCCTCCACAGACAGGGTGTATTTACAGTTGGCGTTCTCTGCATACGCCCCGGGCCAGGAAGGACTGGATATCTTCCCTCTTTTCAGCCCAGACAGATCCTCAGCACAGCCCACTGTATAAAGCAGGAGACGAGTTCATTGGTAACCTTCTCATCGTTTTTTTTTTGTATCATGATAAAGAAAATCACAAAATCAGCATTTTTTTCCCCCTTCCCGGCCGGCCACTTCTGCTTCTCTTATTCCCAAGTTTCACTTCATGTCTCGGTTTTGTCGTCCTTGATTCGTCACGTGTGTGCCGCCAAGGAGTTAGAAAGTTGTGCTCTTACCCGTACAGGTGTGTTTGTCCTCGGCCAGGTGGTAACCGTGACGGCAGGAGCAGTGGTATCCTCCGACGAAGTTGTGGCAGAACTGAGTGCATTCATTGTTTTCGTCCTCACACTCATTAAAGTCTACCAAGTAAAAAAAAAAATAAATACACTGAACATTATGTCACACAAAAAAGCTTAAGACCTTCATTTAACTATTAACTAAAGATTTCTATTAAACGTGTAATCTGATGATCATTTTGTTTTTCTGAACTTTTTGGTGTTTTATGTCATATCCTGCCTTTGTGCTCCATTATATTTAGCAGGAACACAGATTAAAGTGGAAATGGCCCAGGATTAGTTTTTCTTTGACACAGTGTAGATGACAATAATAGCAAAACAGCCAATTTGAACGTGGATCTCTGCTCTGTCTTTAAGTTAGCAAAAGTCCGAAATGTATTTTTAACATTTTATATGTTTTATATGTTTATATGAATAGGTACAGAAAAAGAAAATTTGAGTATTTGTTCTGTCATTTTCTAAAATATAAAAATCAAAATGTTCTTTTTCATGCATTTATTCTTAAATTCTTCATCTTTGACTTGCCACACTACTGCTTGAGTTTAACATTTTAGACAGTAGTATATTGGTTTTTCTGTGTTGGCTGGCTGAGAATCCACTGATGAATGGATGTTCATGCAAAACTCAAAAAACTGCCATTTTAGCTTTTGTTAAATGACCTGTGGTTATTAAACCATGTCTGGTTTTGATGCTTTATAAAGTTTTCTGAATACTATTTTTCTTTTATTTTTTTTATTTAGCAAACAGGTAAAGGTACCAAAGATCACAAACTGTATATTGGAGCATAATTCATCTAATTTATCAGTTTTATAGATTTTAAAACAAGTTTTAAAAGAGATTTCAAAATGTGAAGCCAACTTCAGCCTCACTGTGTCATGATTTGAGATACATACAGATAAGAGCTGACTTCTGGCAATAAAACCAATGCATTGAAAAACTCCTGCCTTCTCAGAAATGGTCTGTTTCTGTCTGTTGGCCTCTAGAAGGTAAAGAAGCTTTAAGAGCAGAACATCAAGATGTTGCAATCAATGTTTCTGTGTCCGCTTCTTAACTATTTCAACTGATCAAGCAAATTTTATTATCAGACAAAACTAACTTGAGTAAATACAAAAAGTGTTTCCAAATAATGTTATTTATTACATATAATCATGAAGCAACCAGGTTCACCTTAACTAGGCGTGAGTTCTGCCTGACCTTTAGAATCAAGACAACACTTAAATAGAACCTGCCAAGCAACATGAAGTAGGCTAAAGGATTTCAATCATGTCCACATCTAAAGAAATTCAAGAATGGACGTGGAAGAAAGTCACTAGCATCTATCTGTAAGGAAAGGGTTTAAAAAGCCATGTCTAAGGCTTCCCACATTAATGCTGACCAAAAAGAACACTAACACTGTCACACATTTCCCAAAAACACCTGATAACTTTGGAAAAATATCTTGTGGATTGACAACATAAAAGTGGAATTTTTTGGAAGGTGTGTGTCCTGTTCAGGATGCATTCTTGGTGGTGGTAGAGTGATGGTGTAGGGCTGGTTTCTCTTCTTCGGGGCCTTAGCAACTAATTAATGGAGTCTTGAATTCCTCACTCTAGCAGAAAATTCTGAAGGAGAACATCCTGGCTGTCCGTTTATGATCTGAAACTCAAGTGCAGTTGGGCTTTCCAGCAGGACAATGATCCAAAGCACACCAGCAAGTCCACCTCTGAATGTCTAAAAACAAATAAATGTGGGTTCTGGAGTGGGTTGGTCAAAGTCTGGACTCAAATCCTATTATAAAACTGTGACCTTAAAGATCTTAAAGAGGCCTTTTATGCTTGGTGCACCGTCCAATGCAACTGTTTTAAAAGACTTACTGCAAGTTATTGCAAACCCTTAATGACAGCCGCCACGGATGGTACAACCAGTTATTTGGTTTATGGGAGATTTACTTTTTCACTTAGGGCCAAGTTGGTTTGGATATTTTTTCATTATTAACAAAAATCATTATTTAAAAACTCCTTTTTCATATTAACTCTGATTTTCTTTGTCTGACATTTAAATTAGTTTGATGAGCTCAAACATATACAGTCATATTTCATAAATCAGAATCATGCATTCCAACGAGGATTGATTATCAGAGTAAAAGTAACTTTTAAAAATAATAATCTTTAAACAGCTATTAAATACACTTTCCATTAATCCCATGTTTCTGCATTAAAACAGCTTTATTGGTCTGATGTAACATTTCAATCTTTAATGTAACATTTTCATTAGCTGCAAGCAGAAAATCATCATAATTAAAGAAAAATGCTATGAAAACATCAACTTCCGCGTAATTAAATTTAGTTTTCACTTAGGAGACTGAGTTATTGAAATTAATGAACTTGTTAATAATATTGAAAATTATGTAATATGACTGTAGGTGTATACAGTCATATTCAATAAATTAAATATTATTGAAAAACTCATTTATTTCAGTAACTCAATTCACTAAGGGAAACATATTATACAGACTGATCATGTTTTAAAACCTTTATTTCTATTAATTATGATCCACCTCCATTCACTTAAACCTGCTACTAGTAAAAAAAAAATACTTTAAGACTAGAATATTGCATCGGACCAACAAAAAGCTACATTTTTAATTCAGAAATAGGGGCTTGATAAAAAAAAGTATGTTTAATACCTACTTAAAGTTTTTTTTTTCAAACGGCACTTCTAATTTATTGAATATGACTGTATGCTGAAGTTGAACAACTAAGGTGAGGCAATACATTATTTTACATAAATAACGAGACAGCTCCCAATTCAGCTTTCGGGGCTATTAATCAATAGCTACTTGTCTAAAAATAAATATGACCTTTTCTGAAATACAACAGGATGTCTGAACTGAACATGACAGAAGCTGAAAACTTCTGTTGAATGTGGAACCGTAGGGTCTCGTAATTTATAGTCAGTTCCATGTTCTTCTCATTGGCCTCTCACCTTGAAGCGTATAAAACCCTCTGAAGCCAGTGTGTCTCTTGGTGTTGGAATAGTCCGAGTAAAACAAAAGGGTGAGGCAGCCACCAGGGGAGGAGAGCAGCAGGGGATTCACCGTCTCCTGAAGCTCCTCATATTCCCTTGTCCCACACAGAACAGCTAGCAGGTCCCCATTGGATAAGACCTGGGCGTAAACGTAAGAGAAAACGTATATTCAGGATTCACACCACTTTGCTGCAATGACACATGAAGGCATGTGTTTGTCATCAAGCCTGACCTTCACTGCATCATTTTCACAGTCCTGGCTGTTCTCCAGGTCCAGGTGGATCAGTCTGATGGAGATGGTTTGACCTTTGGGGGCGCACCTGCTCCAGTTTAAACGGGCATGAGGCAAATATCCCATGGGATACCCGGGAGACTGCACCCATCCCAACAGCGTGGAATACGAGGAGCACGGCAGCAGCAGAAGAAGGAGACTGAAAGAATGTGTGTTTTTTTTTTTTAAAACATTTATGTCAATATTACACAGGGCAAAATCTTAATCGTGCACAATATAAGAGACTCAGTAAAAACAAGCTAAGACCTGTTATTTAAAAATGCAAGTTTCTGCTAATGTTTGACATAAAATTAAATATCTGCCTTATACTGAGAGACAATTATTGCCCGGAAGCGTTGAGTCATCCCCTGCATCCAAAGTGTTCTTGATCAATATGTCTCTCAGAGGAAGATCTTTTTAATGTTTTATTTAGATTTTTTGCTGTTAATATAATTGACAATGCAGTATACTCTGACCAAAGAATCATCCAGAGGCTTCTCAACTCAAGAGATGAACCAAGGTTGTGTCTACACAAACTGTGACACTGAGTGGTGGCTTGGTGGTTAGAGCAGTGTGATTGCACTCTGAGAAGGCTGTCACCCTGGGTCCCTGAGAAAGACCCTTAGCCCCAGATTGCTCGATGGTTCGCTGGAAGCTGCCCGCTGCCCCCTAAGGGTGATGAGTTAAATGCCGAAACCAGATTTTGTTGGAATGTGCAATTGAAATAGTAATGTAGCTCCAATTATGTGATTTAAGTTTCTTTAAAATTCATCTTTCATCAATACTTCACCGTCCAATGCTTCTAGCAAGACTAATATGTAGAAATAATGGCTCGATTTTGCATGCTTTCACATGCACATTTGTTTCAAGAAACAAATTGCCAGTTTAAATTAAGTGCATTTGTCTTCCCTGGTTCCAGTGTGTGTAAAGACATCCGGACAGGTTTAAAATAATTGCAGAACAGTGTTTGGTAATTATTTGATTGGTTGCATTTTGCTGAACACATCTGTGGATCCGTATCAAAATGCACGATTTTTCGCCTCTGCCTTAAAGTCGAGCCGTATCAAGAGGAACTGTGCTGAATGTCATTTTGGCATGCAAGTTACAAAGAAAACATATATTTAGGGAAGTGCTGGACCGGAGCTCAATAACAGGCACCACAGAGCTTAAAAACACGTTCTGTAAAGAAAAAGAAGAACTGCAGCTGTGAAGTATAAATAAAACACAATAATGGTCTACTGAGAGCCTGGTGAAGCTGGAGACCGTGGAAGAGCCGCCCCTACCATCTTTTTATTTCCCCCGTTACTATTTAGTTATCTATAAATCAATACAAATACAATGTAAAGTTGACAACACACCAGGAAGAATGTCATCTATGATGAATCGCCTCTTCCTTAAGCAAGAAAGGTTTGTTCAGTGGAACACAAAGCCTTATGATCAAGCATGCCTATACGCTACATTTACTACTAGGGTATATTTGTAATTTCAGGTATGTTTCAAGGCAGTAAGAGACACATTCACAAAACTAAACTGGTAAAATATCACAGCAGACACTGAAAAAGGCCCCTATATTCACTGCATATTAACAATTTTTGCAGCAAACAGTTAATTCATTAATGAAATTATGACTATTCCTCAGAGTCAAAAACTCAAAATCAAGAGAAAAGAATAATTCTACATGATACTTTCATAACTCCTGTTTAATCTCACAGAGAAACAAGACACCAAAGCACAGAATTAAGCTGCTGATTAGCTCATGTTAAACTATTATGTATCAAATATCAAAAATTCAATCCCACCTTAATCTCAGCATCGTAGCCCGATCAAATCTCTCCTCATATGAACTTGCATTTCTCCTTCCCCCTTTTTTTCCCATTCATTTACTCTCTGTTCTCACTCCCTTCTGCTTTCTATCTTCCTCTCTCAGTTATAAGTTGCACCCGTAAGCATTTATGGGTCTATTTGTGTAAGGCCTGTGTGTGTGCAGTGCTGTGAACGAGAATCCACCTCTCAGATTTCTTCTGCTTTAAATTTGTATTTACAAAAAACAATTTTCTAGTGAGTATTTCATCTTACTTTGTTAAATCCCAAATCAACTGTAAACTGAATTCAAATGCAATTGTCTCACCCACAATTACGTACTGCCAATCCTGTGGAATAGATAAATCACTTAAATAAAACCTGTCTGGCTCAAAATGTAGCACATCAAGCCATGACCCAAAGAATTTCAATAAAAGACGAGAAATAAAGTTACTGACATCTAGCAGTCTGTAAACAGTTACAAAGTCATTTCTAAAGCCAAAAGATGAACTGTCATCAACAAATGGAGATACATGTAACAGTGGCAGGGTAGAGGCGAGCCACACGACCCACACAGGACAAACACCATGTACACACAGAGCGTGTGAGGAACATGGGTGTAATTTTGTACTCGGATCAAAATTTTGACAACAATATAAATTCTGTTCAGCTTACTATCATAAAAAATATATATAATAACCGGAAGGAATGTTTTAATGTCAAAACGGCACAGAAATGTTGGAGTGTGCCTGTATTTTCAGCAGATTCCTGCAGCAACGTTTTTACAGGTTTCTGTAAAAAAAATAAAAAAATAATAATAATTTAAAAAAACTACTCTGGCAGCAGTAGGCAGCTTGTCCAAAATGCTGATGCCGTCCTGACCAACACCAGGAAAATGGATCATATGTCCCTCCACTGGCTCCGTGTTTATCAAAGGAGCAATTTTACAGTTCTGCTAATGGCCTAAGAAGCAGTAAACAGTCTTAGCTCAAAATACATTTCTTAGTCACTTCTCAAGTATAAACCATGTGGACCCTTCAGGTCTTCAGCGACCTGCTTACTCAGAGTTTCCAGGACCAGAGCTAAACAAGACGAGGCAGCGTTTTGTTTCTATGGTCCTCAGCTCTGGAACAAATGCCATGAATACCTGAGATGTAGAAACCTTTGGTTTTAGCTTTTTTCGATTTATCAACTTTATTCACCAGGTTTGTGCACACAAAGGTATGTGACAGCAGCGTGTTTAAGGTCATACCAGAGCATTTCTCAATTCAATTAAGTCCAGACTTTGACTAGGACATGCCAAAGCCTTTATCATCCATTCAGAGGTGGACTTTTTGGTTAGATTTGGATCATCATCCTGCTGGTTAGCCCAAGTGCGTTTGAGCTTAAGGTCATGAACCGATGTCTGGACTAACTCCTTCAGGAATTTTTTCCTGGAGAGCATTTTAAATAAAGATATCTAAAATTAATTGTTTGGAAATGCAACGTTTTGTTTCTTGTAAATTGTTTCTACAAAAGTACAAAACAAGATTGAACTGATGCAAAGCGTTCACGTTTATAATTAAGTGCTAAGCCGCTGGCTGAAAGCGCTGACTCGGCAATGATGCCTGAAGCTGGCACTGCCAAGGCAGGGAGGAGAGAACGGGTGCAGTTTCTAATCCCTAAAGTGTTCACAGCATCATTGATAACATGGGCTAGCGCTCAAAGCAGTCACAAACGCTTCAACCGATGCTCCCAACTCCTGAGTCTGACCCGCTGCAGGGTGGGGGTCATTTCTGACCGAGATGCTTTTATACCCGAACGCAGAGCTGTGATGACGAAAGCACGCACCATTTGAAACAACGGAAAAATTCAACTGCAGTAGCCACCGTTCACTAAGATGGTTTTAAGATAAACATTGCAGAACTAGACAAGTTCCCATAAGACCAGATTGCACAAGCTCCCTTGGGCCCAGTTTGTACAGTTTGTCTGCAAAGAAAAAGTTGATTTTTGGGTGAGTTGCACTTTAAGCTGAAGCTCACTTGGGTTATACGGCAGGACAATGATCCAAAACATACCAGCAAGTCCACCTCTGAATGGTTAAAATAAAAAGTCTGTCCCAATCCAGACACCGGGTCCTGGGAAATTTCGCCCCTCCAATGGGGCGAAATTTGAATAAATATCCGCAGGAGAGTCGGCTAAACTTCCTCCACAACGATGTATGAGACTCGATGCCAGTTATCGCAAAGGCTTGGTGTAGGTGGCTGTTTGGGTGGTAATCGCTTTTTCATTTAGGGCCAGGTTGGTTCGCCTAGCTAGTTTCCCTCAGTAAGTTAAATTGTAATTTTTTGCTTTTACTCTGGTTATCTTTGTCTGATATTGATTTTTTTTATGACAAACATGATTGGAAAAAAAAAGTAACAAAAGAAAAACAAGAAATCTGTAAGGAGGCAGATACAATTATGAATGCACTGTAAGATTTCCTTTAACAAGACAAGCACTGCGGGCGACAGGATAATAAGCTGGGCAAAAGATTTACCTCTGAAACATTCCAGCTATGCTTCAACAAAGGTTTGTTCACAACAATAGAGGCATAGTAAAAACAGATGGGTGTATAGTTGGAGAGGAAACGTCTCATTGTGTCACACAGCGTCGAGCACACAGAGTGCAACTAGTTTTAGAGCTGCGGAAACGCACAGCGTTCAAAACCGCCGTAGAGAGAGCAATGACAGGAAGGAAACGAGGACAGACTCAGAGAGACGTAGAGACGGAGGGGAAAACGGCAGATCAGGGTCGACGGGGCTTTCCATTGTGTAGGATCAGAAGGAGGGAAAAGAAATCTGCTGCCAAACGCCTGCTCATACATCACAGAGAGACGAGTGAGCGAGGAGAGTGCCAGACAAAATAGAGCTGAGCTAGAGTTTAACCAGGGAGTGTGAAGGGAAACCGAAGGCTTGAACCTCTACACACAAGCTGAGGACTGTGATCGAATGTGCTACTAATGGCAAATATGGATTGCACGGGCAACGAAAAGTGTTTTAAAGAGGGGAAATGCTGTGCGTACTGTCCTGCAGGTAAGTAAACAGCCCAAAAGTTCTTCCTTTTCTCTCTGGTTAACAAACTTCTCCACAAGACTCTAAAAAGAGCAATGATTTTTTTCTAGCTGTTACATCTTTGCTTCCTTCAACTTTGATCAGGGACGTACCTAGAGGAAGATTGCAATGCCACACAAGAGATAAAGTGCAGTCCGTGTCAACAAGGGAGGTTCACAGAGGAGAGAAACCGCCTGAAACAGTGTATTGGCTGTGACTTCTGCGGTAAGTCAGAAACAGTACATTAGATTTCTCTCCGTTTTTTTATTTATGGCCTTGCTAAACTACCATTTACAGTGTTGGGAAGAATGTTTGGTCCAGCACAGATTTGTTTGTTTGTTTGTTTGTTTTTCTCAAAGTTAAAAGGTTTAGATCATCACATAGATTTTCATGGTAGACAAAGATAACCTGAATGAATAAAAATTGATGTGGACGAACTTTCACTCTCTATTCTTTGTAATATTGTTTTAATTCAGCCACATTGTAGGGTGTCCCTACGTCAACAGCTTGTTAAATGTCATACCACAGCATCTCAATTCAATTCAAGTCCAGACTTTGACTAAGCCATGCCGAAACCTTCATTTATCTATTTATTTTATTTTCTGTTATTTTTCTGCCATTCCGAGGTGGACTTTCTGGTCCTGATGGATAGCCTGAGTGCGATTGAGCCTGAGGTCATGAACCAGTGTTCAGACGGTCAGCTTCAGGATTTTTTTTGCTTGAGAGCAGGATTCATGATTTATTCAATTAAGCCGGGCCAAGACCATCACACTACCACCACCATGTTTGACTGCTCGTATGATTTTTTTTACAGCAGAGGTTACAGGATCCACTCTTTTAACTTTTGTCATGTCAGGCATGATACTTTCCCAAAGGTCTCAAGGATCATTCAGGGTTTTTTTTGCTCCTTTTGGGCATCAGTTCTTTTCACTCACTTTTCACCAACTCTCTCCTATGGACGCCATTTTTGCACAGTTTCTCTCTTGTTGGTGAATCATGAACTCTGGCCTTAACTGAGGCAGCCGAGACACACAGTTCTTCTGATGTTGTTCTGGCTTCTTGATAAACTCTCGTATGGGTCGCCGATGCTGTCTTGGAGTAATTTTTGTGGGCTGGCCACTCCTGGGAAGGTTCCCCATTGTTTCCTGTTTTCTCCATTTGTGGTTAGCGGCTCTCACGGTGGGTCTCTTGAGTCCCAAAGTCTTAGAAATGGTTCTGTAACCCTTCTCTAGTCTGGTTGATTGGACTGACTTTGTTTCTCATCTGTTTGTGAATTTCACAGTGTGTCACTTTTTATATTATGGAAAGAAATTAGTTCTAATATTATTGCAAACAGAACACTTTTCAAAAATTTAACTATCAGATTTTATTTTTTCAAAAAACTAAAATAAAGACATTTTTGCACCTTGATATTTATTCTATTTTTCAAAAAAAAAAATTTGGACACAGTTTTATGGATTGCATTCTCTTCAAATTGTTTTTTTAATTAATTTCATGCTCTACACTTCGAGGGGCGGGGCTTCCTCTGGAGGATGGAGCAAAGAAGCATTTCTATTGGTCTGCGTGGATTTAAGCAACAGCATATCTGTTTGTCTTTGCTCCACCCTCCAGAAGAAGCCCCGCCCACAGAATTGTAGAGAATCTAATCTGTAAAAAAACAAAAAAACATTTTAAAAAAGCAATTTTCAAAATTATGTCTTCAAAAATAAATAAATAAATAAAATCTGCAAGTTTTAGTTTTGAAACATATTCTTTGCTTGCATTAAAATTGGAATAAATTTCTGTCTATAATTTCGGAGATGTTTGCGCCTACTTCATGCTGTCAGACGGATTCTACTTTAGTGATTTCTTGGTTCTGCTAGCCTGGATGTGGCTTGTGAAACGTAACTATTAATGTTGCTAATCAAAGTTAACTCATAGACAAAGAGGGGAATTACTTTTTACACATAGGGTCATGTTGGTATGGATGACGTCTTGATAAATGAAGTTATCATTCGAAAACTGTGTGACATCTTTTGTTTAAGCTAATTTATCTACAGTGTGAAAATATAAGGAGGAAGCTGATTGTTGAAAGTTTTTAGTCGTTTCGTTTGGGTGTGAGTGCAGACAGTTTGCAACTGTAACCCAATCACCCACACACATGTATGTTTCAAGCACTTTCAAATCACAGGTTAACAGGAGAAAATCTTTTGTTATTTTAACTTTACAGGTAAAAACAGCTTGAAAGTGAGCAACTGCACAACTGTCAGGAACACAGTTTGTCAGTGCGAGCCGGGTTTCTACTGCGACGACCAGGAGTGTGAACACTGCAAGCCCTGGACCCTGTGCCCTGAGGGTGAAGGAGTCAAAGAGCAACGTAAGTTTCCAAACAGAGCTGCTTGCTCCCTTGCAGGGATTCTCATCACGTCGTATAATGGCTAAAAATATTGGCTCTGCATTTGCCTTGTTTTTGCAGCTACTCATAAAACAAACACAGTCTGCACTCCATGCGGAGATGGGACCTACAGCAACGTCACAGATCACTCCTCTCCCTGTAAACCGCACTTCAGGCAAGTTTGGCTCCCTTTTTTTGTTGATAAACCCGAATGTTTATTGGTAAAGACTGAGCGGATCAATCACCTATAAATACAGCAGAAGTAAATATCTTGGACACGATCCCAAAACTGTCACATTTCATCCATTCTGGTAATAAATGATTAATATATTTTCTATCGCTTTCAGATGTGAGGACTATGGACTAGAGCTGAAAACTCCGGGAACCTCAACAGCCGATGCGCTCTGTGGACAAAGTAGAGCTCGTAGGTCCACCTCTTTATATCCATGCATTTTGTGCACTTTTTTTCACTCGCTTATCTGAAAGATCATGTTGTGGGGCTCAGCGGATACGACTCACAAGAATCTGTCTGAGCTTGAATTAGGAGAGGAAGTGGAAGTGGCACAGAAGGGAAACCATTTTATGCAGTGGTTGCAGTTTGTTTCTTACAATAGAGGTGCATCACTTTCAGTGTAATTCACATTTATTAAGAGTAAATGCATAAATAATAATCCTTATAGTTAAAAAGGTAAGACGTTTTTTTAATTTTTTTATTTTCTTTCAGCCCACTGTTGTGGATTTTACAGCATTTCAGCAAAAGATATGGGTCTAAAAAGGGTCATTTATTTCTAGGCAAAGCAGCCATTGTTGTTATTTAGCCCAGGAGAAAATGTATACAGATTTTATTTTTGCATGTGTAATCACATTTTCACTTTGTTTATGTTTTGTTTCCTTTCTTTCCTGACAAAGCTTTGCTCACACACTAATCATGAAGTGTCATAAGTGTGGTAAATCCCTGGTGCCACTCATCGTAAACCTGGTTTCTGTGTGGTCCGAAACCCCAGTAGATACTGTTTTCATATTCAGGGTAAAAAAACTACAAATAAAAAATGCAGAATCGAAAGTTTAGGAGAACTTTTGCAGAATTTGCCTCAGAGGCGGTTCAGTCCTGCATTCGAATGACATTACGTCACTTCAACCATGATTGGTTCTTCGGTTCTTAGGGAGAGATGCTGCGTTAACCCAAATTATTAGTTTCGGTTGTTGAACAGCTTTAGTGAGGATGTAAAGGGATAGTCTCAGCAAATGGATTTGCATGTGAGTCATAGGAGTACTATAACACGTATAGAGGATTCTATACTTTTTGTTGTTGTTTCGGGTCCGTTGACGTTTTCGTCACTTTTCATCATTTTCTACTTTCATTTTGCAGCTGTAAACAAACCATTTTGAACCCTTGTATGTATAACCGTTGTGTATGGGTTTATTTCACGTGCTACTCAGGTATTTTGATGAATTATTGAGATCAATGATCATACAAATACCAAACCTCTCCATTAATTTAATAATTCTAGATTATTTTCTGAAGACGTTAACTTACATCCTGTTTTTCCACTGATTGTGACTCTGATCCCCGTTTGGGGTGATTGGACTGTTACGAAATGACAGTTTTTAACCCCTGATCAGACTAAAACAACTCAGAGCAACTTCCTGTTTGTCGATATCATTTGTTAGAGTCACATGCGATCGCAGCAGACTATGACTAGACCAACAAAGCTATTTTGGGATTAAAACTACCGAAAAACGAATTTCTGGAAAACAACAAGTAATAGGTGTGATGGTCATAAAAGTTTTTCAGCGTCCCTAAGCAGCGTTCTGGCAAATAAAATTTTACTTTCCAGGCATTTAAAAAAAAATGCTGGGTGTTTTAGGTGGTTCCAGGAAGCAGTAAATCAATATAAATATTCCCTTTAAAGGCTATTACTTGCTGTCACAACTGGGTGGCTTTATAAATAAACCTGAAACTTACATGTGAAATCTCAACCAGATTTGAGTCTAAATGTGTGAATAGCATCCTGTCACAGCATGCGATGTTTATCCAGGATCCGACCTGCTTTCTGTGGGTTAAAAAAGCTCATTTATGGAAAACCTACAACGTTCACCCGGTTAATAGGGTAAGCTAAGAACTTAAAGGGCTCACTATTCAACATCACAATATTGTGTAGTTCAGATCAAGTGATGCTGAAGGAAGCCCTTGAAAATACCTGAAAATATACGTTGGAGATTAAATTCAAAATGTCTGACTTCCTGTTAGATTTTCAGATGATCTAAAATAGTAGTTCCACTCTTTAAATCCTCTTCAGAAATAAACAAAATAAGAACAATAATCATGGTAAAGCACGTTTTTTGTTAGTATTGTTATTATTTTGTGGGGGCTTCCATTTCTGGACTTTTATGTGGTGGCGCTTGCGCTCTGAGAAGGTCGTAAGTACCCGGTTCGACGCCCGCAGATTACTGCTATGGGTCCCTGAGCAAGACCCATAGCTTCAGATAGCTCCCCGGGTTCCACTCAGTGTAGGCAGCCCACTGCTCCCTGAGGTAAAACGCAGAGACAAAAATTCCCCTCTGTGGGACTATAAGGGAAATCTTTCTTTCTTCGTTTCTTTATTCATTTATGTTTTACCTTTATAAGGTGTTATAAAATGCGGTAGTATGGATGCTTTGATAATGTATCTATTTCCCATGACCAAGAATTTAATTTTGGGGATTGCAAATATCCAAGAGTTTTGGGGCAATTAAAATGTTACTTCTTTTCTTAATTAGAATACTAATTAGGTCTGTAGATACAACAGAGTCTCGGCCACTTTTAGCTTTTAGGCCAGAACCTAACCCTCCGTTTAAAATACTGCGATCAGCTGCACACTTATATGTCATACAAGTTTTCTATTTGCTGTTGCACTCCACATTGTGTTAATTTTAGCCTTGCTCACAAAGGTGCTAAACGTATGGAAACAGGAAGAAACTATAAATATTAGGGCCTAATTTTTACAACTGCACAGTTTTAGGAGCCCTAGTACCGTCCTAGCTATATTTAATGACCACAATGTGCCATGCTTTACTGTCGTTCTGTAACCAGAAGGTTCACATGGTTAAAACGTTTTAATTATTGTGTTGACTGTGGACATTAACATGGTTCTTGTAGTTTCTAGCAAGTTTCTCATAACTAGTTCCTCACCTCTAAGAATTAGCCTTACTCCAATGCCATGTTCTCTGGTCTTTACTATTTTGTAGAGTCCCTAAAAGAAATCTGTTAACCTCATCTTCAATCTCCCCCTTAAAAAGTAGAAAATCAAACTTTTAATTTAATCACATTCATTCAGTTTGAAAAACAATTCCACACTGGGAAAAAAATATATTTTAATGTATACTTTGCTTTCTAAGATCACAGATGCCAGCAAACGTGTAGAGGAGAGGCTGGTTTCTACAAGAGTATGAGGGTCACTTTATTTGTTTGTTTGTTTTATGTTCTTTTTTCCTTTCTTTCTTTTTCCATAACAAATAGTTTAGATTCTCAAATTAAAATAATTACTTTATTATATTAATACAATGTATAAAGTTTGGAGCTCATTTACACAGAGTAAGGCTGTTTGACTTTATTGCTGATTTACTTTTGCCATTTTTTTAGAAAGAAAATATTATCAGTTGTACTTTTTACTCATTTGAACTTTGTATCATAATTTCATGATTATTGTTAATATACCTTTTTTTTAAAAAAGTTTTTACTTTTCTTATTTCAACTTTTCCATTCATTTTCAACTTTTTTCTCACCATTTCCCCTTTTAAGCTTGAAACGGGCGAGCAACAGCAAAAAAATCTTCTCCCTCGTACTCTCGTAGAAACCGACCTCTCCTTCAGGTCTTATTTATGAACTAGAGAAACAAAAAGTTTGTCGACACCGATCGTCTTAGAAAGTGAAGTATTTTTTCCCCAGTGTGGGATTGTTTTTCAAACTGGATAAAGATACTCAAAGGTTTAATTTCTTTTTCAGTGGGAGATTGAAAATGAAGCAATTTTAACGCTGTTTACACATCTTTAACAGGCGCGGCCGTAGTTGGGGAGAAGTTCTTCGTTTTTTATTGCACAAGTTGTCCTTTGTGGCGTGAGAAGGCATTCGATGTATTTTTGATTTGTGCATTATTGGTGATTAATTCTAGAAAACTTCAAACAATGATGACAAACCAGCTCTCTCCCACTCCCACTTCATCTTTCCCCGAAGTTAGACCATTTCACTGATGTAAATTCTTGCATAACCTTAACCAGCGTCACTAATGCGTATGTGGGTCCGCTCTGCCTCTCTCTCTCTCTCTCTCTGCATCAGACTGTACCTGGATGCTGCCTGCAGGCCTGTGGGCCGGACTCGTGTTGACTATTGTGCTGGTGGCTGCTTTCATCTTCTGGAGGGCAAAGCGCAGATCCTACAGAGCAGGTGTGTACGACACGTCACAGATGTGAGAGGGGTTTATTGTTCTTTTTCCTCTCTGGCCCATGTTCACACACTGGTTAAAAATAAAATAAAAGCCTTCATAAAGGGGCGACCTACTTATTCGCTTGCACTAAACACAATGAGATTAATTTGCTGTGAACAGTTGAAGGCCATGGTTCACGTACCCAGGGCTGTGGTTAAGGTAGATTAGGCTTTGATCACTGATTTTCTTACATTAATAAGGCATTAATGTGTCACCGCTGAGTTAGGTTCTGTTATATGTTGCATAGAAGCAACGGACCCAGCAGAAGAAGCAGCCGAACCCAGATGTGTTTAAAAAAAAGGTTAAACGAGGATGACGAGTTCATCTGGGAAACCACATCCTGTACAGTTTTGGCTTGACACAATTCTTTGGTATAATGTGACGCACACTTCACAGGCAGCCAACTCATACCAAGAAGTCAATCCTACATATGTGGCAAAATGGTGTTACCTTTTTTTAGCTGACAGCAAATTTTAATTGACATTTTCTTATTTTCCATATAATCTCTGTGTTCGTCATTGAAGAGACATGAAACGTGAGGCTTTCATCTGATCTGTTTTATAGCAAAGTGTTAGGTGTCGCCGCACTTTTAGCATCTGATAAGATGCTAAAAGTACAGCTGCTGATAAGGTTCACGAATGCACACTTCTTGTTTTTTTGCTTTTTTATCTCAGTGTGTCTCTGTTTTCCCCATGATTAAACATGGGTGCCTGACGATAGGTTCAAAGGGTTATTTCAAGAGAAATTGCAGAAATACAAAATTTCCTCCTCTTTGTAGTTTTGCCTCAGTTCTAGTTTTGCTTGAGGAGATTCTGAGAATTTCTCTTTATCAACGAAGAAATTGCCAGGATGTAAATTAGAATACTTGTGTCCCTTAAGTATACGTTTTTTTGTACAGGGGCCAGTGTTAAGTATATGAAAAACCATGCTTTTATAGCCTAAACTAATTGAAATACCGGCCCCTTTATGGGCTTTCTTGACCACGTAAAAACATAAAGCATAGTAACTAAGACAAACACGATGCTAATAAAACATAATTTCCTCAAATTGAATAAAGCATGATGCCAATCATTCAGGACCGCATGGCAGCTCCTTCTTCAGAAAGAGACTTTTTGAATTTTAGTCACAATCAGTCCAAACATAAGTGATGTTTAGTGTTTGCTTCACCCGATTGTTGCAGTCATTTAGCATAACTACTCTCCAAAAAAGCTGATTTCATGCTAATCTGTTTAACAGAAAATATTTAATTGAAACCAGAGCTGACTAGAATGTGAAACGAGCTGCCCATTATATTTTTTTTATTTTTTCCATTACTAATTTTGAAGGAAATCATTAGTGATGATCCAATTTACATATATCGTCTGAAAACATTTAACCTAAAAAGATTATTATTTATGTAGCAAATTAAATCACCTATTTTTTCAGCTTTATTTATAAAAGGAGGGAGTATTTAGTAATCAAATTTGTAGTTTTATTACAGCAACATTGTTTCTGCAGACCAGCTAAACAGAAGGAATGATATATATATCCTCTCTGTTCGGGATCATGGTTTTGTGCTTTTATTTAACCTTTATTTGGCGGCCAAGCATTATAATGTCTCAGTATATATCTACACATGAGTTTCCTCTTCGTTGTAACATTTAATCATTCATGTAACATTTATTTCATCTACGTACCTCAATCAGGGGCAGCTTTTGCATGAATGCCATCCTCACAACTAACAAATACATTCTGCAAATAAGTATTTTTTTCTCATAGATAGCCAGATAAATTAATTGATGCAAAGATACACTTTACTTGCCGTAGAATAAGTTATCCAGGTTGCAAACTAACTAACAACAAACTCTCCTATTGTAACAAAAGCATTGGAAATGCTGTTTTGTTTTATTTGGATTTTTACAAACAAAATAAAAGTTTCATAAATCTCAAATTGTGTTTTTCAAGTTTAGTCTATTTTATTTAATGTCCTGAATTCTCTAAAAAATAGTAACAGTGGTGTTTAATGTTGCCCTATATCCTAATAATCAGACAACAAACCAACCTTATCTACATGAGCTAGCAACGACATCTGGAACAATTTCCCTACAGCGCGACAGGCCGTAACTCCTTATTGACAGGAAATTCATATAGATGATGAGAAATTGAAAGAGTACTTTTTTTCTTCTTTTTTTTTGAGTGGTGCCCCTCAGGCTGTGCCGCCTTGGAGAACCATCACCCACCTCCTTGGGGTTAACATTTTGAACACAAATATCTTTACGTGCGCACTCATACAGCTTTAAAGGCATCACGGGTTGCGGCGTCGCTGGTTGCAGAGCGAGATTAGTCTACAGCTGGGGTGTCCAAAGTGTGGCCTAGGGGCCGTTTGTGGCCCCTGGACTGTTTTTTTTTTTTTTTTTGACCCTCAACTTTAATTCCAGAATAACTTGGTCCACCAGCGTTTATTTTTAATAAAGAAAAAATTGTTACAGACAAGGTAAAATCTGATTTACAGTTGAAAATGTTATGTACAGCATGTATTTGTCTTTTAATAGCCACACTATTTTTACATTATTTTTAATTTCACAGTAAATAGGACTGCATCCGTCCAATAACTTTTACTCAAATGCAGACGTTCTCAAAAATAAACCGTTGTAGTGAGATTTAAGGGCCTTGATATTTTTCTGGTTATTCCAGTTCTCCGGCTTTAGGGAGGATTTTCCACCTTTCTTACCATACTCCACATGGTCCTTTGAGGAAAGATAAACTCTGGTCCAGCCTTGATTGTCCCTATATAAGTAAACTCAAATCAATGGCTGGATTTTCTTACAATTTCTGGTGTGAGATAAAGCTGCTACAATTAAATATTAATTGATTTGAAAGCTTTTTACATCTGTACTTGGAGTGTCGCTAAACGGGCTTATCTTTGCATAAAATGAATGTGGTCACCAAGCTGAAACTCAACAATTAGCGTGTTTATGTCTCCGTGTCCCTGTGGTTCCCCGCAATGCAACCAGACGGTTTATAAAAAGATCAGGTTTTAGCAGATTAGCACAATGTCATCGGCATGTTAGCCAGACGTCCTGCTTCTCTCTGTGTTACTATAGGGTGTTTTATTTTTACCGTGCCCCGTCTGTGAGACCGGTGTTTTTCAGTCAAACGTGACAGCCGCCTTCCTGAAAAATGAAACCTCAGAAATACAAGACTAGATTTAAAATAAGCAAAGAGAGGCAGGGTTTGGGTGCCAAAAAACTCATCTAAGAGGGTAGTATCGGTTTAATATTGAGTCACTCGGGGCTGCGTTACCTTTATAGCTCATACGTTTGTTGATGAAAAACCTACAGCTCATTTGAAACAGGTACTTTTTATTTGATGTTAATGCACAGCCTAAACCCTTATTCGGAGGAAAGTTTAAGAAGTTTCAGGGTGTGTGCATCAACGTGGCAATAGGAAATAAAACAATGACAAAGTCCCAGCTGTGTGTAGGTTTGTCAATGAGTTATGAAGCCGCACATTATTTCCAAAGGAAATGGTTGAAGTTAAAAGTTAGTAAAATGCTCATTTCTTCAGCAGCTTGTTTAAATAATAGCTGGTGATGCTCAGAGTTGGCCTAATCTAACTGTGGGGATGAACATAGAAAGGGGAAATCAAAGATCTAGCTAATCATCTGTTTGCCAATCTCAGGACTTTTTGAAAAAGTTAGAGAACAAGTCTTCTGGAACAGCAAATACATAACGTAAGAAAAAGTAATTTGCATTGTACAGAAAAGCATCTACAGCAAGTAAACAAGAAAAAAAAAAAATACTGCAGGAGGTCTGTGAAAAACTTTCCCTATTTACAATCAGAGGGAGACTTGTTGCCCGTAATTTCAGGGGGGTTCGCCACCGGATGTAAACCCCTGAAAGCCTCACAAACTGAAAGTCAGGGGTGCAGTTCCCGTAAACGCTCAGAAGCTCTTTCTGCTAAGAGATGAAAAGAAAAGTCAGCGTATACACACCTCTGTGTCTGATTATGCCTCAGTGAGACGATGTAGAAAAACTATTAAAAAGTATATTTTAATGTCTTCGTCTGCTTAGTTTTTAGCTCAAATGAGTTGCATGCAGAGCTTCAAAAGCTGCTGGGACTAGATGTTTATAATCAGTGCATTGTTTTAGGTAAAGACTATTTATATGAGAAGAAAGTGAAATAACTTTCCCTGGACAGTCATAACTGCATCAATGTGACAACGTGAAGATGTGTGTCTCGCTTGTTCTGCGCGGACCAGCTGTGTGAACTGAGCTGCTGTGGCATTGGTGTTCAGAGACTGCAGGTTTATTTATGGGGCTAAATGACTCAAGCTGCTGCAGAGCTCAATACTGGAGTCATAGCGCCACCTAGGGAGCATTCAGCAGACTTTTCCTTGTCTTATGGAGAAAATCAGCTGCACTGCAGATAATGTAAGGTATTTGGTCTGACTATTATACATGTTTGAGGCTGAATTGTCGGGTTTTGTGAATGTTGTTACAGGCATGCAGTTTGCTCCCATTACCAAGGTGAAGATCGTGACTGAACAAGTCGTTCCTCCACCAGAGCTGCTCTCTCACTGCCAGGAGACCTGCAACGACTGCAAGTTACCACCTTCTACTTCAGGTTAAAAATAAAAATTATCATAATAATGATGATGATTATAGACACAACATGAAAAGTTCATTTATTTCTTTAATTGAATTCACTAAACGAAACATATAGATGCATATTCAATTACAAATTAAAATTAAAGCCGCAAGCGGCGATGAGCGGCCCTCGCAGCCAAGCACCGCTGGGGTACGCGCACCTCCTCCCTCCAGCCACCGCAGAAGCTGTCACGCATTTTCCCTGCCCGTCCACCGGGCGATTCACACGAACCCGTACGGCAGCGCTCCACCCCCCCCCCACCCGACTCACAAAAAATCAGGTGCAGATCGGTCGATGCAGCGAGGAGATACAATCGTTCGGCGGGCCGTACGTTTGACACCCCTGGTTTAAACATTATTTTACTGGTTGAAATGCAGTTAAAAGTCTTCAGCTGAAAGGTTGTTGCACACAAATAAAACTTGTTTTGCACACAAAAAGATATGTTTCACACAAAAAAATTGTTTTGCAAACTGTCCGCCTACCTTGCGCTCAAAATATCATTTATAAGTTTTCCTCGAGTACAAAATGGTCTCTGCTCGCACAAAACAGCCTCTGCTCGACTACGATACAATCCCACCCACGCTGCGGTAAATTTGTGCCAAAAGTCACGTGATGCATTAAGAGTTGTTGTTGTTCAGACTTCCCGACATTGAGAAGAATTCAGTTATCTCTAAACTATTGGGCTAATTTACAGGGTCATAGTGAAGATCATCCAGCACAGACCACTTTAACATCTTGTTGGGAAATGGAGAACAGGGAGAGAAGAAGCTTTGGGTAGACAGTTAGACAAAAAGCAATGGAATTAGAATTAACTGATTTAATGTTCAGTTCAACAGTACCACTGACAGCAGTACAACCTTGGATACTACCTGAAGCTACTAGATCTAACACTATTACGAAAGGGAAATAAGGTCAGGGTTTTTTTTTTTTAATTCAAATACAATACAGGAATATATTAATATTTACTAGTTTCATTCAGATCTACACAGATGCATCAAAAAAGTTTAGATAACAAGATAGGAGTATCTTTTATTGTTCCAGAGTTTCATATTACAGTAGGAAAGAGGACAAGTAATAATATATCAGTATACACAAGAGAAATGTTAGCAATTTTGTTTGCAATGCAATGGGTAGAAGAAATAAGACCTCTGAGAGTGATTATTTGTTCAGATTCATCTTCATCACTAATCAGTTTACCGATAAAACACTCAGACAGTAGACCAGATATTTTGATAGAAATCCAGCAAACATTATACAGAATTCAAATGATGGACATTACAGTCATATTTTTGTGGGTACCAGCACACATGGGAGTTAAAGGAAATGAAATGGCAGATAAGGCTGCAAAGGAGGCTACAACAAGAAAAGACATTGATGTGTCAGTTAAAATTAGTAAGATGGAAATAAAGAGCATAATTAAACAGAAGATGAAGGAAAGGTGGCAAAAGCAATGGGAGGAAGAGAGGAACAGAAGATGGTTTTACATGATCCAGAGGAGAGTGGGAAAAATGAGATGGGCAGGGAAGAACATAGGAGAAGAAACAATTATATCAGGACTTAGATTTGGGCACACAGGATTAAATAATACATTATTCTAAATAGGTAAACATAACAATGGCAGATGTGAATATTGTGAGCAACAAGAGACAGTTGAACACGTTATGGTATACTGTAGGAAGTACGAAAGAGAAAGGAGAGAAATGGTCCAAAATCTAAAAAGGAAAAGAATACAATTTGATTTAATAGAAATACTTAGAAAAACTCCAGAGATAATTGTTATGTGATTATTTTTCATTATCTTAGATTAATAAATGTAATTGAGAGGATTTGAAATCTTTTTTTGGTTTTGTTTATATTGTTTTGTTAATTTGATTGTGACTTGTTTTGTTTAGTATAAATAATTCTGATCCACACTCCATACCAGTTGGTGGCGGTAATGCACCATTTGGTTGCGTGCCAACCGGCAAAAAAAATCCATAAAGAAAAAGAAGAAGCAGAAGACTTCCCGACAGCAGGGGGCGCACCTGAAAAAAACTGAAAGGCGCCGGTTTGGCTGAGGAAGAAAGACGTGATATCACAGCTAACAGCAGGGACGTGCAGAGGGGGGCGGGGGGCTTGGTCACCTGCCCCTTTGCCCCTTGATGCCCAAAGTGCCCTTTTGTCAGTGTTTTTTTATGTGTGTGTGTGTGCATGTCCAAAATAAAAATAATTTAGATCTAAATTGCCACAGTTACCGTGGCACGGTTACATGATCCACATAACGTGCCTCACTTTTCCCTTCTTCTCCTCTCGCAGCTCCGCGGCTGCTGCTGCCGCTGTCTGACTGCCTGCCCCTTTAAATCGGCAGCACACGTGACTGTGCTCTGTGCATTTTTTTTAAACTTAACTCTCATTGGTTGTACTGCCTTAAATCCCGCCTTTCCTCTTTCTGATTTCTAGCGCGTGTGTGCGTGCTTATTTGCTTGGAGCGCAAGATTTAAATTTCAATTCATACAGGTATACTGCCGTTACCTCAATTAATACTTGACAACAAACTAGTCCCAATTAAAGGTATACTATGCAACCGGGGTTGATTTTCCAGCGAGGCTCCCCCCAGAGGGCGAAAGTAAAAGTGCATTGTCGTAAAGATGCTCAGCTGTTCTCCTGGTTTCTCCATCAAGCCAGGTGCGGTTGTTTGTAGGTGGGGTTGTATTTCCCCTAACCCTAACATACATAAATTTCCCTCGACAGACACAAATATCCTAAAGTTAGTATATTACAGTTATTATCCATTATGCACTTACCAAATATGACTTCACACAGATTTAAAGTCCTGAATTCCTACTTTCCATTCCAGCCCACAAAGTTGTACTGCCTTGACAGGCCATAGTCCATGATGAAGAACATCATACGTCTCGTGGCCTCATCCACAGTCCTCCCACCAATGTCTGACACTGCTGTGACCTAAGGGGGAACAAAAACAGTTCAAAGCTAATTCATTTTTATAGCTCACAGGAGTAAACACGATGCAAAGACAAACTCTGGGTCTAGATTATTTTCATTGTTGATTAATCTATTGATTATTTTAAACAATTAATTGATTGGTTGCTATAATAATAAAATGTTACAAAATTTTGAAAAATATCAGTGTTTCCCAAATCTCTTGTTCTGTCAACAAAACATGGAGATACTCAGTTTATTGCCATAAATGAGCAAAGAAAACAGAAATATTCACATTTATGAAGCTGAA
This sequence comes from Fundulus diaphanus, assembly GCA_037039145.1. Classification (NCBI taxonomy): domain Eukaryota; kingdom Metazoa; phylum Chordata; class Actinopteri; order Cyprinodontiformes; family Fundulidae; genus Fundulus; species Fundulus diaphanus. Next base: position 37,977,262 of record CM073130.1, read on the forward strand.
ATCAGAGACGTAGGACTCTTTTGTTGGGTGTTCACGTCAGTAATAAGCTGGACTGGACTCATAACACCGACGCTCTGCATAAGAAGGGCCAGAGCCGCCTCCACCTCCTGAGGAGGCTGAGTTCCTTTGGAGTGAGCAGGCCCCTGCTTAAGACTTTTTATGACTCTGTGGTGGCCTCAGCCCTTCTCTACGCTGTCGTCTGCTGGGCTCCAGACAGCGCAGAACGGGACAGAATGAGGCTGAATAAGCTGGTGAGGAAGGCCACTTCTGTCCTGGGCTGCACTCTGGACTCAGTGGAGAAAGTAGCTGAGAGGAGGGTGTTGTCCAAGTTCACATCCATCATGGACAACACCTTCCACCCCCTGCACCAGACTGTAGAGGAGCTGAGCAGCTCCTTTAGTGCCAGACTTAGACACCCTGTCTGTAAAAAGGAGCGCTACCGCAAGTCATTCATTCCTGCTGCAATCAGATTATACAGTGCTGCACTGTAACTGTAACCAATGTGCAATAATCTATCTAATTCACTGTGCGATAACCTGTGCAATGATCCGAAGAACCTCTGCTGCTATCACCAGGTGAATATATGTCAGTACATGTGCATATATGTATGTATTTATATATATATATATATATATATATATATATATATATATATATATATATATATATATATATATACATACAGGGGTTGGACAATGAAACTGAAACACCTCTCATTTTAGTGTGGGAGGTTTCATGGCTAAATTGGACCAGCCTGGTGGCCAATCTTCATTAATTGCACATTGAACCAATAAGAGAAGAGTGTGAAGGTCCAATTAGCAGGGTAAGAGCACAGTTCTGCTCAAAATATTGCAATGCACACAACATTATGGGTGACATACCAGAGTTCAAAAGAGGACAAATTGTTGGTGCACGTCTTGCTGGCGCATCTGTGACCAAGACAGCAAGTCTTTGTGATGTATCAAGAGCCACGGTATCCAGGGTAATGTCAGCATACCACCAAGAAGGACGAACCACATCCAACAGGATTAACTGTGGACGCAAGAGGAAGCTGTCTGAAAGGGATGTTAGAGTGCTAACCCGGATTGTATCCAAAAAACATGAAACCACGGCTCCCCAAATCACGGCAGAACTAAACGTGCACCTCAACTCTCCTGTTTCTACCAAAACTGTCCGTCGGGAGCTCCACAGGGTTAATATCCACGGCTGGATTCAGAGTGTCTGAAAACATAAAGTACATTTTGCTGCATTGACGTGTATTCTCTCTGAGCGCAGCTTGGTCTGACCTAAGATGGCCGCTCTGTCGGCACGCCTCTCACCCGACGACGGGGCGTCTACGTCATGGGTTAAAGCTAAAATAATCAGTTTGACTGAAAAAAATTCCTAGTCAGCCCATATATTCCCGGGACCGTGGAAATAATGCCACATTAGTTACCTCACTTGCTTATTGTGCAGAGTCAACTTTAACCAAATCTGGTAGTTTTACAATATCCACTGACCATTCATGTCTCTGTCCCACCTTTCAGCTTCAGAGCCTTGGTGTCTTCCTGGACAGCCTCCCATCCTCTCCTCCACTGTCCACATCCATAAGATCACCTGGTTAACTTTCATATCGGGAACATCAAGTTCTTCCTTAACACTTTAACCAAACTGGTCCACAGTCCACTTTACACTGTCAGCTCCCTTCCCTCCCTGTCCTCCAGAAAACCTCCATAAATTACAACTAGTACAAAAGACAGCAATTTACATCTTTACATCATCTACTTCACATCTGAACATTACCTCCACTGGCTCCCTGTCACCTTCAGTATAAATTAATCATATGAACAAACAAGGCCAACCACAACCTGGACAATGCAGGACATATAACCAACACTATGATGTCATACATTTTAGTTTAACACTGATCGCACATTACAAGGTCCCTGATTGGTTTATCAGCTAAGTTGCTGGAAGCCAGTGAATACACGCTGAAAGGTGACATGGCCACAGGTGGAAATAATTCATTAATTAACTGGAGCAGCGACAGTGTGTCTATCGACAGACACGCTTACCGAGGGCAGTTGTTGTCAGATGGTCAATCCGCTCCACTTCCTGACTTGCTGGTTCGCATAAACCCAAAGAAAACCTTTGACCACCACTGCTTTCATTCATGCATCTGTGGCCAGTTTGAGATGTTCTTCCAAAAGTTATGATTGAACACCGATCATAACTTTTGGTCTACGTATACATGTCTGTGCTGGTAGCCAGCGCAGAGCCATAGAGAGAAAGGCTCTGAGCCAGCGGAACCCGGATGTAAACAAGAGCCTTGCTCGCTAGCCTTAGGGCGCTAGCATTAGCGCTATAAGTAGCACCTTAAGACGCTAGAATTAGCCGCAGAACTGAGACTGCTCATCCCACCTCAAGTTGTGGTGGGGGATATTACACTACATGCATATATAATCCTTACCTGTTTGTCTGTTTCCCCTCCTAAATTCTCCAATGTGTGGTGCTAATGTTGTTAGCTGTGACATCACGGACTTCTTCCTCAGGCAAACGGACACGTTTCAGATTGTTGGAGTGCGCCCCCTGCAGTTGGGAGTCTTCTTCTTCTCTTGTTCTTTATGAATTTTTCTCACAGTGTGTCATATATGTTCAACTGTGTCTTGTTCCTCACAATATTCACATCTGCCAGTGTTATGCTTCCCTATTTTGAATAATGTACCATTTAATCCTGTGTGGGCAAATCTAAGTCTTGATATAAGATAAGATAGTCTTTATTGATCTCACATTGGAGAAATTCACTTGTCACATCGGCTCAATAGTCAGTCAATAGTCAGCAGTAGGAAAGGGTGCATCAGTTATATACAGTGTATCTTCCTATATACAGTGGATCAAAAAGAAAGTGAGAAAAAAAGTAAGAATTAAAAAAATACAAAAGAAATCGGAGTAGGCAGGTGATGTCATGTGTACTTCCCGGTTATATACATACATACATACATACATACATACACACACACACATTATATATAAATATATATATATATATATATATATATATATATATATATATATATATATATATATATATATATAAATAAATAAATAAATAAATAAAGGCAAGGCAAGGCAAGGCAAATTTATTTGTATAGCACAATTCAGTACAGAGACAATGCAAAGTGCTTTACATGATTAAAATACAGGAAAAGAAAACAGAAAATGTAGACATCAATAAACAGCTGGACTAAAAAAGTTGAACTAATGCTGTTTCAGTAGAACAGTTTAACTAGAACAGTCAAAAACAGTCCTAAACAGATGTGTTTTTAATCTTGATTAAAAAGAACTCAGGTTTTCCGCACTTTTACAGTTTTCTGGAAGTTTGTTCCAGATAAGTGGAGCGTAGGAACTAAATGCTGCTTCTCCTTGTTTAGTTCTGGCTGTAGGTACGCAGAGAAGGCTGGAGCCAGAAGACCTTAGTGCTCTGGATGGTTGATACACTGATAACAAGTCTGTGATGTATTTAGATGCGTTCAGCAGCGTTCTGGATCAGCTGCAGCTGTCTGATCCACTTTTTAGGCAGACCTGTGAAAACACCGTTGCAGTAATCGATTCTACTAAAGATAAACGCATGGATTAGTTTTTCCAGATCCTGCTGAGACATCAGTCCTTTAATCCTGGAAATGTTCTTCAGGTCATAGAAAGCCGATCTTGTATATATATATATATATATATATATATATATATATATATAGGCCTACATACACATGTACTGACATATATTCACTTGGTGATAGCAGCAGAAGTTCTTCCGGATCATTGCACAGGTTATAGCACAGTGTATTAAATAGATTATTGCACATTATTTATTGCCCAAAGTTATAACAGTTGTGGTTATATAGAACAGATTGCTGGATCAATGTGTGCTTCTGTGCTTTTTTGTCTGTCTTGTTGTGTCTCTGCTCTGTCTTCTGTAACCCCCAGTCGGTCGAGGCAGATGACCGTTCATACTGAGCCCGGTTCTGCTGGAGGTTTTTCCTTCCTGTTAATGGGGAGGTTTTTTTTCCCTGTTGCTTCATGCTTGTTCAGTATGAGGGATTGTTGCAAAGCCATGGACAATGCAGACTACTCTCCCTGTGGCTCTACGCTTTTTCAGGAGGAAATGCTGCTTGTCAAGACCTTAATGCAATCAACTGGTTCCCTCGGCTAAAATGTTTATCCATTTTAGCCGCGCAATCCTCCATAATTAAAGTCCGACAGTCCACAGATGGCAACAGTTTGTTGATTCAAAATTAATTGTTCATCCACTTCAGCAACCGATGCATTGCGCCCTTATGTGTGCACACTATATTATTACGCCCTTATGTGTGCACACTATATTTAGATGGCCATCATATCGGTGGTAGCGCTACACATACCTAATCCAGACGAATGATTGTTCAAATCCAGCGCCGAGCTGATCAACTGCGTCCTCACCGATGTCTATCCTGTCCGACGTCACCTCAGGTGAGCTGAGTTCGATCAGCTGATGCTCCACTCCAAACACGTAACCTCCAGCCCAGTCTTATCTTGCGCAATCACCACCATCAACCATGCAGAAACACGTATCTTTACTTATGCACAGTTCGTGAAGATGCACAAACAGTTTTTGACTGGTTTTGTAGCGGCCAAGCCAATACTTTAAGCCACTGAGGTGCTGCATCGGGGTAATAGAGTTGACGTGCTTATTGTTACCTTTTTGGGATGAATTAGAGTCCGAGTCGTCAGGGCATGTTGAACGCTTCGTCCATTTATTTTCCTCTTTGCATATCAAATGTCCATCATACATGAACACATCTCCAGACAACATATAAAGCAGACTTGCTTGCTTGTATTTATCTTTTTGCGGTCAAAAACTGTTTTCCCCTTCCGGGTGGAAAACCTACCTATCAAAGAAAAGTTCCCCCCTTAAAAAGACATGAACGCTAATTACCCAATCAATGCATTTGCGCTCCTACATATAGGATTAAAGATTAAAATCTTATTTCTTTTAAAGGCCAGCTAAAGATATTTTAAAGCTGCTTCCACTTTTGGACGAATGTGTATAAATGGTTTGGTAAAATATGTACCGTGACTTACAGATGACGCCCAAACATTTGGGTGTGCTGCCATCTAGTGTTGGAAATAATAAATGTTTTTTCCTTCAAAACACAATTCATGTTATAAATAATTGTCAAAAAAATATGGTTGGACGTAGCAAAAATGTTTTTGATAACTTTTGATCCTCTATGTGTGAGGAATTTTTTGGAGTAACTTTGAATGCCATAAGTGTAACGGTTTAGGAGTAGTTTATTCAAATGTAACCCCCAAAAATATGGGAAAATGACATCTTTGATGAGAAATGAATGATTTCCTGTAGGAGGTAGCCCATTGCTTCAAGAGGCTTTTTTGTAGGGCCTATGAAGTTACATGCACTTACCGAGTTTCATAATTCTCAGACAAAGCATGGCTTGGGGCTTACTGATTTAATGCGTTTTTAATGGTTTTCCACAAACCTGATTTTTGCAATGCGACAGCTCAGGCAAATATGCATATTTCATAAAACCTTTGATAACTTTTAAACGTCAATGTCTTAACTGCATGCTGAAAAAATTTGAAAGTAATAGGTTAAAATGCCTAGGACTAGTTCGTTAAAGTTTGAGGCAAAAACGGCCAATATTTTACCCTTTGACCCAAAATAGCAGACTTCCTGTGGGTTTTAGAGCATACACCCAAGAGACTTTTTTTCATAATTTTAAAAAACCTACCTAGGTAAAAAATTTCAGCTTTCTACGTGTTACGGTTTGGCCCAACTCACTCTAGTTGGCGCTGTTGAGCAGGTTTGCCACGCCCGTTTTCAATTACACTAAAATCATGCGATTTCTCACGGGGGACAATTTTGGGCAAAGTTTGGTGAGTTTTCATGCATGTTTAGGCCTCCAAAAAGCCGTTTCAAAAGTCACAAGAATAAATAATAATAATAATAATAATAATAATAAAATCTGCAGTTACAATAGGCCTTCGCAGCGCTTAGCTGCTCGGGCCTAATTAGAATATGCATTTGCAAGAGTTTATCAAATTAAGAGGACCCTTTGAACAAAAAATACAACAACTTAAGCGGGTATTAATCATACTTTTCATTTAAGCCCCCATTTCTGCATGAAAATTGTTGCTTTTTTATTGGTCTATTGCAATATTCTAATCATAAATGCTGTGTTTTTATTAGCTGGAGGTTGAAAAAAATTATAATTAACAGAAATAAAGACTTTAAAAACATCATCAGTCAATATAATGTGTTTCCCTTAGTGAACTGAGTTACGGAAATAAATGAACTTTTCATTAATTATGTGATTTATTGAATATGGCAGTAGATTCATTACACACAAGTTGATTTTTACAATCCATAATTTCTGTTACTTATGATTTCTCCTTACAACTAATGAAAACACGATATTTAAGCTTAGAATATTAATTAAAACAAATTGAATACAGAAATATGTGTTTAATGAGAAGTATGTGTGTATATATGTGTATGAAAAACACCAACAGATCATTTAAAGAAGGAAAAAGAAATCCCAAGGCCCATATATCTTTAGCTATGTAAATGTTTTATATTTCCACAGTTTGACTATCTAGCTCAGTAATCAACCTTTTGGTGCAACACTGGCCCTCTAATGTTTGCTCTTTGCTCACAAACCTGCTGCCTGTACAAAGAACACCGCCCCCTTTGTCAGGTTAATTATTTACCGCACAATGTACTAATTTCTACTGTTAGCAGATCAGCGAGATACAAAGAATCCAAAAGTTCAAAGAAAAGTCCTCATAAAAAGCCTCAAAGAATCAAATTTCTGTCTCCATTATTTATTTATTTTTGGGAAAGCTAGTTAGAAAGCTAGCTAGAAAGAAATGTGAAAGCTAATAAAACAAAAGTTGGTACTTTCAGTTCTGTTTGCCTAAAAATGCCTGTAGATTTGTGTTTATTTGTTAATCTGCTTACTAAATTACTTAATAATTTGTTGCTATTATTAAGGGATAATTATAGTCAAATTTGGTTTATTGGTAAAATTAAAATTTTTAAATAATATAAAGATATTATCTAACATTTTAATCATCATATTCAACATGCTCAGTTTTTTTTATTTTTGTACATGTCAGCTTTGTAAGATGGTAACAAATTAAAGCCAAGATCCAGATTAATAAATATACAATATCCAGATGGTTCTATATAAAACACGAAAAATTAAATATTATGTAAATAACATAATTGCTAAAATTATAGTTATGATTGGGCTCTTAATATGTTATGTTAATGCCATCAATGTGTATCAATAATCTATCTTTTTGTTCTGAAGAAGGCACGCTAACCAGAACTGAGGATGTTCTGTAAAACATTATTTAAACGATATACAGTCATATTCAATAAATTAGATTATGTGTTCACACGAAGCTAATTTATCAGATTAAAAGTACCTTTTCAAAATAAGCAGGAGTTAAAAAAAAGTTTTCATTCAACCCACAAAAAAAAATGTTTTTCTTATTGGTCTGATGTAATATTCTAAGCTATAATGTTGTATTTTTTATTTATTTATTTATTATTAACTGTAAGCAGAAAAGCAACTTAATCACAAAAGGCTTGAAAACAACAGTCTGTGTAATTCATCTATATAATATGTATGTATTCACTTTGTGGACTAAGTTACTGAAATCATTATTTTTATTATTTATTTTGCTGCTAGTTCCTCCAGCCTTGCTATAAACGACCTTCCCATTTTGCTTTTAGTCTCATTTGGTGTGCCAGAAATCCCAGTCGGTGCGGTGGAGGCAGGGCGTGTTTTCTCTGAAGGATATCCACCCTCATTGTTGACTCTGTCATCCTCCTCAGATGATCACTTGATCATCCGCAGCATGACGGACAGCCTGGACAGCAGCTTCCCCATCACTCCCATGAAGGTCTCATTCGCTGAACCCAATCACATCAACAGCAGCAAAGGCTACAGCAGCAACTACCTCAGGTCGTGCTCGGAGCCCCAGGAGGACGAGTGGTGTGGGACATAATAACTACCGAGAGTAGGACACTGACGGAGCCGGTCCCTGGCTCAGAGATGCTGAAACTACTGATCAAAAGAGAAGATTTGAGTCTGAGTAGAGATTAGCAGGGCTGACAGTTTTCTGCCCCCTGCAGGACTTTGGGGAAAACTTCAGATTGTGTAAAGAAATATTTTTCTCCTCACAGCTGATTGTATGTGAAAAATGACAGAGATTAAGCTCTACATAACAGGAAAAAACAGATGCTTATAGTTAAAAAAACACTGTTTTGGATAGATTATATAGGTCTTTGTCGTGGACTTCCCTTATTCTTCAAAAATCAGACAACGTGCTCCTACGTTACCCTCATAAGATCCCAAATTCTGGCTCAGCAGGAATTGTAAATACATAAAAGCAGTAGCTGAAATGAGAAACAGAGTTGCGGACATGGGACCAGGCAATAAATGCAGTATGTTTTACTTTTCCTATGATTTGTTACTTTATTAACACAATTTTGTTCAAAAAGCCGTACGAGACGGTTTTAAAGGCGCTTTGAAACTGTAAAAAAAACTGGATTATTCACAAATCATAAAATAGTATGATAATTAATGGAAAGCAGTAAAAAGGCTACATTCTGAATGATAAACCTGATGGCATTTTTAGATTTGGATAAATAAATAAATCAAATCTTGTATCCTGTAGACCTGATAACGAAACGTCTTTCTGACTGCGCTGAAGGATAATGAGTCCTGAAGACTGCAGCGCTCCTGAGCCCACTCAGTAATGTCCACTTCAGTTACTTTAACAACAATTTATTCATATTTACCGACATGTTAATGGGACGGTTCAGTTAAACAGTTAGAAGCAGCCAATATCTTACCCAAGGCGTGTAACCCTCATGGCTTTCTCCTTTCATATAAATTCAGATGTGTGCAATCGCCCATCCAAGAAAGGGAAAAGTGGATCTATGTCGCCTTAAAACTAGTCCAATCTGAAACACTTTATGATTTATGGGATGGCTGTGTAATGAACCTTTACAGCGTGTGGGCCAAACTTTTAGATGTGTCGCCTTAGGACTTGAATCCTAACATACTTACAAGTGTAAAGTCTGCACGCAAATTCAAGAGTCATGCTTTAATTCTGGAAAACCAGCTTTTATTTTAACGGTGACATATTTCTTTTCTGATTTTGTGAGCTTCAGAGGCCTTGTTCAGTCCTCCAGCTCTGTAAGAAAGAGGCACTGAAGTGTTAAACTGAGAGAAACGCAAAAGTTCACTAACGAAATCTCAGCTCATGCGGCAGAAAAAAAAGAAGACGACAGATATGTAATGAAGAGGCGTTAACAAAGCCGGGATCTGAATTAAATTTAAATATAATCTAAAGTGGTTTGCTCAGTCTGTGGAAAATGGACTCACCTTCTCATTTAATGGTTTGCCTTTATTTTTATTACTACCTCTGGGAACTCCAAGACAGTTGGAAAACCATTTCGGGTGGCTAACCCCATGAAGGTCATAAAGAGAAGGCCAAGAGTGACCAGAGCAGTAATCGAAACAAAGGTGGGGTTATTTCACAACTTTGTGTTTGATACATAATGCTATGCAATTTTGAGTCATAGTTTTGATGTATCTGCAATGTAGAAAGTCATAAAAATGAGGAAAAGCCACTGAATGACAAAGGTGAGTCCAAACCTTTGACTGGTAGCGTACATATTTAGTTAATTATCAAATGTATACTTGTAAAAATCTCCATGCAGTCAATTTGACCCCCCCATAAAAAAACAAAAATACAGTCACTGTTGCTTATGGGGCCCTTCCAGGAAAAAATAACTGCTCACGTCTGCCCTTTAATCACCTACATGTTTGCATTAAAGCATAAAAACAAATGAAAGCTTATTTGCCAAATCTTAAACAGCCTTACCTCTCTATAAGTTATTTACTCTGACTGGAACTACTATTTTCTCTGGTCAATAGAGGGCGCAACAACTCCTGCCACAGTGTTTTTTTCTGTGAATAATCATTGACCTATGCATAAATAACCGCCCAAAAGAAACATAAAAAGGTTTATATGTTCATAAAATAAGGCCTTTTAGAGACTTGAGTTATTTTTAGGACGGTGGAAATCTGCCTCGGTCTCTCCCCGCCTAGAACAGATCTTTGCTTCAGAGTCCGGGCCCAACTAATCTGTTTTTACGCTGTCAGAAGAAGAGAGTTAACTAAATGTGTCAGTCTTCTTTCTAAGAGGAAAATGAGGTTGAATGTGTTTTGTTTTAACATTAAATGTGTTGTCTTCATACCATTTCTCTGTTTAACAGTTGAAAATAATCATGTAGCTTTTTTTTAAGTGTTTTAAACATTGTAGGCAGAGTGTTATTTATTTCTTATGGATGTCTAGCTGAACTTTTATTTTATTTTATTTTTTTGTTAAGTCACTGACATCATTGTACTTTGAAATTCAGATTTTGCCAAAATCAACCACTGATTTCCAGTATTTAGAACTGGTAAAAGTGTACAGATATGCACAAACAACGTCATTCCCTCTGTTAATTATCTCGTAATATGATGATGATGCAAACCATGACCCATGTAAATTTGTTTAAAACATTGTGCAATAACAGGGAGCAACTTGGGAATGTTTACACAGCCTTTTTTTTTGTTTTTTGCTCTGCTTCTCTAAATAATTACCATCACACTGAACATATATTCAACAGTGTTTTATAGTGTTATTATGATCTTTGAACAGCGTATGATTTTAATAAAAATGCTATAAACATGGTTCAGCCTGACTACTTTGAAACCAGAGGCCTTGCGCTGCGGCGACTTCATTCGGCCTTCTTGAAGACTTGCTTGGCAATGATGCCTTGAACTCTCATTTCCTGCAGAGGACAGATGGAAAAGGAGGGGGGGGGGGGGGCATTAATGAAGAGTTAAATGAGTGATTTACCACACAAACTTGGGATTGTCTCCATGGCGCTACTTTCTCTCCGCCGTGGCTGCTCGTTTTCTGACCCCGTAACCCGTCACCCTCTCTTTCCCCGTGCACTCATCTTTTCCGCCCTCCCCCTCCCTCCTTTCCCTAACAAATCGTCAGTCCCACGCTGTTCCCTTCTCCTGCCCGCTGGACCTCTAAAACCCACCAACTTAAATCTTGATCCTCGTCGGCATTTCTTACCCAACGCTCTGCAGAGTTTAGCGTCAACAACGCGCTGTTTTGTCCTTACAGAGGTATTAGCATAACAATGCTGATTGTTTGAAATTCCTCTCAAGATTTAAGTCTATTTAGAGAACGACCTTCTGTGAGGAAACCATCGTGCTGAAAAGACCGATGATGCCCAATGAGGCAATGAATAACTCCCCCCCTCCACGTTTGCATGTCTTTGCTCATTTAGCATATCAGTTGCAGCATCATTTTTCCCTTTCAAGTTTTAACTTTCCTTGTTCCGTCTCCCTCCTTCCTCCAACCCTCCCCCATCTCGTCAGCCCATTCATCCTCACCAAATGGAGCTTGTTGCCTTCCAGCCAGTGGGTCCAGCCTCGGCCCTCTTTCTCCCCTCTCTGCACACAAACAAGTTTGTCTCCTTCCCAGCTCACTGTAGTCTGCAAACATCACACAAGTTAGAGAAATCTCTTAAAGAAACGTATGTAATCACTTCCAAAGGAACAAGAATTTATACGTCAGGCTCAAAATCTCCTTTCTGAAGCCGGACAGTGTTTTGTCATTGTGTCATTGTGTTTTATTGAGATTTTGGAGCAACACAAATGTGATGTGGGAGGAACATTATAGATGCTTTTCAACGTTTCTTGCAAATCAAAATCAGAAATGTGTTATGTACATACGTATTACAGGTGCAAGTCTGTTGGGGGTATTTCTCTACCTGCTTTGAACATAAAAGACACCACATGTGACAGAAAACATCATCTTTAAGATCCTGTTCCCCAGGGGGAAACATGGTGGTGGCAGCATCATGTTGTGGGGATGAAGAAAGCCAGAAAAGCCTCCTGAATGTCACGTAGGGGGACACAGCTGGTCAGATGAGACCAACATGTAATTCTGTAATTTCTGTAATCTGTCGGGGTTTCTTACCGCTTGCACATAACCCAAAAGACACCATCCCCATTCTGAGACGTGGTGGTGGTGGCAGCATCATGCTGTGGGGAGGATTTTCTGCAGCAAGGATGTTAGAGCCTAACCACAGAAGTGTTAGAGTGGCCTAGTCAAAGTCCAGCCCTAAATTTGATTGAGAATCTGCGGGAACACTTGAAAATTTATGTTGAAAGATGCTCTCTAGCCAATCTGTCTGAGCCTGAGCTGTGTGGGGAAATCTGGTAGAGATTTACCCTCAAAATACCCAAAGCTGTTATTCTCCCGCTACCTTGTGTTGGTCTATGACACAAAAGGATCAAGGAGTTTGAATAGCTTGCAAATAACTGCAAACACCAGACTGTGGTTACAGCTGCAGGTGGGATGATTATCCTCAGGAATTTCACACACAAAGCAAGATCCTGCAACAAAGAATCATCGACACAAAGAGCCCGCCCAGACCCACACCTGACAGGTACGGCCGTCCACGGGTCCCAGGTCCTCGGTGAACTCTTTCCCAATGGTGAAGTCCATGATGAAGTTCTTGAACGTGGTGAGGGTGCGGATCTTCATGGCCCCCGTGGCCGGGTCGTGGGTGATCTCCTTAGTGGGCCTCAGCAGCAACACGATCTTCCTCAGGGCGATATTGATGTCTGGTGAGAGGACAGCGATGAGAGCATTTAAATGTGAATTATATGTCCAGGGTTGGTGTTAAAGCAGAGCCTTATCAGTGCAGTGACCAAACACCCACTGTGTGAGAGTGGGGTCATGCAGAGGACAGAGATTTCATCCCACTAATGTGCTGCTGTCTGTTAATGAAGATGGTCCCCATCACTAAATCAGCTTTTAAACATTATCCTAATGGGTTATCTCACATGCAACATGAAGCAAACACGCATAGCTGTTTATAACCAAAGCAGCAACAACGCAGTGTTACATCGTATGGTTTCTGTTGTCTGTGAAAGTCTAGAGAAAAACATACCTAAAGCTGCTAGATATGCGTCCATATTCAGCTGCTCCACCATATGATAAGTCCCGGAGTAATTAGGTTTAGACATGTTTTCTGTCGCTCCTTTTCAAACTTCAATCTGTGTTTTTCTTTGTTCCCGTTTTTCCTGCAATCGAGCCTCTCTGGTAGATATCACTTTCTCTTGCGTAATCCTTTTTTTTTTTTTTTTTTTTTTTTGCCCCGCAGAGGAACGCCTTGTTTGGACGGCTTTTGTGCGTTAAAATAAAACTTTTCCTCCTGTTGAGCGGGATTGAAAGACGCAGTTACGCGCTCGGAGGACCCAGAGCTGATGGGGTTGCAGCAGCTCTAAACTCTCCTTCACCTGAAGCGAGCAGCAGTCCGCAGTGAATAGCAGAGAGTTTGGACAGGGAGTTATCTGCAGGGCTGCATGCAGGCGGAGGCTCAGATTCCCCCTTTTTAACTAAAGCCGTTCCCGAAGGGATGGTGCTGCGTTCAGGCGAGCTCGAAAATAGGACCTCCCCTTCACAAACGGTTTGTTTGTATTTACGTAAAGGCTTATAGAACCTCCGTGTTTTATAATACATACCGCCTTCATTGATAGAAGACATGTGAGCAAACAAAGTGTTTATTACATCCTCTACAACAACTGCTTCTTGGTGGATTTTGACGTGGCGGGCGGCTTGTGTCGATTCTCCGGAATTACGTATCATGAACTGTAATAGTTTCCCAGTCGCCTCTGAATGAGGCAGAGATGCGACTTGAGGACAGAAATTAGACAAATTAGATCATCCTTTAATTTACTTTTCTTATAAGGGAGCTCAGCTCTGCCGTCTCCCGAGATCAGCTGTAACGCACCAAGGTGACGTTACGTACCATAAACTAATAATGCGCACAATATAGTGTGCTCTTCAATTGCCTTTTTTCTGATATCTTTATCAAAGTTGTAAAGATACTAAGGATCAAGCAGCTGCTTTTTCTTTTAACTTTGACATACACGAGTAATTTATTATCTATTCCAGGCTGGTGGATTCTCATGAGACAGATCAAAGTCTGTCAACAAATACGGTGATAAAACATTAATAGAGATGATTTATGTTTGGAAAATAAGTGACGTTAGGGAACTTAGTAAAAAGCAGTCTGCTACACTATCACTAAAAAAAGAATAACTTAGATCCTCCCTAGATCCCAGACTGTGTGTGTGTGTGTGTGTATATATATATATATATATATATATATATATATATATATATATATATATATATATATATATATATACACACAGTCTGCATGATAGAGGGAACATATGCAGACACTACAAACAAGCGGACGGATTGAGACAATAATGCAATGAGAAGAGTGCAAATGATGCAGTGAATGTTATTTCCATTGTTATTATGCATATCTGAGGACCAGGTGATGCACAGATGCACTTACACATAGAAACATTCATGTCCACAGTATGATGTGTGCAGAGAATTAGAATCAGGGAATACCTGAGTATATGCGGTGGTATCATGTCTGTAAGGTAGGTGGATGTGGTATACAGTATATACAAAATCAATGGTAAAAATTAACAGCACTGTGATACAGAATAATGGATAAATAGCTGGTAAAGGATTTAGTGTGTGTGTATATATATATATATATATATATATATATATATATATATATATATACATATATATATACAGGACTGTCTCAGAAAATTAGAATATTGTGATAAAGTTCTTTATTTTCTGTAATGCAATTAAAAAACATGAAATGTCATACATTCTGGATTCACTACAAATCAACTGAAATATCGCAAGCCTTTTATTGTTTTAATATCGCTGATTATGGCGTACAGCTGAAGAAAACTCAAAAATCCTATCTCAAAATATTAGAATATTTCCTCAGACCAAGTAAAAAAAAAACAATTATAACAGCAAAACAAAATCAAACATTTGAAAATGTCCATTAATGCACTCAGTACTTGGTTGGGAATCCTTTTGCACAGATTACTGCATCAATGCGGCGTGGCATGGAGGCAATCAGCCTGTGGCATTGCTGAGGTGTTATGGATGCCCAGGATGCTTCAATAGCGGCCTTTAGCTCATTTGCATTGTTGGGTCTGGTGTCTTTCAGCTTCTTCTTCACAATACCCCACAAATTCTCCATGGGGTTCAGGTCAGGGGAATTTGCAGGCCAATCAAGGACAGTAATGCCATGGTCAGTACACCAGTTACTGGTGGTTTTGGCACTGTGGGCAGGTGCCAGATCTTGGTTGTGCAGCGTTTCCTGCCACATTTCCCCCTTCCAACACACTTTTTGTGAATGTGCTTTGAAACTGCACTCTGTGAACAGAGAAATTTCTTTTTGTGTCTTACCCTCCTGATGGAGGGTGTCAATGATGGTCTTCTGGACAGCAGTCAGATCAGCAGTCTTCCCCATACTTGTGATTTAGTTTACTGAACCAAGCTGAGTGTTTTTCAAGGCTCAGGAAACCCTTGCAGGTGTTTCGAGTTAATTAGACGATTCAAGTGATTAGTTGAATAGCCTACTAGTATACTTTTTCACGATATTCTAAATTTCTGAGACAGTCCTGTATATATATATATATAATGATCCCTCCAGTGGGAAAATAGTAATAGAAATTAACATTCACATATATTCTCACTGCTTTGTCAACTTTTTTTTTAAATCAGAAATGAAAAATAGGGCGAACATGTAATAAATGTGCGTAAAAATAAAACTTTTACACAGTTTATAAGCAATTTATAAGTAATTTCACACTTCTCTTAATTAGTCTGAATTTCTACACTTGACCAACCAATCAAACTCTTAATCCTGCCACCTGACATTCTATAAAGAAAAGCTGCATTTGAAGCGGGCTTCTTCTTTACCTGTAATACAAGACGGCTACCACAGAGGGCCCTCTCACATTGTGATGTTTAGCATGAGGGACTTGATAACACAACATATAACAATGTCCCCTAGTGTATTGGTGCACATGGGCTGTTTATTACTCATTTTACAACATCCAGGAACCATTCCTCCAGATGGAACCGGTGGAACTGGGTCAGGTTTGTAGCCCACTTTGCACGTACACTTCTTTTTATCTCAGCGCACAAATGTTTTGGGGTTTGTGATCCGGACTTTGTGATGGCCACTCCAAAACACTGACTTTGTTGTCCTTAAACCACTTCCTAGCTAATTTGGCTGCAATGTTAGGATCGTTGTTCATTTGGAAGACCCTTGTCTGACATCTTGATATGTTTCTTTAACATCGATGTTGTCCACTACAAAACACGATGCAGCCACAGTTAGGGTTGTGCTCTCCAGCTTGCAATTTTACACTCTTTTCCTCCAAATACAATGATGGTACATATGATCAAACTCTACAGTTCTATTTCCTCATCAGACAATCAATCTCTGTCCCTGAGTGCATTTTGCAAACTGTAATCTGTGTTCTATGTTGCTATAGCAGTAATTGCTTGTTCCTCATTTCCTAATTTGAGTATCAGCCCATGTTGGTACCAGTGTCGCTTACCAGCTTCAGCCAGGATCTTCAAAAGGTATTTTGCTTTTGTTCTGGGATTGATTCGCACATTTTGCACAAAAAATATTTACAGGCAAAGTATGTTAAAGTATGTAAACGTCTATCTATGGAGAAAACAATCAAAATATGCCAAAGTGGAAAGACATCAAGAATGACCTTGGGGACCCACCTGTTTCTGCAGATCTTGGATGGTTGTTGAGGTCATGCCTCAGACTACATTTACCCCGTGACCTTGCAACCCTTTATGAAACAGCAAAAAGTTCATGAGCTCCAGCTCAGACGCTACAGGCTTCAGACGGCATTTCAAATGTCAAATTTAAAGTCAGGCAAATTATAAAAAGTGATGAACGAATGAACAAATGTGCAGCTTGTTTGAAAAGGTCACCAGAGTAAAGCCTCTTCTCTTTAAAATAAAAAGGGCAGCATTACTTTGGTTTGCAAATCTGAATAAACCGCAAAACTTCTGGAACAATATCCGTTGGAAAATGAGTCAAAGAGGAGACGTGTCCCAACAATTCCCAACACTTCGCAGAACACAGACTATCAAAACAGACGCCTTATTTGGGTTTGTTTTGCAGCTACAGGACCTGGTCAACTTGCACTCATTGAGCCAGTCATGATCTCAAACCTATTTTAGGGTTAATTGCAAGGTCTTTTTTCTGACAGATAAAGAGTCATCAGCAGGACATCTATCCCAAACACAAAAAATGCACAGGAGGATGACTAAAAATAGAAAAGAGTCCCAGTGTTTCCGTGACCGAGTCCATGTCAGCATGACTGAAATGACACGGTGGAACACAAAACTATTAAGGTTTTTCTAAAGTGATCTTCTTTAAAATAATCTTTACATTTGTTTGTAAACTCCAGCCTCAGAAACTGAACTGTACTGACTGATAAAGTCTAGCTCCTATTACCGGCTGTCCATCACAAAGATCCTGGAGTCTTGTAAACAAACATCAGGCGTGCTGCAGCGTGTTCACACATTCTACCTTTATTTTAAACAAACACATAATCCAACCACTCATGTGGTTTATGAAATGTCGACAAGTTTTGTTTGCATTTAAACAGTTAATTTATATTCAGTGGTCTCTGTACTTAAAGACCATTTCCTTAACAAAACCAGCGGCTGCATAAATATGACACAAAGGGACCTCTCCGTGTCGTCTATTTTTTCTTCACTGAGCCCGTTTTCTTCTCAGACTTTGATTTTTTCGTGTCTTTCTTTCCTTTCGACAGATTCTCGTAGACGTCCTCCTTGTTCCTGGGGTAAACAAAACAAAAATAGGCGACTGTTAATTTCTGGAGAAACAGAGCGGGGCTGGAGCATAAGACAACGAAGCAAACCATCCATGAAAACAATCAATCAAATGTGCCGGCCAACTACCGAGGGCTCCAACTGGGTCAGTGTGGCCGGCGTTTTAGCATGATCTGGTCCCTGTCTGTTTATAATTGGATAATTGGAACTTTGCTCACTTGTTTCTGAAAAGCTCAGCCACTAAGAGGTCAACAAACCCCCTTTTCAGTCAATAGAACAAACAAACAGGGTGTCTGGTTTATTTGTACGGCACAAAAACTTGATTGCTACCAATTAAGCTCCCTCTCAACTTTGACTCATCAATAGATCTAATCAATCCGTGACAAAAACAATTTCCTTAAGATTTTCTAACAAGAAATTGATTAGTGTTCTGGAAAGAACTGAGTACTTAGAAAGAGGTGTAGGAACCAATGTTTTATTATTATTATTATTATTATTATTATTAATAAGGACTTATAACTACTAGGTTTGCAGCCATAAAATAGATGTTTTTTTTTCTGTATTTGTTTTAAATCTGCCTCGATATCAAATGAATGCAGCTTTAAAAGTGTAGTGCAGTTTTACAAACGTTGCTCTGTATTATTGCATGAATGACAAACAAGATTCAGAGGGAGTCTTGAGAAATAAATAAAACCCTTACTTTGAAAACCAAAGTAAGGGCTTTATTAAAACCAGCCCCTCTGTCTAGTTCTAGTTAAAGGTTTATGAACACTCCTCATGGACATGAAATTCATATTAATTTGAAACTTTTTATGATTTATTGAGTTGTTTTTCCAGGGTGAAACAATTATACAGCATACAACTGCGATCGGTTTTGTTAACAAGAATTAAGAGCACGACTTTTAATGGAGCACAAGTTTGAGTGGATTTTCTCTTATCCAGAGTCAAGAAAATCCCTCCGTCCATCCAGTCGTTCATCATCAATCCACAATTATCCTTGTAGGTTTGCTGGTGCCTGGCTCAACTTTTTAAACCCACAAATATTGCGTTAAATGTCCCTTAAGAAGCTGCCCCTTAACTAAAATTGAATTCAGTTTATTCATATAGTGCCAATTCACAAAAGTTCATCATTAGGAATAATCCGGAAGCACCAAGCCTTCAGGACACTAGAAAATGCTGAAATGTGTCCACAGCAAAGCCTGTTTTACATCACCATGAACTATAAAGAAAGAAGCTCTGCTCCAAAATCAAGACCTTCATGGTGTCCAGGTAGAAAAGGCAAATGTTTTATGATTATTTTTTTTATGGCTAGAAGAGACAAGCTTTTTAAACATGATCTTTTTGCTTATGTTTAAGAGTAGAAGTGAGGTTTCCAAACCAAAGAAGAGCAAACCAATCGTCAACCACTCTGAAGGCTTGTTTGTTTTTTTTAGCTGAAATGGTATTGCTGCAATGCACAAAGCTGGTGGAATTCTGGAGAAAAATATTAACTTTCCCCACAAAATCAACAGCTATTTGGTCAAATCTTGATCCCAAACACAGATCTAAACAGCGTCTAGGATGGATAAATCTGGCTAACATTGGAAATGTATGGACTAGACTCATCTGAGACAGGTAAGCAACCAAACCTGGCTAGAAGAGACGACAATTATCTGGTCAAGATTATGCTGAAACCATGTAGATGGGTAAACAAATGTGGTCGGATTATATAGTAGTTGAGGTGTATGCTTAAATGTGAGCCTGGATGTAAAACTTTAACCTTTGTAGAGGAGAGAAAATCCAGAATAAATAAAATTTGTTTAAAAAAAAAATCAGTAAATTGTTTCTTGAATGATCATTCCACCTTTAATACTGCATCTTTAATACTGAATAGTCTAAATAAATCATTAAATTACCGAAATATAAGAATATGACAAACGTCTGACTAGAGCTGCAGTTGCTGTCGCCTGCAGAACAGAAAGTTAAAAGTTTCATTTTCCTGCTTACAGAATAGTTTTGTCCAGTAAACAGGGAAAAGTTTTGATGCGTCAGTGCACACCACTACAGCGCACATTTTCTCTGATAATGGCACAATTTAAAAAACAGGCACAAAAGCTCAACACACAGGGGCTCGAACTGAGCAGCTAATGGCAAAAACAAAGGATTCATGTGATTTGTTTCAAGGATGATGGGTGTCTTCGCCTACCCACCGGCTAGGCTAAGACTGTCAGAGTGAGAGTAAACTAATGCAGCTTGTTTTAACTTCTGGTTCTCACAGTTCACAGGAGGAACAGCGGCTACAGACAAGAGGAAGTAAAAGTACCGACCGTGTGTTTTGCCACGAGAAACAAAAATGCAGTACCCCGGTTTCTGGCTGAAGAATAGTATCTGAAAAAGTCCTGTTAGTGAAATATGACGCCCGCAGCAGCCTCATGGTTATTTTTACTGCATTAACAATTAAAAGTATAAGGAGGCCTTAATAATGGGTCCAGAAGATCAGGACTGGGAAAACTCTGCTCAAACTGAGCTTCTGCATTTATCTTTCTTGTTCAAAAAAATAAAATAATGTCTGCTTAAAATGTAATATTTCTATCAAAATGGAGAATATTTTATCTGTAAGAACTTTTTATTTTAATTTTAGCTTGATAATCAGAGTTATCTGTTCAAATAAAGATAAGAAAAGGCTTTATTGTCTTGCAAGGTTTTGTTAAGAGTTCATTCAAAGCAGCTAAAATGCTCCAGGAGAAGCAAATAAAATGCAAAGATATGCAAGCTTTTCCTTGAAATACGAAGTTTAATATTCTTATATAGATATAATGGCTCTGTTGTGAAATCAGTTTCCTCTTTTCACACAGTGTTTTGTCATTGCAGGCTCATTATATAGAGAAGCTGGTTTCCTATATTTGCCGAGTCAGTCTTGCTCTTAAAGTATTTTAAGACGGTATCCTAATCGGGCGTTTGACTTTAATAAATCAAGAATTAATCCAAGTAGGCCTGCCACATTGCTGTAATAGTAAACTGAGTTTGTATAACATTCAACCATTTTTATTACGTGTCATTGTGTGGGTGTATGTGTAAAAATAAGTGTGCTTTTGTTGAGTCGTAGTATATGAGCGAGTTTGTCATCTGGAGGTGCACAGTTGCAAGAGCTGCGAGAACAGAGAAGGCCTGGACCACACAGCGCCCCAGAGCAGCAAAGGCTAGGAGGAGCCGACGCCAGACGGCCGCAGCAGTCCCAGGGCAGCCATAGGCCGGGCAAAGAGGTCGGCCATCGGTGAAACACAGGAGCAGCAGCCGCCAGGCCTAGAAGGTAGTGAGAGATGTAGGGTACCAAGCTCCCCCTCCAATCCAGCCACACCGCCAAATCCAGCTGCGCAGACTCAGCCCCCCTGGTGGCCCCAGGGCCCGCCACAATCCCCGGAAGCATCCATCCTCACCATATTCCACAGAGGAACCACTGAGAGTGAGCTGACCCGCTGCATCTCCATGTGGTCTGCTGGCTGCAACGCTGCAGACTGGAAGGCTCTCCAAGGAGTGGAGAGGAAAGACAAAAGTGCAAAAACTATTTCTGTTGAAAATATGCTGTGGTATAACTTTTCTGTACATTTTTCTATTCTATTGTCTTTATGTGTCTGTTTTTATTATTTTGTGTTTTGGCTAATTTGTTTTGTTACTCTTGGGTATCGTTTTAGGTTCCATCTATTCGTCCATGCATCATCTAAATCAATAAACATGACCCCCTCTCTGCTTTCGTACTTTAAGGTGCTGATAGATCAGAAAATTATAAATAAACTCCCACTCTCTTTACATAACTAAACCATTAATGATACGCTTTTAGTGCAGCAGCATAATATCATGCTCAAATATTTCCTGTTGTGACTCTAATGGGGATTTTTGGGGACAGTATTTTATCTATCTTACATCTTTCTCAATCCAAAGTGACAAGATAAAGCTGCGTCCTCCATCAGTGTTTAAAACATTTGCAGCTATTTAAAACTTCTTAATTATTGCTCTGACTCTAGTAGATAGGAACATGTTTGGGTGGGTAGATATTTTCTTGTGGCCAGAATCTGCTTACTAGTAGCAGCAATACAAGCCACTGGATTAATGATGCTGATAAATAGTTTATATCTTCAGCTTTCATTAGATTTTTAATGCATGGCAGCCATACTGGATACTAAACTCAGGCCTGACCTCCAACTTCAGGTGACCTTAATCTTCAAAGTACAAATTAAACATCCCAGGGAAACGGCAAAGATTACAAATTAAAGGTTCCTTAATATTCTGATTAAATTAAAGAAAGGGTGAAGTATAACCAATAAAAATGCTCCAGTTACATTTATTTTATACAAATTGTTACTGGTGCCAATAAATCTGCGACAAGTCACCTTAAAAATGTTTTATTTTCATGCTGAATATATGCAATTAAAAATTGGATTTATCCAAAATGTGAGACTTCGATCATGCGGCTGGAGTAAAATATGGATTTATTTTAAGGCTATTTACACATTTTTACCAGGGGGTGTCAATAGTTGCAGAAGAGTCTGTATGTTTACTATCCTGAATTACCAACAGAAGGTATTTAAACTCATTTTGGTACAGATGTAGTCAGTTTAACCTTTTTTTTGATCACATTCACATTTTATTTATTCTGTTACAGATAGATGACTAAAACCGAATCATATGTCAAATTGGCTGGTCGTCTTATTTCATCTCAGGGGCAATGAATTGTGGGACAAACTGAAGAAAAGCAGGACAGTTTATTGAAATGAATGATTGCATTTCCTCTCTAAGATATTCTGAAACACAGGCGAGATTACTTGAGTGATTTATTTTCAAACTTTCTCAACACTGTGGTACTAAATATGGATAAAAATGCTGCCACCATCTTGAAAAGGCTGCTCTGTATTGCTGCAAACAGAGAACCGACCGTTTTCTTGACAAAAAAAAAAGATCCAGAGACAGAAAAAGGGTCTCCTGCTGATATCCTCTCAGCAGGAGACTTGAGTCAGTCTGGAGAGCAACGGGTAGAGCCTGATTACAAAGGCAGGAGCAGAGCGGGACTAACAGATTCAGTGGAAACAGCTTAGACCCAATCAGATAACCACTGATGTGAAGCATGTCTGTTTGAGTCCTGAGGCTTTAAAGATATATGCAGCTGATTCAGGACATAAGGACAGTGTAAGCCTGCCCAGACTGACAAGCTGTGTAGTGAATATACATGGAGTAAGACAGCATGGCTGGCCAGGCTGCCTTTTTTGAGACCTTTGACCTGAACTATGTTTTCAAACAGGGAACCCAAGGATAACGCACGTCTTATAACGGCACTTTGCTCAGGGAGAATTACACTGTATACTGTGATATTTCTTGGGATATTTCACGTAAAAATGTTGCATTTCATTTGCTTTAGAAAACAAATATAAGAGCTGGGAATGGTGTAAACCTGAGTAAGCAGCGTTCCAGTTGACACAGTCGGAGGAGTCAGGATTCCAAAATAAAAACAGGAAAACAAAAGGTCAAAAAATGGCGGCAGCCAGAAAAGCTGTTCTGTTTGTAGTACCTCTTAAAAACGTAATTTAAAGCTTTTCCTTCCCACATGCAAACACCACTTTTAAGTTGTTTGCTTTAGAGTTGCAGCCACTATATGTAACATTGATTTTGGACGCACTCTTGCAACTGTATCCTGGAAAACAAACATGTTTTATCACAGCTTACTGCTGTTAATGCGAAGAGCTGCCATGTTGGGTCCGGCAATCGTCCTTAAAGAATTTCTCCAACTTTCCGAGGGGAAAGCCTGACTATAGTGGCCGTTACAGTCGATTTTTCTGATCAGAAGCCAGGATTTCTGAGTACCGACTGCAAATGGAAGGCAACAAAAGAGCCGCAGCATTTCTCCTCAAGATGCGCACTCTGTGTTTATCAAGGGTCTGTGTGCACTGGCATCTGAGGCAGTTTAGCTTTGTGAGAACCACTATTTGTAACAAAGGAGTACTTGTCTCACCTCTCACCTAAAGTTGACTATTCCGCCTTCGGTTTAACTTTATATGTAAAGATAGTCACTGCAGGCTCAAGCTCCAGCCCTTAAAACTATCAGATTACACTGAGGAGTGTTTTGCTGTCCATTTTTCTTTGTTTTGCACACACGAGCAGAGAAGCTGTGGTTTTGAACCCCTGTAACTGGGTATCCTGCCTGTAAGTAACTTAAAGAACAACAGATATGAGTTTATTTTACATGATTAAAGACTCTGTTAGCGAATGTGCTTACAAAAAAAAAAAATCGGGGTGAGTTGACTCCCTTATGATCAAAATTATTTATAGACGGACTGAATTTATTTGGACTTCATAGCTGTAGAATAATAAAACAAATAAATGTGCAATGAGTCACTTTTCCATCCGAGACATGCTGAACATTCAGTTTTTGTCTGTCTTTCAAAGTTACTGTGGGTCTGTGCGATTACAGTTAGTAGGTCTAAGCTGACTTGTTGGTAATAAGAAGGTTAAAAGTGAGCACAGTTACAAAGATAATCTATATGGATGCTTTTCAGGGAACATTTTCTTTTCTGTCCATGAAAGTATGAAAACGTGTGATTGAGGGCGGCTGTTTTGGAAACAGGTTGATCTCAAGGGGCACAAAAACCCTCTGACAGCTGGAGATCGCAGCAGTGCTGATACTGGAAACTGATGTTTTGAAAAGATGAACCTCGCATCTTCAGACATCTAGAAATTGTCCAAAGGATGGACCAGACTCGATGGAGTCCACAGCTCTCTTCCTGAATGATTTTTGATTTTCTCTTGAATTCACGAGGAAACATCCACCAACGTGCCTCAATTTAATGCCCAAGTTGTAAACGTACCTATCAACAGCATCCTCATAACAACATCATGTGGGCTTTCCAAAATAGTTTAGACTCAGCAGTTTTAGTGTAGGTAAACTTCTGAATTTACAGGAAGTGAGGAAAAGGTTTACACAACATTAGCATTTTTCCCGCCAAAATAAAAGAAAGTGGTTCGGGAATCAGCAACCTGCATGTGGTTAAGGTGTGGTCTGCATTTTAAAGTTTGTTTCCTGGTTATAATTTGAACAGACTGAGGAGCACAGACTGGACCTCCGTGTAGCGGTGACCTATCGATTGGACCGAGCTGTTCGACCCGCACACACTCACTGCAGCTCCCTCTTTGTGTAAACTTTCTGTTACGTTTTAGCAGGGATCCTCTTTCTAAAGTCACAGATACCCATTTTTGAAATAGGAACAGAATTGAATCACACTATCACGTTCATTATATTAGACTACAAACAGTGTCTGGCATTGAAATCTGCCGCACTGTGGCTTTTCAAAGATAAAACGTCCGTATCAAAGTCCAGCTGCAGCCACACAACGTTCACCCCCCCCACACACACACACACACACACACACACACACAGTCTGCAGCTCAGCTCCTCCCACATGCTGCAAGCCTCAGTCTAAACACACTCTGCCACGTTTGTTTTTTAAAAATACGATAGCAGTGTGACATTTAGAGGACTCATGTGAACGTTTCAGAGCCATTTGCTTCACTCACTTTGACACCTTCCTGCTGGCCGGCTGGTGTTTGAGCTGCAGATTTCCATACTCGGTCTCGGTTTCCTGAGGAAGACACAAACGGAGGTGTTTCACATGTGTCTGTTACAGAATTACTCAAACACAGAGAGGGTTTAGACTTTGTGGTCGGCTGTTTTGTCCCAGTGGGTCAACGTTCAGTTTCTAGAAGCGGCTCTGATTGTGCATTGCTCTGCTGGCATTGAACCAGTCAGCTCTGCTGTACACGACACACAGTTTGACTCTTCTGTCCAGTTTTCTCACCTTTGAGGCGCTCTCTTTGGCTTTAGTGGTCTGTATGTACTCGGAGACAGCCAAGTAGATGAATTTATACTGAGCCTCGGTCTGCACCATACCAGAGCGCTGCTCTCGCACCATCTGTATATATTTCGGGATGTCTATATCACAGTCCAGACCTGAAGTGAAACCGAGAAGTAAATCAGGAAGGCAGTGTGACAAGAAAAGAAAACAAAAAACACAAACAAAGATTCTGTACATTTTCAATACTTATTATTTTTTTTACCTATAGTATCAATGGTCTCGAGGATCATATCAATCACCACGATGGTACCCGTCCGACCGATTCCAGCACTGCACAGATTCACAAAGAAAAAACAAATGAGATATGAATGCAGCTGAAAAGCCAGCAAACAACATTATTTATCTGATAACACATCTGAGATGTCAGAAGCATCAGAGTTTGATGGATAACTTTTTACCAATAACGATTATGAGCCTGAATATATGCTATAAGAACTAGGCTCAAACTGGATGTATGTAGTTGAATCTAGATCTGTCTAAAGCAGGGGCCTTTTGATTAATGGAGAGGCTGTGCTCTTCAGTGTATCATGATGGCATCGTGATGCATCAGGAGGAGAAAACATCATGTAGAAATTCTGCAGCAACATCTCTAGACATCAGTACGCAAGCTAAAACCTAGGCACCAGCAATGGGACACTGAGCCTAAGTAGACAGTAGGTTAAAAAGTGGGTTGAGGCAGCAAGAATCAGCCATCATCAGTCAGGGTTTGGACCAGAACTCCTCATGCCAGTTAGAGGGGAAGGAAGGAAGGAAGGAAGGAAGGAAGGAAGGAAGGAAGGAAGGAAGGAAGGAAGGAAGGAAGGAAGGAAGGAAGGAAGGAAGGAAGGAAGGAAGGAAGGAAGGAAGGAAGGAAGGAAGGAAGGAAGGAAGGAAGGAAGGAACTGACTGCCGTTTGATTTTCTATTTATTGCTGTGTTAATGTGGCATTCAGCAATACTGCTGCATGTCTTGATTATAATGTAATTCTGTAAAAAACGTCTGTACTCGTGTGTAAATGGAGCAGCATAATGAAAACGGCCTTAAATCCCACAGATAAACAAACTCCAAGACTTACAGCCGCACCAGTCATAATCCTGAAAATATCTTCTTTTCGATCTTAAACCAAGTATTACCTGTT
Source organism: Fundulus diaphanus (assembly GCA_037039145.1). Classification (NCBI taxonomy): domain Eukaryota; kingdom Metazoa; phylum Chordata; class Actinopteri; order Cyprinodontiformes; family Fundulidae; genus Fundulus; species Fundulus diaphanus. Next base: position 38,004,115 of record CM073130.1, read on the forward strand.
AACGCGGGATTACGAAGCATGTGCTTTGCATCAAGACACACAACACGCCCTGACGGCATGCATTAGACTTGGGCGGTGTTCCTGCTGTGTACCTGCAGTGGATGATCATGGGACCGGCCTTAGGATATTCAGCCTGTTTAGCGTTGACTTGTGTGAGGAAGCTGAGGACTCCACCTGGCTCCTGAGGGACGCCGTGGTCGGGCCAGCTGAGGTACTGGTAGTGCCAAATGGCACGGGAGAGTTTGGCCTGGGCCGGGGGAAAAAAACATATATTAAAAGATGTTTACATAAATGTGATCAGATACGTAATGGTTTGAAACTCACCTGATTCACAGGAGCAATATGCAAAAGTCGGACTTTGTAATCCGTAGCTTCCCTCTCCGATTCACAGGAAACCACGTAGGCGCCGGACTCTTGGGAGGCGTGAAGGTTGGGCCAGTAGGGCACACATTTATTCTGCAATTAAAAAAATAACATTTGTCAAAGTCTTTTTTGCTTTTTCTGCACTTGTGCAAATCAAGACTGTCCTTGAATCTCTTGTTGGTATTTTTTTTTTTTATATTTTAGCATATTTCTGTTTTTCACATATTGACTTGCAAAAGTATTCAAGTCCCGCAAGAACTAGTTTCCAATTTGGTCTCATTGCAATCACAAAGTCCAATTTATTTTACCGGGATTTTATGTAAAAGATCAACAAAAAGTAGTGAATCATTGTGGAGTAGAAGGAAAATCACACAGGGTTTCGCATTTTCAAGCCTTCAGATTGTCAGCTGGATCTGCTCTAAAACCGGAGGGTCAGCAACCTGTGGCTCTTAGGACCTTCCACAATGGTTTTGCTAAAAATGATATTAAAGGCACACTATGCAACATTTTTCAGTTAATTAATGTGTTTCATACCGTTTTGGATGATTAAATGAGTCATTTCAGGTTGAACAAAGGTTTTCTTGGCCGCCCTGGTGGTCTGTGGGGGAAATACCGCACTTGCAACTGCAGGAGCCCTCGGCCCGCACCCACAGGCTCAGAATCTCATGCAAGATCGCGAGAGTCGGTCTTGCTTTACGGCGAGAACTGCTACACGCCCCCAGTGAAAGGCATGTTCGGTGCTAGCGCAGTGGCGATATCTGTGCAGTTATCATGGCGGAACCAGCGATAAAACAGCGAAAGCCCATGTTGGAGCAGGCAAGAAAGAGGAAAAGGGCTGTGGAAAGAGAGAAGAGTCCTACACGGGTGAACATCGGGAAAGCTTTTTCCGAATGGCGAGAGCTAAAAGAAAAAGAAGGCTGCAAGGCTGACGCGGACCTCGCGTTTCTGCTGATGCGATTGTAAGTAACATTGGAATGGTTTCCCTCTCTCTCTGTGCATGTTCACTGTGTTAAAGCCGGGCATACACTGTACGAGTTTTTCAGTCGTGGTACTTATATACATCTCAAACTGCGACGGAACCGCGGAGTTTAAAAGTTCACCGCTCATCTGTTTGCTGATCTGTGTTTCCAAACTGTGCAACGGAACCGCGGGGTTTAAACGGCCACCGCTCATCTGTTTGCTGATCTGTGTTTCCAAACTGTGCAACGGAACCGCGGGGTTTAAACGGCCACCGCTCATCTGTTTGCTGATCTGTGTTTCCAAACTGTGCGACGGAACCGCGGGGTTTAAACGGCTACCGCTCATCTGTTTGCTGATCTGTGTTCTCAAACTGTGCAACGGAACCGCGGAGTTTAAACGGCCACCGCTCATCTGTGTTCTCAAACTGTACCGCGCAACGCTCAGACGCGGCTCGGGAGGCACCGGGCGTCGGGGGGAACGGAGGGGAGAGAGGAAAGACGAGACACCCCGGCGGCCGCGCGGCATACGGAAAAAGACGGCCAGCGCGTCGCGCGGACCGGGACCCTCGCCCTACCCAACCCCCCGCGAGCCGATGTCCGGGCCCAGCGGGTCCCGGGCCAGGCGGAGGTCGTTTCGGGACGCCCGCTCCCCTCACTCCACTGGCGGGGACAGAGAGGAGGGGAGGGCGCTCCCTCGTAGCTCTGCTTGAACAGCAGGATGGTGATTCATTGCGTTCGCCTGTCTGCTAAGCTCAAAACAACCACGCCTGGCTTGCCGGAGAAACCAGGAGAACAGCTGAGCATATTTACGACAGTGCACTTTTACTTTCGCCCTCTGGGGGGCGCCTCGCTGGAAAATCAACCCCGGTTGCATAGTATACCTTTAAGAACCAACGGATGTTTTAAAATACAGATATAACGACAAATGCAGGTTTTAGCAGTTTGGTTGGAAACCATGTGTTGTTTTTTTCATATTTTCTTCTCAAATATCAACATCCAATAGAAGAAAATCCTCTTTTGCTCAAGTTTGCCATTTTTCTTTATTTTAAAACTTAAAAATATAAATAAAATGATGTTTCTTTTTATATTAACATACATTTCCTATAGTGGACATTTATGGGGAAAAATAATTATTTTTAAAACAAAGATTATGTAACATTTTCGGCTCCAAACGAGTTTTATTTAGCTGGACCTAGGGCAGAAATGGGTCCTTGGATTGTGAAGGCTGCAGACCCTTGATCTAAACAATTTGTCCCTGCTGAAAGAACACATCCCCGCAGCATGATGCTGCTACCGCCGTGCTTCACTGTGGCACATTCAGGCTCTTGTGCTACGTTAAATTGGTGTCACACATTTTGTATAAAGGACCAAAAACATGTTGATTTCATCTGACCAGAGCATCTTCGTCCAGATGTTTGCTGTGCCCCTGAAACTGCAAACAGGCTTTCTCTTTCGCCACTGTTCTATAAACCTCCAAAGCTCTCTCCAAAAAGCTTTATTTGTATTAAGATTAAACTGCACACGGGTGTTCTGTTTAACGACGATGCGTGTGGGATATTGTTTTTTGATGCGTCGATACCCACCCGGCCTTTCTCAACCTCTCTGGTCGTCATTACGATCACGTGCGTGTTCTCCTGCCACACCATCTGCCAGAAATCGTTCACAGTTGTCGCTAAACAACCCTGAGTGGCGATGTAAACTTTCCGTGCTCCAGACTCCCAGAGTTTGTCCTGCAGAGACGCATCAGAGAATCAGCACACAGAGAAACCTACATGCCAACGGCGTTGTTTGGTGCTGCTGCAGGCCTCAAGACTTCGTGGACCTACTTTCACGTAGTTGGCGTTTATGTAATCTGAGCCGACAACATTGGGATCAGCGTTCTGCAGGATGACTCTGGTGTCGTTGACTTGTGAGAGAAAACAAACGGATGGAGTGAGGAAATGGTGTTTGGTCACGGCTGGCACTGGAAGGCGTGGATTAATGTATTTACAGAATCCAACTCACAGGGAAGAATGTTCTTGTATCGGTTTTTGCTCTTGTTCTCTGGTCTCTGGCCTTCCTCTCTGCTCTTTTTCACCTTCGCCTCCAGCTTCTGCAGAGCCTGTCAGCAGAGAAAGATGATCGATGAGTCACAGAAATTAATAATATGAAAATTGCTTGTTACAAAAAGAGGCAACCAATAAAGATTTCCACAAAAAAAGAAAATAAAGACTTGTATCCTGATGTGACCCCAAAAAAAGAGGAACATTTCCAACAATGGCCACCAGATTTTAAGTTAGTTGAAGAAATTGGGTGGGATGATTATTTCGATTTCATGCCACTTCACAGTAAGACTGAGCTACATTTTAAAATAAAATATTGCTATAATAATTCATCTGATTATTTTCAGCTTCATTACATTCATTTAAACCCTTTATTTACAAATCACTGCCGAGACTTTATAAAGTGGATGGTATTGTTTACTAGTATTAGTACTAATACTCATAATAATAAAATAAAATATTTCCAAGATTTTATAATATATTCAGCAAAAAATATAATCAATATAATCACTAGTCACCGTCAAGATTTTCACTAAATGGGTGCTTATTGTTATTTGAGCTACTACTACTACTACTACTACTACTACTACTACTACTACTACTACTAATAATAATAATAATAATAATAATAATAATAATAATATTAATTTTATCTACCAAGTACGGTCATGAATTTTGAAATTAGAAGTTTGGATGCTATTTTTCTGTAAAAAAAAAAAAAATGTTTTACCCACAATTTTAGTAAGAAATAACTCAGCACCTCTAGATTCTAAATTATTCTCCAAGTTGTTTTTGAGTTTCTTACAATGCCCCGCCCCAAATTTAAAACATAATAAAAATTACCTTAATGTTAACTCTTATCTTAAACAACAACAAGAAATATTTAAACAATGGCTTGAAACAGGTTATTATACAGTATGCTGTACTTTCATCAAGCAGACCACGTGTAGCTTAATTAGACTAAGAAGTTTTAAACAAACATTTTAATGTTTTATTAAAACATTAAAATGTTTTTATAAAGTAAAAAAATAAATATAATAAATAACCGATATGAAATGTAAACAAAAACTCTGAACCTCTGACTTGCTTTTAGTTGAAAACTACAACTCCTATAATATACCACAAATAAAGAATCTAATCAAATCAATCTTTTCAAAATAAATATTTTAATCTAATTAACTCTTATACAAACTCTGAGATGCATGCGGTGTCAGATTAGCCTGATTCAGCTTTTGTCATCTAGTAGTGTGATACATTTTCAGCTCCTTTCCAGCTTCCTTTATTTCTCCTGCATTTCAGACAGATCTTTGTTTTTCCTTGGATCTTGTAGAAATAGTTTAGCAGGGTGTGCAGTGTGTCAAAAAAAAGAGGACTTTTAGACAAGAAGAAGACAAAAGAAGAAGCGTGAGGCCTAAAGGGCAACAGCAGACAACCGGCATCTGAAAGAGTCGATCTTATGAAACGTTAAAGCAACCTCCAATCTGAACGATGCCCGAGGTCACTCAGCAACTGCTGATTGTTTTAATCACGGTTCTGGCAGAAAATGCTCGATTTTAGCTCTAAAGGTAATAGCAACAATCTCAGGGTCTTTGTGATAAGCTGCTAGGAATAAAGGTGCCAAACTAAATCCAGTTTCATGGTGGGTTGTTTGTTCAGCGGACTGTTACGTGTAGATCTTGAGCTAAGTGGCTTAACAACAAAAGAAATCCTCTAAAAAAACTCAAGACATGGGTTAAAAAACAGCCAGAAATACTGTTAGAGAGCTTGGAGGACTCAAAAGATGCAATTTGTATGTAATATTTAGCAACTAATCCTTATGTTTTAAGGAAGTGTTATTTCACTCATTCATTTGAATATTTCCTCCACTATTAACGTGAAATAGCATTAATACATGTTTTAATTATTTTAATGACCTGTGGTTGCAGGGTAATCTGAAATCTTCCTTATTTTGTGAGTTTTTGTTGCTTTTCTCAGAGTTTATGTTTCACAAACCGAATTAGCTCCTGGTCAGAATAAGCACGTTTAATACGTTGATAGTAAGTTCATTTCCTAAAACTATGTTTGGTTCTATCGGTCAGGGAAAAACATCCCTAATTTACAAACTCTTGCTGTTTATTCTGATGCTAAATCACTGAAATTCCATTACCGGGAAATACCACAAACTCTTAAAATGCTTAAAGTTAGATATTTTAGGCCCTTTTTGCATATTACCCCCACAAGAGGGTAGCACACCGCCTCTGCACTAGTTTCTGCCCCATATAAATGAAGTGAAAGTAGAAATGCTGACGGAAAGTTTCTAAAGAGCCGACCGATGCATATTTTAACTTGGCCCACCCCAGGATGTTCCTGTGCTTCACCTGTTGAAGCCAGAGCGCCTAAAGCAGTGATACAAACGCGGCTTAAATCTTACGTCAAATTCTTCCCAGAAGCCCGCCTTGCTCTTTTCCCCTTCGCTCTCGACCGGCTTGTCCGAGGTGAGGTCCAGCTGCCTCACTCTGCTGTCGATGTCCGCCGCGTTCACCCTGGTGGAGAAATACGGCTGCCGGAAGAAGATAAAAACGAGACAAGATGAAAGGAAACCTAATGAGAGGGTTACACCACAGCACACAGAAAAATCAAAACGCAAACGTGTGAGTTAATTTTTCCGTTAATTTGACCTCGATGCTCGTCATTTCAAACTCATCGCGGGTTACTGAATAAATCAGACCTGCTTGAGATGGACCCAGTTTCCAGAGATCTCCTCGATGCCTTTGCGCTTGTAAAACTCCACCAGATCTGTCAGCGTGTCAAACAGGTCTGAGCCTCCCACCGTGTACCGGTCATTCTGCAGAAACACGCAAAAAATAAAAATAAAAATCACTTGAGATATATTACAAAACACTCACACTTGCATTCAACATCTGTTTGATCAAACATTTAAGAAATATACCTCCTAAAGTTGTAGAAAGATTCATATAAAAGTTAGTATTTGATAAAATTGTAAAACCGACCACATTACAAACCACAAACTTTGTTGTTTTTAACTAACGCTCTGTGTAATAGCTTAATACAAAGTGTCACATACCCAGAAGTGGTGAAAAAAAAGTGGGTGCCACACTAAAAAGTGTGCCATGCATGTTTATTAACCCCCTTTACTAAGGTACCCATAAATTGAAATCCAAAGATACCGACTGCCTTTAGAGGTGACCCAAATGAGTTACACCAGTGAGGACATTTTAATTTATTATTAAATCTTTATTTAAACTTGATACACACAAGTTCTCATTTACAGGAGAGACCTGTTAGCCTTTTATAAAAGCGGCTTTTCTGTGAAGGACTTAAACAGCAAGTTATCGAAAGTGCGCGTCATAACAGCAAATCTACTGAAACGTGATGGGCCACCTAAACCGACATGGGATGGAGAGCATTGGACAGGGAAGCAGCCAAGAGGTGCTTTGCGCTGCATATCAAGTGGGAAAACATAGTGGTGGCAGCATCATGCTGTGGGGACGCTTTTCTCCAGCTAGTCTGAGTTGAAGGGAAAGTGCATGGAGCTAAATACTGGGCAAATCTGGAAGAAACCCTGTTAGAGGTCTTTAGACTGGGGTAGAGTCTCAACTCTAAACATACATCCAAAGCTACTAAACAGTAGTCATGTATCAGAATGAGTATAGACCAAAACCCGACTGGCAATCTGTGGGGGAAATGATGTCCAGAGATGCTCTCCATCCAGTCTGACTGAGCTTGAGCTGCTTTGCAAACTAGAATGGACACAAATCTCAGTCTATAGATGTGTAAAGCTGGCAGTCCGGCAGACCTGCAGATGCTGCTGCAGAGAAACTTCCTCGTATGTGGATTTTTATTCACCTATAGGTGACCAATAAAAATCCACACCACACTTTTCAGATTTAATTTGTCAGACAAAATAAAACATTGCACAATTATGCTCTACTTTACGTTGTGGTCTCTCATGGAAAAATTCATAAAAACAATACATTGGATGTGGCTTGTGGTTCTAGTGAGAGCAAATGCAGAAAAGTTTTAGAGGTGTAAATACTTTCATTTATTGCTTGCAACAGAAGCAAACTCAGAGGATTAGAGCACGGTGCAACGGTCGAACCGCACCTGATCTGAGCTGCCAGCTTACTGAAAAAGACCTTTAAGAGCCTTAAGGGGTTCTTTTCCACCACAGATTCGCACAGGAACAATGCATCCCATTTAAATAAAGGCTGAATCGTGCATTCACTAGGTTAAAAATAAAAACGCAACAGCCCCGATCGCAACTTAGCCGGGATGGAGAGTTTTATTCACAAACTCCTCCTCACTGACTAAACAGTAAACAGAGACTTCGTCGCCTAACGAGGTCAGGAAACAATTTCCTTTCGTTGTCTTGTTTAGCGGAAATTATTTTTAGTGCTTTAGTAGCCACAGAAAACAGATGGTGAACACCTGACAGATGAAATAAGAGCAAAAGTCTGTTGTTGCATAAGACAGGGAAATGAGATTTTATTTTAGGCTTCACTGCACAACTCTGGGAATATCCCCTGGTATTGTTACATGATATGAGCCCATTTCTGTTTATTCATAGGAGGAAATAAAAGAAAACATAACAAAGCCACACACCTGGCACATTATCTTGATGTGGGATACCCGTTTGGATCCGTTTCTGTTTATTTCATCCGTCAGAACGGAGAGGACGAAGTCTCCGGGTTTGGACAAAGACTCCCTGACCAGGAAGGTCCCCGGCTCTTCTCGGGTGCTGAGCAGCTTCTCTGCGTTTGGGCCCGACAGGTGACCATGGTACCACCTGAAGGAGACATGATCCATATTTAAAGCCTTTGAGCTAAAGTAGACATGTTTGTGATCACGGTTCACGGCATTGGCGTGAGACCACCTGCTCATTTCACAAACTTGTGGCTTTTATCATTAAGCATTTAAAAAGTAAAGATTTTTTAACAAAGTATAACAACGACAACATTTTTAACATACAGGAACCAATCGTTAACGTCCTCGTGGATGCATCGATCAATGAGCTCATGAGGAGGTGGGGTTTAGCAGAAGTAGGCAACTTCCAACAAAATGTTCCTTCAAACCTCCGCTAAATTATAAAATAATCACGAAAGCACATCCATAAAAACAGCAACACATCCTACCGTAAGGAAATAACGCTTTAATAAGACAGGGGTGGCTGATGTTACATTGTGAAGGATTAAGACACAATGACGGCCTGCAAAAAGATCAGAGATCCTGGTATTTATAAAGCATTTTGGGCCTCATTTATCTAGAACCAGAGGAGATTTGGGTTCAGAAACAATCATAGAACAGGTTTTTAGTTGTGATTCATGAAACTTTCCCTTTACTGGTAAACTGTGACACACAAAAAACTTTTTAAAAAGTAACATTTCTCTCAGGTTTTCAATGTTACACTAAGATAAAGGAAGATTAATAACAGACTAAGAGTCACAAAAGCTGGAATGCTTCACAATAACCGGTTCAGTCCTAGATTTTATCCCAACCTGAAAGGACAAATCGTTCTGTGTAAAAAAATAAATAAAAAAATCAGATCAAGAAAAATCCTCACCTCCTACGTCTAATAAATCTCTCAACATGCTAGTCATGAAGGTGTGGTTCTGCCTAAACATTTAGCATTTAATAAATTCATGCAGTAAAACTGTACAACAGCCTGATGAAGCCTGACCTCAGTCACATCGCTCTCAAAAAATATTTTCCATTTCAGAGGCTACAAGCTTTTTTTACAGTGTCCTACATCCTGTCAAGTAATAACCTACACATTTTAATCTTTTTCTGCTGAGGTGTCCTATAATATAAAAGCAGGTTTAATTGCATTACTCTGCATAGGCTTTAGTTCATTTAGCATTTCTGATGTAGAGAAATAAATTGTTGAAGAACAATCGCTAATGAAACGTAACGCCCAATGAAAAGCTTGCGCTGTCAAACATAATTTCCGCACCAGTGTGAACAAATAATTCTCCGAAACAGTTTAATTTCCTCTGCTGCGCCTCCGGTTCTGCACTGACATAAACTTACCGTGCACACATGATCTGAGACCTGATGATGTGTCCTATGTTCAGGTACAAATTTATAACTCCTACATGGAAAAAAATAACCCCTCTACATTTATTTATCAACTAAATGTAGATTTGAGAAATGGGGTCCTTTCTGTCCATTAGTCTTCTATGTTGTTGCGAAGATGCGTCAATTCTTATTTTTTCTCTAATTTCCTTTAAGTTCTTGAGCTTTTATGCAGGAACAGTTCACTTCATCCAGGAATTAATGCCGTTTTTCACCATTGAAATCAGATAAAGACAGATTGAGTTAGGCATGTCTTCGGTACGCCTACATTGAAAATAAAAGTCAATTAGGCTTTTTAGGCTCTTTTCTTTAATATTTAGAATTAATAGTAATAAACTCCATATCATGGTTTTACTGTAATAAGGGAAGTCATGATCTGATACTGATGAGCTACTCAAAGGTCTTTTTGTTATCAAAAGAAACTAATTTCTGTTTGGCTAATCTTGATAATTTCACCTCAATAAAAATAAGAATGGATCTCACATCCATGAGCATGTACAAAATCTTTTCCTTTCATTTTGTTTTTATTTTAGCCTTTGCAGCCATATATTTGGGTGGATAAGTGAACAAAGGATGTTAAGCATGCTAGGCCTGATTTTCTGTAAATACTGCTGCTCCATTGCAACCTTAAGACACTAATTCAAAAGCTCGTGGAAATATTGTGAACAAAACCTGCCGACACCACCAGCCCCACATCAATTCAATAGTTTTTCTTTTTACTCCAAAAGTAAAAAACCTTTTAAAGCAAACGCCGTCCTATTATAAAGTTTAATATGCTTATAAATAAAATAAGTTAGTTTTAAAAAAAAAAAGGACGCATTGCGCAATTTGTCGCCGTATTCCACTGATGCAACTATGGTAAAAAAAGAAAGTGCGCCCTATGTAATTTCTTAGGTTTTACATACGTTACATTAGAACATATCTTATTTTGGCTTCATCTTTTTTTGTGACATCCAGCTGTTTTTTGTTTTTTTTTAATATATAATTTTAGAGTCTGGTAAATAATGATAATAAAACATCAGTTATTCAAAAACAGCCTAGAACTGATGGAGGGCGTAGTTACTTTTAAGCATAAGGTAAAGGCAGGTTATTTGATCAGGGACGATTTCCTTTTATAGACCGGGTAAACCACATTCTTTGTTTCACAAAGTCGGTTACACAAATAGCATCGCCACAAACTCAACAGTGAACACACTTTTTTTTTTTTTATGACAGATTAAGCAGGATGCATACCGAATGTTATTAGCAGGGTAAATTTGTTCAAAGGATGTGAAATACGCACTCAGACTCCTGCATTTGATTTTATTCTGCATAACTTCTGAAGAAAAGGTTTTGACTTTGTATGAAATTGCCATCTGAGAACCAGAAAGGTTGTATTTTTCCTGGAGTCCCCGCAGACTCGGTACCGGCTGAGAAACCGTAGAGGCTGCGACTGCAGAGTTAAGGTCCGTTTCAAAGCTCTGCGGCAAAGTGGCTCATTGCATTGTGAGCAGAGTACAGTGAAAACTGCAGCACTGTAACTCCAACAGACTTAATTGTTCAATTAAAAAAGGACATCTAAATTAAAAACAGGATGTGCAGCTGCAGCTGCTTTATGAGCAGGTTGGATTTATTTTTGTCCACCACTGTGCCTATGTATTTCTGTGTGAATGTACAAATGCAGCTCGAGTCTGACTTAATTTTAGGCACAGTTCTCGATTTCTTTTTCTAAACTTCCTGCATTGCGGTCGGAAAATTTCTGATGACAGATTTCGTGGCTGAACAGGACAGTGTATTTATAGCCTGCCCCCTTTCGATATGTAACATCCACTAATACACCCTCCCTTTTTCCTACCTTCTGAATTTAATTAAGATGCTTTTCATTTCTTAACGAATTATGTGCAAACATTTATGTTTTCCTTTTGCTTGTCTTGATTGGAAAAAGAATCCTTCCAGATTAAGCAAAATTCAAGAAGAGCATGCAATACTCAAAAACAAGGTTTCCGTGCAGTTTTTGCAGAAGCTGCAGACGAGCCAGATGCAGATCTCTTAGTGTAGTGGCCAAATTCAAATCTTTCTTAATCACATCACAACTTTTTTTGGGAACTGAATTCAGGACTGGCACACCACAAGGTAACCCGATGAGATGCACGCAGTCACAATGTTCTGAAACAACAGCGAGTTTGCGTTAGATGGGGAAGATAGCGAGTAAGCAAGAGCATGATGGAGTGTGCAATAGAGGAAGACAGGCACGCAGGGTCTGGCCATTGCTTTCAAAAGTGTCAAAACTTAAAGTTTCCAACCGCAGTAACAAAAGGGAAGTTAGACAACCGTCAGAAAGAGAGAGAGAGAAGGATGGGGGGGGTTAGGGAGGGCACAGCTTCCAGCGCCGAGCTCAGCCTCGCAACATGCAGCAGAAATCTTCACTCAGAGCTGCGGTGATCTTAGCTGGACATCAGCACGCTCTAATCAGCCTCCAAAGCAAATTAATGTGTTCAGCTCGGAGGAAAATCCACCTCCAGCTGCAATGCCACGGACCTCATACGCCTGCTGTGCAAAAACATGAACATTAATGCGGACTTTTAGCTAGAAGGGCAGAGAAATTAGTATTTTGTAAATGTGGGGACACTGCAACAGGAAGAATTTTCTCGCGAGCAGACGCCAATTATCTGCATCATCTAGAGACTATATTTAGCTTTCCAATCATGAAACAACGGAATAAAAGGCAGGACTTGAAAATCTTACTGTATCACCATGTTTCAGGTATTTCAGTTTAAGACTTCTAAGACTCTTAGTTAAATGTTAGATATATGTAATTTACACAAAATAACTTTCAGGTTAAACAATGATTTACTGAAAAATTTAAACAAGCGAAAAATAACTTTATCCACTGCAGCTGGTGTTTTTTGAGGCTTTGGCACCCTAGTGCTTTTACAACAATAAGTTACCTCGCCTCAATGCCTTCAAACACAGAATACAAGAGACTTTGTTAAAAATACACTTTTCAAGACAAATGAGCTGGTTGTAAATAACTAGAAATAACTTGTTTTATAAAAGAGACTATAAGAGCCCTATCACAGCTTTGGGAGAAGATTTTCTTTCTGGCGATTAAAATTCCTACTCACAGGGCTGGCAATGCCACCAAAATATTTCTTGAAAGTAAAATGAAAATTTTTTTAGAAGCAAAGAATGAACAAATATGCAAAGTTAAGACCCCACCAAAGACCTCGTATGGAAAATTCAGAGTCATCTAAGGCCTAAAATTTGAGATAATCAAATCAAGACTTTTTATAACCCTGCAGAAACCCTGGTAAATATATTTAGCTAAAAACCCAACAATTGCAAATATGCTGAATATGCCGTTGCATGTAAGTATTGTTGCTTTACATGAATACTTAAAATTTTGTGAGATCCCCTTCTAAAAAGTTTCCATTTCAGAGGTTTTCTTCTAATTTTTAAACATTTAGTAATAAATACGTTCCTCCAGATACTGCTTTTAACATATCTGTCACAGTTCCTTTCAAATATGGTGTTTTCAAATGATTTTATGAAACATTTAATCTATGATTTACCTTAGAAACTAAATGCAGATGGTGTAAATTGAAAATTTAATGTGCAATTCAAGTATTCTTCTAACCAAATAACCCAGAGAAAATACTTTGTAATGTATTAATCTGATTTGATCCAATTAAATACAAAGCCACAATATAGAGAAATCCACTAAAGTTCATTTGGGAAAACAGCTTCCTAAAAAAAAAGGTCCTGTTATTTAACATTTCTGTTGCAGCTTGAAAATTAAGCAGATGCGGTTTTGTTGCTGCTTTTCAGAAAAAAAAAAAAGAGAGAAATACTGATGCAGCTTTTGTATAAAACGTTGCTAGTTTTTGTCATATTAATTACAATGGATTTAAAATAAAAAAATTAAATATAACAATCAGTCATATACATTTCATGGAGTCCTCTAAAGTTTAAATAACCAGACTAAAATGAATTTTGCTGCATCCTGAAATTAACATTTTGAAGAAAAGGTGTTTGACAATTTCTATCTAACGCGCGTTCTTGGGTGACCAGATTTACTGTTAATGGTAATAATAATTATACTTAAAATAAAATTATAACTAAAAGATAAAGTGAAGCCATGGGGGTGATATTCAAATAATAATGTAAGTTTAATTGTAACTTTCGGGGGTCGTGATTTCATATCCTATTTCCATCTCTTTGCAGATTTGTTTAATTGATGTCTGAAAAAGTAAACAAAATACAATAACCAACACAAATAAAAAAAGATTCCACCCCAGTATGATATCAATACTGTTATTCTGAATTTGGGCAAAATAATGTTTGAGCTGAAATTTAACTTAAAAAAAAAAAAAAAAGGGAAAATTCCCGATTCTATAATTTTAAATAAATTGAGTAGCTCCAACCAGCTCTTATCCTCCTGACTCAACAAATTTTGTTAAACATCACTTAACGCCAATATTTCACCATCGCTGATGATGCTTTCAGAAAGGAACTAGAGAAGAGAGACTACTGAACTATAACCTGAAATAAAAAACAACAACAACAAAACAACTCTTGTTTGACCATAACCACAAGATTTGGTCAAACTCAAACAAAAAAACGTGACAACGATTAATTAATTTTCACTAATCACAAGCTACCTTAATGTAAAATCAATTTTCAGATTTTTCCTGGAGATGAAGCAATAATTTTGTAGATGTAATTTTGTTAAAATGTACATATTTTAGTAATTAATTTAAACTGAACTTTAAATGAAATGTTATATAGATTTATTACACACGGATCTGAGACCTGATGATGTGTCCTATGTTCAGGTACAAATTTATAACTCCTACATGGAAAAAAATAACCCCTCTACATTTATTTATCAACTAAATGTAGATTTGAGAAATGGGGTCCTTTCTGTCCATTAGTCTTCTATGTTGTTGCGAAGATGCGTCAATTCTTATTTTTTCTCTAATTTCCTTTAAGTTCTTGAGCTTTTATGCAGGAACAGTTCACTTCATCCAGGAATTAATGCCGTTTTTCACCATTGAAATCAGATAAAGACAGATTGAGTTAGGCATGTCTTCGGTACGCCTACATTGAAAATAAAAGTCAATTAGGCTTTTTAGGCTCTTTTCTTTAATATTTAGAATTAATAGTAATAAACTCCATATCATGGTTTTACTGTAATAAGGGAAGTCATGATCTGATACTGATGAGCTACTCAAAGGTCTTTTTGTTATCAAAAGAAACTAATTTCTGTTTGGCTAATCTTGATAATTTCACCTCAATAAAAATAAGAATGGATCTCACATCCATGAGCATGTACAAAATCTTTTCCTTTCATTTTGTTTTTATTTTAGCCTTTGCAGCCATATATTTGGGTGGATAAGTGAACAAAGGATGTTAAGCATGCTAGGCCTGATTTTCTGTAAATACTGCTGCTCCATTGCAACCTTAAGACACTAATTCAAAAGCTCGTGGAAATATTGTGAACAAAACCTGCCGACACCACCAGCCCCACATCAATTCAATAGTTTTTCTTTTTACTCCAAAAGTAAAAAACCTTTTAAAGCAAACGCCGTCCTATTATAAAGTTTAATATGCTTATAAATAAAATAAGTTAGTTTTAAAAAAAAAAAGGACGCATTGCGCAATTTGTCGCCGTATTCCACTGATGCAACTATGGTAAAAAAAGAAAGTGCGCCCTATGTAATTTCTTAGGTTTTACATACGTTACATTAGAACATATCTTATTTTGGCTTCATCTTTTTTTGTGACATCCAGCTGTTTTTTGTTTTTTTTTAATATATAATTTTAGAGTCTGGTAAATAATGATAATAAAACATCAGTTATTCAAAAACAGCCTAGAACTGATGGAGGGCGTAGTTACTTTTAAGCATAAGGTAAAGGCAGGTTATTTGATCAGGGACGATTTCCTTTTATAGACCGGGTAAACCACATTCTTTGTTTCACAAAGTCGGTTACACAAATAGCATCGCCACAAACTCAACAGTGAACACACTTTTTTTTTTTTATGACAGATTAAGCAGGATGCATACCGAATGTTATTAGCAGGGTAAATTTGTTCAAAGGATGTGAAATACGCACTCAGACTCCTGCATTTGATTTTATTCTGCATAACTTCTGAAGAAAAGGTTTTGACTTTGTATGAAATTGCCATCTGAGAACCAGAAAGGTTGTATTTTTCCTGGAGTCCCCGCAGACTCGGTACCGGCTGAGAAACCGTAGAGGCTGCGACTGCAGAGTTAAGGTCCGTTTCAAAGCTCTGCGGCAAAGTGGCTCATTGCATTGTGAGCAGAGTACAGTGAAAACTGCAGCACTGTAACTCCAACAGACTTAATTGTTCAATTAAAAAAGGACATCTAAATTAAAAACAGGATGTGCAGCTGCAGCTGCTTTATGAGCAGGTTGGATTTATTTTTGTCCACCACTGTGCCTATGTATTTCTGTGTGAATGTACAAATGCAGCTCGAGTCTGACTTAATTTTAGGCACAGTTCTCGATTTCTTTTTCTAAACTTCCTGCATTGCGGTCGGAAAATTTCTGATGACAGATTTCGTGGCTGAACAGGACAGTGTATTTATAGCCTGCCCCCTTTCGATATGTAACAT
This sequence comes from Fundulus diaphanus, assembly GCA_037039145.1. NCBI lineage: Eukaryota > Metazoa > Chordata > Actinopteri > Cyprinodontiformes > Fundulidae > Fundulus > Fundulus diaphanus. The sequence goes on from CM073130.1 coordinate 38,020,171, forward strand.
CCACTAATACACCCTCCCTTTTTCCTACCTTCTGAATTTAATTAAGATGCTTTTCATTTCTTAACGAATTATGTGCAAACATTTATGTTTTCCTTTTGCTTGTCTTGATTGGAAAAAGAATCCTTCCAGATTAAGCAAAATTCAAGAAGAGCATGCAATACTCAAAAACAAGGTTTCCGTGCAGTTTTTGCAGAAGCTGCAGACGAGCCAGATGCAGATCTCTTAGTGTAGTGGCCAAATTCAAATCTTTCTTAATCACATCACAACTTTTTTTGGGAACTGAATTCAGGACTGGCACACCACAAGGTAACCCGATGAGATGCACGCAGTCACAATGTTCTGAAACAACAGCGAGTTTGCGTTAGATGGGGAAGATAGCGAGTAAGCAAGAGCATGATGGAGTGTGCAATAGAGGAAGACAGGCACGCAGGGTCTGGCCATTGCTTTCAAAAGTGTCAAAACTTAAAGTTTCCAACCGCAGTAACAAAAGGGAAGTTAGACAACCGTCAGAAAGAGAGAGAGAGAAGGATGGGGGGGGTTAGGGAGGGCACAGCTTCCAGCGCCGAGCTCAGCCTCGCAACATGCAGCAGAAATCTTCACTCAGAGCTGCGGTGATCTTAGCTGGACATCAGCACGCTCTAATCAGCCTCCAAAGCAAATTAATGTGTTCAGCTCGGAGGAAAATCCACCTCCAGCTGCAATGCCACGGACCTCATACGCCTGCTGTGCAAAAACATGAACATTAATGCGGACTTTTAGCTAGAAGGGCAGAGAAATTAGTATTTTGTAAATGTGGGGACACTGCAACAGGAAGAATTTTCTCGCGAGCAGACGCCAATTATCTGCATCATCTAGAGACTATATTTAGCTTTCCAATCATGAAACAACGGAATAAAAGGCAGGACTTGAAAATCTTACTGTATCACCATGTTTCAGGTATTTCAGTTTAAGACTTCTAAGACTCTTAGTTAAATGTTAGATATATGTAATTTACACAAAATAACTTTCAGGTTAAACAATGATTTACTGAAAAATTTAAACAAGCGAAAAATAACTTTATCCACTGCAGCTGGTGTTTTTTGAGGCTTTGGCACCCTAGTGCTTTTACAACAATAAGTTACCTCGCCTCAATGCCTTCAAACACAGAATACAAGAGACTTTGTTAAAAATACACTTTTCAAGACAAATGAGCTGGTTGTAAATAACTAGAAATAACTTGTTTTATAAAAGAGACTATAAGAGCCCTATCACAGCTTTGGGAGAAGATTTTCTTTCTGGCGATTAAAATTCCTACTCACAGGGCTGGCAATGCCACCAAAATATTTCTTGAAAGTAAAATGAAAATTTTTTTAGAAGCAAAGAATGAACAAATATGCAAAGTTAAGACCCCACCAAAGACCTCGTATGGAAAATTCAGAGTCATCTAAGGCCTAAAATTTGAGATAATCAAATCAAGACTTTTTATAACCCTGCAGAAACCCTGGTAAATATATTTAGCTAAAAACCCAACAATTGCAAATATGCTGAATATGCCGTTGCATGTAAGTATTGTTGCTTTACATGAATACTTAAAATTTTGTGAGATCCCCTTCTAAAAAGTTTCCATTTCAGAGGTTTTCTTCTAATTTTTAAACATTTAGTAATAAATACGTTCCTCCAGATACTGCTTTTAACATATCTGTCACAGTTCCTTTCAAATATGGTGTTTTCAAATGATTTTATGAAACATTTAATCTATGATTTACCTTAGAAACTAAATGCAGATGGTGTAAATTGAAAATTTAATGTGCAATTCAAGTATTCTTCTAACCAAATAACCCAGAGAAAATACTTTGTAATGTATTAATCTGATTTGATCCAATTAAATACAAAGCCACAATATAGAGAAATCCACTAAAGTTCATTTGGGAAAACAGCTTCCTAAAAAAAAAGGTCCTGTTATTTAACATTTCTGTTGCAGCTTGAAAATTAAGCAGATGCGGTTTTGTTGCTGCTTTTCAGAAAAAAAAAAAAGAGAGAAATACTGATGCAGCTTTTGTATAAAACGTTGCTAGTTTTTGTCATATTAATTACAATGGATTTAAAATAAAAAAATTAAATATAACAATCAGTCATATACATTTCATGGAGTCCTCTAAAGTTTAAATAACCAGACTAAAATGAATTTTGCTGCATCCTGAAATTAACATTTTGAAGAAAAGGTGTTTGACAATTTCTATCTAACGCGCGTTCTTGGGTGACCAGATTTACTGTTAATGGTAATAATAATTATACTTAAAATAAAATTATAACTAAAAGATAAAGTGAAGCCATGGGGGTGATATTCAAATAATAATGTAAGTTTAATTGTAACTTTCGGGGGTCGTGATTTCATATCCTATTTCCATCTCTTTGCAGATTTGTTTAATTGATGTCTGAAAAAGTAAACAAAATACAATAACCAACACAAATAAAAAAAGATTCCACCCCAGTATGATATCAATACTGTTATTCTGAATTTGGGCAAAATAATGTTTGAGCTGAAATTTAACTTAAAAAAAAAAAAAAAAGGGAAAATTCCCGATTCTATAATTTTAAATAAATTGAGTAGCTCCAACCAGCTCTTATCCTCCTGACTCAACAAATTTTGTTAAACATCACTTAACGCCAATATTTCACCATCGCTGATGATGCTTTCAGAAAGGAACTAGAGAAGAGAGACTACTGAACTATAACCTGAAATAAAAAACAACAACAACAAAACAACTCTTGTTTGACCATAACCACAAGATTTGGTCAAACTCAAACAAAAAAACGTGACAACGATTAATTAATTTTCACTAATCACAAGCTACCTTAATGTAAAATCAATTTTCAGATTTTTCCTGGAGATGAAGCAATAATTTTGTAGATGTAATTTTGTTAAAATGTACATATTTTAGTAATTAATTTAAACTGAACTTTAAATGAAATGTTATATAGATTTATTACACACGGTGTTACATTTAAAGTGCTTATTTCTGTTAATTTTGGTTGACAGCTAATAAAAAACTAAAATTACCCCAGCTAAAATAATATTATTATAACAGAAATGTTATACTGTTTCCATGTTACGGCCTAATCTTGGGGAGGACTGATGAGATAAGTTGAGTGGAAGGAAAAAGTGAGGTAGAAAAACGTGCAAGATAGCCTATTTAAGAGATTGGAAGAGATTCATGTGGTGTGGATTGTAGTTAGAGTCAATGTTTCAAGATACAAAACCCACAAGGTATCCAGGATATGAGCGCCAACCGTCACCTTCTTCGTGTCAAGCCACTGCTGAACCAGAAACCACGTCAGAAATACCTTACCTGAGAAAAACCACTTGACTGTTGCTGTACAAAGGTACAAAGTCCTCTTTTCAGGTGGAAGATAATTTTGATATTTATTTAGAAATCACGGTAGAAGAAGGAGTGGAGAGCCATAGAATCCCCACTGCTTGAAGTTCAGAGTGAGATTTCCACAGTCTGTGATAATTTAGGCGGCCAAGCAAGTCTCTGAAGCACGAGGGAACCTCACGCTGTTCCAAACGCTCCACCATCATCCCGGTACCTGGGTATAAATGACTACAGTCTGGTCATGAAATCCTTTGAGAAGCTGGTGTTGAATCAAGGAAGTCAATCGCAGGTCATCTGCTGGACCCCCTGCCATTTGCTTTCTGGGCAAACAGGTCGGCAGATGATGTAGTCAACCCAGGACTACAGGACTTCCTCCTGCACCACCTCAAACACCCAGGAACGTACGCCAGGATCCGGTTTGTGGACTTCAGCTAGACCTTCACCACCATCAACCCTGACACCCTCCATCATAAGCTCAGTCAGCTCACAGCACCAGACTCCACCTGTCAGTGGATCACCAGCTTCCCGACTGACTGGCAGCAACAGGTGAGACCGGGGAGCTTCTTCTCCCACACAGGAACCGTCAGCAACGGCGGCCCCCAGGGGTGTGTTCTCGCCCCACTCCTCATCTCTCTGTACTCAAATGACTGCATCTCAGTGGACCCAATTATGAAACTACCGAGGTCCGCGCATGCCACTACTGTCTTCGGTCTGATCCAGGACAAGGACGAGTCAGGAGGTGGATCGGCTGGTCCATTGGCACGTCCAGAACCACTTGGAGCTTAACCCGCTCAAGACAGTGGAGATTATGGTGAACATTCGGAGGAAACCTCCCACACTGCCTCCCCTCACCATCCACAACACCACCATGTCAGCTGTTAATCACTTCAGCCTCCTAGGAACCACCCTTCCCTAGGAACTAAGCTGGACCTCACACATAGACGCTGTTCAGAAGAGGACCCAAGAGAGACTGTAATTCCTGCAGCAACTCAAGAAGTTCAACCTTCTACAGGAGCTGCTGGTCATCGTCTACTCTGCCATTATTCGGTCTGTCCTGTGTTTATTCATCACTGTGTAGTTTGGCTCATTCAATAAAGAGGAAAGATCCAGACTGCAACAAACAATCAGGTCTGCAGAGACGTTGTCTCGCTGGTGAACAGTCAGTGGACCCAGATTTATTTCAGGCTTGATTCCAACAATCCAATTATTTCTTCCTCTTTTGTTAAAAATGTATACATTCATATTTACAAGAAAAATATTTTGTATACTATACTTATACGAAGTGGAACCAAGGCCATGTTTCCTTGTTCTATGAACCAACATGTCAATTAAAACTGATTCTGATGTGACCTACTGAAGCTGGTCCACTGGCTTTTCTGTTGTCCACAGTCAACACAGCCAGGAAATGCTACGTACTGCTGATAAACTTTGAGGAGATACTGATTTCATTTTCCAGCAGGACCTGGCACCTACCCACACTGCCAATGGTACCAAAAGCTGGCTCAATTACCACAATGTTATGAGAATCAGAACATTTTATTGATCCCCAGGGAAAATCCTTATGCTACAGCTTCACCCATTCAAAAAAACATGAAAACTACTGATTGCTTGATTGGCCAGAAAACCAACCCGAGGGGAAGAAACAACACTCAAATCTGTGATTCTCTGTAGAGTATTGCTAAGAGGAAGATGAGAGACACCAGACCCAACAATGCAGATGACATCTCCGTACAATACACAGACAAAATATTCTTTTTGAAATTATTTTCAATTGGGCTTGAATGGAAAAACAAAAACTGAATAAATATTAAAACTTTCAGCTAAACTGAACTTTGAGTTTTTATCGGCTGTAGGCCATAAATGACGACATTAAAACAGAAATAAAAACATGGACTACATCACTCTGCATTCAGTAAAATCTATATGATAATGAGTTTAATTTTATAAATTGATTATCTGAAATAGTTAACATTAAAATGTATTGAGCCACACCCTGTATCTGTGTCAGACGAATTATGCCATCTGTTCTCACTCCTTTCTTCTAATCCAGCAAACTGAGCCAGATGTAGGACTGAAGCCTCAGCAGCTCAGAAACGTGGGCGCGTATGTTTCCTGACTCACTGTCTGACGAGCAAAGATGCTGCAACACTTTGAATTCATTCAACTGGGTCTTATCCCCCGGAGGAAAGGATTAATTGAACATCGAGTAAACCCACAAATGACGCCAAACGTCCTTGCGAAATAATGGGCTGCGAGAGGAAATGTAGCTGGTCACAGTTGACTATTTTTAACTCTACCACCCAACCAGATGTTGTCACACCTAACCCGAAAGTGAATGTGGAGAACCCATTTAAAAAAGACCAAGAAAAAGAGACACAAAACCCTGCTGCTTCGGCTACTGCTGCTGTGTGCTGGACGTCTTAGTGGGCCTCCACCCCAGGACACGTCTTCTTTTCCCCAGAAAAGTTCAACACGAAATTTTAACAAATTGACTATTAAACAGCTAAGCTCCAAAAATAATCCACTTACAAGAAAGCCTGACGGCTTTATATCAGGATGTATGCGCAGTAAAGTGTTGCTATTTTGGAGAAGAGTATGCAATGTGAAGCCAGCTTTGTTTAAAAATGCATCATAAAAGTTCAGAACGTTGCATACATGTCCAAACTTTTCCCCAGTGAAGAGGAAGACAAATACATTCATGAGGAAGATAAGACACAAGAGAAAAGGGAATCCCTACACATGTTCACATATGAACACATCATCCCCATGGTAAAGCACAGTGGTAGCGCCATTATGCTTGGGGAGGCTTGTTTTAGCATCAAGTACAATAATAGATATTAAAATGTAGAAAGAGGGGGAGGACGGACCTCTCTGTGGTGGGGTCGGAGCAGTTGACGGGATATTTGAGCTCGATGATCGTCCCGTCCTTGTCCTGGAGGATGCCGTTCTCTGCGGTGTAGTACTCCACCAGCTCCGACAGGGTGGCGAACTTCTCCCCGCCGTACAGGTCGTAGAAGTCCCCTGTGTTTTGGATGCGGATGTGGGTGACCCCTTCACCCACCCTGGTTAGAAAAAAAGCAGCAACCCGTCAAGTCAACAAGAATAAACCACCAAAAGGTTTTTCTTGACTTAAACGGCCTAAAAACAGCAGGGGTGAAATATTTAAGCGCCATGTGAGAAGGATCTTTCCTCGGATTTGATGAAAACGGAATCAATATCGTTTGATTCATAATCAAACATGAGTCAGGCCACAAGTTCAGCTCAGCTCTATTTATTTATGTGTAGCCGGTCCATTACAAAATCTCACCTCAAGCTAATTCAGGCATCCTCCGAGGCTTCTTTTAGAAACATCTTTCCTCTCAGGGATTTATTACTGGTTTTATGTTGAGCTCTTGTTATTGTATGTCCATGTTTGAACTCATTGCTTCTTATGATATTATCTGGCCTTTATCTATGCAGCACTTTGGCCTCGGTGTTTGTTTTATGCGCTTTATAAATAAAGTTGACATACATATATATATATATATATATATATATATAGAGATAGATAGATAGTCAGAGTCGGATGTAGTATAATGTAAATTTCAATTACATCATTAAATTCAGGTGATCAGTAATGCCCGTTGGTAAATCGCTATCTACTGAAGTAACCCAGGCTAACAGCACAGAATCGTTCACTATGTAGAAATTATACTTTTAAATACTCATCCTCTCAACAGCTTTTATACTTTAATATGCGATGTGTTATATTTGACGTCAAACGTTCCTCAATATGCAAAAAAGAAAAGCACCCGCAGATCACAGCAATGACAACAGAGTTAGTAAAGGACCCATGATACTCCTGCTGCCAAAGGAAAGAAAGCCTCCAACACTTGTAGATTTCTCAAAAAAAATAAACTTTTGCAATTTATGCAACAAATATTTGTTTAGCTTAAAATTTCAACTTTCCTTTAATGAATGCTAATGTTTTTACAAAGCTCCTGCAGACGAAATGCATATCTACAGAACACATCTAAATTATGTGTGAAGCAGGTGAACGCACATTACCGCCTTACCTCTTAGAAGGAAAAGCTCTAAAACAGACTGATTTACGATCAGCGAAAGCTCAAACAACACAAGTCTAAAGAGCAAAGGTTTCGGGATGTCTGATATACAGACCGCACATCTATCTGTAATTATTTCCCCTTTTAGAAAAATGTGGCATTCCTGCTGAGCATTTTATTTTCAGACCTTCAACTATTTCATGTAGAAATACCACAGAATCACATCCACACATTCGTCAACTATCTCCAGCTTTATCATAATCGCTGGCATTTAAAATGTGCAGAGGAGTTTATAAAAAGAGGGCGGGGGGGGGGGGGGGGGGAAATCAGTTTTGTTGAGTTGAAGGATCCACATGGGTGGGAAGGAATTGTCTCAGTCCGTTTTTTTACCTGACAGACAGGGAGAAATCGCCAACATTTTTCTTGCTGGGCCGAGCCAAAAAGCTGCCATGGATGCCTCGAGACTTCAGGATTTCCTCGGCGTCCAGGCCAGAGATGTCTCTGTGGAACCACCTGCATCAAAAACAGTAAAAAAATAAAATAAAAAGACACAGATTGAGATTGTAAAAGACAATTTATCGCTGATAGTTCACCTATAAACAGACAGGACTAACAGCACTATATTATTATAGATTTGCTACAGGGTCACACTGAGAACCATATTAATTAACACTCCTATAAGAAGCTTACGGTCACTATTTACACACGAAGTGAAACTTGACTTAAAAGTCGCTACTTTAAGAAACTTTGCTGTTTTATTCTTTAGTCAGACACATAATGCATCGTACAGCTTCGCCTCTAGCAGAAACCGTCCTCGTTGTAAAGACCGCACAGCCACTTTTATTCTTTCTACTAATTCTGGAGGCTAATGGAGTATAAGGCAGCATTAACATATAATCTATTAATCTGAACCTTTTGTTTTAGGTTGTGGCCTGAAGGAGCTACAAGTACAAAGAAATTCAACACGGCTGCCCTCTGAAATTTGGTTAATTGACATTTGAATCAGCTACCTGGGCCTCAGATGCCCGATTTGATAATTTTTTTAAGAGATACTGATTACGGAAAGATCTTTCTCAAGTTAATGCGCTGGATGATATTGCCTTAAAACAGCAAGTCAGCAAAGTTTATTTAAACTCTGCATTTAAACACTGGGATAGCAACATTAAAACTCAGATTACATCATTTAAACATTCAAATTTGCATTTACAAGTGAAAATATTCCCCAAAACAGAGCAGGGACTACTTAAAACTAAAGAACTTGAATCTATGCAGACAGACGTCTAGCTAAAGCTCTAACTTTAACGCTTCCCTTTTGGCACATTACCTTGTCCAAAGCAGAGACTGTTTAGCACACAGGGCTTGAGAAATCACATGATAGAGGAACAGAGCAGAAAGAGTGAACGGCTGGCGAAAGACAAGAGAAGGAGGAATGGAAACAGAGAAGTTGTCATCAAGCAAACACAGAGAGACACGACCAGAGATGACTAACGGAGCGTTACAGGGTCCAGCAGAGGCTTTGACTCACCGAACCATGTCGTCTCCTCACTTTTTCTGGGACGAGAGAGAAGAAGAGTCACTTGTACCTGTGCAACACGTGCAGACTCAAACGTACAAGTCTTTCCTCTTTGTTTTTAGATCAACAAGTCTCACAACAAAGCAAAAGCTGTTAATTTGTAGCTACTTCCTCCCTCTTCGTGAACTTAAATCAACTGCGTCTTTTCTCGGCATTTGCTCTCACAGACAATAGCTAGACTTTCCACACAGACATCTTTCCAACTAATATCTAAAACTATCGCGTTTATATCTCGCTTTATTGCATCGCATTCTCATAACACCCACCAAACCCTGCCCTTCTCAACGCTTTCCTGCCCTCTGACCTCTTTCCACCTCGGACCCGCCGCATCACTCTAACCAAAAGCAGGTAAACACTTACTCTTCTCAGCTGCTCCTGAAAACAACTGTCACTCGCCGGGACGTTCACACAGTATACGTTCGTTTCTTCCCCCTTCTGCGTCGTTCGCGCTCTTCCTTCCTTTTTACGTCTCCTTTCACAAAATAGTGAAAGCAAGACAGGAACAAAAATAGCTGACAGGCCGGAATTCCTGCAGCAGACAGAGATGCTGCTTTTTTTTTTTTTTTTGCTCGTCTCTCTCTCTCTCTCTCTCTCTCTCTGTTGCTCTCCTTTTGTTGCTTTCAATGACGACCACAACAACAAGACCTCGTCGAATCTGAGAGCAGAGAAGGTTTTGACTCCATCACTGAAGTTTCCTGCGTAGACCTCAGCGCAAACAGTGGCACCAGGGGCAGCTCAGACGGCTCCATTCACTGGCGGACTGTCAGCGACCAGCTACTCCATCGGGTTTGACAGAAATACAAATATAAAAAGAAGAAAAAAAAAAAGAAAATACTGTGGTCTACGCCTCTTCGTGTCTCTGCACACACACACAGACTACCGGCAGCCTTCCCACCTGTCTGCTACTGCTGCCGTTTCTCCTTTACTTCCAGGTGTGTATGAATGTACGCATGTAACACACAAAGGTCAGAGTCACTGAGCACTTCCTCATTTACAATCTGACCTTCCCCCCCCTCTGCAAAATGCGCCTGTGTGGGTGTGTTTGAGCTACTGAAATATTTGCAGTGGAAAACATTTCATTAAAAGTAGTGGCTAAACTCTGAAACGAGTTGATAAATACCAGGACGAAGCCATTTATCGAGTTACAACACAAAGCAAGAGATCTGCTTCCTCTTAATACGGAATACGTGCATCACAACAAAGATCTGGTTTGCTCAGCAGACAAACGTTCAGGACGGTCTGCAGTTAATTTGCAAATCATTTTCATCCGCAAGCAGAGCGTTCCTGTTAAACTAGATCTTCCAATCTAATGGGCTGATAGCTTCAAAACTTTCAGAGTAAGAGTGTAAAGAAAATTGTGGAGGGAAAGGGTGGAGAAAACTACGATTCACATGTAATAGAAAGGAGCTTCCCCCCCTGCCCCCCACCATGCAAATACTAACACATTTAAACACACATGCAGCCCTGCAGGTGTCGTCGTGGTTAACGCCAGCAGCTTGCATTTTATTCCTCTGTGATTGTCGCGCTCTGCAACAGTTATAGAGTTGGTTTGACTTCTCTTCCCTCCTCCACGACTCAGGCAAATGTGCACACGTGCAACACTCGCATACGGGTTTAGTTGTTGCCACAGCTGCAGCGTGACAACGAAGTTTCCCCCCACTTAGAGAGTTTGGTCAATTCTCTAAGTGTTGCAACGCAGCACACTACTGCAAAGCATCAGACTGTTGCTGCTCTGAGGATCTTAATGCTTGTGCAGTTTTCTACCTTTGTGATAATGTTCACACGAGTAATGCACCTGTACCCAACTTTTTTGTGTATAAAACTTTATAAAATGTCCATTATGTCACTCTTTAATATACCTGTTGGATAAACCCTTGGACCATAATTTATCTTTAATACTAACATTACATTTGCAATATTTTTCACATCTATCACTAATGTTTGATCTATGCAACAATTATTTAACACAATCATTCTTCTCTTCCTGCTTCTTGAACATGGAGCACCTTCCACAATTCCTGGCATCCCTGGTCAACATGTACAAAAAAGTTTTAAAGTATATAGTTTTTTTAATCAAAATAGGGGAGTCTAACTTAAGAAAATTAAACTTTAATACAACATTGATTCAGTTAGGTGATCAATATACCAAACTGAAGAATATTAGTTTTCTACAACTTCCCAGTTTTACAATAATTTGTACATCAGATATTCCCCAGAAAATAAACATAGCTCAGGCACTTTTGCAGTTTCGCTGACTTCCTACTAATTTTTCATGTTTGCATTGAGCATTTTAATAGTCACATTTTTAGGGTTCTCAGCCCTTTATGACCATTTTAAAATACAAAAAAGTCTCTATAAATCTATGGCAAATATTTTTGAAGTGATCAAATTTTAAAACCAGAAACATGAAGGAAGGAAGGAAGGAAGGAAGGAAGGAAGGAAGGAAGGAAGGAAGGAAGGAAGGAAGGATATGAGAGAGGGATGAAGAAAGGATACAAGGAAGTGAGAGAGGAAGGAAGAAGGAAGGCAGGATACGAGAGAGGGATGAAGTGAGGATACATGTTTCCTGGATGAGCATTTGTTTCTGTTAAATTCTTATACTTGAAGAGGAGTTGTCACTCATTTATTTCATGTGTGCAGAATTTGCTGTTAGAAGAATGCCAGTGTTCGAATCACCCTTTCAACTATTGTCCTAATATCAAAGCCAATTGGGCTTATATTCACTTGACAATACCTAACAGACCAAGAGTTATTTGATAAACATGAAATAACTTAAAACATGTTATTTCACAATACAATGGGGGAAGGAAGAATAAATCTGAAAAATGCTAGAAAATGTTTCTTGTTTTTCATTTTGCATGTTCTCACGAGCAAATTCTAACATTTTCCATCAATTTCCCAGTGATTTTTGACATCTATGAACAAACATTCACAGTACACATAATAAACCCTAAAGCTGGAGACAAACCGTCCACTACCACCTGAGACACGTCCACCTATGAAACCTGTAAAGCGTATCGCTGTGTTCTCGCATCATCCTCGTGTACATTTTGTTAAAACCAAAAAGGGAAACTTGGACGAGTAAATTCAACATAACCGATTCAGGAGATGGTGCGTTCAGGAGCGTTTTTACAATTTAATTAGTTAAGTTTACCAGCTTTAATTGAATTAGTCTGACCTCGCTGAGACCAATTACCAATATGCAAACAAAATAAAGAACAGATATAACAAAGGAGCAAAGGGAAAATGTTGCACGGGAACAAGATAGATAGATAGATTTATACTTTATTGTCCCCTCGAGGAAATTTGTCAAAAGATCTTGGAAAGTGAAAGCAGAATAAAAAATTAGGACTCGTTGACAAAAAGAATAGCAGTTAAAATGTAAAATACTCACCCACAAGACATTGTTGGGACTCCTCGCGGTATCTACACAAGGCTGGATTGATCCTGACCAGGAAGTGGGGGTTATTATCCAGTTGTCCCAGTATGAAGCGAACAAAGTTGTTTTTTTTCCCCCATTCACACCTTATTTCCACCACACTTCAGCTGCATTCCCCATGTTCCTCTCTTCGTTTTCTGGTGACCCGTTAACAACAAGCCTATTTTTGATAAGCTATCAAAGCCCAGCCATTCCTCCCACCCTGTAATTTACTCTAATTCTTCCTAATTATTGTACTATCTGCGCGAGGAAAATGCGTCTTTTCCTGTCCGCTTTCCTCCAGATCCTCCTCTCACAAGCTGCTCCGTGGGGAAGAGCTCTGCGGCTTTTATCGCCACGCTGGATCTACATTTGCCTCCATGTAAATTCCACTTCGTCCTTCGAGGCCAGTATGCAAAGCACGTAAAGCTCTTCACGCTCAGTGTTCAAACAAAAGCGCCACGGCACCTACCCTAACTTAAACCAGCATCAGAAAAATACGACGCACATAATTAAGTTTGTCAAATTAAAGGAAGAACTTGGCAAAAAGATTTCTTAAAACAGTTTAAACACGGCAATTTAAAGTATTCGCACCCCCTATTTAATTTGCATAGTAATGTAATATAAACATATTGTTTATATTACAATGCAATATTGCATTACTATGCAATATTGCATATTGCATAGTAATGTAATATAAAAAAGCAAAGAAGACGAGACTAAAATTGACCTTTTAGACCCACATGCAAATAAATGGTGTTTGTGGAGAAAAGCTGCTAGTGCACATTACTGTGAACACACCATGAACACTGAAACATGGGGGCCACAGCATTAACTGGTGGGAACGTTTTCCTTCAGCAGGGTCATAGGTAATGGGAAGATGAATGGAGCTAAATTCAGGGCAACTCAGGGAGAAAACTAGGGGGGAGGTTCACCGTCCAGCTGGACAATGACCCTGGACCAGGGTTGTCCAAAGGGTGGTCTGGGGGCCATTTGTGGCCCCTGGACGGATTTTGTGTGGATCCCAACAGCAAATGAAGTGCCGCCACCGGTCAATCAGTCCGGGAAGCTTGTCACAAACCGGCCAATCAGCATTTGCAATTTGTCTGAAGGTGAAACGCCCCCCTTTTTTTAATTTAATTAGGAAAAACCTCTTTTTCAAGGGAGTCATGGCCAAGAAGCAGCAAAGTTACATCTGAGAGCTGCAGGCGCTTTACCTCCGACAACACTGTCGGGATTTTGCATTACAAATGCGGCCAGAGGGATTTTGTTAAAAATACAATCGGTAAAAATGGTTAATTGCTGTAAGTAGCGAACATTTAAAGGCAGGAAAACAGTTTATTCCTTGCCTCTAGATGTGCAAAGCTGGTAGAGACATATCGGGTTGTAACGTTAGATAATGCAAAAAAGGTCAAGAGAAATTAATACTTTAGCACCTTTAACACCTGCAGCTGAGCATTTTTAACCAAACAGAGAATAAATACCGTTAGGATGATGTTCACCCTCAGAGCAGAATCTATGCACAAGGCTGAACACCTGACAAGAAATTAATCGTTTAATCAAGCACAATTTATGGCTTTTTTCACTAAATCTTGACTGTTTTTTGTGTGCAAATGGGAGATAAAGGAAGAGAAGGAGTAATGAGAAACAGTTGACTTTTTATTGTAGATCATAAAAACAAACAGCAACAATAAAAACAACAAGGCTGTAACAATAATATTCAGAAGGTAAACCATAACAACAGACAGCAATAAAAATTAAATAAACTCAAAAGACTGCTATTTTTCTCAAAGCTGTCCGACGTACCAAAAAAGCGGTGGAGATGGTTTATATTTTAGTATTTCGGGAAAAGTCTCAGTTGGGCGAACCTGCGGTGCTGTTAGGAATGTCATGGTTCTGGTTGGGGTGTGTGCAGAAAGAGCTGGTCCCAGATCAGCTCACCTGATAGGGTCAGCTGGGAGGACGGAGACGACTGACGGACTGACGCTTCAGTGACGGTAACGGTCTCTCAGTGACGAGGCATTCTGCAGTAGAGATGCACGTTAATATGCCCTGTGTGAAACACACTTATTTCCATCAAACGCGCGCACACACCGGTACCGTTTCAGAGACATTTCAGTTTGACGGCTTCTGACAAAAACGCTGATTCACACACGTTCCTACAGGTGAAAATGGGCACAGTAAAATCCTTCAGTGATCTAGAAGTTATTACAAAGAACCGGGACACCTCAAACATGATGCTTTTGCTCCGACGCGTCGCCTCCAGTTTAGCGACACATAAACTACACACGCGGGTGAGACCCTGCCGTCAGGACAGGTGGAACGGGAGCGGCCTGAACATGAGGGCTCAGGACAGGAGAGGTGAATCTGATCCCAGGAAGGGGAAACTGTCCGCATTTAGTTTCCCGTCATGTATCTACACTTCCAGTCCTTTTCATACAAAGTCCAGCTGCAGAGCTGATGCTCTTCTGGAGATGAGTTGTAGGTGCAGAGCCAGGAGGACTGACCTGAATGTGCTGTACACGGTGGGTAAAATAAAGGACAACTGCTACATGGCGGTGAGGTGACTGTGACTAGCCTCAGTCAATGAGCAAAAACAAGACGGAAAAAAAAAAAAGGTGCGATGGGATTGGTCAGCGTGGCACCTGCATTTGCTGTGAGGCCTGGGACTGGTTCTGAGCCGCGACCTCGGGGCCCCGGCTGGCCAGCCGGCTGAGGATGTTCCTCTCTGACATCTGCAGCCGTACGGCAACAGGGGGTATCCGGGCGATGGTGGCCGGGAGACGGGTGACGTCGGCCTTCATGTCGCTCAGCAGCTCCTCCAGCTGTTTGAGAACTGGAGACAAAGCAACAGTGATTACCCTAAAGGTGTTGTATTTTTATCGCCACTACAGAAATGCATATGTTCGTACTGTTTAATCAGCTTTGGACTAATGCTTATTCCAATTTTTAAATCTTTAAGTACTTTGTATTAGAGATCAACCGATACAGGCTTTATTTAAGGCCGACGGCGATACCAATTATTATGTGCCGCTGATTTTTTGGGGCCGCTTCTTTGAAGCCAATATTCCTGTTCCTTCCTCCATTTACATGATAAAAATAATACAGTGATAACAAAGGTCACATAAGTCTCAAAATTTGCATTTAAACCAGCCAACATTAACAATCGGCTTCAGATCACAGTTTGAAAGGTACACAGAAAAAAACGCACGTCACGAGTCACGACTCTTACAGCAGCGCTTTGCTCGCTCTTAATGAACGTGTCGAGAAAAGAGCTTCTTTAGCTGAGGAGGACAATAACCACTGACCACCACTGCAGTGGACGGACATTATTTTATGTAAAGTTAGATGCTGTACGCGTAGTGATTGGTACTTGTTTTCATGTGCATACATGATTCTCAATGGGAACAAACACGCGCACAGCGGTGGTACCAGCTGGAGATCAGACGTGGGGTTTTAGACACAGACACAGAACGCTGTGTCCTCCCGCACACGGTGAGACAGAGACAGACATTCAAAGGCCAGACACAGCTAAATCAGACAGTTAAAACCGCATTAAAAGTTCAAAATGCACTCTTGCTGTTGTTGGCACTCAGTCTTACAACATTATCAGCTGCTCTCTGCGAAGGAGGGAGCGGTAATCTATGCACTCCATGGGGTCTGAATGGATGGCTGCTGAATCTGTTAATGGACTGCATGCACGTATCGGCCGATACCGACACAAGGAAAAACGCAAATAAAAAAAAAACAAAAATGTCAACTGGCCGATGTCTCATGCCTCTACTTTGTATTGTTAAACATTACTGTTATTTTAATGCGTTACTCGTAGCTGTTAACCTTGTTTTATTTATGTTACTTAAGCAGGAACACAAACTTGTTTTAATCCACCTGTTACAGTCTCCTCCTTGCAGCTCTAAAGATTTCCAGCCTTCTTCCGCTACGTCATTAGATCTCTCCAGCCTTCGTATCTGTTCCTCTATCACCATGTCTGTTATCTTTTCTCTCTCGGTTCATTTTAGCACAATGCGCACAATAATCTGTTCAACAAGAGTGAGAACAGTATTCTACGACCAAAAACACCATAGACTGTTGAACAGCCCTGCATCATGGTGAGACCTGAGCTGGAAGACTGCTGTCGTCACGCTCTATCCTTTTCTACATGGCTAGCATTTGACTACCAACAACTCTAATCGTGCAGCAGCTTATTTTGGCATTTAAAAAGGGTTCCTTTTTAAGAAAATACTTTCAGTAAACATGAGGTAACTGTACCATCATAATTCTCTTCCACTTTATCCAATGCAACCAGGGCGAATAGAGAAGTTGGCAAATACCTCTGCCCACGTTTCATCACAAGAGATCATTGTGACAACAGACACACCCAGATATTCATGCGTAACCACCCAAGAGCTACTAAACACAGCAGGGGTTGAGCGAAGAATTTCCCTTTTTTATGCCCTCCACCATGTAACGTAAACATCTGGACACGTATTTCTGTAACCAGAGCCGTTGTTAGAAATAAAGGTCATTATCAAAAAGGTTACATCAGGAGTCTTCCCTACATTCTGACATTTAGGGTGACATTTCCCAGTAAGGAAAATAATTATCACATGTAACCTTCTCTGCTCTTCTCTCTTTGAACGCCTCTGCACTGCTGCATTTCATTAAATTATTACCTTCTTCCACTTCGGCAGAAGTCAGTTTTATCTCCACCTTTCTGCAGTTAGTCCCCAGCCAAACAAGCCTTAGTGAAAGGACATCTTCCTTTATCTATATTAATAAGAACGTAATAAATGGAGGTGTATATTCAAGAGGACCCGGAAAGACACACAAAACATAGGTTTCTGTATAACTTCTCTATCAAAACAATCTGATTGGACTCCCTTTAAGAAAACAGAATAAAATGAAAACCCAACACATTAAATTGCAGATTAGGGATAATCTGTCTTTGTTAATTGACGTCAATTAGTATTTTAATCAAGGTCTAGAAGATGTTTTATCAGACCTTCTTAAGGCTGCTGGCTTGTGAATTTTACCTTTAAGCCTCTACATCATACGTGTCAAACTCAAGGCCTGTGGGCCGAATCCGGCCCGTCAAGGCAATTTATCAGGCCCTTAAGAGCCAAAAAAGGTGTATCATGTCATGAAGTAGAGGCATGTATTCTGTGTATAAAATGGCTAAAACTGCGCCTCCTGTAGAGAATGTTGATTTTTTTTCAGTGCCACTAGATGTCAGTTTTTCCACAACACATTAAAACGACCCAGAAATGTCCAAAAAGAGAATGATGAGAGTTTAAAGTGTAACTCATCTCATCTCATCATATCAACTTTTTATTTTGCAGCTAAACTGTATAAACTAAGCCTAGGGCTGCTAGTTTTATGTTACCATGAAATTTTGTACATTTTTGTGTGAACTGAAATGAAATTATGAAATCAAAAGTGTCATCTATACAGGTGCAACCGGCCCTTTTAATGACTTTATGTTGCCAAAGTGGCCCAATATAAAAATTAGTTTAACACCCCTGCTCTACATCTTAGATACGCTGAGGAGACTAAAATAAATTAAATATGGATTAAAAACCCTGTCTGTCTTTTTATCTACGCGAATAAAAAATATAATATACTTACACTAGTTAAAACTGAACTGGATTATCCTCTAATTCACCACAAACTCTTTAAAACACAATAAAACATCTTTTATTGCAATGATGAAAAACGCTAAAAAGGTAGTTTTTTTTAAGTTTTTCTCCGTGGCCTTAGATTTGGTCAAAAGGAAGAATGTGCAGTTTTGTAACACACTAAGGATGTCTGTGCAGGATACAGATACAGGTTCTTTTAGAGTGAGGAGTATGAGAACTCTATGCAAACGTTACCTTTATGCAGCACTGCATTAGCAGGCTTGTTTCCAGACATTGACTCTTTGCTGAGATGCTGATGGGACTCGGCGAGACACTCTACCTCGCTGAAGCGAGTGTTGAGGGCCATGGAGGGGTGCGCCGGGTCCTCCGTCATGTTCAGGTAGGCTGCCCTGCGTAGCTGCTCCTCGATCACCAACGCCTGCTCCAGTAACTTCAGGAGGAACAGACCAGTTAGGCGCGACGCAAGCAGGCACGAGCTGAACTTTGCTGTCACATGGAACTGCTCGTTTCACCTTGAACCTTCGGGCCAGAAACTTGTTCTTGATCTCCAGGAAGTTCCCTCTGCTCATCTCCCCTTTGAAGGGCTCGTTGATGATTGCAAACCTAACGTCGTTCTGCACATCCTGCCATCGAGCGTAACCATGTCTGTGAGACATGAGAGTCAAGGGCAACAACAACGCCGTTGTCTATAGACAAGATATTTTAGGGGACTTTTAAAGAACATCTCTGTAGCCAAACACCACGGGCATTTTATAAACGCAACTTTTACTTTCAACGAAAGGTGGAATAAAGGTCTTCTCACATCTTCCCTAAGCTAAAGATGTTTAGTGTTGCAACAATCAACCATTTAAAACAATAATTAGGTTTTCTATGCAGAATAAAATCACCAATTAAAAGTGTTTGCTAATAAATGTGCTTAAAAGGATGCTGTATAATTCCAGCCAGCAGCCAGTAGTCGTGGCGGCGGTGCCAGATCTCATAAGTCTTCTTTGTGACGGTGGCGGCCCTCTCTTCGTTCTGCCACAAGGAGTGAAGCTCTGGGAAGAAAGGCAGAAAGTTCAAAGAGACGGCAAGGAAATAAGAATAAAAGACAGAAGAGGAAGGAGCGTCCGTCCAACCTGTGAATCCACCGTCGGCGATGTTGAACATGAACCTCTGCTTGGAGGCCTTCTTCTTCTCCTCGCTGATGTTAACCCCAGACGGAGCTGTTCCTCCCTCTTTACCGTTCTCTCCATTCTGCAGTTTTCCAGAATCGTCTGTTTTTATCCCGTCTTTCTCCTCTTTTTGCTCTGCAGAGTACAAAAATAACAACTTTGTCAGGTTTGTGCCATTAACATTTTGGTTTCCAGCACATTTTAAAGCTCAATAACACAGGCAACGGTGGCATGTCGGAGTTCCGGTGTGAAACATTTTGGATGCATTGCTGCCCCCTAACAATTCACGCCTTTGCCTGTGCAAAGACACTGTTCAGCTTCCACCTCCATCCCTCTCTGAGGTGTATCATTTAGCTGAATGCGGTCTTTTACTGTACGGCCTCCACACACAACCACACGGGGGATGACCCACGTGGAGAGGATGACAAAGGACAGGGAGGACTTTTTTCTTTCATGGAAGAAAAAACGTTTGAGGTCAGAGACAACTGGTCGGAGCAATCTGAGATTAAATCACTTCATGAGCCTCTGAGAACATAACATTACAAAATATCTAAAACAAATAAAGAAACCAGCCTGGAGTTGATCATACCCTCCAGATTGATAGCATTTATAATCTATGACACCTCTGCTGTGTTCATATGAATCACTCGGTCGATGTGGGGATCCGCCACTCTTCCAGGTGGATATGTTCGTGTTATCCTGCCCCACCGGTTCAAATAAGTGTGCAAACTACGCCTGCCGGGTGACACCCACAACTTCCATTGAACTTTCAAAATAAGAGTCCTGAACTATACATTCTGCGTTAGTGAAAGAGTTGGCGTTCTAGAGAATAAAAATGAATAATCAAAACTAAAGATTAAGTGGGTAAAATAATAATAATGATCAATAATCAATGCACAGTACCGCAGGTACACAACTATAATTATTGGGTATTCTCAACACAGGATCAGGATGGGTTTGGCAACCTTAATGAAAGTGTAAAGAAGAAGAAAAAGAGACTCTTAAAGATGTATTATTGTGGTGGTAAGGCGCTGTGGATGCAGCCAGAGATTTTACCAACGCCCCTAGCTGAAACAGTAAGGAGGACCAGTGCAACCAATGACAAAAGGTTAGGCTGGAGCCCTGAATTTATAAAAACCTTATAAAGTAAATTGTACATTTGAACATCTAAAATGAACAGCAGTGTTGACTATTTGTGTCTGAACCTTTTTTATCCTCCGTCGGTGAAGAAGTGTCCATCTTCTCATCTTTGCCATCTTCAGCTAAAAAAACAGAAGCAGAACGAGAAGCTTAAAAAAATAAGAAAATGAACACAGGTGTTTATTCATTTCAATAACTGATAACTTCCTATTAATCATTGGGCGGTTAACGAGCGCTGAGGCGCTGACGTCACCCCAGCACGCAGGGTTCACGCGGCTGGTAGATGCGGCGCAACAGACGGCCAATTCAGGTCGCACATTCTTAAAAGAACTCAAACGCTGACAAGCTTACAACACGGCAAGAAAATGAATATACAAAATAAACATTTAGTTGTGTCATGGCCTATTAGTTGATGTGGGAAGTCATTTATGAAGCTGTGAACTATTAACAAGTCCAAATTTCCTCAGAATCTTCCATAATAAGCCTTCTTTCCCTCTCTTTGTTCAGGTTCAGGCTGTCAGTCAGGAGTTTGTGGATGTGTGGAAGAGCTGATTGAGACGCTGTTTGGACATTGGAGACCGGAGGCCCCCCCAATCCAGCTCCAGTGCTGTGAACAGCCTTTTGCTGGGACCACTGTGCACTCTGCTTGGAGTTTCATATATTATAAATATAACTGTCCTGTTTGAGATTGATGTAACCAATGTAAGATTTGAATATTTTTGTTTATCAAACCGTACGTGTAGAAATCAGGTATTTCCAGTTAATTTACATGGACAATCCAGCACCGGACGTACAGCATTTTGAACTGACTTGCACTAACACAGTTGTGTTATAATATATAGTATTTTACAAATACTATACATTTATAAATAATGACCTGTTCCTAAAAGTTGTCAGAGCAGGAGGCAGTCCTCCTTGAAAAGTTCCCTAAACTGTTTTAGCGGGAGCTCTTTGAATACCTGAGTTACATTAAATTCAAATAACTTCCTCATAAATGTACGTAGGAAGTGAGAAACTCCAAAAGAAATTAACTTTTCCCCCAATTTCTTAAAAAAAAACTGTAAACCTTTCAGCTTTATTCTATTTCTTCTAAATAATTTTACTGATACGTGAATTATTTGATTATTATACATAATTTGTCATTAATGTACAGATGTATCTCAATTAATTAGGATATCATTCAAAAAGTACATTTATTATGTATTACATACAGATGTTTATATTGTATTTCTAGAGTTTACTTCTGATAATGTTGATGATTGTGGCTTATAGCCAAAATTGGTTTCTCAGAAAATCTAAAGATTTCACAATAAGACCAATAAAAATGGAAGTTTAATGGAAAACGTCATAGTCTTACTAGACCATGATGGTGAAGATTTGCTCAGGAGACAGTCACCAACACAAAAGGTCTTACTGCAGACGCTGACTGTTGACAGAGCGCTGTAATCAGGCATAACATTGGAAAGTTGAGTGGAAGGAAAAGGTTTGGTAGAAAAATGTGACTGTGACACCAAGCTCATTTAAGATTTTAGGGTGTATTGACAAGGCGTGACTGTAGGTGGAGTCACTGCCTCCCTTTACAGCATTTGAGCTGTAAACTCCTCCTTGCGTTAAGCAACTCTTGAATTAGAAACGTTGCAAACAGGCTTTTTACCTGAGCTAAGAAGAGAAGAGTCTGGACTGGTGATCAGTCCTGTTTTCAGATGAAAGTAACATTTACATTTCATATGGAAGTCAAGCTCCCAGAGCCTGGAGGGAGAGGCCCAGAATATGAGTTGTCTGAGGTTTAGTGAGAAGTTCCCATAGTCAGTGATCATTTCTGGAGCCATATTGTACCATTTGTTCTTCTATCAAAGTCAGTGCCGCCGTCTAGCAGGTAGCTGTAGAGCATTGCATGCTTCTCTCCGCTGACATGCGAGACGCTGATTTCATTTTATAGCAAGACTTGGTCACACGGCCAAATTTAACAATACCTTGTTTAATTACCATTTCATCCCTGTACGTGATTGGTCAGTAAATTCATCTGCCCTAAACCCCATAAAGAATCCGCATTGAAAATTAAGAAGATAGGAGGCACCAGAACCAAGACTACAGACAAACTGAAGGCTGCTATTAGAGCACCTTGTATTCGTAATTATTTGCCAAGCCTGGGAGCACTGTAGATGTATTTCTGGTATTTTTCTAAGCTCTAGAGACGTAAAAACGTGTTTTACATTCTTACCTTTTGACTTGTCCTCCTCTGAATCTATCCTGCCGTCTGAACCTTCGCTCTTGTTGTTAGCAGAGACGTCCCTCTCAGCTGCGGACTTGGTCTTCTCTTCTTTGTCTTTGCTCCCGTTCTCAGCCTCCTTCTCCTTCCCTTCGTCTCCTTCATCTTTCACCTCCCTGTCTGCTGCAGGCTCTTCTTTCTTTTCAGAAGCAGGGGATTTTTCAGATTCATCTGGGATTTCAATAATCTAATTGAAAAAAATAAGTCAAATCTAAAATGATTAACAAATAAAATGATATTGTGTTAACTAATATGCTGATTTAAATATAAAATAAATTCAAGTACCTCTGGGTCATCTCCCTTTTTAGCCACTTTGCTGTCCTCTCCTTCTTTCCTCATTTCATCTTTGTCCTCTGATTTAGACAAATCCTCTAAAAAATAAATAAAACTCAATAAATTATATGCTTTAAAGCTTTACTTAATTTGTTTATTAATATAAAGCAGTTTATGAATTTCTCTTAGTTAATTTCATGGGGACTACTTCCACAAGAGGGCGCCAGCTCTTCCATAAAAAAAACCTATTTAGCAAGAAATTATACATCTTTTAGTGAAAAAACAAAACTTATTTTCACAATCTGAGAAACATATTTCAAAAATATAAATTACATTAAGGCTAAAATTTAAGATGTATTTTGTCTTTTTGAAGAGTTCAAAGTGAGGCCAAGTAAGCTGAACAGCGTTGAGGTTAGAGGAAATGACAACACATGTCACTTGTTAAAGAAGTGTTAGAACATAACAGGCTGAGTCTAATTGCACAACACTGAATCCCTGCTGTAAGCCAGATAAGACGTTGTGAAACAAATACACAAGTAAATCTTGTGAAAAAAGCAGGTAGTGTGTATTTACCTGGGACGGGAGTGTTGGGCTGTGTGTCTGCAGGTGTACCAGAGGAGGGGGTTTTGGGGTCTTCACCTGCTGCCAAAGCTGCTGCTCTTTTATTCTCCTCCAGCTCCGCCATCCAGGGCATCGACCACTGACCGTTCACATGTTCAAACTCCTGGACCTGTTAAGCCAGTCATTAAAAACTTACACTTGAAGCCACGGACAGCTTGACAAGTAAGCGCCATCACAGCAGCATAAACCCCACCTTTTTCCTTATGAGTGACATCACTCCGATACGAGTGAGCACGTGTTGCCTCGACAGACCCTCGCGCGGGACGCCATCTGCGAAGGTTTCAGCTCCGTCAGCTCCCGGCTCACAAAGGTGTCGCATAAACAGAGACACATAAGCCCTGCAGAAGATTAAAAATGTTAACAGTAGTAAGTTCTGGAAATTAGATTAAGACTTCTGTATTAAACAGCTTGGCATAGTTTCATATCTAATTCTCCTGGATGTACCCATCAGGATTTGTCCATCCCCAAAATTAATGGGATTCATCTAAAAAAAAAAAAAAAAACGGACAGATGCCATAATTTAATCAATGCCACGTATGTGCTTGAAACCTCGGTTGATTTAAAAAGCCGTAAAAATAAATGTAAATTGCATGGTTTTCTTTAGTAATGTGGCCGTGTCCCACTTAACTCATTCACCAATGATGTTCTGGGTGAATTATCTGTTTTTCATGCCCCCAACAAATATTTCACCCAAAGCAGCAGTAGCTGCAGGACAGCTTTATGTTTCTAAACATATATCTGTATAAAATACAAACAGGCACAGTCTTCAATAAAGATGCGTTGTGCTCTTGCTGACACCGTTATCAAACAGATCAGGTTGACTCCGTTTCAGCCTATCACAAATTTCACTGTGGAAGAAACTTACAGAAACAGAAATTGTTTTTCTCCTGCTTTATAAACTTAAGTTTTTGGTTTTGAACATCACAACCCAATTTCACTAAAACTGTTTGAAAAGACGAGGTGCTCTCTGACCATTAAAATAATCACTAATCAAACGATATTCCACTCACATGTGAGTTTTCAAAAACAATCAAGCCTGCATCATGGAACTAAAAGAGGCATGGGGCAGGATCCATATAAGCCCCAGGCTTTGTATTATCCCGGTAAAGGAAAGCCTGGGGCTTTTGGGTTTCCTGTTTCCATTAGCTAGGAACCATTTATGTAAATCAAACCAATGACGTAATGACATATGGGCCGTAGTAATGAAAAACTGCAGTACTACTCCGGTGCAGCGGGTGGCGGCAAAATGACAGCGGTCAAATACACAAAGGCAGAAAAATTGTATTCATAATCTGCCACCCAAGTAGCCCTCATGGTCCACATGTGGCACCCTAGAGCCTGTTCCAAAAAAAGAACAATCCACCAGTCAGCTGCATATAAATCGTTAAAAGTGACTAGTCGACGTCAACCACCCCCCCCCCCCCCCCCCGGTCACCTTGGTTTCTTTCACAAAATGCGTGGAGAATGTGAAAAGACATTTTAAGGCCTTTCAGCTGCATCCTACGCTGCTTCCCTTATACTGTCAGATGACTTCACACATCGAGGAGAGAAGGTCACATGACACAGACACACCAGGGGACTGCAGCAGCCAATACAGTCAGTTTTAAAAAAAAAAAAAAAAAATAGGGCTGGCGATATTGACCAGAAATAATATTGCAATATTTTTAGGCTGAATGCCGATATACGATATTTATCTTGATATGTTTTTCTTTTGATAAAGTAATTATAAAAAGGCATCTCTGAAGCTTTATCAGAAATATCTCACTGGCACATTTTTAAACACACAGCTGTAGGTAAACATGAGAAACAGCTGAAAGAATACCTACTGGACTACATAAAAGTATAATTATAGCGCAACATAGACCATCTCGATACGATATAGTCTCACCTTATGTCTCTTTCAAAGAAATATCGATATTTTAAAATCTCAATATATTGGCCAGCTCTAATAATTACTGTAAAAGATGAAAGAAACCTTTAGATGTTTTAGGAAGACGTGAATAAGCTCGATCAACAAAACTATGTCTATGATTTATAAAATCAAGCTGTGGACACGAAAAATGCCAGTGATTTTTGAAAAACTCATCAAATCACAGACTCTAATCATCCAGTAACAGGGAGAACTTTTGGTGATAAAGTCTGATAACTCTACTCGGTATTAAACAAACTTACTTAAATTCCTTCTCAGACTTCCCTCGCAGATCCCGGACCAGCCACTGGTTGGTGAAAGCATCCTGAGGAGGCATGCCATAGCGCATAACGGCGTTCAGGAAAGCTTTCCTCTGCCGTGCGTTGAAGCCCAGCACCTAACAGGTCATTAAAGAGGTCAAGATACAAAATTGTATTGTGTGTAACGACACCTCGAGCTCACGGTACAAGTCGATGATGATTCTGGGTTCACAGGAACAAGATGAGAGAAGATTTATTTTTAAATATATATAGAATTAAGGCCAAGCTTATCATTTTCACGGAAAGAGTAAAAGTTTGACCAATTGTAAACTGTGTTTTAAAGAATCTGTGATCATTGTGGAATAAATCCAGCCTTGGTTTATCTTCTTTAAATACTGCCGTTTTAAGCTGTGAAATCAGTGAAATCGCCCTGTTTTTTTGTTTTCTAAAACTGAGTAACTGTATTATGGATCATTTACTTTTAAGAAATATTTCTTCTGTGTAGATTTTCCAGTTTGGGCTTGATAAATTTAGTTATTTCAGATTTTGAAAAGAGGATCAAAGGCTGTCCAGTGCGCTTGAACACCTCCGATAAAGCACAATATTACAGTTGTGAAATCAAACAAGAGTTATATCTACAGCTCACAATAAAAAAAAATATTTTTAGGGTTTTTTTACAAATAGGATAAAGGTTTATCAAAAGGTAAATTATCTGAAAAAGAGAATCTGAAAGGTGAGTTATTTTTTATTATATATAAAACATTTTTTTATCATTTATTTCAATTTTGACCTACAGAAATATCTACATTATGATCTATATGTTAAAACTTCAAGCAATAGTCTAAATTTATGTCGATATTTTCTTACAATCCTGGCAACACATGTTCATGTCGTACATCATCCTATCACCACTATTCAAAAAAGTGCAGAAAACAAGTGGTCGCTGTTTTGCTAAACGAAAAAAACAGTGCTGGTCCTAATATCTGGTGTTCAGATATCACGTTAAACTCCCCGACAAAGAAAGAAATACCTTCACTTCTTTTAAATAAAACCCTTCAACGATTGCAAATTACTTTTCATAACTCTTCTCTCTTTCAGGGCATACAAATTAAAAATAAAAGTCACCTCAATGTTGCCCCCAACCCTGGCCAGCAGAGGAGGCAGAGGTTTGTCTCTGTCATTCCTCAACCCTTTGCGGTTCGGTCTGCGGGCGTTGGCTACAGAATGGAGAACAGAATTAGTGTCTGAAATTAAGGATCTATTCACAGAAACAGACAAATGAAATGATGCAAATAGGAGCTAAAAATGAAAATCTGTCCTCTTATCACCCTAAAATATCTGTGAAGATGCTCCACTTACGGCTCATTGCTGATCCTGATGAAGCTGTCCCTTTTTTTCCAAAATTTCTCTCAACATGTACATTAACTGCTCCTTTCCCTTTTGGACGGTTGATACGTTCAGAATATTTACAACAGATCACAGTTTAGGGTTGCGTTTTATTTAACAAAACTGGGATAGCCATAATCAAAACAAAATTACACTCAGTACAAACATGAACATGTTCCTGTACTATGAACTGGCAAATAAAGTGGAACAGTTTAATCCATCAGCAAAACTCTTATATAAACACAAGAACTTGAAAATGTAACAACTATTCAACAGTTGATGTAAACACAAAAATGGAGGCAATTCAGCTGACTAATAAACCGTTAATTTTAAGCTTTTTATTCGTTTTCCCCTTTCTTTTCTTCTCTCTATGCGCAACGCAGATGATGCACTGACAAGCGTTGTTTCGTGAGTTGTTGAAATTGTCGAGGTGGACATCGTAGGTGTCGTCTGACTCTGCGTAAGTATCTGCGGGGTGGGCGGTTGGAAGTTTGTTAGTGAGGGACACAAAGGTTTTGGAGATGTTCCTTATAACTCTACAGCTGGAACGCCAGCACCAAACTTTTTCAACAACTCAATCCATCATTAAAGTCAACACTGTACAACTCGGACAAAGTACTCTCCCTGTCGGGCATGGCTAAGATGGTTCACAGAAGCACATAACTGCACATACCAGATTTTTCAGACTATAAGTCGCATTTCTTTTTCATAGTTTGGCTAATTCTGCGACTTATAGTCAGATGCGACGTATATATGAAATATACCATGTTGTTAAATATTAATTCATACTTACCAACAGTAGCCAAGTAGTAAACATTACCATCTATAGCCACAAGAGGCTTGTGAAACTATATGCTGCTCCTGTACCACATAATATTTTATTGAAACATTAACTTATAGACAACAAAGACTGTTTCAGGCTGTTTCAGTATGCATTCACGCAGCGGAGCGTTGCGTGGTGCGACTCGAAAGGCCCAGATCATGACAGAGCTAGCGTTAGCCTATGTTGAGCGGCCAGTTTTCAACTTTGCTGATGCACGTTCAAGAGCTTTACTGACCTTTCTATGTTGCTCTTACACATCTGTGTCATACTGTTAGCTTAGCGCGTAGCACCGTTACGCTCATGGTCTAATTTCAATGTAATTTTGACAAATTTCAGCGTAATGACCCACTACGCTGAAATTTGCTGCCGAGAACCTTGCCGGCTGGAGTTGCAGTCTTGTTATGCTAATTTACCCCATGCAACCTCCAAAGCATGTTCCATGTTTTTCAGCCTGTTGTGGATGCAATTGTGTAATTGAAGAAGTTGCCCTACCAGATTAAATGTCAGTTTTTAGTCTTGGATTTTGTGAAATAAATTCCTAAATAAATGCGGCTTATAATTAGGTACGAGTTCGATATGTTTTTTTTCCCTTTTCATGGCGCATTTTTTGACTGGTGCGACTTATAGTCCGAAAAATTAAAAAACCCACCTCTTTATAGCAGCGGCCATCAGAGAGTGAACCATACCTTCAGAGCGTTCATCAAAGTCCTCGTCTCCCTCCTCTGAGGCCACCGAGTAATCAGACTGGTTATCAGACTGATCCTCCTGCCAGTCTACACAGAACAGAGAGAAATGGTTATGAACGGGAATATAAAAAGGGCTAAACCTTTGTCCAATTGAAGACAAGCCGATTACACTAAGAAATGACAAACATCTAGCTATCAGCTAGTTTCTCTGCTATTTTGTCTAAAACACGTCCTGATTTTTTTCTTAAGATACAAACAATAAAACTAAATTAAACCAAAAGTGAAAGAAATTTTCTTAGTATTACTAACTTGTTTTTATTCATTTCAACTTCAGAAGTTGTCATATATATTTTCAGATTTGTGTTTTTTAATTAATTTTGGATGTTGAAGTCAAATGTGTTTACATGTGCTTTAAAGTTAACCGCCAATTTTCATGTGCAACATTTGCAGAACTGTATTATATGCCCTGCTTAGCTGTTTTGTTAATATAATCTAATGTTTTTTTGTCTTTTATGATTAAAACCAGAGTTAAAAGAGACTTGAGTGCTGTAGTTCCCTGTCTCTGTGTCATGTGACCTGCACACAAATCGCCGACATGTAGAGGAGAGCTTCACAGAGAGCAGCGGAAACAGCACTCATTAGATTTTATGATGCTCAAAAGAAAAACGCTAAACGTTTATCTATAAACATTTTCAGTTTTGTTGACGCACAATTACCTGCGCCAGCACTGAAAGACCTAAGCTGAATTATCAATACGTCGAACAAGGAGTAGACATGGTCATGTTAGCCTAGCACCTAACTGCTCCCAATGAAAACAATGTCAGCAGGAGCAAGATTTCAGCTTTATGGGTTGTTTCAGGGGTGTATTTAAAAATATATGATTAAGCTACACTAGCTTTCCTAACTTCTTTAACTCCTTGGTAGCAGCATATTCAAGTGGTCTTGCAGAAACTTTGGTTGGGAACAAAAAAAAAAATAACTGTTCCTCTCAAGAAATGCAAACGGGAAACACTGCAGTATTGGACCGGGATTCAAATTCCTAATATTAAATAATCATCACCGGGACACATTTATTTAACGGGAACAAGACCATGCGCAAGATTTGCTGTCAAGGCTGCTTCACGTTGTCAGAAGGTGGCGGTATTGACCTCATTAGATACAGCTGAAGCAGAGTCAATGGAAAGGGCTTCAGCCAGGAAAGGTCCAAACTGAATCATCATTTAGGAAAAAAATTTTTTATACCTGTAATCAGCTTTTTGTTAATAACTGCCAGCTGTAGTGATAATCTTTCTCCTCAAGAAGCAGAAACAGCTGATAAGTCGTGCACTCAATCAGGAGGATAAACAAATTTTTCCAAAAAAAGGCATTGCAATCTCAACTTCCGTGCTTAAACTATATTTAAGAGGTAAAAATTAACATAAGGTTTAGAAAAAGCTTAGGGATTTTTTTTTATTATTTTAAGGTCGCTGACGGTTACAAGTAAAGACTTTTTGTTTAAATTAAATTAGGTTTTATTAAACCTATGTCTGATTGGCTTTATAAAGAAATATCACTAGTTTATATGTTTGTAATAGTTAAAAAAAACGACTAAACATAATTTTATACTACATCTTCCTAAGTTTTATAAAGTAAAGTATCATGCAAAGCTTTATGTAGCTCTGCTAACATGCTTCAACATTACACAGACACAAACACACACACACACACACAAAGAAGAGGTTGCATTATATATTGTTCTGTACCCTGTCTTATACCTCGGTCCTCCTGGGAGCCGTCATTGTAGTTGACCGGCTTTCGAGTACGTTTGCCTTTGCCCAAATTACGGGCGAGATCTTCCTGTTGCTGCTCATAGTGGTGTCGAAGCAGTTTCTCCCAGTAGTCGGGATCAACGCTTTCCTCCTGCTTGATCACCTCCCTTTCTACCTCCTCCTCCTCAAAGAAAGAAGACATGTGTGGCTCACGTACAGAAAATACCTAACCTATTCAGTTTTATCTTAACACGCTTTAAGAATGCCACAATAATAGGCATATCTTGCCTGTCAAAAAAAAAAAAAAAAAAATCGAAAATACCTATATTGGAGAAAAAGTGATAGACTTTACCTCGTCATCTTCATCTTTGACCACATACTGAGCCACTTTAAAGGAGCTGAGGTACTCGTTCATGCTCTGCAGCTCAGTGTCCTCTGTGGCATCCTGGTTCCTGTCCAGCAAACGGTCAATTGCCTGGTCATCATAGTGGATCACACTGCTGTCGTCTTCCTTGTTGTCTCCTAAAGGCCAAGCGAGGAAAAAAAGGAGAGGAAACAACACAATTTATACTCTGAGAGTCATCTGAGACACCGCAATTCTGTTCCAGAAAAGCCAGTTAGTCTAAACCTCTTAGCTAAATCACTCAGGACGAAACTTTAGAAGCCGTTTAAAACATAGTTTAAATGCAATAGTTTTATTTTAGTTTGAATTTAATAACATATATTTAACTTATTTAATAGAAGTGTTTTTCAGCAGTAGCAAATGACCTGAGCATCTTCACACCTAGGCTACCTGATGGCAGCACATTCCTAAGGTACATATATTGAGCTTCCTAACAGGTACAGGATTCAGACACAGTCTTTTCAAGCCAAACACCTTTCAAATCTGCACATCTGCATGCCAAAGGAGTTTATTAGTGGAAAATGGGAAACGAATCTTTGGATTTTAATTGGACATTTAATAAGCCACTTTTAGAGGCATACAATTTTTACAGGTTTGCTGGAGAGCCTGAACATATATATAAAATATATAATCATCTTTATTGTCATTGCAATATACATCCCAATGAAATTTGTTCTCTGCATTAAACCCATCCCCTTGGGGAGCAGTGGGCTGCCACTGTGCGGCACCCGTGGAGCAAGCGGGGGTTAAGGGTCTTGCTCAGGGAGCCAGAGTGGCAGTCTGTGGGAGTTGAACCCAGAACCTCTGGGAGACAAGCGCAATGCTCTAACCACTAGGCCACCTAGAATGTTGCTGTCAGAAGTGGGATTCGAACCCACACCTTCTTTCAGAGACCAGAAATCCCGCTTCACAGGAAGGGTTGTACCTTGAGTCTGGCGCCTACGACCTCTCAGCCATCCTGACAACTCCAAAATTATAACCCTAGGCCTCCCACACCGGTATTTGATCCACTAACCTCTTGCATGAGAGGCAGGGCCCTCACCACTGCACTAAACATGAGGCAACATCTGGTGATAAAATGCTTTCAACAGAGATTATGGCATTCATGGACCGGTAACCCTGAACCTTTTTTGGCCAAAAATGTTCTCACCCTCTCCAACTTCATCCTTGAACAACTCTTCGGTTCCAAACTTGAGAATGTCATCAAGTTCCTGCTTCGACATGGAGCCCGTCTTGGAGCCAAGTCCGGGCCGCACCACCAGGTGAGTGAGCATCATTTTCTTCTTTGCCACCTGACAATGAAAGAAACACACACGGCCAGTGAGCAGGTAATCAGGAAACCCTTAGGGAGTAAAAAATTATAATAAGTGTTGCTTTTTTACAGACCTGTGTGATCCTCTCCTCAACAGATGCTTTGGTAACAAAGCGATAGATCATCACTTTCCTGTTCTGACCAATACGATGAGCTCTGCTGAAAGCCTGGAGATAAACAGAACATTCAACCACAATCCAAATAAAAAAGCATAAAAGCACATTTGAGGTTAGACGTGCAGCTCTGATATACCTGGATGTCATTGTGGGGGTTCCAGTCAGAGTCGTAGATGATGACTGTGTCTGCAGAGGCGAGATTAATCCCCAAACCACCGGCCCGAGTTGAAAGTAGGAAAGCAAACTGCTGCGCTCCTGGAGCTGTTAGATTAAAGGGCAGACTTCAAATCAGAAAACCAAATATCAACATCATCAAGAGGGGCAAAGATAAATATGCAAACACACATCTCACCATTAAAACGATCGATAGCCTCCTGTCTCATGTTGCCGGTGACTCCGCCATCTATTCTCTCATATTTGTATCCTTCGTTCTCCAGGAAGTCCTCCAGCAGGTCGAGCATCTTGGTCATCTGGGAGAAAACCAGAACCCTGTGGCCTCCCTCTTTCAGCTTCTTCATCATCTTGTGGAGAAGCATCAGCTTCCCTGAAGCCTTGGTCAGAGAAGTGCCTTCATACATGCCATTAGGAAGTTTTGGAGCCTCCTGAAATACGAAGATAACTTCAAGTGAAATTGCTGCACCACAATTTGTAATTTAGTTTCCTTTCGTAATGTTCTGTTTAAACGCAGTATTAACAACACTCAAAAACAAAACGCTGTTCATTGCCTTGATGCCTGCTTGTAAATGTCTGACCAGGACTGCATGTTTCAGTGACCAAGAATGAGTGAATGTTGCGACATTGAGTGAAAAACGTACCATCGCAGCAGCTGGAAAGAGGTAGGGGTGATTACAGCACTTTTTAAGGTCCATGACAACGTTGAGCAGAGACACTTGGTTTCCGCCTCCTCGAGTGTTCAACGCCTCAAAGTTGCGCGTCAGAATGAACTTGTAGTATTTCCTGGGTTAACAAAAGAAGGGAGGCAAAACAATATCTTGAAGAAAGGGTAGGAGCAGAGCTCACATCCAGCTATAGGTTGGATTTAGCGGTCCAGCAGTAGATAGAAAACTGACTTATAACCCAGTAACGGTTTAAAGCCGTGAGTTTTTAAAGGTGTTGCTTACTTCTGCATGGGGCTCAGCTCCACTCGGACAATGAGCTCCGTCTTCGAAGGCATGTGTTTAAACACGTCAGCCTTCAACCTCCTGAGCATGTGTGGTCCCAGCATGTCATGGAGCTTCTTGATCTGGTCCTCTTTGGCAATGTCTGCAAATTCCTCCAGAAAACCTTCAAGGTTGCTGCAGAAAATAAGTCCATCATTACCACACTTTGCAGCTAGATGTTTTTTTAAATTTTTTTTAAGAGTACCAAGATTTAAAACATCGACATTCACAATGGCTGCGGAGCTACTAACTTGAATCTCTCTGGGGTTAAGAAATTCAACAAGTGGAAAAGTTCCTCCAGGTTGTTCTGAAGAGGAGTCCCGGTCAGCAGAAGCTTGTGTTGCAGCGAGTAGTTGTTCAGCACTCTGAAGAACTAAAAGGGAGAATAAAAACAAAACAATAAATCTTAAGACATTATGCTTATGAAAAAAAAGGTATCATAAAGGAAAAAGCTGCCCTGCTGTCTGCATAGAAGAAGTTGTCCAACGCAATGTGCTTTACAGGATTAAAAAGAGAAAAACTAAAACCCAGCCAGAAAAAAACAAAGCGGTTCAAAAATATGCCAAACAAGGTTCAAAGCACCGGAAAAAATAAATATATCGGTAGTGAAACCGATATTAGCATTATTTGTGGAAGTGTTGGCCAAGGCTGTAAGTTTGTCGGTTCGAATCCCACAGACTGCCACTCTGCAGGATTCTTAGGGGTCCGGGGGCACCACACAGTGGCAGCCCACTGCTCCCTAAGGGTGGATTCAATGCAGAGGACAAACTTCATTGGAATGTATGTTGCAACGATAAAAAAAAAATACTATCAATTATCTATCCTAATAATAATAATAATAATAATAATAATAATAATAATAATAATAATGATTATTCCTAAACTAATGAAAACAAAACTAATAAAAGCTAGTAACATAACTCACCACCATCAGGGTGTGAATAGGTGCCTGAATGTGTGAATGAGTGATTATAGTGTGAAAGACTAGTTAAAGCGCTGTACAAGTACAAGCATTTTACCATTTAAAATATAGATAATTAGATAAATAGATTTGATTACAGACTCAAAGTCCAAATTACATACAAGAGAAAACAAAAAACGAGAAACAATAACAAAAAAAAAAAAAAAATAAAACTCCTAGACATTCAGAAGGCAGTCATTCCAATGTCTCCAGAGTACAGATGAGTATTTTACTGCACTTTATTTAACATTAGTCAACAGTAGGGTAATTCTATTATTAGACTCGTTTAAACAACAAATACATTTATACATAAGCTTTCTTAAAGCAGCCATCAAAGTGCTGACGCGAGCAGATACAACCAGTTCACTGGCACTGGTCCATCTGGGTTTGTTTAACAAGTCTTAATTAAGCAGTAATAATACATTGATGCTTTGCTGTATGTTTTAGCTAAAGCTAACTTTTGGAAATTTTTCAAAAATGTGCAACCCTAACACCTGAGTATTCTGGGGGGCTCATACGATAAAACAATTTCTGATAACAATTTTTTTTTTACTAAAACCAATAAGGTCTTTGTAAACAAGTAATCCAGATATTAACAGGCAACCAGTGTAGAGTTTAAAATGTGTCCTCTTAACAGTCTCTAACCTGAGTTATGAAGTAGCTCTAAACGAAAGAGCACAATAGTCAGCAAGTCATAAGACCAAGAGTTATTGTCTAAGCCCAGAAATGTCTTTGAGGAGATAAAATCCACCAGCAGAGGTTTTGCTAAGAGAACTGTAATAGCATCAGTAATAGATCTTTAAGGATTCGTTGTTACCTTGGACTGGTTGTTTTTGAGTCTGTGTGCCTCGTCAACAACCAGGCAAGCCCATTCGATGGAGCCCAGCACAGCCTGGTCAATGGTGATCAGCTCATAGGATGTCAGCAGAACGTGGAACTTCACAGTTGAGTCTTTCTGCAAAGTGCAGGGATGACAGTAGGGAGGCTTTAGTTATACGTTCAAACAAAGAAATAGTAATAGCACAATGAGATATGAGCTATCCCATCATTCCTGCCCTTTGATCACCTCCCTACCTTCATCTTGGAGGCTTTTTTCCCTCCCCTGATGGCATTTCCCTCGAATGAGAACTCGTTCTCTCTGATAACGGCCCTGCTGTCTTTGTCCCCTACATAGGTAACCACGTACATATCAGGGGCCCACATCTCAAACTCCCTCTCCCAGTTAATGATGGTGGACAGAGGAGCGCTGACCAGGAAGGGACCTTTGGAGTGACCCTGTTAAAACAGAAAACAGAATTAGACTCGTTTGCGAGTTAAAAATCAACAATGCTGAAGATTTAATGTTTATTCATGGCTGCATATGTCTTTGCCTGCCTTTAGAATAGAGCTCCTAACTTAGAACTCATCCCCTTTGTTTGACAAAGTTAGTGTGTGTCGTATGTCTGAGACCCCACCACCATCACTGAAGGATAGA
This sequence comes from Fundulus diaphanus, assembly GCA_037039145.1. Classification (NCBI taxonomy): domain Eukaryota; kingdom Metazoa; phylum Chordata; class Actinopteri; order Cyprinodontiformes; family Fundulidae; genus Fundulus; species Fundulus diaphanus. The sequence continues at coordinate 38,055,892 of CM073130.1, forward strand.
GGAGGGCAGACTTGACAGAATGGGTGCTCCAAATTTAAAATCCATTAAAAAAAGTTATTTTGTTGCAATGCCAAGTAGCCGTTCTTCATTCAAGAATAAAGCACATGTTTAATCATATAAAACCCAACTCATCACAAATGATAACAAAGGGTTGTGACTCTGGTTTCTCACCTCCTTATACAAAGAGTAGAGGAAGACAGCTGTCTGAACGGTTTTCCCCAAACCCATCTCATCGGCTAGGATGGTGTCGGTGGCCTGAGCCCAAGAGAACCTGAGCCAGTTCAAGCCCTCCAGCTGGTAGGGATGCAGCGTGCCTCCGGTGCTGTCCAGGTAGTCAGGCTGACGATCAAACTTGATGGTGGGCTGGGAGGTTGGAAAATATTCAGTGAGCCAACGGGTTTTATTTAATGCATGCAGATAAAACAGCATACATATTTATAGAAATGTTTTATTTCCTTCAAAAGTAGACAAAAGACACTTACATCTACAACTGGATTAGCAGGTGGCCGCTCTGCCTTTTTCACTTTGACTGTTTTCTTGAGTTTCTTGCCTGGTCTCCCCTCCTCTCCCATCATCAGCTCTCTATTTAGTCCAGAAAATACACGACAAACGATAACCCACCTTGAACTATTTAGGTTAAAATGTTTCCTTAGATAGGACGAGCACCTCCATACCTGTGATTCCAGTATATCTGCTTGTACGTATCATACTCGGGAATGTCCATGTCTTCACTTTCCCAGGTTGACTGGTCATAGGGGAGATCTCTCCATTTGATTAAGTAGTGAACGTTGTTCTTCTTATCAACGCTAATATTGAAAAACACAAGAAACATAGTTTAAGTTTGAAAATGTATCCGTTATTACATTTAAATGATATTGTAATCGTGCTTAACCCATTCAACAGCTGCTAATTGTTTAGAAAAAGTTTCTGTAAGGGAGAATAAAGTGTATCGTAACTTTCTACTGTGACTTTCACGCTTGTATTTGAATTACTTTGGCTTTAAATTTTAAGCAATTAAGAGAAGCCTAAAGTTGTTGCAACAACAGAATCATTGTAAAAGTAAAAACATCTAATTTCTTTATGCTATAGAGTCCGTTTCACCCATATGTCCCACCTGTGATTAAGGACGCGGTGGATCATCAGCCACTCCATTTTAACCCCAAAGCGGCCAAACTCCTCCTCCATGTGGACAAACAGAGGATCTTTGTTCTTCCTCTTGGTGCTCTTGTCGTCGTCGCCTTCACCTCCAAAGTCCACAGGTGGAGGTTCATCCATGTCGGTCTTCCTCTGGTAGTTGCGGAACATCACCTGGCAGTTCAGCTCCAGCTGGAGGGACGCAACAATATGGTTTAAGCTGCTGTTATTTGATGGGGAGAAATTGTATTTAACTCTCACATTATAGAAGAATTGCTTCAACTGGTAACATTTCCATCTACAACTTTTGCGCATATTTGTACCTGCAGCTCCAGCACCCAGGAGCAGTGCCAGTAGGACATATTGCACCATTTGACAAAGAACTCCCTCTCCCGACGGCCAGCCAGAGGAGGGGGATCAGGGGCATCGGCAGGCAGGTCAGCAGGCCGGGGGACAGGCATGGAGGCTGGAGGTTCCCCCCAGCGCCATGTTAAAACCTTCTGCACTTTTCCTTTCATCGGAGGACACTGGTGGGACATAGGAATGGAGGACATGTAGGGAATCAGGAGGCTAATAAAAATAACTCATGCCAGCAATGAGAAGCTTTTCGAAAGGACTGTGATGGCCTTGAGTCATCCCTTACTCTTACTTATTATATTTTGCTTTCAAGGACCCCAACTTTCCGGCAATCCTGAAAATTTGTCCTTTACAACGTTTTCGTTACAGTTTGGCAACTTTTTGACAAATATTCAGCCTCTTACCTGACCATCGCAGAAGAAATTGTTTATTAAGCTACTTAGTTTACTTTGATTTATGCAGCAATTTTAAAATATGAAAGGTGCTTATAAAGGTAAGACAGTAAACACAAACAGTAAAAGCACAGTCAATAAAAGTAAAAACACAATCCATAAGCTAAAGAGAAGTGCAAATGAATAAAAACAAATAATACTGACATAAGCAAACAAGAACATAATATTAATATTAAACTGGTAGTTAATTATGGTTTAAAAAGGAAGGAGACAGTTTTGTGTCTACACGTGAAAGTTTTAAAATTGGATTTTTAAGCAGATTTCTGTAGCAGCTTGTTACAACAGTTTGTTTCTGATTTCTTTGGTTGAATCAATACATAAAAGAGAGAGAATAGTTTTTTTTAGGAGCAACAAAAGTGTTCCCAAAGAGCTATTAGCTGAAAAAAGGGCATGCTGGAGAGTAGAGTTGGGCAATTTATATTTTAAGGACACATGAGAAGACATTATTGATGTTGAGGCCTTGATCGATGGCCAAACTCAATTATTTAAAATATATATTTGATAATGGAGACTAAACATGACTTTTAGTCACTGCACCTGGACAAGAAACTGTGACATGCCATAATGATAACTGAACCCGTATAAGTTACTACCTTACACTAAATAATAATTATAATATTTTTAAAGCAACGAAAAAAGTGCAAACCTTTGTATTTTATCTTATTCTGGTAAAGGTATTTAAATGAGAACAGCAGTCCTCTCTACAAAGAGACCAACCTCACTATCAACTTCAGTAAATTAACACCTAATAGTGATCCTGCGTGATACAAGGAAACTGGATTGCAATATAATTGGTTTCAAACTACATCCTGTATTAGTATGTCTTTTTAGCATGAGTCGACACTATCACACACTTAAGTGTGCTAATGTAGCTATTGCCTTGCTGTCGCCTACAAAATAAACCTGTTTCTCAATAAAAGCATGTTGCGTGCAGAATTTATACCCATTTAAAGCAGCACAGTGTAACCTTTAGCCACTAGGGGGCAGTAGACCTGTAACTTCCAGGTTTAGCGCCCCTGGAGGCCACAGGCAGCATTGCACTGTTGCAAAATTAAACAGTCTCCCTCTGTGTTTTGTAATCTGATAGCAGACCACTTTGGACCAGCATATTGAGAAGTCATGGAGTTACTTAAGGACATTCGCCCCCCCTCTATATTATGTCCAACAACGGAGAACCAAAAATATGGTTGATCAGGTAAGTGTCCTATCTGTTGTGTTGTTATGTAGCATGGGTTATGGCCCAGAACCCATTCAAAGATGGATCCGACCTCCTCAAGTTATATAGGCGAGCTTTTGAGCAGTGCAGCGCGCATGGCGCATCGATACACACCAAGTGCTGTATATTGACCAGAAAAACTGTTATTGTATCTCAAATAAAGCTAATATTTGGGTCAAAATGTACACAATGCTGTTTTAATATCAGAAATTGTATTGACCACCACAGGCCAATCCCCGACATCTCAGGGCCGGATGTCTGTTGTAGTTGATCGACTAAAAGATGAAGAACATCGCTAAGGTTATGTCAGGTCTTCGCTGGACTTTTTTGTTTGTGTGTTTCTTATAGAAACGACTTTCAGATTCAGTTTATCTGCTCTCTTTGTCTTAAGGCCCAACACCTTGTTTTTAGTCCTCTAATTCTCCACCTTCCAGCTTTGTTTAAGCACACAATGCACCTTGTGCTCTCATGGTTGTGTACAAGAACCGGAGAGTAAATGAGTGAAAAAACTGAGCCAAGGAACATTTTTCAAAGGCCCTTCAGAAAGTCTGGGGAAACACTGGCCAAGACAGAATTCACTAAAAGAACCCACAGACTGTCAAGCTTGTCGGAAGTAAAAAAATAAATAAATAAGGTGTAGTTTAAAATGTTCATATAAGACTGTTTATGTAAGTGGCATGATGAAATAATCTAAATCAGATGTGCACAGTTGGTAAAGTTCATTTATAGAACAATTTGAGAACTTCTCCTGATAAGGAAGAATCAGTTGATTATCTGCAGTAGGAAACTGTATTTGCAATCCAGATTCAGAGACGTCGGAGCATGCGCAGACCCCAGAATCAGTGCTCACCTTGCAACGAGGGCAGATCCACTCTCCGTTGGGAATCTCAGGGAGAGGAGGGTTCAGGCAGTGGATGTGGTAGGAGGAGGGGCAGGTGTCACAGCAGAGCAGCTCTCCACCGTCCTTACACACTCTGCAGAACTCAATGTGGTGGTCGTCCTCCTCCTCCATGCCGTCGTCTCTCCTGTCGTCATCATCCTCCCCTTCAGCCTCGGACAGATCATCTCTTGCCTCCCACTGGATCCCCTCCTTCTCCTTGGTGTTGGAATCAGAGACATGAGGAGGAGGTGGTGTGTGTGTGTGTGTGTGTGTGTGTGTGTGTGTGTGTGTGTGCGTTGGTGGGGTTCACACAGGCAGGGATGGTATGCGGAAAGGAGTGAAAAGAAAAGGGAGGGGTGGGGGGGAGTCAGGAGCGAGAGGGGTGGAGGGTGTGGAGCGTGCATTGAATGCGTGTGCATGTGCAGTCAGAGGGAGGGAGTGGGGGGACAGGAGGAAATAGAAGATGGAGGGTGAGATGTATGGAAGGGAAATAAAAAAAAAAAAGAAACAGAGAGAAATTTAATGTTAGGAAGAGACAGAACAAAAAAAGAATAAAATGGTTAAAGCCAGAGCTAAAAAGTCAACTTCATTTAAAACATCCAGTTAGTGTGGTTTTCCAGAAAGTCGCTGAAACACTTCTGATTTCAGAACCAAGCTCACAATCCTCAAAGCTCCTGTCTGGGCGGTGCTGACGATTTCTACTCACACAGTGTGGACAACTCCATTTGCCCTCAGGAGCCTTCTCCATGTCCGGGTCCAGACACACCATGTGATAAGCTCTGGGACAGGTGTCACACAGGATGATCTCTCCTCCCTGCTGGCACACCTCGCAGTAGTCCTGGTGGTCGGTCTCGTAGCCGTCTCCGTCTTCTGTCTCCACTGAAAAGGGGCATTTTCAGAAAAAAAGCACGAGAAACAAACAGGTAAGTGAAAACAGACAGCGCCTTAGCCTTAACATTAATGAAGAGGGAAATCCTCCTATATTAGGCTTCCCAAATGCTGAAAGCTAATTCCCCTCCCCCCAAACCTTTCTTCTTCTTTTTTGCATTTTTGGACTTCTTCTTAAGACGGCTGCTGCGGTTGGAGCCATCGGACACCGAGAAACTCCCGTCATCGAAGTCACTGTCGCCATCGAGCTCGTCTTCGTCGCTCTGATCAGATACAAAGGTAAAAGAAGACAGTTCATAAAATTGGTGGGGGGCTTTCCCAGCAGTTTTGACAGCACTTCAGATATTTGAGTACAAACATTCACACTGGTCGGCCTAATCTTTAGTTTCCTCCACAGATTATCAGATTTAGGTCATGATTCTGGCTGGGCCACTCTTAAGGATGGGAAACTGCACTGCAAAACGGGAACTAAAAATAAGTAAAATTTTCTTGAAATTAGTCTATTTGTCCTTGACTTGAGCAGGTAAATAAGATTATCTGCCAGTGGAATAAGATTTTTGCACTTAAAATAGGAACAATCATCTCCGTCATCTATTTCGAAGTGCAGTATATCTATTTATCTTATTTTAGGGGTCTAAATTCTCAATTCATTGGCAGCTAATCTTATTTACAAGTACACTCGTTTCAAGTAAATTTTACTTACTTTTAGCCCCTTTTTGCTGTGTTCAATTCCACTTATCGGTCCAACTAACGTGACGTATTTGCCTGATGACGTCATCTACATGCTTCACGTTTTGGTTCACAACATATCCAGCTCTGGTTGTATTTTACGTAACGGGGCAAATTACAACGTGTGTGGAGCTTCGATCACAAGAAAAGGTGGAAAGACTCTCCAACAAGCTCAAACTTTCATCGCACAGCAAGCAATTAATCAGCACTAATGTAAAAGTCTTTGATTCGCTGCTCTCGAACGAGGGAGCTTCTCCTGCCTTAAATGTCCCAGGTAACGTTAAACTCCTCCAGGTTCTTTCGATCGTATTCATCTTAGCGCCATACTGTATGATTAATCTCCATCTGATTTAGTTGGCGAGGACTGCCAGAGCGAGGCTGAGTCTGGCATACCCTCAACTCCCCTTTAATCAAGGCAGAGAGAAGTGAAATGACAGAGGTGAAAGTGTACCCAGCAGTGGCTGGATGTGTGGTGAAAAGTTTGCACCCTTTTTACCTCGGTGGAAAACCCGGAGTTTGGGCAGGATAATTTGATGCATATAGTCTGACGTGGCTCAGCTGGAAATTAGAGTTGTCAAAATGTTGTATCTTATGCAGCTCTGTTTTATTATTTAGTCCCATTACGTAGTCTCTGTAGGGAGAAGACAAAGACTCTCAACTCAAAACACCATCCCCCAAGTAGACAGTTTAACAAACCATTTCATCCCTGCTTGGTATGGGATTGAAAAGAGCAATCTGATCTCAGATCTGAAGCATGTCGCGAAGGCCGCTGCCACAGCTGATGGATGGACAAGTTTTACTCGAGACCAATACTTAACTGTAACATTGCACAGCGGCACCGAACACACAGGCAGCAACAGAGGCAAAGACTTAAATTTGAAAATAACTCTGATCGTAGCCGATTGCTGTTGCGAGCCCTTTTATCGGGGCTTTTGTTTTTTTAACGTCGTCAGGACTGGGAGAGACACGGTGGCAGGCAGAAGAGGATGAAGAAGATGACTATGCCAGTCTTGCTTGTTTTAGTAAAGGATGATGGGTAGCATGGATCATTACACTATTTAACCTTTGACTGAAACTTAGATGACAAGTTGTGGTTATATGTATGATTTTAGACGTCTCCTAATGAGCAGCAAAAAAAGACAGCCCTAGAAGAACTTCCCCATGAAGGGGGCAGCGAGCTTTTGTCTGTGCAGCAGCAGCGGCCTCCTGTCTCTGTAGCACAGAGGGCAAAACAAGAAGTCCAGCTGTATAGAAGTCTTCATCCCATTCCTACTAAGGACAGCGCCACCCTGTGGTGGTGAATGAAGGACAAATCGCAAGAGTATCTCCGCGTTCAAGCAACCTCCGCGCCATCTGATAGGGTGTTTTCCACACCTGGAAACAACTTAACTTAACTAAGATCTAGCATCCTTCCTGAAAAGGCAAACATGCTGTTTTTCTGCACAACACTGTTGATGCGCAAAGGTTCACATTTGTAGTTGTATTTTATGTTAAAATGTTAATTTGATAGAGGAATTATTTTTTTCTTCCTTCAAGCCAGCTTTAATTTAGTTCAAATTGAATGCAAAATGTTGGTGCATACTTTAAATTAAAGAGTCCCTGCAACCAAACCCACTGATACTATAATTTATTCCCCAACTCAACAAGAATCGATAAGTGAGATAAGATACCAGAATCAGTATCGCAGAATCTTTATCAAAACGTATAAAGCTTTTCCAAACCTGAGTGGATTATTACTTACTATTCAAATCAGTATTTAAATCAGACTATTTAAATTACCAAGACATGTGGTGCTTTGTTTTCCATTTAAACCAGACCCAGTTTTCAACCCTGATCTAAGATGGTCTAAGCTAGGTAAAGCAGCAGCGAACTGGCCCTCTTCTGGTTTCTCAACATGCTTTGATCCAACTGTGGATGCTTTCAGAAGCTCAAACCCTGAAACAATAATTAAGTTTAGCAAATATTTAAGTTTCATTTCAACAAAACATAGATAAAAATCCCTTTGTTGTACAAAAATCTGAATTTTATTTCTCTAGACAACTAAGGTATAAAATCTAGAAACTGAAATTTTCTTTTTACACACTCAATTTTCTATACTCGTCCATACTTACTTACATACATAGAATAAAAGCATACATCTGGAATAAAAGCAATTATAAAATCACATTAAACACTCAATACTAGGAGGGAACTCGTTCGTCAGTTTTGTGTGTCGTTCTGATGTCCTGTGACAACCGGTTCCCCTGAACATAATAAACCAGCAGTAGAGAAGGAATAAACAAATATCTTACAGAGGAGCGCTTTCTCTTGCTGTTGAGGCCGCCTAGTTTGATTTTGAGCGGAGCCACCTTCTTGGGTTTTGGCTTAGGAGGAGGTTTGGGTGTAGGCTTTGACCTTTTACGAGCGTTTGGACCTAAACAGAAACAGAAGTAAAAATGCATTTTAAAAGCACTGATATTCTGAGTTTTAGATTTTAAAAAGTTTATCTAACTTTGTACAATATTATGTATATGTGCATTACCTTTTCCCTCTTTGGTCTTAGCCTTGCGAAGAGGAGGCACTGGAGCTGGTGCTGGGGGTGGTGCAGGTGTTGGCGCAGCAGCAGCAGCAGCAGCAGCAGCAGCAGCAGCAGCGACGGGAGCAGGGGCAGGAGATGGAGTAGTTGCAGGGGAGGCAGCAGGGGCAGCCTCTGCACCTCCATCAGGCCCCACAACCACCATGTTTTCCACTGCTGCAGCCACATTGGCGGCTGCCAGGGCTGCATTGGCCGTAGCACAACCCTACAGGGGGTGGGGTGGGGGACACAGTGAGAATCTTTGCTTTCTAAAGTCAAACACTCAAAATAAACGAACATTTTGAGTGTAATACTTTTAGAGGGTTGTTTGTGCTGAACTCTCTCCACTTAGCCATCATTAAGGTCATCATCTTGGAAACAGGGATTTTGGGATTCTTCGCTGCAATTAAAGGCCTAAGAAGGACAAATTTTACAGTCATTTTTTTTTTTAAGTTTATTTACACGTTTACCGTTGGGAACAAAAAAAATAAGTAAGACAGGATGTTTTCCCACACCTAACAAACTGGCTGAAGGCCTTGTAGTTAGTGAGGGAGCTGTAGTCTTCCTGCGTAAAGACATGATCAATGTCTTTCATGCCCCAGGCATCCAGCAGCTGGGCGGAGCTCTTCGGCTGTGATAGGAGCAGAAGAATTGAAAAACAAAGCCGGTCAGAGGGAATGTAGTCCTCCAGGATCTGCGTACACTCCTTCCAAAGGGGTGATGACGAAACCTTACCTGGCAATCATCGTCGTCGTCGTCGTCCTCCTCTGGTTCTGGATCTTTGCGTTTGCTCTTGGAGCCTCCTTTCTCTCCTGCTCCACCTCCTTTTTTCTTGTCTTTTGCAGAGCTCGACCGTTTCTTCTTTTTTCTCCCAGGGGCGTAATCACTCCCTTCACTCTCCGACCGCATACCTCCCTCATCTGCATCCCTCTCTGCCGCCTCCATTCCCATCAGGTGCTCTGGGGAGCTGACCGGCAGTTCCTACAAAATAAAGACCCACTTTACTAATTATAGAAGGATGCAGCTCCTTGCAAAGTTTTACAAATTAGAAATATTTGTTTTCCATTTGTCTCTTGTTGAGGTTATGATCCTCTTTTAGGCTCATTAATGAAAATTCAATGAGTTCTGCCCTGTTAATGAATGAAACACTCCCAAGTATGAAACACTACAAACTAAGTTATATTCATTTGCTACATATTTTATAGGCCAATCAATAGAAAATTAATTTTTTAATGTTTATTTCTAAGAGTAAAAGAATACAAAGGCAGGTTTACTGGTGTCAAATGTAAGATACTGCTGTTTTCTTAGCTTAAGAAAAATGCAAACAAAAAGTAGCTATGATTTTTTAACTGCTCATTAGGCATAACATACATTTCTGTTTTATGGAACATCAAATGTTTTAATGGTTCCATTTATTGATGAAATATTTCACAAAACTCCATACAGTAAAAGTAATCAGTCATTTTACGCCCATATGATAAAACTATTTTTGTAATTGCCATAAACCCTAGCTTCTGTTTTTTTGGTTTACTTTAATGCTTGGGATTAACTGCAAAGAACCGATATGTTGTTCGGTCTTAGTTTTCACCATTTTAAAACAAGATTTACACATAAAACATCATTATTATCTTTATTTTATACAAATTATATCTCATCCTGGATTCCTGTAGGAATGTGCAGTTGATTTTGTGAACAAATGTTCAATTATAATCAAAATATCCTCCTGTATGTATAGACAGATCCAAGGTGGGATGTGTTGATTTCAGAAAGCAGAAAAAAGACATTAAATAAAATCACACCTACCACATTCCTTTGCTTTGTTGCGATTGTGATATTTCATATATTATATCAAGCACCCAGCCATAACATGTTTCCAACAAGTCGAATGACGCTAACAGAGTCTAGTTTCTTTGAATGGTTGAACATGCTACCTGCATTCTCTAGTCTTCCCCATTTATTCACCAGTCACAGACAACAACAAGGAATCTCCTTCCTTTCTTCTGCCATTATGGTGTTGCAGTCGGAAACCGGAAATTCTGACCTCCGTCTTCCTCAGAAAGTCAATAACATTTTTTGAGGAAGACTGTCGGATCCAATATGGCAGCCCCTTACAGTAAGCTGTGATGAATACAGGTTTATTTTTTACAAGACACAGTTGTATTCTTTTGATCCATTGTAGATATGAAGATTCACTGTATATAACTGAATGCACCTTCCCTACTCTGCACCTTCTTGTATGAGCCGATGTGACGAGTGAATTTCTCCATTGTGAGATCAATAAAGACTATCTTATCTTATCTTATCTTATCTGTAAGAGTGCATCTAAAAATCAATGTTACATGTAATGGCTGCAACTCTGAACTAAGCTAATTAAAAGTTGCGTTTGCATGTGAAATGTACAGCTTTAAACAAGGTTTGTAAGAGGTACTAGAAAACAAAACAACAGCTTTCCTTCTGTATTGTTTTTATTCTGGCGTCCAGAATTCTCCGGCTGCGTTAACAGGAACGCTGTTCACTCGGATCAGAGCAAAAACATACTTTGTTCTTGCTGAATCAAGAACCATGAACAAATGTATTGGTTTTCTTGGGCTATAGTCGGTAGAACTGGCACATAGACTAGGCTGAGTTTTTGTCGGGTGCCCGTCCTGACACAACCAGGATTCGAACCCGGGACCCTCGTCTTAGAGACACTGATGTACACCAAGAAGGAACTAAACGTTTAGCATAATTTATTAGTCAGAAATATATCTGTATATAAAAAAAACATCTGTATGATTTGTGACTCCATTGTGCTGAATATTACTCCAATTTTCAGTGCGACTAAAAACGGTTTGTGCGTACAAATTTTCAAAAGACAAATTGCCCATTTGAACAAACTGACTCCACTGTAACCTTACAGTTCCTTGATTTTTTTAATCGGTACCTCTAAAAAAAAGAAGGCAAATAAATAGTTTAAATATCCAGCGCGAGCACGTGAACTTTGTGAGCTCACCTCCCGGATGGGCCTTTGCCTCTTGCTGCTCCTGCTCTCTCGGCTGCTCTTCTTGGCTTTCTTCTTCTTCTTAGACTTGGGTACCTCGTCCAGGTCGGAGACAACATCCTCCGGCTCCTCCTCATCTGCAAGGGAGGCATGCTTGCATTATTATTATTATTATTATTATTATTATTATTATTATTATTATTATGTTTCAGGAGAGAAAGAGTGGCTGCGGGCTGGAGGGGGGGACACACCATGAACGCGCGCGGCTCTAACTGGCACGACTGGGCAAACGGCTGTGCGCGCGCGTGCACGTATGTCCGTGAATGCCACAGCAGCACACGTTTAAACTTCTGTCATTTCCTAACGCTAAAACGCACCAAAACAACTTTAACAACACACGTTGATAACACGTTGATGACGGGTTTTTTGTAAGTAATAAATAAACCAAACTCTGAACACTTGCTTTTCCCAAGTTAGCTAACTAGATCTATCATGGCGAGTGACCCGAGCCGAGCCGACTGCTCCCGGCTAGCTTCAGCTAGCATCGCGGTGAAGCTCAAGTTACAGAGATGGACCTTTCTTCGGAGAAGGGAGGGAGGGAGAGAGAGAGAGAGAACGAGGGGGAAAACAGCGAGCTTACCGTGAAGAATTGAATGCTCCTCTGCCGCTCCAAAGTCGTCCCTCTCATCTTCGCTACACGACATTTCCCCCCTCTGAACGGTCCGGTTTTATTTCTTTGCAGGGTGAATTAATCCCACGTAAAACCTCGCTCGGCGAGGGAGGAGGGAAAATGACGTGGGACTGGTGGAGAATGGACCGGGGGTGTCCAGGAAGGGAGGGTAGTGTGTGAGTAGGGGGGAGGTGGTGGTGGTGGTGGTGGTGTTGGGGGGGGGGACGCTTGGTGCTGCTGGAAAAAAACAAATACATTTGATTGGCTCGAAGCCTGCTCAGCTGGATTTATAAATTATAATTACACACACCACTAAATTGTCCACCTGTCAAACCAAACAAGTTATTATTATGCAGGTAGATCCTAACAAAGGAGTGAACCAACTTAACGGGTGACATTTACTCGGGTTATTTAAACAAAACAAAAACAAAAAAGAGCCCTCCGTGCACAGTGTCATGTGAGAAGGGTGTATCGAAGAAAAGTTCAAGCTGTGAAATCCATGCCTTCACACACTGGAAACTTACTGTGGCGTGCGCGTAGTCCCGCTTCGAGGTGTGCTCCCTCTCTCGGAGCTGGAAATAAACCCAATGAGGCCGCTTCAGCTCCCGGTGTCCGTCCCGGAGCGCTCACTCATTTATTTCCCCCCCGAGTGATATTCCTGCTTCTCTTCGCAATGACCCCCAGACACGCGGCTCGGTCCCCCACCTCTCGTTTCCCCCTACCTTACAGCCAGCGCTTAGCTAACATCCTCACAAACACACAAAGGGGGCAGACATCCCATAATAATCCCCCCCTCTCCCTCCCACACGCACGCAGGACTCTGCATAGTTACCTCGCAACGGACAGACCATAATACTCAGGCTGCCCCCACCCCCCTCCACCACGCGCACGCGTGCACGCACTCCGGGCTAGACGTGCATGCACTATACCCATGCACATGCACGCGTCTTCCCCTTTCCACTGGAAGTCCCAGCCCCCTTACCAACCCCGTTGTCATAGTGACCCCCCCCCTCCTTCCCTGCTCTCCTGGACAGACCATAATACTCCAGCAGTGGAAGCATACATCCCATAATATACAACGCCTAAAAAGACAACAACAAAAAAGATGGCCCTTGGAGGAGCTCAGGTCCTGTGGCGACAGACCATAATACTCACCGGGCATCCGGCTGGCGACGAGTGGACAAGACTGTGGACAAAAAAAAAGCAAAACAAAAACAAACCGGTGATCCTCAGACAGGTAGAGCGCGTGGTGCGGCGCGCGCAGGTCAAACACCCCTGCAGAGGTTCACTGTACCAGGACCCTGCAGCTACCTGAGACCTTCACTGTTTGCTCACAATTAGCCCCGAATTGATCAAGAGGATCACACCCAACCAACAGGTGTGCAAAAAAAACAACAACAACACGATGAGGAGTGTGGGTTGGAAGTTGTGCATTCACACAAAATGCTGCCTTCAGTTTTAGTTTGTAAAACCGTCAACAAGACCTAAGCTGCACTTGCAGGGCTGTCAAAACTGCACGTTTTGGTTTCATCTGTGAAAGATTTCTCAACCTCTTGCCGCACGTTCGCCTCGCGCCAGAAGCTATTCACGTTGCGGCTCTGACGCTGCGCAAACTTTGGCTGCCATTTTTATACAGCGGACCAGCCGGGGGCCCGCCGCACAATGATTTATCCCGGCAGTGTTTGTTGTTCCACAGCGAAATTCCTTTAATGCGCGACAAGTCGACCGGAGAACAAAGCGCAAGCACATCTGGAATTCATAACTCTGGTACGGTTCGGCTTCTGCGAAGACAATGTTGGTGACCCTGTTTGGCGTCCCTGAGACGACCTGAGGCCTCCTGTCACTGTGCTGATATCTCAAGAAACATGATCACAACCCAGCAGTTAACTGATTTATTAAAAAAAACATTTATTAAGCCAAAACAGTCCAGCTCAGCCCAGGCTGCTGCAGGTGAGCTTTTCAACAACATCGGTAAATGTGACTAAGATAAAATGGCGTTCACCACTACAATGTACGTTACTTCTGTAATTACTTCTTTTTCCACAACTTTTCTTTTAGATACAAGGGATCCTAAAGGTAAACATATCCTAACTTGAAAACAAATAGGTGCTTAAAGGAGAACACAACGGCCGCAAGTATCTAATTACGTTCCGGAAATCAATATCCACACACCATGAGAAAATCTGCTTGTACCATTCTGCAGAGACTTTGGAACAAACACTGTTTCTACGCAACACAAAAAAAATGGGATAGGAATTGTGTGCATTCACTTAAAAGTGCACAGCGAAGTTGTTTCAGGCCATAAATTAAGCTGGGAGGTCGAGTCTAGCTAAATTCATTCATTCATTCGCCATGGACGATTTAAACTGCTGATCTACTCGATCACTTTTGCATCCTGCATTTAATGCAGTTTGTTTTAGTGTCAACCAATGGGCTGATAATGGAGCAAATTGACTGTACAACAGAATGTTTTACTTGCTAATTGCACCTGTCCCATTACATTATTTACCAAATAAATATCCCTTCAGATAATGTGTCTATTTATTTATTTATTCATTCGTTTATTTATTAACATTTTTGCACATTAAGGTCAAAGTAATTGTTCCAAGCTGAGCTTGGAGAATACTTTACGCACAAGGAAATGATAAGACAGGGAGTTCCTTGGTCTCCAAGTGTTTCATTAAGTCAATATTGAATTAAGGCATAGATTTATATAGTTTTAATTAATGTTCTTAGTTAAGATGAAGAGAAAAGTGTATAAGAAGGTGAAAATTACACTTACCGGTAATAACTTTCTTCAACTATTTCCAGAATCTGAAGCCAGCAGCTCGTTAATAAAAAAACAAAGTCTGTTCTCTGATCTGTGTACAACCACCTAAAGCGTGCATGAAATGTTAACCCAGCTCACAAACGATCTCCAGGAACTGTTAAATCAGCTTTAAATTCTGACTCTGCTAGCGTTACTTTCACACTATCAAGGTTTTCCTCGGTAGGTACATAATTAGACCGTTTTTCAACCAGAACTGCATGAATTAAAGTTTTTTGTCCTTAGGTCAGCAGGTGACCCCAAACAGCCACATGGTTCTGTTACACCTCGGGCCGGCCCTTAAGGTTCACCAATATATTGGTTTACTGAAAAGTATGAGCACCTATCGTACAGCATGTGCACTCAATGCTTGTCTGGGCCTCCATTTGCATTAAATAGCAAGCCCAGGTTCCTACAATAGTGGTCCTCATCCACATTGTGAGTGTGGCATCTCATCTTCCTCATGACAATACTCAAATGGTTGTCTATTGGGTTTAGGTCAGGCCAGTTTGCTGGCCATTCTGCTACAGATGTGCTGTAGTTATTAAAGCAGATACTTATAATTTTGGGAGTGTGCTAAAGTACCAAGTCCAGTTTACAGAACAGGGGATATCCTGGACATCCATCCATCCATCCATCCATCCATCCATCCATCCATCCATCCATCCATTTTCTAACACATCTATCCCTTGTGTGGGTCACGAGGGGTGCTGGTGCTCATCTCCAGCTGTCAATGTCCTGGATATGTCTGTCCAAACGCTTCAATAGGATTTGCTTCACAGTCCTTTCAAAGGTGCGGTATTCGATGTTGGTCACCACATTGTTACTTTTTCTACCACACTTTTTCCTTCCACACAACTTTCTAATAATATGCTTCAAAGCAGCACTCATTGTGATTCTTCAGTAATCACGTTTTGTGACTTACCCTTCTTGTGTAGGGTGTCAACGACTGTCTAGTCAACATTCCTCCCCATGAACAGGCCATAATAACAAGGACCTCGCAAAAAAATAGAAAATGTATCGGTCTTATGTAACAATCTAATTTTTGGGGAAATAATAATCAAAATTAACAGAAATAAATGCTCAAAATATATCATTCTGTAATAAATTAATTTAAATTAATTGAATGGAATTTGTGAAATAAATTAGGTTTCCAAAAACATCCTAATTTGTTCAATGTACTTTGAATGTAAACAGATATGAAAAACATATCGTAAACTAATTTAGTGACATATAGATCATATGTTTTTCATTAACAGTTCCAAGTTTTACATGCAGTGGTAATATTGTGGTGCATATATTTTATAGGTGCACAGATCATATAAAAGTAGCTCCTTTAAGAGCCTATGTACTTAATGTTATTTTGCCAACTTCTGGGAAAAATACAGTTAAGCAATTCCTATAAAAAAAAAACTTTCAGGATGTTTTTCAGATCTTCCTTAATCTCATGATATATAAAGGCCAGCTAGGAGTTTGTCTCCAAGAAAATTCCCACCTTTAACGCCTCACCGAGGGTCTTTTTTGGATACATTTCTGTGCTTTTTGCTTGATTAAAAAATACTATATTATAAGGGCTTTGGTTGTATTAACACAAACTAACATAATGTTTTCTTCAAGCTTCTGGAAACACGGGAACAATAAAGGTTGCATATGTATGAATATGTGTAATATTCAAATGTATTGCTTTTTGAATAACTTTTGGTCTTTCATACTTCCTGTATTTTATTTTTATGGCATGGACCAGTGCATCTGTAACAAATGTAAATGCATATGTTTGAGCCCAAAAATTTGTCATATCTGTGAGAAATTTGTTTTAGAGTAATGTTTTTCTTTTAACAACAATTGTGTCCTGACTGCAAGTCATTTGAGCATCTAAGAGCAGGCAAGCTGGAGCTTGTAAAGATTAGGGTGATGGCAAAGAGGCCTTCCAACCTCAAAGACTTGAAGCTCATCACTAAAGATAAATAATAAAAATACCACTGAATGCATGGTCAGCAATTGTTAGAAAGGTTTGATAGCTGGGGTACGGATAGAGACTTTCCACTGATTACTGAGGAGGGTGTGATTTCTTTTAAAATTACATGTAAAAAAAAAAAAAAAATTCTTTTTCTCTTAGAGTTGATACTCCATAGCATGAATGCCAGAGTGGGAACATTTTAGTGTTAAATTAAATGTTGATGTAGCTAAGATCAACAGATGACACGTCCTACTATATAATTTTACACCGCTCTTTAAGTTGGTATATTGTCTTTCATCTGTTAGATTCGACTGATATTTTCAGCAACAATAACCCTGCTTTGCTCATATTTAACTCCTGATACTATAGATGTGTAATCAATGTGATTTCAGCATCTACCACTTTTTGTTAGTCAATGTCCAAATGTCCAAAATACACTCACAGATAACAGAAGCTGATTTAAAAAAAGAAAGAAAAAAAAACAAGCTTCATTTCCTGCTCATAATAAATAATATGCAGCGTTTTCTTAAAAACAGGGCAGTAAAAGTAAAGATCTGAGCCAAAAAAGGCCTTCCTCCTTACTCCAGTGGCCACTAGTATTCCCCGTGGTACCATGCATGCAGATCGCATAGCAACAAAGCCTTACGCCTGGCCATTGTCTGTTACTGTTGCTTCAATGCCCCTCAGACATGCATGTGTGCGCGTGCACATGGCTCACGTGCGACACCGTCACCAACACCTCATCCCACTATCTGGTCCCCCTCTATCCCGTGTGCGCTGCTGTCTTTCTGCCTCACACAGGCCACAGCCGCCCCCCCCCCTTCAACACCACCATATTTCCATAACATTCATGGGTCATCCATTCCCTCTACAGCCCCCCCCCCCGCTCCATTTGCTTCCTCTCTGCCACCCCCCACTTCCTTGCCTGACAACACCACCGCCCGCCCGCCATCCCATAATATTCATGCACACACACCACGCACATTCGCGCACAGCAGTGCATTCAGCCCTTTGTTGGCAAGGATGCCTGAGCAATGCGAGCATGTTCATGCACAGCTACCATGTCTGCGCCTGATATGATTATTGCGTCTGAGGCAGGAGGGCCTTCCAGTGCAGCAAAGTAACGCAGCGGGAGCAGGAGCCAGAGGTGATAGGTCACATTTCCGTCTTATAATATTATTCAAGGGGAAGCATCGACGTGAAGTCCAGAGACGCCCTGAGGCAACCATCCTGAATGAGGTCAATCATCCCTTCCATGCAGGCATGAGAGCGCCCCATCGATACAGCAGAGACTCTCAAGGTCTGCCGCTTCGCTCTTTAATAGGACGAAATGCAAGTCACCTCCATGCATATGTCATGGCTGAAGCTTTAACAAGCGTCTCTTTAGGCTCTGCATCCTGGCTACAGTCAATCACCACCAGGCCATGTCAGCATGATAAAACGTCTACAAAATGGGGTAAAGATAAAGATAAAAAAAAAGAGGGCAAGTTATTTACGAGAGAGGGGTGAAGGGATGAGCATAACAGAGGCGCTGGACGTGACGGTGGCCAAGCTCATCACCATGGTGTTGCTGTGGGAGACGACAGAGGACGTCACTTGGAGAAACCGGGGACACAAAGGAGGAATACGACATGAGGAGGAGAAGGCAAAGGAGGCTAGCAGTGACCAGTCTTGTTCAATATAATGGATTTATTTATATAGTTCTATACAGCAGTCAACCAGACAGCCAAAGAGTTTTACGATAAAATCATAACAATCATTCAAAAACAGATATAAGATAAAAGAATAGATACAAGTTAGAAATGTGGAATAAAATGCTACAGTGCTACTGGGTAATAAAAGTTTTCCTGAATAAAAACGTCTCAAGTTTGGGTTTAAAAAGGCCCGGGTCAGTGATTGAGCGTAGATCGAGAGGGACCCGGCTTCTGAGTCTGGGTTGATATTTAGTTCTCTGAACATTCAAGAAGAACCGATACGACGGCCTCAGGGATCCGCCGCGCACGCAGAAACTCAACAAATCAGAATTAGGGTAGGGTGGAGCCAGACCATTAGGAGCTTTAAATATAACCAAAAACTTTAAAATCTATTCTAAAATAAACAGGAAGCAAGTGGAGGGAGGATACAACAGGGGGTGATGTGCTTGCGTCCGGAGGTTTCAGTTAAAAGACGTCTAGCCGTATTTCGGATCACCTGAAGCCTGTTGAGAGACGACTGAGCGACACCAACAAAAAGAGTGTTACAATAATCAATTCTTGAGATGTTAAAAGTGTGTCTGACGTTCTCAAGTTGAGAATAGTGGAAAAAAAGGCTTAACTTTAAGGTGGTAAAAGCTCGATTTGAGTACTTGTTGAATTCAAAATCCTTGTCAAAAATCTCCCGCCCATTGTTACATTGTCATTAAACTTAAGATTCAGTGCTCTGACATCTGTGGTGGCATTGTCACTGAACAAAATCTAGTCTTTTGTTCATTTAAAAACAGGAAATTGTGGTTTAACCACTGTTTCACAGCAGAGATGCAATCAAGGAGGGAGTGTTGACTGGGACTGTTACCTGGTTGTAAAGACAGAAAAATCTAAACATCGTCTGCATAAAGACCAGTTATGCAGATAGAGGGGAAAAGGAGGGGTCTTAGAGGACACAGACAGAGGAAAGTGTGCAGGCGTTGGGCTCCCTGGCATGGTTTGGATTATTGCTTAATAAAGTCAGAAACCGATGGCTTGACATTCTCCTTCAGGATTTTCGACTGCAGAATTCGTGGTTGCAACAATTACAGCAAGACAACCAGATTCTGCAGAAGCAAAGCAGAATATGTTCTGGGGCATCATGAATTTTTATGTTTATTTTATTTCTTTTTGCAAAATTGTTTTTCTTATTGGTCAGCAGGGGATTTTGTCTTGTAGTTTTCCCGTGAATGCAATTTTTCCCCCCCAAACGTTTTCTTATTGTTCAATTATGAGTGCTGACTTTAACTGAGGCAAGGGAGACCTGTACCAGCAATCAACCGTTAATCAACATTCAGTTGATGGCTCAACAAGACTGACGATTACTGTTTCTCACAGGGCCTGGTTGGTTTTTACCCTTAATAAACAAAGTAATATTTTGGAAACTTTATTTTGCATTTATTCAAGTTATCTTTGTCTGATGTTATTCAAATCATTTAAATGGAGGAAATAATTTTGTTTGCATCGGAGCTACATTCCCAAAAACACAACAGCAAAACAAACAAACCATAAGTATTTAAAACTCTAATTAGAAGAAGGTAGTTATAAAATATTGTCACAAAACGTATCATAAAACTGGATATATTTTTTTAAGCAGTAGCAAAGATACTTCTGCAGATAAAGCCACTAAATCTCAGCGATATCAACGACATCCTGTGAAAGTAATTCTGTCATCAGAAGCGTCTGTTTTATTACCTCCTTATTTATGAACATCCCAGTCTGTACAAACAGGCTGAGACAGACGGAGGGGAAACTACTGCGTAAATTTTAAGGAAGTGCAGCGACACCGACTGCTGATGTTTAAATATTTGCAAAGAATAAAAAGGTTACCAATACATTGCGTTATGGGATGAGACAGAAATGAAAGGTTTGATTCCACCACCGCGTTTAATTCTCAAACGTATTTGTGACAAACTCACTTTGTTATTTTTTTTATCACTTTCCTCGCTCTTGGTGTGACTATCTGCAAATGCCCTCGCTCCCCACTATCTTGTGATTTATTTGCCTCAGTTCCAATATTTGTCGGCACTGTGTTTTCTTCCCCTTGTCTAAATGTCACCGCTTCTTCTAAGACAATACGGGGAGTGGGAGAGAAGGAGAACCAGGGGGCAGATGTGGGGGACGTAGAGGAAGAGGAGGGGGAAACTCGTAAAATGAGCGACAAAGTTTGGGAAAATTAAACATTAGGTAAGATACTTTCTCACATGCATATATAAGCTATGTAAAAACAAGAAACACTGGGTTGTATTTACTGATCAGGGGACCTTTTGAGAAAAGTCAAACAACACAGTTACTGTTAAAAGTTTCTGTGGATTAAGATAAACACGCAAGGATGCTGACAGAAACTCTGACAGCAGATACGGACAGACATTGACATGTATCACTGTTTTAGTGGGGGTTCTGTTGATCTGCCTTTTATTTTAGGCCCGGATTTCAGGTCTCATGACATGCAAGTAAAAATACTTTACAGCTTTAATACTTAAGATTATCACCCATTTTCAAAAGTCGCCTCCTCCTCTGTGCGTCGGCATCGCTTCACACCCTGGATCATGCCAGCCCTCCCTCTCCCACCCTTACAGTCTTCCTCCTTTAAAACCAATCAGTCCCATCTCTTTTGCTCTCACACATCACTGCTGTCTCAACCTAGCATGGACGCATTTATTTTCATGGGACAACACAGACAAAGCAGATGAAAAATTGCCTTTAAGTCTTCCTTTTAAACAAAAAAAATTGCCTTTATTCTTCAAACCTTGTGGATTTGATGTTTTCTACCCCTTATTTGTGGTGCATTTTTTTAATTCCAAATTTAAACTGAGACATGTGGACGTGTTTTGCACGGATGAGTTTGCATTTTCTGAAACTATCCTGTAAGTATGCTTGTTTGCAGACACTGAAAAACAAACTGTGGACAGAATTGCAGGGTCAGTATTTGTGTTCTTAATCGTGACCACTTCAAACACACGCTGGCGATTCAGACATCACAATTAAATTTTGTTTTATTCATAATCTTTCGACTAACAATTTAGTCATTTATAATCCTTTTATGTTTAATCTAGTTTTAGTGGACTGAGTCTCACTGGATTTCAGTTTAAGTTTAGTTGAATAAAAGGTTTTAGGCTTCTTACATTTATATCTATAGGGTTAAATTATTTATCTTATGAAATGGATTTGAAGTTTTGTTTTGTAGTCCACAGACAGCGCTGCACGGGCTACTTGACTAAAGTTTCCAGTGCGTTAAGTTTCACGTGTTAGGGTTTTATTTTTTCAGTTTCCACGTGGTTTTCAGTCTGCATTTTTTGTGTGGCTAAAATAAAGGTATAATCAGAGTTTCTATTTAGTTTTTGATTAAAACTATCAAACAAATAGTTCATTCTGCAGCCTCAGAATACGTGATAACTTTGTTTTCCAACATCAGTATAGTTTCAACATTGTGTTAAAATGTTTGAACAACCAAGAATTTGTTTAGCTTCAAAAACGTTTGAAAATGAGCTGCAGCAGAGGATACGTGATAGCCAAGAAGCACTGCGTTGGATTCTGACTGACTATATTATCTATTTATCTCATATTAATGTGCACCAGTATACGATGTGTGTTACTTAGCAACACAAAAATTAATTAAATAAATATTAATAGCCATATTCTGTAATTTGGTCAGCGTATACAGTAAAAAGGACACTAATTGATCACCCCGTTAACAGATATGCAGGGATCATCCTCTGACTCAGGACCAGAACCGTAAAGCGTTGCTCCAACAAACCGAGCTGCACACAGACAGGACAGAGAACTTCTACGGTGGAGCCGGACGGTGTTCTGGCCGACGACCCAGCCTGACGCACGGAGACGGACAGACGGACAGACAGTCTGATGCCAACTGTCTCACCTGTCAATCTCACGGCACCACTCCTCCTCCTGCTGCTGCTGCTGCTGCTGCTATGCACCACCCACACCACCATGGCAACCAACTGGCTGTAAGTCCAGCGTGCACTGCGAGGAAGAGAAAGAAAGAGTTTGTTTGTCATGCTATAACTTTTAAAAGATGGTGACATGTCTCTAAATCTCTTTCAGGAGCTCCCCTCTCTTTCTTTGTCTCTCTTAGTCGGTGACCTTTTCTCTTTTCTCTCTCTCCCTCTGCCGTCATCTCTGCCCACCTCCTCACCTTTTGTTTTGCACCGCACTTATTTTAACCCTCATCCTCTTTTTAAGAACGCATCTTCCCCATGTTTGCAACTCCAACCTGCCGTGAATCACAGCAACCTTTCCCGCCTTGGTGTTGCAGCTCCCTGGCGAGGCTGCCCCGCTCCAGGGCCGTGTCCGGTGCTGCTCCATGTGCACGGCTGAGGGGGCTGACCCCAGGGCAGGTGGGGGTGTGCAGGGCGCGAGGGGAGGTCATGGAGTCCGTACGCAAAGCAGCAGAAATGGTCATAGAAGAGGTAGTACAGTAGAGTTTATAGGTATCAGGATGTCTAAATCTGTGGGAGCTTATGAACAATTTTCTTTTGACTCAGTGCCAGCATCAGTTCAGGAATCGCCGCTGGAACTGCTCCACCACGCCACGTGGGATCAATGTATTTGGAAGAGTCATGAACCAAGGTGCATCCCTCCCTGAGCCGATGTCGTAGGGAAACACAGGCTCACCAAGTTTTAAAACGTACATTTTGTGACGCTCTTGTGGTGCCACGCAGGCACTCGTGAGGCGGCCTTTGTGCACGCGCTATCTTCTGCGGCAGTGGCAGTGGCTGTGACCCGAGCCTGCACCCGTGGGGAGCTGGAGAGGTGCGGCTGCGACAGGAAGGTCAGAGGAGTCAGTCCTGAAGGTGAGACTAAATAGCTCTAATTTTAGTCACACAGAGCATCAGCATCACTTATGTTAGCAGGTTCTTTCAAATCATCTGAGAGGAATTAAACTTTTCCACATTTTGTGACGTTACAGCTACCAACTTCAGTGCATTTGATTGGGATCTTATGTGACAGACCAATCCAAAGTTTTCAATATTTCTGAGCTATTTCTGAAAGGTCTGGCGTGAATTTGCATGCAGCCCCTTTAGTCTGATACGTCTATATAAGATAAGATAAGATAGGCTTTATTGATCTCACACTGGAGAAATTCACATGTCACATCGGCTTAGTAATCAGTAATCAGAAGAAGAAGGTGCCAAAGTAGGACAAGGTGCATCAGGTATATACAGTGTGTCCTCGTTTATACAGTGGATCAAAAAGAAGTAGATAAGCAAATAAAAATAAAAATACAAAATAGAAATAAGGCAGAGGATGTCTTATGTACATTCACGGTGACTTATATACATGTGTATTGACATATATTCAGGTGTAATAGCAGCAGAAGTCACTTCTTTCAGGATTATTGCACAGTGTATTAGATAGAATTGCACATTAGTTATTGCACGTTGGTTATTACAGTTACAGTTATAGTTACAGTTGTGGTTACAGTTATAGTGCAGCATTGTATAATCTGATAGCAGCAGGGATGAATGACCTGCGGTAGCGCTCCTTTTTACAGACAGGATGTCTAAGTCTGTCACTAAAGGAGCTGCTCAGCTCCTCTACAGTCTGGTGCAGGGGGTGGAAGGTGTTGTCCATGATGGATGTCAGCTTGGACAACACCCTCCTCTCCGCTACTTCCTCCACAGAGTCCAGAGTGCAGCCCAGGACAGAAGTGGCCTTCCTCACCAGCTTATTTAGCCTCTTTCTGTCCCGCTCTTGCACTGGATATACAATCCAGTGCAAAAAAATTTAAAATACCCTTATTAGTTAATAGAGTAATACGTAATTTATTTTTAATAGACAATAGTAAACTATCAAAACAATCTAATTGATATATAAGTATATATATAAACGTTGAATTATTACACATTGTGTAAAATTGCATGTAGGAAATTGTAATGTATATCTGTGGCTACAATAACTACCTTCCATATTTAGATTCTTTTTTAAATGTTTTTTAATATAGTTATTATAGTTTGCTGTTATGATCGTGAATCAGGCAAACCCAGTATTCAAACCCAACAAGTGAGGTTAAGGCAAAAAACAGGATTTTAATAATGAAAACAGGAACAGGCGAGCTCAATAGTCAAAAGGGCAGTCCAAAATCCGGTACACAAAAAGCAGTCCAAAATAGGCAGAGGTACAGACAGGGCAAAGCAAGCTCGGATAACCATAGGACAGAAACTAGTCGGTAAACCGGTAAATCAGTCAGACAGGGCAGGAAAAACAGATCAGGGAACAGGCTGGCTCAGAATCAAAAAAGGCTCTCGGGTTATCGTCAACAGGTCAATCAAGAAAAGAACGCTGGAACTAAACTCACCGTGGCTCGTTAAATGATCTGGCAGATAACTGAAGACCGAGGCAGAACTATATAGTGGAGTGAGCAGGTGAACGGGAGTGAAGACTAATTACAAGTGACAGGTGGAAACTGAACTGATTGGCTAGTGACTGGAGGTTGACAGATGAGCAGATGTGATAGGCTGGTAACTGGTGTTTGGGGGAGTGACAGATAAACAGATTGCTGGGAAGAGACATAACTGAACTGGAAACATAAATAAAATCAAACTACAATAAAATCTAACCTATTCCATAAACCAAAACTAACACAGAACCTAAACAGAAAAACATGTCTAAATCAAAACCAAACAAGACCCCAAAATCAGAAACTTAACTAATAACTCTGATAACATAAACCAAGACAAAACCCAAATCGTGACAGAACCCCCTCCTCAAGGCCGGATTCCAGACGGCCTCAGAAACAAAACAGACTAGCTCGGGTGGGTGGAGGGAGGTACAGGATGGAGGGCTAGAATCAAATAAATGTCCAAATAAAAACTCAAACAAAACAAGACGAGTCAAGTTCTCAGGCGGGCGTCCAGGAGGACGGCCCCGACGAGTCAGGTTCTCAGGCGGTCGTCCAGGAGGACGGCCCCGACGAGTCAGGTTCTCAGGCGGTCGTCCAGGAGGACGGCCCCGACGAGTCAGGTTCTCAGGCGGTCGTCCAGGAGGACGGCCCCGACGAGTCAGGTTCTCAGGCGGTCGTCCAGGAGGACGGCCCCGACGAGTCAGGTTCTCAGGCGGTCGTCCAGGAGGACGGCCCCGACGAGTCAGGTTGTCCGGCGGACGTCCCGAAGGACGGCCTCGGTGTGTCAGGTTGTTCGGCGGACGTCCCGAAGGACGGCCTCGGCGTGTCAGGTTGTCCGGCGGATGTCCCGAAGGACGGTCTCGGCGTGTCAGGTTCTCCGGCGGACGTCCTCGGCGTGTCAGGTTCTCCGGCGGACGTCCTCGGCGTGTCAGGTTCTCCGGCGGACGTCCTCGGCGTGTCAGGTTCTCCGGCGGACGTCCTAGGCGTGTCAGGTTCTCCGGCGGACGTCCTAGGCGTGTCAGGTTCTCCGGCGGACGACCTCTGTGAGACAGGTAATCCGGCGGGTGTCCTGAAGGACGGCCCCGGTTAGCAACGATGTCCGGCGGCCGGTGGCGGAGCAGGTCTCTCATAGGCCGGCGGCGGAGCAGGTCTCTCATAGGCCGGCGGCCGAGCAGCAACCTCGGGGACCGTCGGTAGAACCGGACCCTCAGGAACCGACGTCTGGAGAGAGAAAGAACAGAACCTGCCGCCGGACTAAAGGCTGGAGACAACGCCGGACTAAGAGCTAGAAGAGAGGCCTGGTTAAAGAGTTCAGGAGGCGCCTGGCTACAGAGTTCAGGAGGCGCTTGGCTACAGAGTTCAGGAGGAGCCTGGCTACAGAGTTCAGGAGGAGCCTGGCTACAGAGTTCAGGAGGTGTCTGGCTACAGAGTTTAGGAGGAGCCTGGCTACAGAGTTCAGGAGGAGCCTGGCTACAGAGTTCAGGAGGAGCCTGGCTACAGAGTTCAGGAGGAGCCTGGCTACAGAGTTCAGGTTCAGTCGGCCCCTGGCTACTGGCTTCAGGTTCAGTCGGCCCCTGGCTACTGGCTTCAGGTTCAGACGGCCCCTGGCTACAGGCTACAGGTTCAGACGGGACCTGGCTACAGGCTACAGGTTCAGACAGGGCCTGGCTACAGGCTACAGGTTCAGACGGGGCCTGGCTACAGGCTACAGGTTCAGACGGGGCCTGGCTACAGGCTACAGGTTCAGACGGGGCCTGGCTACAGGCTACAGGTTCAGACGGGACCTGGCTACAGGCTACAGGTTCAGACGGGGCCTGGCTACAGGCTACAGGTTCAGACGGGGCCTGGCTACAGGCTTCAGGTTCAGACGGGGCCTGGCTACAGGCTTCAGGTTCAGACGGGGCCTGGCTACAGGCCTCAGGTTCAGACGGGGCCTGGCTACAGGCTTCCGGTTCAGGAGACCCCGGGCTACAGACTTCAGATGCTCCCAGACCCTTTAACACCCAGAACCTCATCAATAACCCTTCCAGAACCTCCGACAAAGACAGTTTGGTCAGCCACTTGGGAAATTGGCTGTCAAGCCAAAAATGAGGGGGTAAGAGCTTCCGAAGAGGTCCAGGGGCCTCTAAGTCTCCATGGGGCTCTGGGTGCTTGTCTTCTCGGCGAGGCCCCCGACGGAGCTTGTCGTTCGGGCGAGGGCCACGACGCCGCTTGTCGTCTGGGCGAGGGCCACGGCGCCGCTTGTCGTCTGGGCGAGGGCCACGGCGCCGCTTGTCGTCTGGGCGAGGGCCACGGCGCCCAGTGTCCCGATGAGCCCCCGAGTTGCGGCCTGAAAGAGGGCTCGTCTGAACCCCCTCATCGTGGGCCTGTGGTAGACCCTCCTGGGTTCCCACGTCGCAGACTGGCGGCGGACCCTCCTGGGTTCCCACGTTGCAGACTGGCGGCGGACCCTCCTGGGTTCCCACGTCGCAGACTGGCGGCGGACCCTCCTGGGTTCCCACGTCGCAGACTGGCGGCGGACCCTCCTGGGTTCCCACGTCGCAGACCGGCGGCGGACCCTCCTGGGTTCCCACGTCGCGGGCCGGCGGCGGACCCCCCTGGGTTGCAGCGTCTCGGGCCGGCTGCGGACCCTCCTGGGTTGCAGCGTCTCGGGCCGGCTGCGGACCCTCCGGGGTTGCAGCGTCTCGGGCCGGCTGCGGAGCCTCCGGGGTTGCAGCGTCTTGGGCCGGCTGTGGAGCCTCCGGGGTTGCAGCGTCTTGGGCCGGCTGCGGACCCTCCGGGGTTGCAGCGTCTTGGACCGGCTGCGCAGACAGTGCTGCCTTATAGCTGCCGGAGGCCGGCACTGGAGCTGAGGTAGGAGGCGGGTCCTCTGGGACAGGTGCAGGTGCCGGGGCGTCGGCTGGACCCTTGGGGACAGGATTGAGTCCACTATAGAAACCTTGGAGAGCTGCTCTATAGTGCCCCTCGACCTCCTTTAATTTTGCCTCCAGCTCCTCTGAATACTGGCAGAAAAGAGCCTCCCTAAGGTCTTTAATAATAGGGGCAAAAGCTCTTAACTGGTCCTCCAGAGCCAGATCCTCAGCCTCACGGGCGCCAACAGGAGGCGCTGTGGGCTGCTCAGCTCTGGGAAGCACCGGACTCCGATCCACTGGGCAGGAAGTGGCAACGGACGGGCGCGGTACTGACTCGCCTGTCGGCCGAACAGAACGGGTGAAGGAGCGACCCACAGGTTTCCGTCCCCTCCTCCGACGGCGGGACGGCAGGACTTGCTGAAGGTTTGATCCTGTCGGTAGAGCCGGGATCGGTGGAGCCCACAGCGTTCCCTGCATCTCCTCCTCTGGAGGGAGAGAGAAAAAAAGATCCGGGCGAAGATCCCGCACCACCTCCGCTTCGACCTCCATAAACAAAGTTGGTTCAGGATAAAACCCATGGGCAGAGCCGACAGCGGTGTCGCTGGGTGAGTGATCCCTTCTATTCTGAGTTGAATCTGAATTTGTGACAAAGAGCCCTCCCAATCGTAAACTCGGAGCAGGCAGCGGGTTACTGCTGCTGCGGCTGCTGGAGAGATGGCGTCTGGGACCGATACCAGGGGGACAGAACGCCAATCTGGAACCCTCCCAAGCCATAGCGTGTGGAGGGGAAAAAAAAAAAAACCTCTAAAAACTTGTTGGGCGATAGGTTTTAGTGGGCCAGATCATTCTGTTCTGATCGTGAATCAGGCAAACCCAGTATTCAAACCCAACAAGTGAGGTTAAGGCAAAAAACAGGATTTTAATAATGAAAACAGGAACAGGCGAGCTCAATAGTCAAAAGGGCAGTCCAAAATCCGGTACACAAAAAGCAGTCCAAAATAGGCAGAGGTACAGACAGGGCAAAGCAAGCTCGGATAACCATAGGACAGAAACTAGTCGGTAAACCGGTAAATCAGTCAGACAGGGCAGGAAAAACAGATCAGGGAACAGGCTGGCTCAGAATCAAAAAAGGCTCTCGGGTTATCGTCAACAGGTCAATCAAGAAAAGAACGCTGGAACTAAACTCACCGTGGCTCGTTAAATGATCTGGCAGATAACTGAAGACCGAGGCAGAACTATATAGTGGAGTGAGCAGGTGAACGGGAGTGAAGACTAATTACAAGTGACAGGTGGAAACTGAACTGATTGGCTAGTGACTGGAGGTTGACAGATGAGCAGATGTGATAGGCTGGTAACTGGTGTTTGGGGGAGTGACAGATAAACAGATTGCTGGGAAGAGACATAACTGAACTGGAAACATAAATAAAATCAAACTACAATAAAATCTAACCTATTCCATAAACCAAAACTAACACAGAACCTAAACAGAAAAACATGTCTAAATCAAAACCAAACAAGACCCCAAAATCAGAAACTTAACTAATAACTCTGATAACATAAACCAAGACAAAACCCAAATCGTGACAGTTTGCTATGTTGATTTGGCACTAAAAATGTGTTGCAAAGTTGTAAATGGCAGCAACCATATCATTTGTTATGGAATAAAACATAAATTTGTCTTTAGCCCACTCCCTTTCAAATTATTTTTCTCTCTCTCTCTTATGTATTCTGTAGTAAATTATATGTAGATAATATTGTTCAGTATTTGTTTTTACTGGCTTGGAATAAAGCAATAAACTAACAAACTAACAAATATAATAGTTTTAACCACGGCTGCTCTGTGAAGGCCTTGGAGTTTTGTTAGAAAACATTTAGAGAACATTGGTAGAGAGCTGTGGAGAAGGTTAGTGAAGGTTTAGTTTATAAAGCAACATCCTAAGCTTTGAACATCTCACAGAGCATCATTTAGTCCATCATTCCATGGTGCAAACCTAGCAGGACAAGGCCATGCATCTGAACCAAGGAGAAACGGCGAGCAGTAATCAGAGGAGCAGCAGAGAAGCCCATGGTTGCACTGAGGGAGCTGCAGGGACTCAGGTGCTAGAATCTAAAAAAGGGCAAAGTATTAGTTGTGTGCACCACAAATGTGTCGTCAGCGGAAAGAAGAAAGCCATTGTTGAAGGAAACCCACAAGAAGTCCTGCTTGCCACAAGCTATGTAGGGGGACACAACAAACACATGGGAGAAGGTGCTCTGGTCAGAGGTGACCAAAGTTGAATTGTGTGACTTACATGAAGAATTCCTTTAATGTTCCTTAATGGGGACTTTCAGGTGTGACCGTGGCAAAGACACACACACTTATTAGTTATTCAGAAAGGAAAAGATTATGAATACAAGAAAAGTAAACTGTCCAATATAAAGTTAAAATACCAAGAGTAGAATATGAGGGTAAATATCAGACTAAATATTGACCAAAGGAAAAAAAAATAGTGCAAATCGCTGTGTGTGGTGGAAAACTGACTCTGCACATCAGCCTGAACACACCATCCCCTTCTAAAACATGGTAGCGGCTGCATAAGGCTGTGGGGAGGTTTTTCTTCAGGAGGGACAGTGAAGCTGGTAGGAGTTAATGAGAAGATGCATGAAGCTATATCCTGGAAGAAATCACTTTAGAGGCTGCAGAAGACTTTCGACCTCAGAGGAGGTTCACCTTTGACCCTAAACATACAGCCAGACCTACAATGGTAGCATACAAACTTTTCAGACTTTTATTAGTAGCAAACATTTAAAACCATCTATCCTTTTTTTTAGCCCTACCATGTGTTGGTCTATCACATAAAAAAACAAATCAAATACATTGATGTGAGACACAAGGGATGGGAGCACTACTTGCTTCCTATAAGCTCAAGATTGGTTTTATTATTTATTATGTTTATTAAAGTTTAAAGGGTGTAAAGGTCCTTATTCATGACCTGTCACTTCCCAGGCTTCCAGTGGTCGGGGTGCAGTGACAACCTGTCTTACGGCGTCGCCTTCTCTCAGACCTTTGTGGACGAACCTGAGCGGGCCAAGGGGCTGTCAGCGGGGCGTCCACTCATGAACCTCCACAACAACGAGGCCGGCCGAAAGGTTTGTGTTGTACCATCTGTTTTTTTGTAATTCACGAGAACGCAACTAACGCCGTTCTTTGCACGCCTCTCATCCATAGGCCATCCTTCACAACATGCAAGTAGAGTGTAAATGTCACGGTGTCTCTGGCTCCTGTGAGCTAAAAACCTGCTGGAAAGTCATGCCCCCATTCAGACGCGTTGGTGTTGTGCTCAAGGAACGTTTCGATGGAGCCACAGAGGTATCAGATCATGCTTTCTGCTCATTTTTGTGGCACTGTACCAACAAAGTTACACTAAAACCTTGTCCTACTAGGTCCGATTGACTCGCATTGGGTCCAGGCCAGCTTTGCTCCCTCGTGACCCCTACGTCAAACCCCCTGCTGCCAGAGACCTTGTGTACCTCGCACCCTCCCCAGATTTCTGCAGCCTTGACCCAGATAACGGCATCCCTGGGACTGCTGGGAGAAGATGTAACGGTAAACCCAAGAAACCAACAGTTCTGATAGTGACACCTTTGATCATACCATTACAAACTAATGTGGCCATTGTTTAAAACCCTCCTCAGGGACGTCCCGGCTGGCACCAGACGGCTGTGAGCTGGTGTGCTGCGGGCCGGGGTACAGAGCGGGCCGGGCCGAGGTGGTGCAGCGCTGCTCCTGCAAGTTTTCTTGGTGCTGCTCAGTCCGTTGCCAGCAGTGCAAGAACACGGTCACCATTCACACCTGCAGAGTCTGAAATGGCTCCGACAAGACCGGACTGAGTGCAATTCAAGACCCGAACAAGCCAGCCGAGAGAGACGCTGGTAGAACAGCTTTGACACCAAATGACGTCACGTGCTTCCCAAAAAAGAATCCTCATTTAGGATAAATGTTCACCTTCTGGGTAGATTTGAAAGCTGCAGCAAACAAACAACGATGAGTCTCCAAATAAAAGTGCATGGGGGACCGATTCCCAGACGTGCATACACACACAGCGGCGACCTAAACCTTCACCTGACAAAGCTTTTAAAGCTGAAATTAACTGAAACTAACAGAAACACTGCAGCAGTGTTGTTCACGCTTATATTATACGTCTTAGAGTAGCAAGTCTTTGAACGTGTGCTGTATTTATGGTTCCTTTTCTGTTCCGGTTTTATTTATTTGTTTCACAGTTGTGTTCAAAGCAGTCGTAGTCTCCGTATCACTTACGATGTTTTTGATCAAAATCACATTTCTGAGTGCCAAATACTTTACTAGCAGGTGTTATAGAGCAACAGAAGACCAGCGGAGCCAGCAGTCATGACCTGTAGGCGACTGATTCTGTGTAATTAAAAGGGGAGGTGTTCATAATAAAAGCTGGATTAAAGAGCTTTGTTGTTTGAAAATCTTAGTAAAAGAAGTCATTGCAGTCAGAAGAACAGCGTGCTTTGAGTGGATTGATCAAACAGTACAAAACATATAGAGAAGCGCAGAAAGTGACCGGCTGCTCAGTTAAAATGGTCCCAAATGCTTTAAAATGGAACTCAATGAAGACGTGGAAGAAACCCATCAGATTAGATCAAACAAGGTCAAATTGGAAAAATTTAGCCACTGATCAGGCAGGAGAGTGATTGAAAAAGGTCTTAATTGTGAGTGCTAAGGAAATGTAAAAAAAAAAAAAAAAGCCCCCACAAAGTCCCTTTGCAGGAAAGACCGACATGGGCTGAAGCAGCTGATTTGCCAAGGAACACAATGAGTGGCCTAAAGAGAAATGAGGGACTGATGACAGCAAGTTTTTAAGGTCTGAAGGCTGCAGAGAGTTTCTGAGCAAACCCCTAAACACCGAATTAAAGTCGTGATACTCTCAGAAGCACGGTGGCAGAGGCATCATGCTGTGGGGATGCTTCTCATACTGTCCGTCGCATACCAGGGACCATGGATATGCTTGAACACTTGAAGAGGTTGCGTTTCCCTGTGGTAAAGAGAAAGTGTTCCTGAAATGGGAGTTTCAACAGCGACCCCAAACACACCAGCCAACGGGCAGCGTCTTGACTCCCGACCTGGGGTCTTCAACCCTGGTCCTCCGGCTCCACTGTCCTGCATGTTTTAGATGTGGCTGTGCTTCAGCACACCTGAAACAAATGATTGAATGACCTGTTAATCGCCCATTTATTTAGGTCAGGCGTGTGGAGGCAGCGAAACACCTAAAACATGCAGGACCAGGGTGGAAGACCCTGGCTCTAGACCTTTAAGACGAATGCAATGGGCCCACTTGGAGTGACATCAGACATGCCGTTTCTGAACCAAGACTTGAAGAGGATCTGATGCATGAAGTCTAATCAACCTGGGCTGGTCCACCTGTTCACTGGAGCCAGAGGTGGGCAGAACCCAAAGTACACAGATTTGAAGGCAGTTCTCAGTAACGGCGTTTTTTTTATACAACTATTAGTTCAGGGGATTCACAGGGAAGTTCAATCTTCAAGCATTTCTTGGTTTACACAATAAATGTTCGAGTGTGAGGAGAAAATACAAACACTGTGTTTTTAAAAGTTCCTCTTATTCTCTTTTCCTCACTTTTTGCAGACGGAGAACAGATTTGATCAATTTCTCTTCATGCTGTTGTACTGAATAGAACGGGCGCCGTTCCCAATGCATTTGCATTGATGGAAATAAAAGCTATTAAAAGCACTCTGCTTACACACTTCTTTTAGACCTACTGGCATTACTTTGAACACAACTGCGTAACCGAGTCTTTCCTTCAGTTCAGTCTCCTACTGACATCAGTGTCTGTGCTGTTTCTCTGTCGTCACCCTCATGTAAAATCCTTTTGCACGTCAGATCTGTCCAAGGCGTCTAACAAATACAGTAGTTAATCTGAAACACAAACATGTGTTTGAGTTGCTGTTTCACTGTTGTTGTTTTTTAAAGGTGCCAAATGAAGCAGTAATAAATGTAGGCCTGCTATGATTTCTTTCTGACCCCTTGTCCTGATGGCCAGTTTAAAGGCGAGAACCACCCGTTTTCGAGTTGAAAACAACCGACAGCTTAAATGTCGACTCAGCAAAAGGTTATCCTTTAGTTTATTAAAAAATAAATAAAAAATCACTCCATCTCCATGGTATTAAAACTTACAACATAGGGTTGAGGATCTCACTGAGTGGCCAGCAGCCATTTTTCTCCGATTTATAAAACTCCTTTTACGGTTTTCATTTTAAATATTTTCCACTGTCTTTTTTTTTTTTTTTTTTTATTAGACCGACCGTATTGATCTTTTTTGTCTGCACTGGTGTGACTGTGCTGTCTTAGTTGCCGTCGGTGCTGCTGCCGTTCAACCTGCATCGACTGAAAGCTGAAGTTCGGTGTTAGAACCGGAGAGCCGATCTAACAAATGCAGAACTGTCATATTTGCTAAAAATAACAGCACCACTGGAAGCAGGAAGTACGTTGGAGGGACAAGAAAGGACAGTTTTCCATTTATAACTACATTTATCCACACTTTTATTAGTATCTTTTTACTTTGATAATGTTCTACAACGCAATTTTCCTTAATGCAATTATACTCTCTCACACAGCATATCTTGATGTTCACTTATCGCTACTTTAGATAGACCAGTTTAATTGCGTCTGGACACGGCCGGTATCTGGAAGCTCAATCCGGACATCAGAATGGGGAAGAGAAAACAACGCGCTGCCTTGAACCCAGCATCCCCATGGTGACACACGGCAGTGGCAGCCTCATGCTGTGGGGAACAGAGAAGATGGTCAGATTTAATGACAAGATGGGGGTCAAATAGAGGGCAAAGCTCAAAGCAAACCGATCAGAGGTGGCAAAACATCTTGGGGCAACAGTCCTAATCCTTCAGCCAGAGCTAG
This sequence comes from Fundulus diaphanus, assembly GCA_037039145.1. Taxonomy (NCBI): domain Eukaryota; kingdom Metazoa; phylum Chordata; class Actinopteri; order Cyprinodontiformes; family Fundulidae; genus Fundulus; species Fundulus diaphanus. Next base: position 38,090,392 of record CM073130.1, read on the forward strand.
AGAGGAACGTTACAATGGATATTCATGTGCTGGAAGGCCCCAGTCAAAGTCCAGGCATAAAATCCAATTGGAAATCTCTGGGAATACTTAAAAAATAATTTTCACACTTGCTTTTCACATAGACTGGCTGAGCTTGAGGTATTTTTAAAAGAAGATTGAGCAAAAACATGTCTAGTCGTGCAAATAATGCACCGAAATGCGTCTTTACAAAGTGTTGACTCGGGTAAAGGTGGATATAATCGCATGCTGCGCGTTTGTAATTATTTTCAAAATGTTTGATATCTTTTTCCTTTACTTTCTTCTTCCTTTCCCCTTCACAATAATTTGTTATTTTGTGTAGGTCTAACACACAATATCCAAATTAAAAACCCAGAAGTGTGTAGCTATAATGTGACAAAACGTGAAAAAGTTCAATGAGATCCTTCAACAAGACTTTATTTTTACAATAATTTCTCAACAGACAAAACAGAACTCCTTTTTGCATTTGATAAAAAAAAAACGTATTTTATCAAAAATATCCTCTGATTGCTTATCATCTTATGTCAAATTTAAGTTTTATCAAAAATATCACATCTTTTTTTTTTAATTCAAATTAATCACTGTTGGTCATCTAGCAATAAAAAAAAGAATCAGGATAAAATAAATTCAAGTTTAAAATCAAAAAGGCTAAAAGATTTCCCAGAACAACACATATGATGCATACAGAAAAGAATAAAAAATAAAATAAAAACACTTGAGAACGCACTTAGCCCTGAGGGAAGTAAACATGGCAGACAGATTTGTTTGGATTGACGGTAAATCTTTGGGGTTTTTATTCGGCTAATCCAATGAGGGGAGAAACAAAAACTAAAAAAAAAAAAAGTACCACTTAACATTTCAGCGCCCCGTTAAACGTCTCTAAATGTCGCTTCAGGCCATTTCCTGCTTTGGTAAAGCACAATGAGGACAAAGGGCTCTTTAAAAATGGACATTTCCTTAAAAAAAATACAACACAGCAAAGAACCGTTACAGTAAGCAGTGAGGGGAAAGGGGCGCGGGACACCTGAATACAGACGAAGAATACAGTAGTTTCCTAAAAAGCTTTCAGTAAAGGACAGATATTGCATGATGGACGTCTCTTTCAAAGTCGGTTCAGAAGGTACAATCAGTGAGCAAATATCTCCATGGCACTCTTCTTCCCACCCCCCTTTGGTTTGTCCTTATTTTCCGCCTCCCAAATAACCACGGATGTTTCCGTTGAATTTTCCCTGTGACGTCTGACAACCCCCCCCAACATCTCTCTCTTTGGCTTTTCTTTATAGGAGAACACATTTCCTCTTGGTTTTGATCTCAGGCGGTTCCAGCGCTGCCAGGATGGCTTCGTCGAACACGTTCTTCAGTCCTCGCTGTTTAACCAGAAGGAGCATAACGAACAGAGTCAGACAAGACAGGAAACGGGTGAAATGTGCTGGTTTAACTGGGTGGTGCTGGGGTTTGCCCCCCCCCCCCCCCCGTACCTGCGTGAGCGCAGAGCACTCCACATATTTGACCGCTCTGAGCTCTCGCGCCAGCTTCTCCCCGCTCTCAAGCGCCAGGGGCCGCTGTTTGTTCTTGGCCAGCTTCTCAATGGTGTTGCTGTCTTCCCGGAGGTCCACTTGCGTCCCCACTAGCAGGAAGGGAGTGCTTGGACAGTGGTGGGAAATCTCAGGAACCCACTGGGAACAAACAGAAAACCACCATTAGACTGAATTGTTTTCTTTTTCTTCTGTCTACTTTAACCGTGGGACATAGATTTTTCCATATAAATTACTTAGTGCTAAATATATTGGAGAATCAAAAAAAAAAAATCAAGTGTCTCCAACTATTGTGATGATTCCCAATTTTTAAACCTTAACTATTGTATATCATTTATTTGAAAGTACTAGGATCTTCTAATATTTGTACTTTATGAAAAATGCAGCCTTAATGTGAATTTGAAGGCAACCTAATTCATAACAACGAGACACGTTAAAATAAACTATTACAGAAATGTCTCATAAAATGTTTAATAACAAGAGGTATAACTAAATGGTAGCTTAAGCCAGTTATTTGGTTGCGATGCCCTTGTACCTATTTTAATAGCAACAGTGTGGTTCAAAGACAGAGTTTTTGTCGTGGTTAAAAGCATCACAGCAATAAATGTAGAAGTTTATACAATGTCTCCACCCTCCTCATGTAAAAAATCTGAATAGTGATAATTTACATCTCCCTCAGTGGGAGATATTAGCAGCAAAGTGACAGGCAAGTGAAAAAACACACAGAAATAAAAATAAGAAATAAGAAGAAAATAAGTTTAAATCATCAATTTAACTGCAATGTTATTGTTGAAAATTGTAATGCCGATATTAATTAACATCAACCCGCATTTGTCAGACACTTATCGGTACACAGTGGCCCAGTGGGTCTGTTAGACGTGCGTCACAGGTGGACATTTAAGGAATGTAGAGTCCATCCAACTCGTCAAATATATTATTGATGTGCCGTGTGAAAAGTTGACCCCAGAAATATACCAAATATTGCACTCAAGATGTTGTGATTTTGCTCTCGGATATTGTGCTGACGATTGAGATTTGATTTATTGTGCAGCTTTAGCTCAGACAAACGGTGGCATTTCTTGTGACTGTAGTAGCAGCTTTGCCCGGTCAAGAAAAAACTTCTCCCAACGGAGACAAAGAAATCTTTAATCTTGATACAAGGAAAGATACTTATTCAGATTCTAAGGAAAATGAGAGGATACATCATTTAGGGTCTTCCAGTTCTCCCAGACCCGAATCTGGCAAACACTGCAACGTCAAGACGTCTTTCGCTGGTGGACAAAGACCCAAACAAACCGACGCCTTTGACACAATCAGATGTCAGATTTATTCATTTTAAACGGAGCAAATTAATGAGCAAATACAGAGCATTTGAACATACACCAGATTGTGACGCAACGCTAATTTCCTTCATTTGTCACTTGGCAGGTTAATCTCAGCGTGTTCAAATCAACATGTGCTTCAAAAAGGGGTCTGCGCACCAATTACTTTCAGTTATGCTATAAAGGTTATGGGGCCATATTTAAGGTAGAAAAAAGTTTATCTTGGTCTTATTTTCCTCTGTCACAGAACCCTAGCATGCTAACAGGGGTGTTGTAACATCCACTGCAGTCAAAGAGATGCTCTCTGCCCACAGCGGCCCTTCATGCTGCCCGTCAGCCTGAGCACTGAGGTGAAAAACAAAGTGAAACTTCACCGTTTCTGTTTCTATGTTAACTATGAAAACACAACCCCAGCGCAGGCTGTGGCAGACTTAGCCCCGAGGATCAGTTGTTTTGCAATTACGAGTTTTTAGTCCCACCACAGACACAAGCGCAAGCGTACATGAGCGAGACAGTGATCCGCTTTCTTTTTGTACTTTAAAAAGGTCCTTTGAGAGGCAAGAAAATGGTAAATATAAAGTTTCTACACATTTTCTCACGTTAAAATCCCTTCCCAACCCCATTTTCAGATGCCGTGAACCGGTTTTAGAATATAAATACAAAACATTTCTACAAATTTCCGGCAGGTACCTATGTCAAATTGATTTTCCAACTAATTCGCTGATGACACTGCACTTTCTACACAATTTACAACAGGCTACCCTGCTGGGAGCCGGCGTTAATAGCATCTACTTTGCTCTGAGGAAGAAAGAAACCATAAAATGACCTCCTGAAACCGTGCAGTAACTAAAACCCTGCAGTTTACACAATTTCATCAGCTGCTTAGTTCCTGTCCGCTTACAGTAAAAGGAAGAGGCGATAAAACATGGCTGCAAACAAGCCACCGTCCTGCTTTTAAAAAAAAAAAAAAACACGTCACACCCTTTGAGTCAAAAATGAGCAAGTATTTCTTAAAGTATGAGTTTTTATTTTATTTTTAACATCCAATACATTGTCTTTCACTTTCTTCAGTTGGATACTGGGCTTAATTGACCCAGAAAAGATCTGATTATGCTTTAAAAAAAAAACTGACCTTCTCTTTGACGTTTTCAAAGGATGACGGCGAGACGACAGAGAAACATACGAGGAAAACGTCTGTCTGTGGGTAGCTGAGAGGACGCAGCCTGTCGTAGTCCTCCTGACCTGAGAGCAGCGAACACAGCAAGCGGGTCCTCTTTAAGTTTGAGTCACAGAGGCGTAGAGAAGCAGAGAACTTTCCAGAGATGATTACCTGCCGTGTCAAAGAGGCCCAGCGTGTAGGGCTCCCCCCCGATCATCACTGTGACGGCATAATTGTCGAAAACCTTTGAAAATCACAAAACAACAAGGAACAAAGTGGGTTGAGAAATCGCATGGCAGCGCTTTGGAGAAACACAGAGAGAGAGAGAGAGAGAGAGCAGTTTACAGGATGACTCAGTGTTAAAATGTCTTACTGTGGGCACATATTCTGAGGGGAACTTGTTGGTTGTGTAGGAGATCAGTAAGCAGGTCTTTCCAACTGCGCCGTCCCCGACTACCACACATTTTATAGTCTGCATCTGCAATTAAAGAGAGAAAATGAAGGTGACTTCAGTCAACCATGGAAAGTGACAGAACTGCTAAATGACTGGATTATTTTAACAATTTCTGCAAAATGCCGGTTACCACCTCCCTAAATACACCTGAAACACAATTTTGAGAACCATTGGTACAAATTATTCAGCCCCGTTCGGTTCTGACGTCTTTCAACAACAAAAAATGTAAGATTTAAAACCGCTAACGGTGGAAATGTTTATCTAAACACCTAAAATGATTGAAGTGCTATGAGAGTAATTTCCTCCGCTAACTGATCAACTCAGCACAGCCGTGGGTGTCAATACTTACAGCTATGTTCGAGCTGCTTACAATTTTCCCTTCAACAACCTTTTCCAGACACATACTTGTAGATTTCTGCAGCTGTTTTTATAAAATTACCTGCACCTATAAGTGCAAAACATTTACCAAGCTCAGTCTACAGAGACAGGAACCCTCAGGAATCAGCCCGTTTGAACAGATTGGATCAAAACTCTTGAAAAAGACTTCATTCTGAGCCGAAATAATCCTTCATCTCAAAGATGACGCCCCCTGAATTTGTTAAAGCATGCGTCGTTTATAACCCTGAAGTGTTGGGCTTCAGATCTGATGCCCTTCAGAGCGCCGGTCTCAGCGTTTAGCTGCGTCTCTGCTTCCACCCGCCCGACTCCAACGTTAGCTCATTAGCAGAGCGCGGCAGCGACACGTTTAAAGTCACAGGACACTAGTCTGCTGGTTAAGAGCTCAGTGAGCTTTAGAGATGATCCAGAACCCATTCATGAGAACGTATATGCACGGGTTTTATTTTTAAATACACAGATTAAACTTTTGTATCTGAACTTTGTGTTGAAGTTTGGTTTGCCGCTGGGTAACGTGTCCCGAGCAAAGGTCTCCTAAATCTCTTTCTGACTGGGGATCGGAGCCTGGTGATGGGTAACATTAGCAGGTTGCAGTTTCTGACAGAGACAACAGAACCAGAACCCCAAACGGTTCATTCCAGACTTCCACACCCAGCAGATTTGGTTGCATGTTTGGTTTCTTCCTGTTTTAGTGCAACCTGGCCGGGCAGAAAGAGCAGCGTAAACAATACTTTAAATGCTAATTTTCTTTTGCAGATCTCTTCTAGTGCCTAGTTTAACGTTTGCTTGTTAATTTTTCACTTCAATAAACATCAAGTAGTGTGATATTACAACCAGGTTAGTTTTTGAGTCTATTAGTGACTAGTTCCTATATAATAATTCAATTTGAATGGATGCTTCAATATTGTATTTTTAGAGCGTAAATATGATTTGGAAACATACAAATTTCACCATTACTCCTTTAAACTGTGCAACAAGGTAGCTTGTTGAAAAAACTCTCAGTTGTATTTCACATAAGATTGATCAAATTTATTAACGAGTCTTATAAGATTTTTGATACACAACCTATACTGAGTAGACTTCATCCTTATTTTATAGGTTATATTATCCGTTTTCCACCAGTCATGAAAAACCACAACATTGTAGTTGGCTTCAGATGCCTCAGCCCTTTAATGTTCAATTAAAATAAATTAATACTTTATTTAACAGACAGACAGACAGAAAACAAATACACAATATATCGCAAATACATCGCTATCGCACATCATGGAGAACTGCAATAAAAGTTAGCTTACTATTCAAGTACCAAGCATGTACGGCTGTAATATTATTTGCTGACACTATTTGTTAAATCCAGCCTAAAAAGTTTAAGAAAGTAACGAGTTGGTGAGTTATTTTGAAGCCAAACTGGAGCAACTTTTTAAATGAAACCTTGTTATTGAGAAGGAAATAGCCGGATAGAGTGCTTATAATGTTTGCTAATTATGTGTTTATTCATAGCGAGTCATATTGTTATCAGAACGCTCACCAATATTATTTGCATATTGCATGATTTCCTGGGTAGGCCTATTGTTTGGCATGTAGGGGAAAGAAGGTTTAACAATCACTGAAGATGTTTAAAATCGTGACCTAAGGGGCTCTGAACTGGAAGCTAAAACATCTGCATAATTGCCACCTTCTGGATTTTAAATGCATGTGAATTTATCAACAAGTTGTTTGTGTTATTCTGCAATGCAAGGATAAATGGCATAATTAGAGCCAAGCTATATGTTGAATCACAATATCAGTGTGTGGAAAATCACAATTGCAAAAGACCGGTTGGATGCAATATTTAGTAGGATATTACAATTCAAGTCTCATGCATGCACGCTCTGCATAATGATAATATATGTGGCCAGCTGGATGGACACTTGCTGTCTTCGGTGCCCTCAGCTAACGGATACTTTTAGTCGCCGAGATGCTCAGACAGCGGTGGAGACCAAACTAATGCAAAAGAAAGAAGGATCAGGTACATTTCAGTAAGAGTATTGTAACTGCATACTTTCCTGAAATAGTCCATCATCTCAATACGATGAAAAAGCTCCCAATTTTCTTTTGAACAATAAAAGAATAAAGTGTGGAAACTCATACTCAGATTTGTTTTCTTTTTTTTTCTTGCCCTGCTAATCCAGGATTGGAAAACGATCCAGACAAATCCCTACTTTTTGAGACTAAACAGGAGTCGTCTTTATTGATCACATCTTGGAAATGTTAGTGAAAAATAAGAAAAAAATAGGTTAACTGCTTAGTTATATACCCATTTTATATTTTACAGGTATTCACATGTGCTGTACTAATTTTAGACTGTATATAGATTATAATGCACAGTGTTATAATGATTAAAATCAAATAACTATCTGTATATAAATCACAAAAATTGTAAAACCAATCTCATAATTTGTACATTTTTTGCAACACTCATTTCTGAGCTGCACATTATATCAAACTGCAACATAATAGTGCGCAATATGACGATTGGATGCAATATTTGGTTGGATATAATACTTAAGGTGCCATGCATTCTGCTGCCAATACCTTATTTGTCCCAGTTGGACTGATTTACAGTTTTTATGCCAACCCCAGATAAACAGCTTCACGGCCAAGATGCTAAAACTCAAGAAGAAGAGCGATGAAGTCATTCTGATCGTGGAAAAGATATTTTTTTAATATCGGGCAGCTCTACTGCGTTTATACATGGGCCAGGAAAATATTTAATTCCCATACCGTCGCTAAACATTGCTCTAAAAATGTGGATTACGGTTAAACCATAAAAGGTTATTGACAAATCCAGCAACGTCTTTAATTCAACCCAATGAAAGACTTGGCATAGTTAATATTGACGAAGTTTAGCTGAAGAACCTAAACATAAAAACAAGCAGCTTCTTAAAGAAACGGGCAATTTATACGATAAGGGTTGGACCCCCTTTTGCCTTCACAACAGCTCAATATTGACATGAGGGCATCATGCAGCTACAGCAGATTTGCTGGCTGCACACCCATGATGGGAATCTCCCATTTCATCACATCCCAAAGGTGCTTTTAGTTGGATTCAGATCTGGTGGTGACTATGGAGGCCATTGGAGAACCCTTGGTAGGAACTAGCATTATCCGACTGGACAGGCATCAGCAGATGGGTACTCTGTGGTTACAAAGGGGAAAAGATGGTCTACAACAATAGTAAGGTAGGCTGTGGAGCCTAAATGATGCTCAGTAGATCCTAAGGGAACCACTGTGTGTACCAAGGAAACATTCCCCACACCAGTACACTAGGTGCAGCCTGTACCATTAATACACATTCGTAGCCCACTATCTGATTTCCACATGGAGACTGACTGGACCAGGGAATGTTTTTCCAGGACAATATTGTCCATTTTTGGGGAATCTGTGTTCATTGTCGTCTTAGTTTCTGTTCGTAGCGTAGGAGAGGCACCCATGCGCTCTTCCATTGCTGTAGCCCATCTGATTCAAGGTTCACCACGTCTCCATCCGAATACCCTTAATTATAGCTTCTAGCTCCTGCTCCTTCCATGTGGTCAACAGTGAGAACTCTATCATGTGGAGGAAAGGAGCTGCGGACTGCTTCGCCGAATTCGGACAGCCTTTAACTCCGACGTCCTTACGTGACGGAAACGCTCATGGATGATGTGAGTTAAATCCGGGCCTACAGCCTTCTGAAATTGAACTACAAAGTGCGCAATCTCTTCTCGCTGGACATCTTTGTTAATTTCCATGAAAGCGGCTATGCTGATACGTCATCTCACGCAAAGAATCGTGGGATACCTAAAAGGTTCTCGGCACCGGTAAGGGACGTCGTGGGGTTCCTAGGCAAAACTAGCCGCGGGAAGGAGCATACAGGCTACTTTTCCTACCTCCTTCCTCACCAACTGCACTATTTGGACAGCACTTATCATGCGGCACTTCCTCTTTGGCTAAAGAGTCCTTGCTCTATAAGGGCATCAGGATTAAGCCCGTATTATGCTCCCATGATTGTATCCCACATCCCTTGGTTGTAACAAGTGGTTATTTGAGCCACTGTTGCTTCTCCATCATCTCGAACCAGCCTGACCATTTTCTTTTGACATGAACACGGCCTTCTCACCAAAGATTTTCAGTTTTTTTGGACCACTTTCTTTAAACCCAAGAGACGGTTTTTGGGTTAAAATCCCAGCAGATCAGCGGTTTCTGAAATACTTAGACCTGGAATCAACAGCTTTGAACTTTGACGAGTCCTTTTCGCCATATCCAGATGACTAAAATTGATTAAGCTGCTGTCAGTGTATGGCTTCTAATTAGCAGACCACATGTTGGGGTTGGATGTTGAATTTCTCCATATTCTCTGTGTACAAGTTAAATTAGGTCCATCAAATAGAAGAAATAAGAAACAGTATTGGGGTTTTTCAAAATTTGGTCTCTTGGTGGTGTAATAAACTAAACTAAAAAAAAAATCCTAAAGAAATCCGGTAACTGGATTTCTTTTTATTTCACTTTCAGTGTCCCTATTCCTACCGTAATACTTCTAATACGTTTCCTTGTGACAGTTCTGCCTCTCGCACGCCTTTTATCAGCTGTGCGTTCTTCACTGTGTTCTGACTTAATGATAAACTTCCTCCATCAGTAAAAAATAAGCCTAATGAGCCTGACTAGGCCTGTTAATGCATGTGGTAACAAATGCCACTAATGTCAGAGAGCGGCTTCCTCATTTGTTGCATACCAAAGATGTTAAAAAAACGGAGACAGTAAAAAAGACTGCTTATTAGCCCAGTGTCACTTAGAGGCGGATACTGCAGACACTTCCGCTAAATGAGCAAAGCTCGGAGATTTGAAAGTGGCAAAAACCTGAAGCCTAAACAGGCAACATTTAGAATTATGTCATAAAAAAATAGAATAAAAGCACATAGATACGAATAGGTGGAGCTATTAAAACTGCGAGGGTGGCTTCACGGTGATTGAAAAATACAAAAAAGAAATTTTAAAGACCATTTTTTTAATAACCACTTCCCATTTTTAACTCTACAATAGACCAGAAGTACTAATAAGAAAAACATAATTAACAAAAACAGAGGCAATAAACGACCAAAGTGACAAAAACACTACCAAAATGAATAAGAACGGCACAAAGTAAGGCTAAACTACGGGAAACTTTCACAAACACGAGAACTTCCATACTAGAATATACACACGCGTTATCCCTGTAAATACTTTATATTTCTGGGAGCTGTTTGTTTACACATCCCGGACTGTAACAACCTAAAAACAATCTATTTCAATCTTTATTTTTTCTTCAGCTTACCGTTTTTCTACCGACAAGTTAGGCGTTGGTTTCATCCGGGTTTGAGGGTAGAATTACTTGGTGCGCATGCGCAAATCACAAAGATTCCGTTCATGAAGAGGAACTAATACACTGCCTCCTGCTGGACACATGTACAACATGTCAATATCTATTTTGACGGGTAAAAAATGAGAAATTTATCAAAATTTGCCAATGTCTTTATTTTTTAAAATAATTTATAGAAAATGAAATAATTCCATGCCTATTGAAATAGTTATGTATTAAAAGTATCTGCGGAAATGATGGAAAAGTGTGCAAGACGGTGTATGGTTATGAGACAGCAGAATTGAGGAAGAGAAGAGAGGCAGAGATGATGTTGAGGTTCTCGTTGGGAGTGACAAGGATGGATAGGATCAGAAATTAGTTCATCAGAGGGACAGCTCATGTTAAATGTTTTGGAGATAAAGCCAGAGAGGTCAGACGGATATGGTTTGGACATGTACAGAGGAGGGATAGTGAGGACATTGGTAGAAGGATGCTGAGGCTGGAACTGCCAGGCAGGAGGCCAAGAGGAAAAGCAAAGAGGAGATTTATGGATGGAGTAAATGATGACATGAAGGTAGTTGGTTTGAGAGAAGAAGATGCAAAAGATAGAGTTAGATGGAGGCAAGACTCGCCGTGGCTATTCCTGGATAGGAAAAGCCAAAAGAATGATAGTAAGAAATTATTCCATGTATACATAACTAATTAAACATTAAATTGATAATGACTTAAAATCATATGTTATTAGTTCAGTATTTATTTCATTATTGTATTTAAACTGTGCAACAGCTACAGTCCCTCATAAAATAATCTGCCTACAGCTCTTCAAATAGACTTTAACATCTGATTGTTGAGCACTGTACACCTTCTATATAGCAGCTACTTTGTGGGCAAGGCTGTCAGATAAAGAAAAATTCATGCAGTTTAGCATTACATGAAACAATTAGCACTGAAGTAAATATAGGTACTTTTAACTAATAATTAATTTAAGTATTGATTTCAATTGTGCATTTGACACATTATTGAGAAATTTGTTGATTTACAATTTTATTGAAAGTATGAGATATTTAATATTTATTTACAAGCTTATTTATTTATTTATTGAAATTATTGACTTTTGGCCCTCAATACTAAACTAAAGAAGAAATGCAACCTTCGATATGTCTCAGAAACTTGATTATTTAGAAAATGATTGCAAAATATTCATACAGTACACTTAATATTTACTGTCTGTGCTGATATTTTACATATAATCGCTGCAGCTCAGTCTGGCATTATGGATAGGAACTTCAACTCCTGTCTGTTAGTCAAGCATTTGTATCTACGTTCTTCTTGAGCTGTTTGTTTCTGTTTGACCAGATGATTTTTTGAGATGTGATGCATCTAGATTAACTTTAGCAAGGCATTTTATATATTTATATATACTCTTTTTTTCACCAGTTTGCTCTCTTATCTCTTTTTTTTTCCCTCATCACTAATAATTGTGTGTAACTGTCTGTGTGTTTGCCACTGTCACACCCAGATTTCCCCATTGTGGGACAATAAAGGCATTCTTCTTAATCTTAAATATCCACTCTTTAGATGTGAAGTACCTCCACTGGTTTTGTATTTTGTTTTGATCCAACTTGAATGTTGGCATAGATGAGAAAGCAGAATGCAGCAGTGTTTGCCATCTAGACCTCAACACAATTTAAACCACATTCAACAGACACAAGCAGGGTTTATTTTGTTTCACATTTACCCTGTGGCTAATTTATCTTTCTGGTGATACAATTCATTTTTTACACAACCAAAACTGGCCTTCCCAGTTTTTCCTCATAAAAGGACACATTTCCTTTTGGTCTTGATGGCCGCCAGCAAGGCCTCGTCAAACACAATCTTAAGTCTTTGCTGTTTGAAGAGGGAAAAAGAGAACATGATCAAGATCAACAGAGAAACCACTTGTGCAAATAGAAGGTGTTGCTGATATTAAATAAGATTAGTAGAAATCAGTTCCTTACCTTTGTACCGCTGTCTTCCTGCAGGTCTATATGTGTGCCCACTAACAGTAAAGGTGTGCCTGGAGAGTGGGGAGAAATCTCGGGAACCCACTGGAAATAAGAAGATGGGTTGAAAAAAAGTGTTATTTCAGTGACCTATGAAGTATTAACGCATCAAAAACCGCTGTTGCACATTATAACTTAAAAGCGTCTACCACAGAGAAATTTTTTATTTGCAGACCGACCCTTGTTTTGGCATTTTCCAACGACTTTGGGTGGACAGCAGAGATGCAAACAAGAAACACGTCTGTCTGTGGGTGGCTCAGAGGACACAGCCCGGCGTAATCCTCCTGACCTGAGAGTGCCGACCAAAAGAGAAACACAATTTTGTTTAAAGTGAGTTTGAAGCTGCTAACAGGACGACATTATGACATATTTTTCAAAAACACTTGCCTACTGTGTCGAAGAAGATTAAAGTGTAGGACGGTCCCTCAATCATTCACCGGCAACAACCTTGGAACAGATAAAAAGTCTAATAAATCAGAATACACAATCTGAGAACAATTTTAAGAAGAAATGATATATAGTGGTGTGAAAAGGTATTTGCCCCTTCCTGATTTCCTTTTTTTAATGTTTGTCACACAATACAATAAAACTTCATAGCCTGACATTTTTATTTTTATTTTTTCATCAATCACAAAAGATTTTCAAATTTAAAAATGTGAAGTTTCCACACAATTACCTGTAGCAGGATTTAAAGTGTTTCAGAACGTCAAACAAATTGGAATTTTAGTCATAGACAACACAAGTAAACACAAAATGTTGTTTTTAAATTAAGATTTTTATTATTAAGGGGGAACATTTAAAATCTAAATGGCCCTGTGTGATAAAGGGATTGCCCCCTAAACCTAATAACTGGTTGGGCCGCCTTTAGCAGCAACAGCTTGCAATTAGTATTCTCCAGCGCTGCGGAGGAATTTTGTCCCACTCACCTTTGCAGAATTGTTGTGATTCAGCCACATTGAAGGGTTTTCTAGCACAAACAGCCTTTGTAAGGTCATGCCACATCATGTCAATAAGATTCAGGTCAGGTCAATCAAGGTCTTCATTTTGTTTTTCTTCAGCCATTAAGAGGTGGACTTGCTGGTGTGTTTTGGATTATTGTCCTGCTGCAGAACCCAAGTTAGTTTCAGCTGGAGATCATGACCAGATGGCCGGACTTTCTCCTTCAGGATTACTTGGTAGATGGCAGAATTGTCACAGCAAGTCTTCCAGGTCCTGCAGCAGCAAAACAGCCCCAAACCATCACACTATCAACACCATATTTTACTGTTATAACGATGTTATTTTTTCTCAAATTCATTGTTACTTTTTCTCTAGATGTAATGGGAGCTCCTTCTGAAAAGTTCAATTTCAAAAAGTAAAAAAAAAAAAGTAGAATTTGTTTGATGTTCTGAAACATCTGAAAGTGTAAAAAACACTCAAGAACATAAGAAATCAGAAAGGGGGGGGGGGGGGGGGGAATCATCCTATAAACATTTACAGAGTTGAACTTTTTCCACATTCTAAATTGGACCCTTATTCAAAAATGGATTTTTCATTACCGTACTTCTCTCAAAATTATACACAGTAAGGCTTTTAAAGCATAATGACAAACATTAACATTTCTAATGAAAACTTTGAAGATTTATTTTAAAAGACTATGCTTGAAGCCTTGTCAAGAACAGCTAAAAAACATTAATATTTTTAAAATGTTCTGGATTTTTTGTCACTAATTTCAGAAAGGAAAATTCGTTCATTATGGAGATTTATTACATGTGAACTACTTCAAGCCTTTATTTCCTGTAAAATTCAGTGTCTCTGAAAATTAGAATATTAAATACGATCAATAATAAATAAATTCTATGTTAAAGAGAAATGTCAGAGTTCTAAAAAGTATGTTTATTTCTATGCACTCAATACCTGGTTGGGGCTTCTTTAGCATGAATAAGCATATTGCCTATATGCGAGTCAAAAGAGAAAATTTTGGTTACCAAACAAACCCTGCTGTTACTGTAATTTGTGTGGAGTGCAGGTACCGGACGTGAACCTAAGGCTCATAGGCAGGGGTGTTGTATAGGGGGTGAAAAGCTAGGACAATTCCAAGGGCCCCTGACAGACAGCGCCCCCCCCCCCCCAAAAAAAATAATTTTTTTTTATATATTTATATAAGCTTTTGGGATGATTTAGATTTTTTTTCATGGGGCCCATAAATCCTGGTGGCACCCCTGGCTCATAGGCATTGGTTTTAAGGCTTTAACATCCTTAATATACGTGCTGTACAATCACCGATGCACTTTGGTCCATGTCCAGTGGCTCTAATGGACTTTTTTTTTAATGGTGGTGGAAAAAACACGATTGCAAGGGTCCACCGAGTTCACCCAAAGATAGAAAGAAGAAGAAATGCGGTTGTAAACCTCCGTTCACTAACCTTAACCCTAACCCTCCATTCACTCTTCACAATTTCCTGACAGAAAAGAAAGATCCAGACGGACATAAAAGATGGACTAGAATTGCAAGTCTTTTGCCCATATTTGTTTAGTCTAATCCTCATCTTTATATGTTATCTAATCTTTAAACCTAGGTGGCTGTCAGGCTCAGGGCGGCTGCCTTATAGGCAATAGACGACAGAGGAAGAAAGTATAGATTATGATTTGTTATTCTTCTCTAGATTTATCCTTTGACACAGTTGAGGTCAACAAAAAATTCCTCTGACTTCATTGCTTGGTTTATCTTACGTTGTACACTGTCAACTGTGGGAACAGAAAGAAACAAGTGTGGTCCTTTCCAGATGATGTCCTGTACCACAGCTGGACTCCCTCTGAAGGGTGAGCTATTGAAATAGGTCACCAACGCACCTGTGCTTACTTCTAAGTATTCTGAAAAAGTTGTGAATAGTTATTTACACAATTTCTTTTTTAAATTCTAATAAAATTGGAAAACTTTAAAAAAAATCTTTGCACATGATGACATTTTGTCATCATAGCGTACAAAGTATAGAATTTTAAGGGAAATAAATAGTAATTTTCACCATTTTGGAAGCATAAAATGTAGGAAAAGTGAGGACAACCCTTTTCAATAATCAAAGGATAAGCTTTCATTGGCATTACAGAATTTAAGTCCGTCTATCATCTATATCAACTTGTCCTTGCAGGGTGGTAGAGTTGCTGGTGCCTAGAGACACACCAGAAGACGATTCATACACAGTCGCTCCTAAGAGCAAGTTAGGGAGACCAATTAATATGAATGTTTGTGGACTGTGAAGAAATGAACTGTTTCCTATAATTGTTGACCAGCTTTTTGCAAGTATTAGGTTCAGCCTCAAGAGTTTGAGGTTGGAAGACATCCTTGCCATCACCCTAATCTTTAGCTCCCTGCATAGATTATCTATCAGATTCACTCTGACAGGGTTAGCTCAAAATGTCAATATAATTTTGTGCCAGAAGAAGCTTGTTGGTAAAACTAAAAGATGACTATAAACCTAAATCCACCAGGAGTACAAATAGTTTGGGGCTTAATTGTAAATAAAATATTTTTAGACTTTCTTACTCTGGGCACATGTAGGGAATGTGTTTGTTATGAAGGTGATCATTAGGGAGGTCTTCTGTTTATATGCACCTGGCTTTATGCAGAATAGAACCACTCTGACATGCACAGTTATCAAATTCCCCTAAAAAAACAGAAGAAGAAGAACTTCCATCTTTGCTGAACATCAGAAAATAGCAAACTAAGCAGTGTTGTACAAGTTTGTTTGTCTTCCGAGCGCCCAGGCTGGACTTGCACCAGGCTCTAATTACGGTTAAAATGTTCCTGAATGAATAATAATTTTAAGCTCTTTTGATATTTCGAATAGAAAGGTTGTATCTGGAGTACAGGCAGTTTTGCTTCCCGACGTATTTCTGCCACTCAAAGCAGAAAAAAAGTCACGCTGACATGGGGCACACATGCACACTCAGATCACCTTGTCACATTCAGAATAACTTGATCGTTTACATGCATGCAGATCGGCTTGTCAATCGGCATAAACCACCCCTCTCATTCGATTACAATTTCATTCTGATTGAGCTTAATCTGATCATAATATTCCGATTGCCTTGTTTACATGATGCAATTTATTCCAATCGGACTACCTTTGTCCATGTAAACGTAACTATTGCTCTCTCTCTCCCTCAGCCTAATTGCTCTCATTTCTTTCACCTGTCGTAATTGCTTCACCTGCCTTCCCCTGTGTCTCCTCTCCTATTTATTCAGCCAGTTCCTCTCACTCATTGTCAGGTCCTCCGCTGTACTACTCCTGTTCTAGTCTGCTCCTTATTTGTTCCGTGTCCCCACCTGCCCTGCCCATGAGTTCTTAATTTTGTTCTTTATTATATAACCCATCTCCCAGTCCAACAACAAACACAAAACATGACAGAAAGCCATAGATGAACAGGGATTTTATTTCTTAGCATCCCAGTGACATAAAAACATGCTTCCAAACCAAAAAGGACTTCTTCCCCAAGAGAAAGTTTAAGTGTGGGAATGGTCTAGCTAGCTAGAGTCTAAAACTGAATCAAACAGAAAATCTGTGAGTCATCTAAAGAGGGCTGTGCACAACAGATGTCCTTGTTATATAAGATTTGAGAAACTGCAAGTTACAAAATATTGCCAAGTCAAGATTTAGGATACTGTCGACTCAACATAACAAGGTATTAGTTAAAGGGTGTGGACACACACTGGACAAGGTTATTGCAGTGTGATATTTAGCTATTAGTTTTATTTATAATTAAACTGTAGGTCAAATGTCACATTAAAAGTGGTTATTTATTATAGTCTAATTTTTTTAAATGTCAGAAACCAGGAATTTTAATTAAAATGAGTAGACCTCTGAGAGCCACTGTATCCTGGTGATTATATGTTATGACCCCGCATTCAGATTTCATCACCTAATTAAAACATAATGAACTAATTGAAAGTAATGTATTAAAAAGTAAATTTCATTTTATTTATTTTAATATGGACAGAACAACTAAGACATTGTTACCGGTGGACAGCTGATGCAGCGTACATAGAGCTTAAAGCAGAATGCTAATTTACTGCCCGTCTCTGGTCCGGCTTTTGACCCAGTAAAACAAATTTAAAATTGACATATCACAATTTTAGGATACAAAGCTTAGCTTCATGGTGTTCTGTAGATTCAAGAGGTGATCTGTAAGGTTAATGTAAATGTGTGACGTGCACAGCTTTACAACAGCACATTTTAATCAGGCACATTTAGACTGGGTGTCTTAAAATTCGTTGCATACATACTATAGCTGCAAACAGAAACAGCTAAGGGATACATTTACCAGGCCCCAGGGCTACCAGTATGGCCTCGTCAAAAACTGTCTTAACTCCTTCCTTTTCAAAGACGAAGAGAAAAAACAAAGCGAAGAAAAAAATGTGTCAGTCATCAATTAAAAATGGGATTTCTTGCTGTTAAATTACTAAATGCGCAATGGAAAATCCTCACGGTACCTGTGTGACCATGGAGCACTCCACATATTTGACAGCTCCGAGCTCTCGAGCCAGCTCTTTACCATCCTCAGGATAGATGGGTCGGTTTTTGTTCGTTGCCAGCTTCTCAACTATGGTGCTGTCTTCCCGCAGGTCTGTTTGCGTGCCCACCAACAGGAAGGCCGTGCCGGGGCAGTGTTGGGAAATCTCAGGAACCCACTGGAAACAAGAAAACAAAGGCAAGATACTGTTGGAGTAATACCTGAAAAACCAAAGCATCTGTAATATTCTAGGTTCTGTTTTGGTTTGTTTACTCTCCTGCCTTAGCTTCTCTGGCTGCTTTGAGTTTTGTCTTGTCTAGGTTCCTGTTTAGCTTGTTTACAGTTAGTTTATCCTGTTTTGGTCATCCGTGTTAGTCTTAGCTTTATCTTCTGTTTTAGTTTTATACTTCGGGGTTGTTTTGTTTCTTATCAGGTCTGGTGTAGTTTGTTTCTGTCCACTTGTCCTCTCAGCTTTTTAGGTTTGGTTTCTGATCTGTTCTTGTTTTGAGCCTCAGCACTGATGTCTGGTCTAATTACTTTCTCTGCACACTTGCCTAACTCCACCCCTGCTACAATCACCTCTCACTGGTTTCACCTACCTCCACCTCCATATAAACTGTTGGGACCAGACATCAGTGCCAGGTCGTCTTGTTGGTCTTGTCATGTTTTTGGGTGAGTCAATCCTGATCTGATGTTTGTTTTTGGAGTTTTGACCTAGTTTTTCCCCTTCCAGAGAACCTGAGCTATTCTGTCATGTTACCAGTCAGTTTCTGTTCCTATGAAGTTCTGGATGTTTTTTATTAGTCTTTTTGATTCTTTAGTCCTTTTTGCTTTGCTCTGCTTTTTGTTTAATAAATCCCTTTTTTAAGAACCTCTGCTGGTCTGGCTGAATTCTGGGTCTGCTGCCGTGATTCATTACAGCATCACAAACTCCCCAGTGGGCTAATTTGTGATGCTTGATGGAATATTTTGAAGACTTCTTAAATTCGAGTATATATGTCGGCAGCATAGTTATTGGACAAGGTTCACTTAGATGAAGCTTCCGGGGATTTGAAGTTACTTGCATGCAGATGTGAGGCAGAGTTGATGAGCACCACATCACCGCCACTTACTTGGTAAATGTATACTACTGTAAATTCTCAAATAACTTACATATTTCTGTAATCTAATAGGAAGAATTTAATAGGGGTGTAAATCACCAGCGTTATCACGATACAAAGTTATATTGATTTGTTTGGATGATGATGCGATATATCCCGATATTACAAAGTCTGTTACGATTTTCGGTCGATGCGATCGATATGATGCAGGTCCCCAATATGCAGCAGCATCTGGCCTTCTACCATTATTTACATTGATATCAACATACAAAAAAATTAAAATAAGATTAGACCATTTTATTTCTAAGCTGTTACATGTATTATGCATTGAAATAAAAAAGAGCATTATTCTAATTTTAAGATAATATTAATAATGATAATAATAGATCACCTGTTCACCATTAGTCCTCAGTTTTGTCACAATATATTATATCGCTTTGTTTGGATGACGATACAATATTTGCTGATTAATAAAGTTAAATTTTTAATAAGGTTTGTTATGATTTGCGATCGATATAATGCAATAATATCTGACCATCTAACACTAATATTTACATTGATATCAACTCGCAAGTTCTTATAGGTATCAGGCATTTAAAACAAAAACTGTATTCTTCTCATTTTTAAAATAATAATAGATCACCTGTTCACTATAGTCTCGTGCCTGAATTTAAAAATAAAGGCATATCTTAAAAATGATGATATGGATCACTATTTTAATTTTGCATTGATGTAATTGGATCGTTAATCATTTAACCGCTATCTCAATCTAAAATTGCCAGGGGTGTGAATAATTATAGGCTGCTGGAAACATTTTGACCCAGCAACAACGACAATGACAAGGACAACACCAACAAAAAAGCTAAACATTAATCTTCAAATGTCAGGCGTGATATTATATCCGAAAATTGACCTTTGTTCTGGTGTTTTCAGCAGATGTTGGGTCGACGACGGAGAAACATACAAGAAACACGTCTGTTTTTTTGTAGCTGAGGGGACGCAGTCT
Organism: Fundulus diaphanus; assembly: GCA_037039145.1. Lineage (NCBI taxonomy): Eukaryota > Metazoa > Chordata > Actinopteri > Cyprinodontiformes > Fundulidae > Fundulus > Fundulus diaphanus. The sequence continues at coordinate 38,110,266 of CM073130.1, forward strand.
GTCAAAATCCTCCTGACCTGAGAGAAGCAACGAGACAAGAGTTCATTCTACTAAGAGGGACATAAAACTATGGCAGAAGGGAAACGTTCAAGGACAGTTACCTGCTGTGTCAAACAGGCCAAGCAAGTAGGGCTGTCCACTAATCATTACAGTGACTCCATAATTGTCAAAAACCTTTGAGCACAAAGCAACACAACAGAAAACAGTCTGAGAGAAGCACATAAACCACGACTTAATTTTATAACATAAAGCCTATATTATTAGGTTTGCTTACTGTTGGTATATATTCTGAGGGAGAGTTTGGCCTGGTGTAGGAGACCAATAAGGATGTTTTCTGAGCTGCACAGTCTCCCACCACTACACATTTCAGTGTCTGCATCTGTGGGGAAACAGAAAAGAAATGCACAGAAACAGACCTTGAACACGCGTGTGCATATACGAAGACGTAAACACTTCAATACTCTGACCGAGACTCTTGAAAACACCTTCATGTTCCATTAAATAAAACATATTAAATCAAACTAAATCATCTTTTAATTCCACCAACTCCCGAAGCAGTTCAAATACAATTATAAGGTGTTGAAAACAGTGTGTGAAAGTTAAATGCGTGTGAATACAGGTTGAATTAATGCTCTTTCAAAGTTATTGATTAGGCTTCTGACATAGCTCTCTCCCCAGAGCCTGCAGCAGATCTGCCTTGAGCCAGGATTTATATCTGGAAAGAGTTTCTGTCTGGAAACGAAACAAAAAAATTGTAAAATATTTGATTACTAACTGAGATCTATTGAGTAAATTAGAATGCATGTTGCAACACGCAGGCCAGTGGAAAAAAAGTTGATTTTGAAAATAACAGCCTTTAAGCAGGTGTTAAGCATACTTTTCATTAAGCCTACATTTTTGTATAAATAATGTCTTATTTATGGGTCAAAGGTAATAATCACTTCTTAAATGTATTTTTATCAGCTTTAAGCAGAAAAATCCACATAATTAACAGAATTAAATGTTGAATTTAATTTAGGGGGGGGGGGGGGGCTGTCAGTCAGGGGCCCTTGGAATTGCCCTAGCTTTTCACCCCCTATACAACACCCCTGCCTATGAGCCTTAGGTTCACGTCTGGTACCTGCACTCCACACAAATTACAGTAACAGCAGGGTTTGTTTGGTAAACAAAATTTTCTCTTTTGACTCGCATATAGGCAATTTGCTCATTCATGCTAAAGTGAAAGTGTGTGTCTATGTGCAATTAATCAGTATAATTTGTTTCATTTAGTCAAGTGAGTCGCTGAAATAAATGAACTTTTCCAGAATGGGCAATGGTCTGATGATATAATTAAATTGTATTCACCCAAATCTTATTTAATATTTCATAATGTTTATTGTTTTGAATTTCTGAATGCCGCTAGAGTAACAACAAACATCCACCAGCCACAGAGCAAACCTCCTTGCAGACAGCTCCGGTGTGAGCAACAGCTGGCACATCCTTCCCAGCCGAGAGAGATGTCCAAGAGACCCTGGAGCAGGAAGCCCAAGCTGGTTCTCAAATAGTAAACAGACCCAAAATGGAGGTACTCCCCACCTTGCCCTATGAAAACGGCCGTTTGCTGGCACCTGACCTGCAGGCCTTCCTCTGTTCCCTCTCATGAATTCTTCCAAACTTTCCCTCAGACTCCGGATGGGTATTTATGAATCTTATCTATCTGTTCAAACTGTGGTATCAAAAGATACCATTTGAAAAGGAAGGATCTTTGTCAGCTAAACACAAGCTAGACTTTCATTCTCCAACCCTTTGAGAATCCCCTTTAAGCGGTTAGATTTCCTCTTGGTTTGTTCTTTTCCTATTAGCTAATTTTATGTGATAATACGAATTTATTGGATGTAGCATAATATTTCATTTTACAATTAAACTGTCAAAACTGTGATTCTGAGAGCATAAACATAATTCTAATTAAATTACTCTAATTGCATCCATGCAATTTAGGCTCCCTGATATAGACAAAATTACCCTTCAGAGAAATAGACTACAGACAGACAGACCGACTGATGGAGACTGATTAAATGAGAAGCTTACATGATTTCAATACATCCCTGTGTCAACCGTTTATCTAGTGTACGCCTTAACAGCAAGAAATGTATCTATTGCTCACCTGCTGATGTGATGAGTCTTTATCTTTTTGTGAAATAGGTTATTTGCCAAATCCTGCATGTTCATAATTATTTACGTATTGTTGCATCAGCTGTGGGTATTTGATCAAAATTTGTATGACTCATTATCGAGAAGAGTTAATTTAGTTTGTTAATAAATAGCTTTCACTTGGTCTCTAAGCAAATTTAACACTAACGCTGATCTAGAATGCTCTGATCTTTTTGTTTATAATGTAGGTATTCTTTACTGTCACAATATAGAGCTTTTCTTTGTCTAAAACTGCTGCAGCTACAACCTTCTTGCCAGGGCTGTTCTAATGCAGCTATTTTTAACCAAAGTAAAACATCCTCCAACCCTGATTTATTTTAATTATTTTTTTGGAAATTAAATGTATGTAGATTACTTATAGATAGACATATCTGAAGCCTTTATTTCTGTTAATATTGATGAGTATAGGCTAAATTAAGAAGATTTTATTACTACAAAACAGGTAAAGTTACTTTTTTAATATAGAAATATTATGATATCATGTTATGTCGTTTAGGATCATGGGAAGGACCGCTGACTTGACAGCTTTTGACATCCTCCACTTGGAGGGTACACCGCAAAAAGTCCTTTGAAAGAATCTGGTAGTTCACAGAGTGCTGTATCCAAACATATTAAGGTAAAGTTGTGTAGAAGAAAAACCTGTGGTAAAAAAAAGGAAATAAAAGGAAATTAAATGAAATCCCCTGCTGCGTATGCGCAGCGATGTACTTCTGTTGCTATTAAAAATAAACACCAACCTTTTTTGAGTAACAAATTGAGCAAAGTCAAAGCATAAAACACCAAAATAACAACTAATACGCACGCAGGACATGATAATCTTTCAAATAAACTTTGTATGCAACTATAGAGAGCTACTGACATAAATAAAAAAGTCAAATAACGTGGCTATGCACCTTTAAGTCACTTTTAGGCACCATCCAACATAAGCACAACATAAGTCCTAAAACTCACAAACCATGCAGGTTTTAAACGGGAGGATGAATATATTTACATCACCATAATCCAGCAGCAGCCTCTTTTAGGCCTCAAAAAGCAATCAGGACTGTATTCTGAAATAATAAAAAGCAACACCTCTAGTTTCTGTTTTTGAATCAACGTCTGAATATGGGACATAAAGGAAAAAGAGTTGTCAAGGAGAGAGTACACATATATTCGTTTAGAAACCCACTCAGTCTGAACTGAGCAAGTCTGAATGCGCAGTCTCACCATTTTCAAATACATAACTTAATCTTTGAAAATTCTTATTTTAAGAGATATCGCACAAGTATTAACTTTTATTTTACTGCTACTGACTTTAACGTGTGATTTATATCAATACATTATTGATATTTACTGGATACTTAGGTTTGGCGGTTTAAATAAGTGTTGCATCTCAAACAAAAAACTTTATGATGTTACAGGTAAAATATTTATTTTGTCTCTGAGAGTTTAATTTTTCAGCTTCACTCACCTTTTTCCCCCTCTGGCAGGTTAGACAAAGGCAGCAACCTGTTTAAAACTTGAACTTTGTGCTCTAGTTTATGGACCTTGTATGTTATCTGTGGCGCGCAGCTGCGCTTTAGACAAGAAACTAAAATTCCTCCTATCATATGCAGCTGAAGAGGGTGTTTCTTTTCTCCAATAATATAATTGTGACTTACTGATTTTTGTTTAGTAGCTGCTAAAATATAAATACAGTACTTGGATAAAGTTTTTACTCCCTTACTGATTTCTTCTGTTTTGGAGAAACAGAAGAAGGGAGGAAGCTGAATTCATGGTTCAGTTACAGCAACTTATCAAGGTTCTGAATCATCAATGCAGACCTTGACTGTCTCACTACCACCTCCATCTTTGAATGTATGGTAGCTATTGTATGTGGCTAGTAAAAACTGAACCTAGCTGCCAAAAAAATAGTTGATTTAACTTTAAATTAACTTTAAATCGTTAATTAACAAAGGCACAGATTTCATTTACACATAGAGCTAGGCTCTATGTGTAATGTATTTCCCGTTCATCGCCAAGTGAGACACTAAAGCATAAAAACGCAAGAACTCTGTAAGAAGGGGAACACTTTTTTCATTACAAGCCTTACAATAACCACAAAATACTAAAGAAGTGGGAAAAAAAAACTGAGCAGGAACATTGAAACTCAGACTGGTTAACAGCTGATCAAACATTTATCCATTCAAACTGACTTAGCTAGAGATAATATGCTAAGAAGAATTATCAACATTTCCAGTAGATATAAAACCAGGAAGAGGCAAACCCCAAAAGGCTTAAAGTGGTAAGAACCACAGCAGGTATTTCTACAAATAATCCGTAGTGGCCAATTTTGTGAAATTCTTCTAAGCTAGTTTCTATCCAATATTGGTTTTGTTTTAAAACTATAAGAATATTCTTCAAATCAAAATCTGTATTTAATTTTTTTACTTGGAAAAGTTGTGGTTGGTTAACAACTTTTGGACTCATTATATAGGAGGGAGCAAAAAAAACCATGTCAAATCATTGACAAAGTTTGAAAAATGTTTGAACCTGTAAATTATTGTTTACAATTATTGTACTCTGAATGTTTTATTTAGTTGTATCTGAACTTTTGTTAATATTGAATAAATGCCTTGCCTTGTTTGTAATTATCTGTACGAGAAGTTGTAATAAAGTTGTTGTTTTTTAATTCCTTCGATTACGTCACAGCGTGGCGACGGAGGCTGTTCCAATTCACAAATCCTTCAAAGACTCCTTCAAATGCAGCCGAGGAATTTGTATATTATGGGGGCATTATTGTAGCAATATTATTTGCAAATGCGTGTGGAGAGTTGTGTGTCTATACTCTATGGTTTTAAGATTACAGTGTTTGTAGACTTCAATGAAATTATATTTTAAAAACAAAACCGTATCGTGTCAATTAACTAGCCACTAATTGCCTCTTATAAGTGGTATATTGCAACATAAAATCAAACATTTGGCTGATTAATGAATTAGAATATAATAAAGATGATAAAGCAACATTGTAAATAAAGGATTGTGGGCCATAATGCATATGTAAAGGGGGGGGGGGGGGGGATAAAAACCTTGCACAGTTATTTACAGTGGAGACAATGGCATTAACCAATGGTTTCCATGATAGCAAGATATTACAGAGTGTGCTAACAGTGATTTCAAGGCCAAAATAGTAGATAACAACTGTATGTTCTATGAACATGGTGTAACGTGGAACCAAATTTATTGTATTTGAAATTTTAACTTCTTAGCTGTACAGAAGTACTGCACAGTATGTACAATGTATGTGTTCTGTTGCCATCTAGTGGCTGAACAAGAAACTACATTAACTGTTGCAACGTAACAGTGAAGTTAGCTATCTGACGTTTATTTATTGGTATTTTACCTATTTTACCAATTAAACGGGTCATCTTAACATTCATCATAACATTTGCCCCCCTGAGAAATTTGTTTAAATAATGGCTATTTTTTTTTTATTTATTGTGAAAGTTTCTTGGCAAATGATTTAGTTTGAAAAGCAGAGGAAGTCGCGCCCGTTAGCTTCGATGCTAGCTTGTTAGCAGCGGTGTTTTCCTTTGTTACAGGACGGACTTCCGTTTTCAATGTTTGCTCCAGGTTTCTGGAATCTACTGTCTGGTGACAGTTACAGCTAGAAACCCCCATTCATTAAAAAGATACAGTTGTTGTGTCGTTTTTCTTATCGAAGCAGCTGGACTAAAAGTCCAACATTTCAGCCTGACCTGAAAGTGAGACTGTCACTCTTTTTCAACGTTTCTTTAACTCAAGTTAGCTGGCTAGCATAAGCCAGCTGAGTTAAACCGCTTAGCATGTTTCGCTTCTTGAATGACGCCGAAGAAGATCCCTACATGATGTAAGTATTTGGGTTTTTAACGCTTGTGGTCTGGACGGTGTTATGTCTCTTGTTTTTTTGGTGCATTATCGGCCCAGGAAAGCTACATTTGGGACGTTTTCACAGCGCCCTGTTGAAGGTAGCCTACCTTTCGTTATTGGAGCCAGCTGTGGTGGGGGCCTGTAGCGGTCCACCATATTGGATAGACAATAAAGCGGAAAAAAATAATTAAATAATTGTACAAGAACTACCAGTCCCCGAAGGTAATGCGTTAAAATACCAGCTGTAGCGATGGCCGATCAATACTACACTTCCTGTTGTTTCCCCTGTAATCAACAAAGCTATTTGTGAGCTAGCTGCAGCGCATTCTACTCGTTTCTGGGCATTTCTGGCTCAGCATCTTTACATCAGCACGCCAGAGTCTATACGAAAGGGGAAAATGCATAAAGATGAGCATTTTTGATTTCATTTCAATGTGGATTTAAACATAACTTCTTCCCGTAAACTCTCATTTGCTTTATCTTTCGTTTTAAAACCTTGCACCTGATCAGCATTTTGTAACTGCTTCTGGCAAGTTGTCGATCCAGGATTTTTTTTAATCGGCTGTTTAATTGGAAGAAAGCGAAAAATGCTAATTAAGCAGTTTAAAGCCCAACTTTAAACCTAATTATCAAACATGTTGTGCAGTTTGCAGATTTTATTTTAATCGGCATCACATTTTGAATTGCAAGGCGGGCTTGTTTTACCAGAGGTTTGCAGTTAAGCCTGGGATGTGCAGTTTCAGTCCTATGCAGCTGGTCTTCCTCTGTGTGTTTTTAAATGTATCCCAACATACCTGATTTAAGTGAACGGCTCATCATCAGGCTACTGCTGAGCTTAATGAATTGCTAAGGATATAATTTGATTATGTCAATCGGGTGTGTTGGTGCAGGGACATCTAAAACATGAAAGACATCAGGGAATGGAAATGTCCATTTCTTTTTAATGTAGGGTTTGCGTTTGAACACCCCTTTTTTTATATAATTTGCGAAACATCAAAAAGGTATCAGTTGTTTCTAGTATATGTTGATGACATATGCCAAGCCTAGGTCTGCAGGGCGACTGGGTGGGTTGTGTATCAGGGTATGACTGATGTCCGGCTGGGGCTGGTTGGTCGGCACTGGTTATGTTACACAGGTCTAGCCTTGGTCGATGGTGCGGCATTGGGTTTATGAACCATGTCCAGGCAGGGTCAGTGGTGTGACCAGGGGACAAATGATATGGATTGGAAGCACTGATCTGGATAAGGGGTAGAGATGGCAATAAAGCAAAAGGAAAGAAGTCTCAAGTTCACATCAGGAGCACAAGGCCTTGAAAAAAGGACAAATTCCCCATATGGAAAGGATACTGACCGGTGTGAGCTGCCTATTGGTGTTGTGTGACGTAAAAGCCATTAGATGAAAATGCTCAGTATGGAATGGATAGTGGCCAATCACGATATGTCATTGAGCCTTGTGTTTTTTTACTTCCTTGTCTAATTAGAGATGTGTATTTCTCTTCACCTTTTCCAGAGGCAAGTGACTCTTATCAATGGGATGAAAGAGACACAAACTTTTTTTCTTTTGTACCTTGCCAGAGGTACAAAAAATAGGGCTGGGCGATGTGGCTTAAAAATCAAATCTCAGATTTTATTATATTAAATCCGATTAATCGTTTTTTTTTGTTTTTCCTTTTCATTTCACAAAAAGAAATTAAAGAAATTATTTTTTTAAAAAGAGCTTGCTTTAATGTCAAGCATTTTGTCTGGGAGTTGACCCGAATTCAAAGTGCAACTAAATACACGCTTGTTAAACAAGATGGCAGCCCTGCCACTGTAAACAATGATAAAATGTTTGCTGCGAGTGGTTTTAGACAATCAGTTAATAACAGGCTTCACAAAATAAGTAATTGAGTAAGTGCCTCGTATTATGGTTAGAAAAAGTTTCCTCTTTACAATATTTTCATAATATATTTTCCTAAACATACATTCATCATTACATGCTATTCTCTTCATGGAAGCCCAATGAGTGCATTGGGAAAATAAAATACAGATTTTCCCAAAATTAAAACGGCTTTGCTGATTTATTATGAGAAATTTGAGCCATATCCCGCCTGGGTCAGTAGGCCTCAGGTACCTGAAAGTGGGATAGTTGTATCGTAGTATCTTAGAAACGCCTGATGTTCATTTTTATGTCCAGTTTTACATCTTTCTTTCTTGTGTTAATTTTGCCAGATTAAGTCCAGCTCACGCAGCGACACCCAGTGAGTTATTGAACTCCTCTCTTTCAGGGATCCATTTGCTGCCCACAGACAGCAGATGAGGACTATGTTTGGACCTTTCGCCATGGATCCATTTGCTCTCGCTCCCCAGATCCAGCCACACCGTGCAGCACGCAGACAGGTAACAAGCTGCTGTGTCAAAGATGCTGTCTGTTCAGTGTCCAAATTAGTGTTGTTGTTTTTTTTTTTTTTGTTGTTGTTTTTTTTAATGTGAGATCTGTTCCCTAGGCGGGTCCCCTTGCTCCCTTTGGGATGATGGGAATGGTGAGTAGCTGATTTTGTGATCTACTCTTATAATGCATCGATTCAAAAGTGTCATGTAATACGTGGCCGTTAGAAAGCTTTTCAGAGCTTCAGGTAAATTTAGTGTTAAATGGGAATTATTCAAACATTTTGCAATATTGTCACTGACTATACTCTGACAATTCTCTTTATAATTGCAATTAGATTTATGTGCCTAAGCTTTTACGGCTTGTTCCTTTTGTTATGGTAAATTGTGTATTTAATCAAGCTCTGGCTGTAAAATATAGAGTTCATTAGCAAGCTGAAACTAATCATCGTTAAGCTCCGTTTACTGGAAGAAGTGTTGTAGTTGTGCAACTCGTTTAAAACAACAGCAAACGTGCGTGGCAGGGCTGAAAGAAACATCAAGCTGAATTGACAAAATTATGTTTAACTTAACATATGAGGTAGGTTAAATTGAAGTTATGTCATTAAGTTATGTGTTTGAATGTGCTGCAGTCATTTTCAGTTATTTAATTGGGTCCTAAATTTAAATTTCTGAAAATTTCTTACTGAAACCTGCGGAAACCCTGAGTTTAAACAACGCTTCTCTCAATATTTGCAGGGCGGAGGGTTCATGGATATGTTTGGCATGATGGGAGAAATGATGGGGAACATGGTAAGCAGCACCGTCGGCCATTTCCAACAAAATAGAAACCACCATCTCTATAATTGTGAACCTGTTGACTTTTACTTTAGGTTTTTAATCATGTTTCTTCTCCTCCATAGGAAAGAATGACCGGATCACCAAACTGTCAAACATTTTCCTCTTCAACAGTGATCTCGTATTCGTCCACAGACCCAGGAGCTCCTAAAGTTTATCAACAGACAAGTCAAACGAGAACAGGCCCCGGAGGGGTAGGAGTGTTTTCACATTTTTCAGATCTTTTTCCAAGGCCGGTGTCATATTACAACGTAAGCAGGCCTGATTTACACCTGGCTGAACGCTGGGCTGTAATGGTGTTTATTTAAGCATGAGCATAGTCTTCTGGCCTCAGCGGCTCATGGAAAACCACTAACTGTACCGACAGTGAGCGAACTTTGACCAGAGCCGTATAAATCTCAGTTATTACACAAACATTTTGAGTCTTGGTTCATATAGAGTTCAGGTTGTCGGCTTTTTTTTTTTTTTTTTAAAGCTGTGTTCCTTGTGAATTTCTCAGATCCGTGAGACGCGGCAGTCGATGAGGGACAGCGAGAGCGGCCTGGAGCGCCTCGCCATCGGCCACCACATTGGAGAACGGGCGCACATAATGGAGCGCTCGCGAAACCGGCGCACCGGGGATCGAGAGGAACGACAAGACTTCATCAACCTCGACGAGAGTGAGTCATTTCACAATAAGAGCTTCTCTGTTAACTCTGCGCTCAAACAGCCGCGTTATGAATAAGGCAAATAAAAGCGGCGTTCAACCAAACTTTGAACCCTGCCTCGCTGTTAGGTGATGCCGCCGCGTTTGATGAGGAGTGGAGGAGGGAGGCGGGAAGATACGCTCCCCCACACGCCCGCGGGCTGGAGTACGGCCAAGATCCGCGCGGAGGAGGACAGCAGCTGGCCCTTCCCGCCCCTTCCAGCTCAACACCCCCCCATCGACATGAGTCTCCCCGACATCGTCAGCATCACACACGTCCACGTTACGACTGGTGAGAAGGTAAGGTCAGCCTAACCAGGCTAGGAATTTATTCAAGCAGCTCCCAACGTGCTCAGGTTGGCTTGGTTCTGGTTCGTTTGGTTTTTGTCCCTGATTCAACGGCTTGGATGCGTCTTTGCCGTGAGTTTAAGTGTGTTTAAATACTCAGAAGCAGAATGATAAAGCAGCTGTTACTAATTTCATCTTTAAAGATGGATAGTAGGGGGAAATTGTTTCTTTTTTTTTTGTAGATTTTTTTTTTTTTTTTTTAAGCATTTGCAAAAGTCTCTATGCTGTTGGGAAACAATTAGTGTTTTCTCATTATCAGGTCTGTTTTGACCTTTGTAGAAATTTTAGTGTCACCAGAGTTTTCACACTTTGTTAGTCTTATTCTTAAATTTTTTTTCTTAATTTTTTTTTTTTTTTTCTCACAGACGTTCATTATCCCATGAGGGAAGTTTTTTCGTTTCTTTTTTTTTTTTTTCGGGATAGATGTTCAATTGTTTATTTATTTTTACTACCAAAAGGTTGTTAATCCAGTGTTTCATCAGAATTTACCGGCATTTTTGTAGAAGCTATTATTTTCAGCAATGAAAGCCTTGCTGGGTATCTCTCCACAAGTCTGGCTGTTTTTCAATGTTTTCTCGTATTCTTCTCTGTAGATCCTCTGAAGGCCAATGAGGTTGAAAGGGCGGCATCAGTAGACCGCTCCTTTTAGGTATTTCCTGCAATGAGTGGTTGGGTTTAAGCCCCAAGCTGCTCCTTTACAATCTTGGCTGTGTGCCTCAGGTCAGGGTTATTATCATTATTATTATTATTATTATTATTATTAGCAATGTTTCCATCAATGCTTCTTTTACGCGCATTTTGAAATATCGGATTTGAAAAGGTTAATGGAAACGGCAAAATTCACTCGCTGGAGGTTTTTGGGGAGGTAATGCACAAAAACGGGAGATGGAAACACATTTGCCGAATAAGTTCCGACGTAGCGAACGTTTACCTCACATGTCTGATCAGCTCTTTTCGCTGTCGCCGTCTTCCACAATATACCCGTCTATCGCGCGTAGACGGCGGCGAGTAACGTCGCCATTGCTAGTTGACGCGAAAGAGCAATTACAGCTTGCCCGATAGAAACACGTTACTGAAAACCTCTCTGCTCTTTTCTCAGATGAGTGATCCAAAATGACGCTTTGTGTAGCCTGGTTGATTCGCTCCAAACCAGTGGATGGAATTTGTCGTGTATTCAAAATATTTAGAAGTTAATATACAATTAAATTATATGCAACATGTCATCATAGTTATGAGTGCAAAACCCCGTAATCTATTATCAAATGAATTAGCTAGTGAAGCCAAAACAATGTTAGAAGAACAATATTTATTTAAATTGTTGATTATTGTACCGGCGGTTTAACCTTCAGTGAATCCACGTTTTCCTCTGTGCTGTTTCTGTTTCATCATCAGATCATGGTCGGTAAGAGCTGTATTAGTTGTGAGCAGAAAACACAGGAGTGACAGTAAAAGTGACTTAGGGGACACGTATTTCATGGGATAGCAGAGCTTCAGTGCATAGCGTCGGAAAATTTCCATCCAAGCTGTCCATACTTGTATCACCAGCTGTGATACTAGACGACATCGTTGTATTGTGCAGATCTGTTAAATACCAAGAGAAATAAACTGAAACGCAGTCGTTTAGTGGGAGCTCATGGCGAGATAGAGGCATGAATTGGCGAGCGGACACAACCTTGTGGATATCGGAGCTGGAAAGATGAAGCAGTCTGTTTCAGGAAAACCTTTGATTTGACTTCTTTTGTGGTATTTTTACTGGGAACTTTACCTAAAAAGTGCAGTGAGGGGAATACATTTTTCTTTTACTTTTCTGTTGTATTGTTAAAACGTTGTAGCACTAAAAACTGCAGATCTTGAGAGAAATGCCATCTACTTGATAGGAGTTTTATCAAAAATGTGTGATAAATATTCGTTTTCAAGGAACTAAATCAGGATTGGACACCTAAATGTTTGCAGCTCTTGCTCAACAAAATGTTTAAACCAACAACAACTGTCTTTGTTAACTGGACTCTTAAAAAGTCTTGAATGTGTGGAATTTGTTTTTATTGTTTCCCAGATCTAGAGATTTTTTTGGGGGGGGGGTTGGGTTACATTTTCAGACTTTTTTTCCGTTTATTTTCTAAAAGACATCCTAACTATGCTTTACGTATTTGTGTTTGTTTTTTCAAAGTAATACACGTCAAATCTTAAAGTTGTTTTCATCTGTAAATTTGCCATGTCACTCCTCGGTTTTAATGTTTTACCCATCAGTATTTTGTTTTAAGACTGGTTTCTGGACTTTTGGGACTCTAGACACCTGGACAGGTTCTTAAACTGGGTTTGGTTGAACTGCCAGACAAACACACAAAAAAAAGTGTAACAGGGCAGTTGTCCACTTTATGTTAACATTTCATTTCCAGTCAACACATAAAAAGGTGTTTGTTGAGTTAAATTGATATTTTTTCTTAGAAAACATTACTTAAAGCATTACAGTGTAAGTTTTGACCCAAGTATTAGCTTAATTTGAGATATAAGTGTTAAGTGATAGTAAGAGTTAAGTGATTTTTCAGGTCAATATACTTGCCGCTTGTGGACGTTCAGTGCCCTCAAAAACTTGCCTATGTAAGTTGAGAGGTACAGATCCAGCTCTGAATCGGTCATGTGACCTAGAGCGCCGCTTTACGGCAGTCTGAATTCCCCTTAAACAAGAGAGCTAACCTTATATGCTTCTATATTCTTCATCCTTGAGTCAAAGTTTGTCATGGCTGTGGTTGTTATTACAAATATTATTATTATTACAGGTTGTAATATTAACTGTAACTTTCAGGTTGTAATATTATTACAACCTGAAAGTTACATGTCTAGGGCCCCCTAGTGGCTAAAAGTTATACATTGCTGCTTTAACTTCGTTTTTAATCCAGCAACACCTCTTTTATGTTTAACTGGAAATTAAATGTTGTTATAAACTGGACGACTCCCCTGGTTAACGTTTTTTTTTTAATAAACCAGAACTGTATAGAAACTGTGCTTTAAATAATCTACATTTAGTGTATATTATCGGCATTTTACAACAAGTCCATGTGTTATGGAGTAAAAATTATCTATTTTAGTCTACTTTTCAGAAAAGCTATGAAGTAACCCCATCACACCCTGACAATCAAACACCAATTTCAGCATTGTGATGCTGACCTCCATCCATTTTCTGACCCGCTTAATCCTTAATGAACAGGTCGCCAGTCTGTCACAGGGCAACACATAGACAGACAGGACAAACAACCATTCACGCACACACACATCTAAGGACAATTTAGACAAGCCAATTAATCTAACAGTCATGTTTTTGGACTGTGGGAGGAAGCCGGAGTACCCGGAGAGAACCCACGCATGCACAGGGAGAACATGCAAGCTCAATGCAGAAAGACCCAGGGTTGGATTTGAACCCAGAACCTTCTTGCTGCAAGGCACCAGCGCTACCCACTGTTCCACTGTGCAGCTGACCTATGACTGCTATTTCTATTCAAGCATGTAAAGGTCAATTTTCAAGATAAAATGTCTAGTATCTGTTTAAAAAGTCAGAATTAATGTGAATCTTAAGTCTAGAAAATTATGGGATTCTGAAAATAAAAAAAAAAAAATGCACGCAGGAAGGATTCCTGATCTGATGGCCGTCTCGTCTCTGCAGGTGTCTCACTTTGCAAGGAAGCAGAAGGAAGGAACCGAGGGACGCTTCCCCCGAAGCTGTGAAACACACCGACGACGGAGCTGCCCGTCATTAATGTTTGATATGACTGGACTGTCTAAACATTTGCAACATATTATACACACACACACACACACAGACACATGATCAACAGAATACAACACACCCAATGGCTACATTTACAGATCAACTTCTGTACTGTTAAATAGAGCTATACAGACACCCCTGTGTAAACATGGGTGAACCTACACTCACTTTATATATAAATATATACTCATTCTCAAAACTTGACATGTCTTTACCCACTGCACTTCGCTGCTGCAGTATTCAGTAATTCTGCTGTACAGTCCATTTTATGTTTGTGAGGGCACTAGTGTGTCTGTGAACTGAATTGTATACTGTTACCTAATTAATCTAACTAAATAAAAGTTCATTAAACATTGTTAGATAATTAACAAATGTCTCTCTTGTGATGTCTTGGATTTGCAAGTGTATAAATCAGGTGACATCTGTCGACGGTGTGTTTTTTTTATTTTTTATTTTATTAATTTGTTTTATTTTAGGTTTTGTCTCGTCTTCCTTTTGTCACGCTACAGCGCTGATTGACCAGCGCAGTTGGTCCCAGTATGATTAGGAAGTGGAAAGGCAAAAATAAAGAAATAAAAAGTGACATCCATTTGTATTGTGCTGCCCTGAGTCAATCCTTTTGTGCAAACACTTTTCAGTGAAATCACAGCAGCAGGTCTTTAAGTCTGCAACTCTTACCAGCTTTGCACATCTTTGAACTGAAGTTTTTGCTTGTTGCTCTTTTTAAAATATACATACCTGTCAGATTGGATAAAACTCATCTGTGAACATTAGTTTTCAAGTCTTGCCTCAGATTTTCAATTGAATTTATGTTTTGACTTCTAGCATGAATATAGATTGATCTATTCTAAACCTTTGCATCTAAAGTCTGGCTGTATGTTTTGAGATGTTGCCGTGCTGAAAGATGAACCTCCAACTCAGTCTCAGGCTTTTTGCAGACTCACAAAGGCTTTCTTCCAAAAGTTCACTTTCTCAATCATTCCACCAACTCTACACCTCTTCCTTGCCCCTACTGAAGAAACGTCATGCTGCCATATTGTTCCTTCACCACTATAGTCAGACCTCTGAGGTATTCACAGAAAACTTTATTTGTACTAAAATAATACAAAGGTGGACTTTATTTAATCTACGCGGCTCTGTATTTTTTTGTGGGATCATTATAAAGGGGTCTGAGTAGGGCTGGGTCTTGATTGTTTTATTGTGAAACATTTCTTATAAGAATTTGAGTTTATCTTGACAACGATAAATTCCAATTAGTAATGTCTGAAAACCCCAAAGAAACTGCAAGTATTGTCAGGATTGTTAATTTAGCTATTTTTTCCACAGTTGGTTTCTTCAGAGCATCCATAAAAGACAAATTCAATTAAATGCCGTTACTGTGTGCAGTTTAGTGATTAAAATCCCATTTCCTTATAGAAGTTGTGTCCTGATGAAACATATTTCAAATGTTTTAAAATGTGTTCCATTATTAAATGTGTTTTTTAAGGATAGTATTTTTTGTATGGGCCTATAACTGATATCAGGTCAACCACAAAATTACCTAAAAAGACTACAAGAAGCTGGTCTTTTATATCTTTTATCGTTATCACGATAATACCACAATATATCGTGATGAAATTGAAAGTCCATATCGCCCGCCCCTAGGTCTGAGTACCAATGCATACCACACTTTTCAGATTTTTATTGTAAAAACATCGGAAGGCCATGATATTCTTACTTTCACTTCACATTTATCCACTACTTTGTGTGGGTTGATCGCATAAAATTCCCCCCCAAGACTGGTGGAAGTTTGTTACGTGACAAAACATGCAACAGGCCTCCGATGCCAGTCATGTGACGTGCAAACAGAGCAGCCGAAGACGAGAAACGTTCTCGTTTTTCAGACAAATCACCCGTAGTGGGCTCGCTGCCTGCCTCCTGCTGAGAGCTCTGTACCTTTAATTACCTGTGTGGCTATTTTTAAACGCTCCTTCCAGCCGCCGTAGCTGCTGTCTACCTGTCTTCTTGTCTCCTTTCATCCTTTGTGTTACATCTCCAATGTTCTCTGACAACGTGACCCACTTTGTGCAAAGATCTGTCTGACAGGGTTTACTTTGTTGTGATGTCTGCTGCCTGTCATCGAGGCAGAAGACGTGTTTGTTTGGCTTTCTTTATGAATTTGCACCTACAGCGGGAAGCAGTCATGTGTGGACTTGACGGCAACATGAAATATTGTTTTAAAGTGAGTAAATTTGCTGGGATGAAATAAAAGGGTTGCGTCTGTTTAAAGGAGACGCCTTTATCTTCATCCTGATTAAATATAAATAAATCCATGCAACCCGAGCCACGCCACTCCATCTTTCATTTCTCTCCCTGCTTCGCTCCATCTTCCCATGACTCACTCCCCCTCCCCCCTCTTTCACGTCATACGTTCTCACCTCTCTTCCTCCCAGCCTCTCATCCCTCTGCCTCCTCCTGTCATTCGCCGACCGACTCTCTCCACCAGGATCAAACACACAGCAGGTAACGTTAAAAAAAAAAGATTGATCTATTTCCTTCTTCCATCCCCTGCAAGCATCCTCTTTCTCAACCCTCTCATCCCCTCCTGCATGTTGTCTTCTGCCTCACCCCCCCATTAGTCCATGATATCAGTCACTGACTGAGATGGCAGAGATACCGGTCAGGCTGGAGGGCTGAAACTGGTTAGCAGGAGTTTTTTTTTTTTTTTTTTTTTAAATAGGTATGCATTATTTGATTTATGTTTCCAGCCCTTACTGCGTGTGCGAGGCTCTTCACAGGGAGTCTGGTTTCCACAGCTTTCCATCCATCAGGCTGCGTCACTGTAATCACAGTGTGAGTCCATGGGGGGAAGCGAGTGTGAAGGCTCTTCATTACGGCTGTGGGCTGCAATGAAATGCTTTTTGACGTATTATTATTTTATTAAAAACCATTTCAGGGCGGTGTCGTTTTTTTTCACCGCCACCTACCTCAATGTCTCATTTCCAACTCTCAATTTTCTTTTTTCCTCCTGCCTGGAGATATCCACAATCTGCCGTAAAGCCGTGACGAGGCGGATGTTTTATGTTTTGCAGGATGTCTATTGTGAATATTGTTGCCAGGGAGATCCTCGACTCCAGAGGAAACCCCACTGTGGAAGTGGATCTGCACACAGCCAAAGGTTCCAGAAAAAACAACAACAACAACACATACTGCCTCTGCACCTGTCATGTCCTTCCCGACCTTTAACCCTGTCTTTCTTCCCCAACGTACTCCTAACCTAGGTCTGTTCAGGGCGGCGGTGCCCAGCGGAGCGTCCACTGGCATCTACGAAGCTCTGGAGCTCAGAGACGGAGATAAGACTCGCTACAAGGGCAAAGGTGACCACCGTGACAGCATGCATCCCTCCTGATCTCCGGTCCTCGCCCAGAAATCTTGACAGTTGTATTTTGTGTCCTTTAAGGCGTTATCAAGGCTGTTGGACACATAAATGACACCCTCGGGCCCGCTCTCCTGCAGTCTGTGAGTATCAGAAAGAACAGGAGAAGGAGCAGCATGAAAAATCTGTTTACTCTTGAGTGTGACAGCCTGCTCTCCTACCAGGGAATCAGTGTCCTGGAGCAGGAGAAACTGGACAACATGATGATTGAAATGGACGGCACTGACAACAAATGTAAGCCTGCGTTTCTTGCGCTGAGATATCCGCGCTGACGTGCAGCTGCAGCCGCCCGCATCAGCAGCATCCATGCGTGACGAGGCTTCTGTGTTTCCTCACAGCCAAGTTTGGGGCCAATGCTATTCTTGGAGTGTCGCTGGCTATATGCAAAGCCGGTGCTGCGGAGAAAGGCGTCCCCCTGTACCGTCACATCGCAGATCTGGCAGGAAACGGCGACCTCGTCCTCCCAGTTCCAGTGAGTTTGTGTTTTTTTAACCGGGCACAGCTGTAACGTCTACACACACTGCCTTGTACAATTACTCATTCCCTTTCTGCATTTTTTCCCGTTAAAACCACAAACTTTCATGTGTTTTTTCTCAGGCTTTTATGTGATAGACCAACACAGAGTGTTTTATGGTGACATGGAAGGAAAAACGATACAAGTTTTTTCAAAAATAAAAGTTTGAATTGTGTGGCATGCGTTTGTATGCAGCCCTCTGAACTCTCATACCAAAATAGAAACCAGCGCAATCAGTCACCATTTTTATGAGAAAATATAGTGAAACATTAGTGCACAGGATGGCCAAGGAACAAAGAAGGCCAATCAAGGAGAAAGCTGGAGGTGAGTTAAGAGCAGGGTTAGCTTAGAAAACAATTTCTCAAGCCCTGTTCGATCCATCATGTGAAAACAGACTGTATGTCTAAACTGCAAAACCTCTCAAGAGATTGCTCTCCACCTAAACTGATCATTACTGAGGAAAGAGGCCAGGAAGCACATGGGAAGTTTGAAGAAGCTGCCGTTTCTCCTACGGTTGAGGTAGAAGAAACTACCGATAGAAGACAGCTATAAGTTATGCTCTCCAGAAGTCTAGTCTTTTTTTTTGGAAGAGTGGAATCAGAAAGTCAAATTTGTGAAGAAAAACAATAAGAAGGAGCTTTTTTAGGTTTGCCAAAAGCCTTTTAGAGGACACGGCACAACACTATACATCACCCTTGACACACCCTTCTCCATGTTGCGCCTGGTGGTGGCAGCATCATGGTGTGGCGATGCTTCAGCGGGGACATGGAAGCTGGAGTCCTGGACTGTAGTCCTGGAAGAAAACCTGTAAGAGGCTGGAAAAGTGTTGAGACTTGAGTGGAGGTTCACCTTTCAGCAGAACAGACCTGCAAAATCCAACCAGAGATACGTTGTCATGGCTTAGCTCAAACCGTAGTTACGTGTTAAAAAGGTAACGCTCCTTCCTGGTTTGTGTCTCTGGCAGGCTTTTAACGTAATCAACGGGGGCTCGCATGCCGGTAACAGACTAGCCATGCAGGAGTTCATGGTTCTCCCTGTAGGCGCAGACTCTTTCCGCCACGCCCTGAGGATGGGAGCCGAGCTTTACCAGACACTGAGGAGCGTCATCAAGGAGAAGTACGGCCAAGACGCCACAAACGTGGGAGATGAAGGCGGGTTCGCCCCTAACATCCAAGAGAACAGTGAAGGTGAGAGCTGCGGCCACCTGAAAACGCCGTCCCTCCTCAGATCTGTGTGTTAACCGGCATCCTTTTCTTGCAGCCCTGGAGCTGATAAAGACAGCCATAGAGAAGGCAGGGTTCACAGACAAAGTGGTCATAGGGATGGATGTTGCTGCCTCTGAGTTTTTCAGCGAGGGCAAATATGATCTGGACTTCAAGTCTCCACCCAACGCTGCCCGCAACATCAGCGCTGAGGAGCTGGCCAGCATCTACCAGGGCTTCATTAACAACTACCCAGGTGTGTATAAAATGGCTCCGCTGCTGGTTTCTCTCTCAGCCTGGAAAGACTCAGCTTACTTAATAAAGAAACAGGAGACAGAGAGACAAAAACAGATCTCTGGAGAGTCTGCGCTGTCCTAATGACATACAGGTCTGTGGAGGATGTTTTGATCCTGTGCGACAGCGTGTCTGGTGAGCAGAACGCCGTCTTATCCTGACAACGGTGTGCATGCAGCTCGCTGCGCAGGAGAGCATCTTCATGAAACGTGTGCCGCATCATTAGGATCTGTAGATACGAACGTCCCACTGTGGGTTCCTCCATAACAGGGTGTGATGTTTGACTCGTGCGTTCATTTCTTTCCTCAAGTCGTGTCAATTGAAGATCCTTTTGACCAGGATGACTGGCCTGCTTGGTCACAGTTCACCGCTTCAGTTGGCATCCAGGTAAGATGTGACCACCTTCTTATGAAATTAGATTATTTCAGTTTACCCTAAGGTGTTGTTCCAAGATGTTAAGTAAAAAAGAGTTTAGCTCTGAACCTCAACAAAACAGCTGAGATTTCACAAAACTCACCCTCTGATAATACACATCAAATATCTATTGTGAGTTTTGGTCCTCGCTGTGCGTAGTGGCAAGATAAAATAAAGAAAACACTCATTTTGAAGAGTGGCTAGTCGTTGTGTCCTTGGGTAAGACACTTCACCCGAGTTGCCTGCTGGCAGTGATGTACAGAAAAAAAGGTAACAACAAGTAACATGACACATGACATGCAGTTCACAGGGTTTTTTGGGTTATTTCCCCACACATTAGAGCATGCAAATGATAAAAAAGTATGTAGCAGAGTCTGAGAGTGCTGATATCAGTCCCTTAGCGAGTGACATGAGCCATGTTACATAGATTAGTCCTCCTTCATGAATCTCAGGTAATGAGGTTATCTTGAGGCTTCATTTAGAGAAAGTTCAATTTGATATTCCTGAGAATAAGAGTGAGCAAATAGGCAATAACAGTAGTGTGATTGTCACATGATGGGCCATAAAATTCTCAGCAGGGGGCGATAGCCTCACAGCTCTTAGAAAGAAGAATGCTTCTGAAGCGTTTACCTGATAGGACAGGGGCACACAGCGCAGTGCCTGTGTGGGTGGGATCAGTGGAGATGCGTTTGGCCCTTCTCTGGACTTGTGCAGCATAAACTGAGTCCAAATCCTGTAGAAAGCGTCCCACTATCCCCTGTGCTGTCCTCACCACCCGTGCTAAATCCTTTCGCTCCTGCACTGTGCAGCTCCCATACCACACAGTTATGCTTAAACACATAAAACACTTTCTATGGTAGCTCTGTGAAAGTTTTTAGCAGTTTAATGGAAAGTCCAGTCCGTTTCAGTTTCCTGAGGAAGAAGAGCCGTTGTTGGGCCTTCCTCACCAGGTGGGAGGTGTTGTTATGCTGGACCCTGATTCACAAACCTATAATCAAGGCTGCTAGTCTATGTATTTGCACCTTTTTAAACTCAGCATTTAATATTATTTTCTCCCTTTGATATACTTTACATTAAGTTAGATTGTGCATTGTATGTTATTACCTTCATTGGCTTTGTTGGTTATCGGGTGAGAGTAAACCAGCCAAGGGCTGAAAATAGTTAATCGAGGAATAGTCAAGCGATTAGAGGCTAAACTACTCTATTAGTTGTACTCTAAATAATAAAACTTACATACTATTTTCTACCCTTTTTACTAATTAAGCAAGCTAAACAAAGAAAAACTGAACAAAACTGCACATAAACAGCTGTTCCAAGAGACTATTTATATCTATTTTATGTCTTTGCAAGATGTAGAAGTAATTATCTTCTCCAGTCCCACAAAAAACAAAACAATTTTCTCCAACAGATTCTGGGTCTTTTCTCTGCAGGTTGTTGGAGATGATCTGACTGTGACAAACCCCCGCAGGATACAACGAGCTGTGGAGGAAAAATCCTGCAACTGTCTGCTCCTTAAAGTCAACCAGATTGGTTCTGTGACTGAGGCCATCAAAGCGTATGTCACAATTCTGTTCCTTTTTATTTCATGTAAAAACTCATGCATGTGCATGTGCATGCGCCTGCCGTGTACACAGGTGCATGGTGGTGATACTTTTGCCACTCGCCTGCTCCTCAGATGTAAACTGGCCCAGGAGAATGGCTGGGGGGTGATGGTGAGCCACCGCTCTGGTGAGACAGAGGACACATTCATAGCTGACCTGGTGGTTGGTCTTTGCACTGGACAGGTAAGACATGCAACCATATGAAATGTGTTTTTAAAATACATTGGGATTTCTTTCTTTCTTTCTTTCTTTCTTTCTTTCTTTCTTTCTTTCTTTCTTTCTTTGAGTTTTCATAATAAAAGCCTGATCACTGTTACAATTCCCATTTATAATTCAAAATCCTGCCAAACATAACATGAGTTTGGCATAATATAGAAATCCTTAAGTACAGAAAAACTGCACCTCCATTCCCAAACAGCAATATTAGCTCAAGAGAGAAAAAGCACAAGGTGAAATCATGAGTTTCAGGTAAAACTGGAATGGAATGGATGTTTTTTAGCTTGTAGCAATGTACAGCACTTTGTTTCAGCTGTTGGCTGTTTTTCAGCACTTTATAAATAAAGATGGTATGATATAAATAATAAAATGCTACTGGCAAACATTAGGAAAAATAAATAAGTATTTACTGATTGTTACACGCTTGTCAGTCTGGTCGTGGGGCCATGGAGGTGGGACCCAAACGACAGCAATAAACACAAACACAAAATAACGTCAGTGGACGATTCTTCTTTGTTTTCAGGCCAAAAGTGTTACAGCAAACCAAAAAATAAATAAAAAATACATAAAAAGAACACTGAACAATAGATGACAGACTGCTTAAATTCAAATTGATCTAGATTGGAAGAAACCATTGCAAGGGATGAAACAACTGCAAAATGAAGATGAAAAATACTACAATGATATTTCCAAAAAAAAGGAGCAAAAAAAGTATGTGTACAAACTAATATAAACCAAAAATATTTTAATTTCATCCCAATAATTATTCCTATATCAAGGCATAAAGCACCAGCTTGCTAAAAATAAAAAATAAACTTCATCCATTTCTTGTTACTGTACCAAACCAGAATAAATAAATTGGGGGAATGTTTTATCTGCGCTCACCTGCTGGGAAATGGAAATTGATGGCAGAGGCAAGTACTTACGAGGAAATAGAGAATTTTCATATTTTAGTTCATTAAAACAGTTTGCTTCATTTTAAAAATAATCATCTCTTGAAAGCTAAAAACGTTAAAGTTAATAATTATTGTCTATTCACGTTTTTACTCTTAGAGAATACCAAGATGAGGCCTTCTAACTCAGTGGAAATCATGACCAGACACATAATCCAAACTTAACATTTAACTATAATGTACATATATGTTTTCACCAACATAAAGAATATTAAGCTCCTTTTTGTTGCTTTGTCTATCGTTTAAATGATAAAACAACAAATACTGTCTATCTGATATTTTTTGTGCCTCATCAGATCAAGACTGGGGCTCCATGTCGATCAGAGCGTCTGGCCAAATACAACCAACTTATGAGGTGAGCTTTTGTTTTTTTTTACCTGAATCAGTTCACATAATCGTTCATTCTTAAATTTCATTTAATTTTTATGTTTCTTCGCTTTCGCATCCATCCTTACGCTCTGCTGTCTTCTCTGTTTCCCATCTTTCTTCTCAGGATTGAGGAAGAGTTAGGTGACCAGGCCCGCTTTGCTGGTCACAACTTCCGCAACCCCAGTGTCTTTTGAGCCATCAGCAGCAGTGCACAAGAAACCAAAAGATATTAAATGCTCACTTGTCTCAGTGGAGACTCAAACACACACAATTCACTCATAAATAAGTCTTAGAATAAATAAAAACGACTAGAAAACATACTGTGGCACTGTTAATCTAATGCCTCAGCAAGTGAAGTCACACTTCTTCTGGAGGTCTTGTTAGTTTCTTTTTCTTTCCTGATCCCTCGTATTGTGTGCTTTTCACCCACTCCTGAAATGTTTTAGTGTTTTGTGCCTCATTGTTTCGCCTGTTTCCTGTTTCACTGCAACAATTTACTGGTACTTAATCAGAAACCATAATAAAGTGATCAATATATGAAGTTTTGGACATGGTTTCTTGACCCATCATTCCGCTTTTGTTCTGGGCAAATAGTCTAGAGTTAATCATCGTTTCTCTCTTTGCTTTCCTTCCAAGGACCCAAACTTTGTTCTGATCTTTTAGAATGACCTAGGTCTAGATTTCTCCAGGTTTTCAGAAGTCTTTGAAGGTTTTGTGTTTGAACTTGGCTGTTTTTTGTTTTGTTTTTTACAAATTTTCATTCTATTCCCTGATCATTTTAAAAACAATGTTTTTTTTTTCTTTTGTTTGTTATGTCAAAACTTTCAAGATAGGAAAAGAAGATTAGACATAGGTCTGTAATGTATTAAGTCATTTTGATCAAGAGATGGTTTCTTAAGTAAAGGTTTAATAACAGCTACTTTAAAAGCCCGTGGTGCATATCCATTGACTAAGGATAGATTAATCAAGTCTAAAATAGGGTCATTAATAAAAGGGAATACCTCCTTAAATAACTCTGTTGGCACTGGGTCTAACATACAAGTTGAAGGTTTAGGTGAAGCTAAAATTTTAGATATAGGTCACTTAACCAGTTTTGAAATAAATTGTTCTGAGTTTTGTTTTTATCAAACAGATAAAAGTATTTGGCAGACATAAAATGGTCTTTAAAAACAACGCACTAAATATGAAGTGATTCTCCGAGAGTTACAGTGCAGTGAAAAGGTATTTGCCTCCTTACCGATTTCTTCTGTTTTTTTGTTACACTTATTAAACATGTTTTAATATCATACTAAGATAACCTGGGAAAATACAAACAACAGTTTCCGCCCGTGAAGGGAAAAATGCTCCTCAAACCGACATAGTCTAATGTGAAAATAGATTTATTACGTCATAAATTAATTAAGATGAACCTTTTTTTTCATTTTCACTAGCCACACCCAGGCAGACCTTTGAGAATAAATACAATTCTTGAGCAGAACCTGGCTGTCAACATGAAGTAGGCTAAAATACCTCAGAAAGCGACACATGACGAGAAAGTAATTTACACTTATCAGTTTGGAAAGAGTAACAAAGCCATTACTGAGATTTTAGGACTCAGGTAACCATAGAGAGTCAGTTCCCACGTTAAATGGTAAATAGCCTGAATATATATAGCACTTTTCCAGTCATACTGACAACTCACTATGATGAACAAACATAGAGGTGAGGCTTCTCCAGAGGGGAAATTATGCAAAGAAAACATTAACGACTCATCCAGGTGGTCACAAAGAAACCCAGAATAACATTTATAGCACTGCAGGCCTCCCTTGTCTCAGTTAAGGTTAATTTTCCTAATTAAATAATTTCATTAGTAGGAGAGCTTAAGCCCAAAACCACTGCAGACCCAAAAGAACTTGTTTCACATTTGCAAAAACAACCAAAATGACTGCACGATCATCAAGAATTTTGTGAAAACATTCTGTGAACTAATGAATCTAAATTACGTGTTACGTATTATTGTGTCCCACTACATCTGCAGTGAAACTAACACAGCATTTCCGAAAAACAAAATGAAGATTTTCAAATGGCCTAGTCAAAGTCTAGACTTAAATCTGACTGAAATAATGTGACTTTAAACAGGCTGTTCAGATTCCAAAACCTCCAAGACTCAAGCACACTGATCTTTGCTCCATTTCACAAACTGATGCAACATCTTTGAAGCAGCCCGATGAAAACTGAAGTGGGAGACAGTGAACCGGACACAAGGGCTAACGGCTGCTTCTGCTGCTTCCCATTTGTCTTCTATGTTGGAACTTGGATCTGGAAATTAAATCTATGCAAGACAAGGATAAGGCAAGTTTATTTACATAGCAATTTTCGGTAACAAGACGATTCAAAGTGCTATTGCTTTCAGTTTGGGAGCAGAGCCGGAGAAAGCTCTGCTCTCGATGGAGCTGAGGAGGGAAGGAGGAAGATCTAAGGGTGTGGGAAGGACTACTGATATGAAGGACATCAGAAAGGTAGGGGGAGCGAGGCTGTGGATGGCCTTGACTCGTTACTGAAGGATTTTGAATTCTATTCTGAATCTAACTGGGAGCCAGTGAAGCTGCTGTAGGACTGGGGTGATGTGATCAAAAGAGGGAGTTATGGTAATAAGGCCAGCAGCTGAATTCTGAACCATTTGAAGCTTGTGGAAAAATTTCTGAAGAAGGCCAAAGAGAAGAGAGTTACAATAATCAATGGTGGCCAGGCTATGTACAAGACTTGATGCCGAGTGAGGGGAAAGGGAGGGAGGAAGACGATTAAACTTATGTAGATGAAAATAGGCAGAACATGTGATGTTACTGATGTGAGAGGTAAAGGGTAGATTACTATCGAGGATGACACACAGACTCTTATCCTGAGGTGAGGGGGAGACTAATGAATCATCAAGTGAAAGGGAGAAACTGTCACCTTTGGATAATATTGATTTGGTTCCTATGAGTAGGATCTTAGTTTTATCACTGTTCAGTTAAAGGAAGTTGGAAGCGAACCAGGACTGTATTTTGGATAGGTAGGAGGTAAGGGGAGAGAGTTGGAGAGTAGAACTTGGCTTACATGAAAGATAGAGCTGAGTGTCATCTGCATAACAGTGAAAATGGACGTTGAATTCCTGGAAGATATTACCGATAAGTAGGGGTCCTAGGACCAAGCCCTGGGGCACGCCGGTTGTGACGGGATGGATGGGAACTAAAGGGCCTCTTAAGCCCGAGGGTCTATTTTCCAAAAAATGCATACTGTTACTTTATAAGGTATTTCTCAACTTGTACAGTGCCTAAACTGCTAATCTTGTTATCAACTAACATAGAGGTCCTGGAGGATGATGTGGATGTGAAAATTTGAGAGTAAAAATTTCTGGGCTTGAGTAAATGAGATTTAGATGTCCAAAAAAATTATTTCACCTAAAAAAACAGATGTTTACATACAAAACTTCTTACTTTTTCTGTAAAGAAGGAAATAAACACAATAAATTGTAACTACAACATACTGGTTACATCTGCAGCCAGTGTGGTGTCCACACAACAAGCAATTGATTATTTTTATGCCATTTTGACACAGTTTTGGTACAATTTTTGAAATTTATTCTTGAAATTGAAAATGTGGGATCCTATTATATATTTGGTAGATACTTTTGTAGAGGAGTCTCAGATGAAGATTTGGACATATGATAAGTGTGTGTTGGTCTCAGTCAGCTGCAAGCATGCTATTGTTGTTAAAGAGCTCAAGCTCCCTTGAAAAGCGGCTCGCGGGTGCGGCCAGTAGGATAAGAATGAAACCAGCCAAGAGGGTGGGTGCCAATTGAAGATAAACTGTGAAGGATGGAGCGAGAAAGTGTATCAAAGGCCGCTCTCAGATCCAGAAGAATGAGAATAGAAAGTAAACCTGAGTCAGCTGCCATCAGAAGATCATTGGTGATTTTTATAAGGGTGGTTTCCGTACTGTGACGGGGACGGAAACCAGACTGGAATTGTTCATAAAAGGTTATTATGAGTTAAACGAGAATGAAGTTGCGAGACAACTGTTTTTTCAAGTACTTTGGAGATGAAACGTGAATTAGTGGGGTGAAGATCATTGTAGTTGTTGGGATCTGAGCCAGATTTCTTCAGTATAGGAGTGATAATCGCAGTTTTAAAGAGAGTAGGAACAATTCCAGTGGTAAGTGAGGAGTGAATGATGACAGCTATGAAGGGAAGGATAGGCTGAACGCAGGGTCTAACTAGGGCTGTTGGGACTGGATCAAGCATACAGGTGGAAGAGTTAGATTTACAGATTATTTAAAAGATTCTAGAGATACTTGGAAGTTGAAAACTAGAAAATGGATGACAGAAAAGCAGAATATCACAAGGGAGGAGTAGTGACATGTTACGAGACAAACATGCGAATCATGTGGATTTTCTCATTGAAAAACTGCATTATAGAATTACAGGAGTCTTGTATTTTGAGGACTAGATTGGTGGGCAACCGTCTTCGCTACTTGAAATTCAGAATGACTTCCTTTTTGTTTATTTTTGCAAACTGTAACTTGGAAAATCTACTTTTTGGATACAAACAAAATGCATAATTAAATCCAGTCCTTCACTTAAACACAATACAGTATCAATGAATAATCTTTTGGAACAATGATTTTTATTCTTCCACCTAGAACTGGAAGATGGTTGAGATTTTACAAATAGATAACACCTCTTAAATATATACTATGCACACTGATCAGACATACTGTTGTGACCACTGTTAGTTGAAGTGTATAAAACACGACATGTTTTTTATTGCTGAAAAAATTTTGAGTGACATCGGCCATTTTCCCATATGGCCGCCATAAACTAGGTTAAGTTGCACTTAAACGTTAACATGATAGTTTGATTTAATGTTGATTGAATTTAATTTACTTTAGATAGATTTGCTTATTTTTTGCATGAAATTATTCAGTTTTATTGTAATCTATGGTTGTTCTTTATGTCAGAATTTTGAAAACAAAATTGCGTTTAACCTGACCTTCGCTGAAATGTCAAGGTCAAACTGTGTCCTTTAATGTGTAAATCATTTTCAGTTATTTCCAATTCATTTTCTATTGTCCATAATTGTGATTATCTTGACCAGGGGTCTGCAACCTTTACAATCCAAAGAGCCGTTTTGTCCTCAGTCAAGCTAAATAAAACCCGTTCAGAGCCAAAAAGACAACTTGTATTTTTTTTTTATTAAACTCTACTGGAGGAAATGTGTTGTCATTTTTGGAAGAACCATCGCCATCTTCAGTGGTAAGTTAATATTTATGAAAAGCAGACAGTTTCCAGCCTAGTGAAAAGAAAAGCAGATCTAAAAAAAATATCGCAGATGTTTTTAGTTTCATTCTGTTGTAAAAATTCAATGCAATTATTCCACGAAAACACCAAACTGCTAAATCCTGCATGTTTTATTATATAAATGTTTAACAGCCTTAGTTGGTGCTTTAGCATCTTGAGCCATTGTGGAGGGTCCAAAGAGCCAACAGTGGCTCCTGAGCCACAGGTTGCAGACCCCTGATCTTTACTAGTCAGTCATAACTCTGCCAACATTTGCCTGATTTCAACAAATGAGATATCATTTTTTATCATTTAAAGCGCTCTGTATGTTAAACCGAAAAGATTTAGCACTTAAAGTAGGGGGAAAAATGTCCAAGTGCCTATTGCAGGGGAGTCCAAACTTCTCAAGTCAAAGGAACTCGAGGGCCAAAAAATTAACTAGTTAATTAGTTTTTTTCAAACCAAAGCAATCATATTGATTTTTTTACCTGCTCTACAAAATATGCTCATTTTAAATAAATAAATTAGTCAGCTTGTTGTAGAAAATGAGTGTGTAAATTATTGAAGATCCAAAATTAAAAAAGGGTTTTGCTCATTTGTTGTATTCATCCAGTTTGGAAATTCTTCTGAATAATTTAATTTGACTATTTAACAATAATAAGCTGAACTCTTTTTGGTCTAGTAATATAACAACAGTATTTGGGTCAGTTGTTCTTTGAAAACACTTAATTTGAATAACTGAATTCAAATCAGATTTAATGCACCAAAGTGTAAATTTGAGTAATTAAATATCATTGGATAGATGTTACTATAAAATTAAAGAGAATGTCAATTTTTTGTTTATTAAAAGATGAATACTTTGTGTTGTACTTAACATTTTCAATTGTAGGATTTTAGCTTTTCTGCAATCATTTTGCCCTAATTAAAAACTAAAATCTTCCATCTGCATCAGCCACCTGTGCTGGTGGACCAAATCTTTCTTGAAATACAGTTGGGGGGGCGCCCAAAATCAGTACAGAGGTCACACTTTGGACATGCCTGGCCTATTGCAACGTTTTTTTCCCCTTACATCCAAGCAAAAAGTGACCCAGGCCTACATTCGCTGTCAGTTCACCGACCCACCGGCAGAGGGCGCGCCAGCAGACAAGCTCTGCTCCAGCCAAATCCGCCGCCGCCTGCCGCTGCTGCTCCTCGGGCTGCTGGCTGCTGGCGACGGTGATGAAGGAAGGCTGGAGCCGCGCAGGCGCACG
Organism: Fundulus diaphanus; assembly: GCA_037039145.1. Lineage (NCBI taxonomy): Eukaryota > Metazoa > Chordata > Actinopteri > Cyprinodontiformes > Fundulidae > Fundulus > Fundulus diaphanus. Next base: position 38,139,847 of record CM073130.1, read on the forward strand.
ACGCACAGTCTCCGGACGGGTTGCCATGGTTACCACACAATAGGAGACGGGACAGGGGGCTGCGAGAGAGGAGAGGGAGTGAACGACAGGAGCAGGGAGGAGGAGGAGGAGGTCTGCAGAGCCGCTTGACTGGACACACCGCTGCAACCTTTTTCCCTCCAGACAGATTTAGCTGTTTCCAAACGAGTTCGATTCTCCTTTGTTAAGTCACACATTAGGAAAATCTGTTTAATGCACGCCTAATAAAAACAGATATTTCATGCTTTTTCCCCTCCTTGTGGTTTACTGCGGCTTGTTATTCAAGCGCTCCATTTAGTAAAGGTGACTCTGGAGGGACTAGTCTAAGGAGACCCTCCCTCTTGATCCCCTCCCTCTTCAGAGTTTTGGCCTTCACTCTGCGCCTCTCTTTCTCCCTCCTCCTCCTCCTGCCTCCCCCTTTCTCTCCTTATGCAAATCACGCCCTCACCACTCTCCCTTTCCCTCACTCGACGTGCATCTCTCTCTCTCTGTCTCTCTCTCTCTCTCACTAAATATTTTGACTGTAAGACTGGAGAGGGGGGTACAAAAAAGTGCAAGTCGTCTTGAAGAAAGAAGGGGGGCGAGAGAGAAGAGGGGGGCGCAAAAAAGGGGGACCGAAAGGGGGTGGGGAAGAGGCATCAATTTGTACAGTCTGCAGTTGGCACCCCTGTTTTTTTTTTCTTCCTCCTCCTCTGCAAGGAGTAGCAGGAGATTTCTTCTGCGTTATTGTTATGATCGGATCCCGCTGCAACATGAGCCAGCGCCAGGCTCTGCTGACAGACGCCTGGGCCCTGAGGTGTGCGTGTCGGCGTCCAGCATAAAGCACACGCTCCAAAAAAAAAAAAAAAAAAAAAAAAAAAACACAAGGGGAGAAAGGGAAAGGCAAAGTGAGAGGGAACGCATCGCTGGAAATTATAGGTAAGGAGCGAGAAATAAAAATGGATGCTTACACTCTTCTGTGATAGTGAGCCACGTTTGTTTTTGTATTTTTTTTTATTACCATGCCATTTTACCCACTCTTTGTGCGCTAATCATCATCCTCATCATCGCCGTCATACATCCATCCGCGTTGCCGTGTCTTCTTTTCTGAAGAAATGCTGCACGACGCGGTGCGTCCACATTGCTGGGAGAAAAATGGGGGTCTGAGGGGAGCCGAAGCAATTCGCCATTCCCTATTCACCTTTTCTCTCTCTCTCTCTCTCTCTCTCTCTCTCTCTCTCTCTCTCTGTCGCTACTAACATGTGCGCATCGCTCTGGAAACAGCCTCAGCTCAGGCATCCGTGCAGACCGGAGAAAACATGTATGTGCTGCTGAACACGTCGCTGGCTGGCGCTCCGCTGTGGCAGCATGCATCTGCAGAGCTATGCTCTCCATACCCCCCCCCCCCCATTCTTTATGTGTATCATTAACATTTAGTAGGAAAGAAAACAATCGTCGTGGTGCATGGTCGTCGGTGATGTAAGCAGAGCCACTGCATGCTGCTGCTTTGCATCACACAGACAGGGAGAAGAGGCCAGTTTGTTGATGATGCATGTGCTGCTGCTGGTGTTTGATGACTGGTGGACCACTGGCAGGCCAGCAGCAGAGATGCCACCTGTAACTGAGAGGCATTGTTCAGACCCCCCACAAGATGCTGCTGCTGCTGCTTCTCCAGCGTTATTAATCAACTCATATGCTGCTAAATTAGGGGGCCATGCCTTACACCTTGCTAGTACCTAATTGGACCTCCTTTTTTTTATGCCAGCCTCGATTAGCCGTGGCATAGGCATTCCCCAGATATGTTATGTCCAATTTGACAGGATGGCTTCGTTCAGTTGCTGAAGATCTGTTGGCTTATTCCGCCTCATCACAAATGTGTTTCTTTAAGATCCGGTGACTGTGTAGGTCATTGGTGTACAGTGAATTTAGAATCATCAGCAAATGCCCAGGTAGGCTTTGACGAGGGGCCCAAAGTGTGCCAATAAAATGTACCCACCACCACACCTAAGGTTGGGATGAGATGGTCCTACATCCCGGGTAGTGCCAGGCTGGACCCCCCTTTTGCCTCCAGAGCTGCATTAACTCTTTGTGGTGTACATTCAAAAAGGAGTCTGAAACATTCCTTGGAGATTTTCGTCCATATTGTCGTAATAGCTTAATGTCGTTGCTCCGGATCCGTTGGCTCCATATCCGTGATGCACATCCCCCAAAGGTGCTCCATTTGGATTGAGGTTTGGTGACGCTGGAGGCCACTGGAGATGATTTGATGATTTAGCATCAGGGCTGGGTAACGTGACTTAAAAAAAAAAATCTCCAACTTTTTTTTTTCCAACCGAATCCGATGAATGGATTTTCTTCCCTTTTGTTTCATAAAAACAAATTGCTGAACTTATTTAAAAAAAAAAAACTTACTTTTATTTCAATAATCTCTCCTGGAAGTTGATCTGAATTCAAATTGCAACTTTTTACGAGCTTTAAAACATCAGTATAAAACAAGATGGCCGACCCTTTCGTTGTAAATAATGAAAATATAACACAAAATGTTTGCTGCTAGTTGTGTTACACATCTAAGAACAGGCTTCACTTCACTTGTGTAACTCCGCAGCAGCTGAAAAAATAAGTAAATGAAGAAATTAAAGTGCCTAGTCTTAGGGTAAGAAGGTTTCCTCTTTGGATTATTTTGACAGTCTATTTTCCTAAACATATATTTAACATCGCATGCTATTACCAAAACAATTCCCCCTTTCAGGACTGATTTGGTGCAAAGTTTCATGGAAACCCAGGAGAGTGCATTGGCAAAAAAGAAAAAAATCTAAATTTTCCTAATCTAAGTTTTCAGGAGTTGCAAATTCGATTCAATCGATAAGGTCGATTTATCGCCCAGCCCTATAGCATTATCTTGAAAATTGATTTGCTGTGGTCATAGATGCACATGTTCAGTAACAAAACTCAGGTAAGCATGAAGAGGACTTAAAGTGCACCAAGAAAATATAGCAAATGCTTTTACACCACTCATCCTCAGAGATAGGGTGAGATGCTCTCTCATCGAGGTAATATCAGGTCGGACTCCACTTTGCCTTCAGAAATGCTTTAAGTTTTCATGGCTTAACTTAAACAAGGCTTCAGAAACATTCATCCAAGATTTTGGTCCACATTGAAAGATTTGCACCACACATTTACTGCAGATTTATCGACTTCACATCCATGATGCAAATCCCCATTTCCACCACAACCCAACTATGCTATACCAGAATGAAATCTGGTGACCATGGAGGCCTTTTGCCTATACGGAAGTCATTGTCATGTAAAAAAAACAAACAAAAAAAACAGTTTGTGATGATTTGAGCTTTGTGACATGCTGTGTTATTCTCAGGGATCATGTAGCTATCAGAAGGTGGTGACTCTGTGCTCTTAAAGGCATGGACATGGTTTGGTCAGCAGCAACACCCAGTAGGTTTAAATGATGCCTGGTTGGTACTAGGAGGTCCAAAGAGCTCCATTAAAATAGGTAGTTTGGGCAGTTTTGCTGGGGGAGAGGGATATCTGGGGGTCCGTCCTGGACTCGTTACCTCTCCAAACCAGTCTAGGACAAACACCAGCAGCCTGATCCGTTGATACAAAGCAGGGGGGATTCATGCTTTTATACCATCCATGACCCTGCTATCTAAATGTGACGGTTAAAATTGAGACCCCTCAGACCAGGTGATGTGTTTCCAATGTGTTACTGCACAGTTCTGGTCATCCTGTTCAGATTCTTGACATAGTTTTAGGTTTTCAGCTGACAGTCATAGCTGCCACTGTGGTCCTCTGCTGTTGTAGCCCATCTGCTTCAAGGTTCAAAGCGTTTTGTATTCCACTTACATTGTTTTTTTTTTGGTTTTTTTACCTTTCTCTTTCCACCAACCAGTCTGCTTTCAACAAAACATTTCTGTTCACGGTCTTCGGTTAATTCTTTGTAAACCAGAGACATGGTTGCGCAGGACATTTACAGTAGATCAGCGGTTGCTGAACTCCTCGGACCAGCACACCTGACACCAACAGCCATGCCGTGTTCACAGTCTCTTTCTTCCCCACTCTGGTGCTCGGTTCGAACTTCAGCAAATCTTCTCCCCCCACGTCTAGATGCCTAAACGCATTGAGTTGCTGCCACGTGATCGGCTAAGTTGCTATTGTGTTGCAGTTGAACAGCTGTACCTAATGAAGTGGCCAACGAGTGCCTATTCATTGTACATGTCATTTTTCCCCCGGTGTTTGTTACTTCCCTGATTTCACACTTGCTGCAGCTTCCTTTTATTTATTTAATGCATGCGTAGTAAAGCCGCTACGTGACTCATCTACAATGTTCCTACACTCTAGCTGTTCTTTCTTTTCTCTTACAACCCTGTGCACTATTTTTAACCTCATTTAATATTCATGAGCCATTTTTTTCATCATAGTGGCACATGAATGAATGGATTAGACCAACCCGTTGAGTGCCTACTGCTCACCGTCGAGCCGAACCACATGGAAAACAGGATCTTGGCATTGTTCATTCCCCCTAATGGCTTGCTGGATAAATAAGCATGTGATTCTCCTGACCATAACCAGGTCATGTGGGTTAACCACAAGTAGCTGTGGGTTGTTATGGGGAAGGTGGATGAAGGAGGGCGTGTGGCTCTTATTCCCAATATGCTCCCTGCAGACTACGTTCCAAAATGCCAGCACGCCAGTGTTGTAGCTCTACCAAGCGCTGCATTCTTGACAGGAGGATTGTAGTTTTTCATTTTCCTGTGCTGAAACCTAAGGGCAGAGAGAAGACTGTTTTCAGCGCAGCGAAGAGCAGTTGTGCCGATACAGTGTGGAGCATGCGGGGAATATAAATGTCGTTATTCTGCTTTTACAGTTGTGCGCTCCGATGTCCTTAAAAAAAAAAAATGGCGCCAGAGGGACTCCCTCTGGAGCTATCTGAACTCCAGAGGGAGTGCAGATAGCAAAGGGCGCCAATGACAACCGCATCCTTTTTGCCGTGTATTTCAACAGGATTTCCATTCAGACTGAATCACGCCTTCTTTTCTTCTGCTTCTTTGCAGGTTTCGGTAGCTCTTGCGGGTCGTAAACAACTGGAACCGGTTCTGTCCCTGTGATGGCTTCTGCTGTGAAATGGACCTTATAAACGAAAGATAATGAAAACAAGGACGCACAAAGAATCGGTAGGCACAAGGCCTGCGTTTCGCTTTTTTATGGTTGCATGCCTGCCGAATGTCTCAGTGTTTGTCTCACTATGTCATAATTAGTCAAAATTAGATAATTTTTCAAATCGTCAGTTTTGGCAAAGATGTGGGCTAATCATTCTCTCTCTCTCTCTGTTGTTATTCCTGCCCTTTTTCTTCTTCTTTTCCTCATTTTTGCCTTTACTTTTGTCCTCCTCCCCTCTCTCCCTCTCTCCATTCTGCATATTTTCTTTCAATTATCTCCTGTTCTCCTTCTTTAACACAAACATTTAACATTTTGCACCAAACCCGCCATGTTTTCCCCCTTTGGGTGGACCTTGCAGATGCCCATGCGCAGTGGGCGACGGAGGGGGGCAAGTGAAGAGCGAAGGGGTAGGCGCCCGCACACCAGCCCCACTCGCCCTGAACGCACCGATCGCCAGACGGTTAGAGATCGTCTCTTTGAGCTTGTTGTTGCCTCTCACTGTCTTGACTGTAATGTTATGCATGCATGCAAACCACGATAGACGCAAAACGTAAAACAAAACTGCCTCTGTGTTTCAAAACTGATGTGTGAGTCGTCTGCATGGTTGCTACAGACTTACCCAAGCAGTGTTAAGAATTGCTTAAACTAATTTCTTGTCGACACATTGAAATCTTTGATGCCTGGTGTTTAAGGCCGACGTTCTGTGTGTTTAAGCGTACGCAGCTGCAGGCTTTGTTCTAAAAACAGAACGTGAGCCTATTATGGATTCAGTACAACGGAATTAAAAGTCTTGTGTTGTTTTAGCAAAGAGGTGGCGGCGGCGGTGACGAACTGGCTGGGAATCGCTTCAGCCGCAGATCACAAGGGCATGATTCATCAGAGAGTGAGGGGGAGGAACTTGTATCACCTCCAAAGAGACAGAAAGTTCAGGTTTGTGTTACATTTCCTCAGCTTCTTATGCAAATCATTGAGCAACTTGCACCTTGCTATCTCACACTGAAATATATTGAGTCTAGCCATTATTACCTCATTCTACAATTGCCCTATTTCTTCTTAGGAATCAGCGCCTAACCCAAATCCTCCAGCATCAACACACTTGACCGAAAGCTCAACTCCCTCCACCGTTCCACCTCAAACCTCAGCTGCAAGCCAATCTCGTGAGAGCGACAACGAGGATGGCCAATCCCAGGGCAGTAGGAGTTCAGCCGTAGGGAGCCTGGCCAATAGCAGCAGCAGTCTGAGCAGCGGGCGGGATATAGACCAGGACAATCGATCCTCATCTCCGAGTCTTTCCGCTTCCCCTTTGGGTAGCCTGGACTCTGACTCTGATGGGCCAGATTCACCAAAGCAAGGAGAGCGGGAGAAAGGTAAAGAGGGCGGAGCAGGGAAGGGGACAGGAGAGGATAGGAGAACGTTGCGAGAGGGCAGAGGAGAGGAATCCTGTGGCGATGGGGACAAACGAGACGTAGAGACCGTTGAAGATTCGCCATCTCTGAAGCCCCCTTCCACTCCCTGCTCTTCCTCTGGTCTGACTCCCTCGCTCCGTGGAGGAGGGGATTCTTCGAATGACAGCAGTAGTGGTAGGAAATCATATTTCTCCCTGGACTCCAAATTGATGTGCAAAGTTGAGTATGGCACGCCAGCGGTTGTGGAAGGCAGCAGAATGACTTCCAAAGCCAGCACGCAGTGCACAAACAAGGCGACTATCTCCGGAGGAGATTTTTCACATAACAGCCCCGGCATTCCTCACTCGTTACCCCCTCCTCTCCCTCCTCCACCTGCCCTGAAGCCCCTGGAGCTTGGGGGACAAAACCTGCCGCCTGAGGTTAAGACGGAAAGAGACAAAACTGAAAAAGCAGACAAGCTCGTGGACAAGGCTCAGTCCACGCCTCCTTCTCTGCTGCCACAGTGCGGGCCGCAGCCCCTGTCCCAGTCTCAGCCTCAGACCCAGCCCTCCAGCCATCCCCACCACTACAGCTCCACCGGTTGGCAGGGCGGGGCAGCAACTGGCTGCCAGGGGAGCTGGGGGTACTCCCGTTATCCTGGCAGCCACCACCCACAGCACCAGCCCCCCGTTCAACAGCAGCAACTTCCTTCTGTCTACAACCCTCCGTCCTCTCGCCACTCCTCCTCCCACCCTTCTTACCTCACCCACCCTCACCCCCACCCCCACAGAGAATACCTTCCCAGGTATGCTGGAGGGGGAGGGGACAGAGAGAGGGGGCCCACAGGAGAGCGAGAGAGGGGAGTTAGGGGGGAGTGTGGTGGAAGAGAGATCAACAGAGAGTTTTCTGCCCCCGTTGGCAACAGCGGCAACAGCAACGGAGGGGGAAGTGGTAATAATGGCTGCGGTGCAATGAGCGGGCCCAACAGCGTTCCAGCTAGGGAGTTTGGAGGGCTGTCAGTAGGGCAGAACAGGGAGTACCAAGGTTCTGGGAGAGACGGAGCCAACTTAGGTCCAGATCGAAGAGACTTTGGTCCGGCGTTCCGGGACAGGGAGCGTGAGAGGGAACGGGAAGGAGGAAGGGAGTTTAATCTGCCCAATCAGAACCAAAACAGAGACTTTGGCCCCTCTGGAGCCACAGGGGCGCATCCAAGAGACAAAGATGGCAACAGATGGGGGGAGTTTGGGAGTCAGACAAGAGAGGTTGTGAGCAACAGCAACCCAAACAACAACTCCTTGACGCAGGGAAACCCCCCAAGCTCAACCGGAGGTCTGTCAGTCACCCCCATGCTGAACCGTGACCCCCCTGCGTCACCCCAAAACAACCTCAGTCACCCTCCTCACTCCTCTCTCCCACCTCATCCCCATTCTCATCCCCCAAATTCATCAAACAGGGATTTCCCGCCTCCCATGGACCAGACACAAATGCCTTCATCTGGAGCAGACAACTTCCACAGAGACTATCCTCCAGCTGGAGGAAAAGACTTTCCCACCGGGGCACCTTCTGCCGCTGGCACAAATCGAGAGTACCTAAGCTCCCCTGGTGTGACTCCAAACCTGGGACGAGAGTATCCAGGGACTGGAGGAACGCAACACCCCCACCCGTCTCACCCGCACTACCAGCCTGGGCCCAAAGACAGAGAGAGGGATTCGAACCTGCGGGAATCTGCTCTGTACCAAAGCCGCGGAGGCCCTAATCAGCCTCCTGCACTCTCTCCTTCCTCCTCTTCCAGTCATCATGGACAATACCCACATCCACCTCCTCAGCCACCTGTACATCCCCCTCAATCCTCCCATTCCCAGCCACCCCAATCAAGTCTGGGACCCAGTGCGCGTCCCTCACACTATCAGTCCTCGGCCCAAACCCCTCCGACGCCCCTGTCCCCCTTACCAAGCCCGTCTACCAATCAGATGGGAGCCTTCTCATCCTTCCCTCCTGGCTCTTCCTCTGCACCCGCCTCACAACTCCCCGTGCCAGGCGTGCCATCCAGCTGTTCACCCGGATGCCGCCCTTCATCTTTCCACGGCACTTTGAACAATCACCCTCAGTTCAGTGGCACGTATCACTCCAACGGAAGCAACGGCGGCGCCATGGCGAACAGCAGTAGCAACAGTAGCGTAGTCAGCAGTAGCAGCAACGCGAACTCCCAGGCACTCTCCCCTCAGAATGTCTCAAAGGCACCGCCGCCTCTGAGCAACTCCACCACCAACAACAGCAACGTCTCAACCCCTGCCTTGAGCGCATCCCTTCCTAGTGTAGAGGGACATCCAGATCCAGGTCTACCTCCAACGCCTGTCATCAAGGAAGAACCACCAGAGGACCGGGAGGAAAGCGAAAGTCCTCCGCCGGTGTTACGAAGCCCCTCACCCGAACCAAAACACGTGGATATTCCTATCCACGCCAGCCAGTCGGCACGGTAAATTCAACATGGGACGCGGTGCCTTGCAAAAATGTTGTCACATTTCAAACAACGAGCTTCCATGTATTTTATTGGGACTGTATGTGATAGGCCAACACAAAGTACATCACATTTAACAGGAGAAGGAAAGTGGGTCATTTACTAATAAAGATCTGAAGAGAGGGCAGGATCCTTGTCTTGTGAAACACACCTAAACTAGTTTCCGGCTCAGTAAAACAGACCAACATTAAGCCTCTAAAATAGCCTTCTTGAAGCTCCAGCCTTGATCCTGTTGCATATATTTCCACTATATATAGATTTAATGACTACAAAGGCCAGGTAGTTCAGGTGCAACTTTCTAATTCTATTTGAGCGCATAATCTTGTGTTAATTGGGGGAAAACCACGATAAATTCAAACTTATTCTTGATGTTTTTAAAAGCCTTGAGGACGTTTGTTGTATCATCGTTTCAGAGTGAAGAGGGAATGGTTGAAACATCTTTAAAGGCCAAATTAATGACTTTCAGGGCCATAATAATTGCATGTGAACTGCTCTCTGGAACTGCACACTAGTCTACAGTGTTTCTCAGCAGACATAGGGGGTTAAATTATTTTGCACAACTATGCAAAAACGTGTTAAAGAAAACCGAAAAATAAAAGCAAATACAAATCAGAACGAGCATTTTTAAATATTTAAAGTGCATATGTAATCAGCCCCCCTCAGCAATTACACCTGCAGGTGTTTTGGAGCATGCATCTATTTCCCCTCAAGATTTTGCCCTTTTGTTATCAGAACAGTTCATACTAGGCCAGACTGGAGGTAGGGGCTCTGTGAGCATGAGTTTTTAAGACTTTAATAAAATTATCATTTTTTTTCACTCATTGTAACACACTGTGGCTGTTTGTATGGAGTCCTCCTGCTGGAAGGTGAGCCTGCATCCCAGTCTGAGGTCGTTAGCCGCCACTTACAGGTTCTCTTCCAGGATTTCCCTCTGTTTAGCTCAATACACCTTTTTGTGGGGTGTACAACTAATAGTTTTCCTGTCTTCTCCCACCTGAGTTGTGGGCCGCTGCAGTCCGTCCAGAGTTAAAATGGAAAGAGACGAGATGTTCAAAGCTTAGGATGTTGTCACAAAATCTAACTCTGCTTTAAAATACACACAAATCCCAATAGAGTACATCGAAATACGTTGTTAATACATGATAATGTGTGAAAAGGTTCCTAATTTGCAGGGTGCTGTGTGTTATCCTGCTATGGTTGTCAGTGCTTTTATTTCTGATGGTCAGATTGACGGCAGAGATTTGTAAACATGGTGTCCAATCATCCCAGGTTTCACAAGGTCCTCGACCGAGGCAGCGGGAACTCCTGTGCCCGCAGCGATGTCCTCTTCGTCCCGTTAGACGGCTCCAAACTGTGGAAAAAGAGGAACGAGATGATCGAAAGAGCTCGAAGAGAAGTTGAGCAGAGGGCCAGAGACCTGAGGGAGAAAGAGAGGGAGAGAGAACGAGAGCGTGAGAGAGAACTGGACCGGCATCTACAGGTGTGCACATTCCAGCGTGATAATTGTGGACAGTGTCAGATTTAATGGATTCCATGTAGATTAAATTGATCTTTTTAATGGGTGGGGAGGAAAGTAGGTCACAAACACATGATTTACTGTTCCCCTGTTTTCTCTTTCAGCACCAGAAGGACGTTAGTGCTGCCGGAGGGGGACGCCAGGGTTCCTCCCTCTTCTTCCCCCCCTCGTCCTCTATCATTCTCGACCCTTCCTCTTCCTCCGCTTCTTCCTCCGGCAACGTAGTCGCCCACCCTCCCACTCACCCCCAGCATCACCCCTCGCATCCACACGCTCATCTTCCACCCACGCATCATCTCCACCCCTCCCTGTCCCATGCCATTCCCCACTCCCTCCTCTTGCCCACCATGGCTGGGGCATCGGCGGTGGTTGGTGGTCCTCAGGGGGCCCTGGGGATAGGTTTGGGAGGTCCATATTTAGGGCCTGACACACCAGCGCTTAGAACCCTGAGCGAATATGCTCGCCCGCATGCCATGTCCCCTCTTGGGGCGGCGAGTCGTGCTCAGGCACACCACCCCCAGGTTCACCACGGTCACCCCCATGTCCACCCCTCATTCTTCCTCCCGCAGTTACAAAACCACGCTTTGAGCCACCCACACCACCTTCCCACGGACGCAGCAACAGCGGCAGCTATCCTGGGTTTTTTGTACGGCGGCAGCCTTGAAGGTGGTCCAGGTGTGCCCGGTCACCCTGGGGTGGCGGGAGGTCCTGTACCGGGGGGAATTGGGGGTGCAGGTTTGGGAGGCATGGGTTTCCCTCATGCGATGGCAGCCCATCGAGATCGGCTAAAGCCTGGATTTGAGTTTAAGAGTGACGAACGGGTTTATCCGGCGGGGTCCATACACGATCCCGCAGCTATTGCTCTTGCTCATTCACATTCGCATGCCCACACCAATGCTCACGCTCACGCTCACTCCCTGCTGCTTGCAGGAGGAGCGGTAGCTAATGAGGTGTCGCTCTACGGCACTCCTCCTCCTCCTGCTCCATCTGGACCTCCGCACCTTCAAAACCCAACCCTGGCACAAGTAACCCGACCTCCTCAACCCCCTGCTCCACAGTCACTACCTAATCCTCCTCCTTCATCTCTCCTCCCACCGTCTCTCCCTTCTCACCCCACATCTGCCCCACTGGCCGCCCCCTCAGCCCCGGCACCCCCTTCCGCACCTCCACCAGCTCCTCCTCAACCCACTCCGCCGACCTCCAACTCCTCCTCGCTTCATCACCCAGTGCCCCACTCTTCTTTCCCTAACTCCCTGTCCTCTCACGCGCAGCCGCCTCCTGCCCCGGCTGCTCCGCCCGAGACTTATCCGACTCCCACGCGCTCCCCTGCCTCGTACGAGCGTGACAGGAGCGGAGAGAGGGAACGGGAGAGGGAGCGGGACAGAGCAGCTTTGCCAGCCTTTGGGGACAGAGAGCGAGATAGAGAGAGGGAGCGAGAAAGGGGAGGAAGTGGGGGAGGCGGAGGAGCAGCAGGGGGCAATGGAGGCGGAGCAGGGGGGGCAGGTGGAGGAGAGAATCTTGGCCGTCTCCAGATGTTGAATGTGACGCCTCATCATCACCAGCACTCACACATCCACTCACATCTTCACCTGCACCAGCAAGACACAGGTACCAACTGCTATTACCAATGCTGTCATTGTCAGAGTCGCCTCCGTCCTCCCAGTCCACAGACCTGTCGCTATGAACCGATTTACTGTCAGAAATGAGTTTTAAAAGGTCCGTTTACCAACCACCAACCAGAAGACGCCGTTTACTGATCGCAAAATGCAACAAAAATGCTTCCAACAGTCAAACTGTGTTCTTATTTACAGTTAATGCTTGTAAATGATTAGGCTGTATTTGATTTCTGGTTGGTAGTTTTCTAGTTCCCTGGTTAACAAAACAATACCAACCGTCACTTTCGGAAATGCTAGGAAACAAAAAGTGCAGGACATTTCAGTTTTCCTTGAACAGTCAGCATAACTGTAGCTTTTTGCAACTTTTAATAATGTATTTGGTTTAAAATGATTCGCCAGATATCATGATCATTTTTTTTTTATGTTGCGATATGGCTCTGTTCATTTTGGCCTTTTAATAATATTTTTTACTGATTATCCAGGTTGAAATGATCACACAACATACATCTTCACTGATTTTTATAGCCAAGAATTGAGTGCACACATTTAAGTAAATAAACATGGTTAAATACATGCATACATCAACCACTAACATCTGATAAAATGTGAAGTTGCACCCTGACCACCTGCTTTTTGTAATGATCAACAAACTCTCAGCATCATTCTCCCGGGACATTTAACCAAACTTGTTGGTTCCCTGGCACAGATGAGGCTATTTAGCGTACTATTTAGCATACTATTTAGCGTACTATTTAGCATACTATTTAGCATACTATTTAGCATACTTCAGAAATGTTCAATATGGTAGAGGTCCGGGTTTTAAGAAGGCCATTCCAGAAGCTGAGTGTTAGTCTGTACGGTTGAGATCCTAGTCCAGTTTGACCATCCAACTGTATCCAGGTTTGAAGTAAAAAGCTGATTTGGTGAAAAGTGAAAGAATTTGGAGTTCATCCTTCTTCAGTTTTCTATCCACCAGCTACAAAATAACCCCTCAGCATGACCACCACGTTGCTTGTCTCGTCTGATTGTAAAACTGTGCGGCCACAAATTTCAGTCAAGCTTAAAGGTGTCGGTTTTAAGATTTCTTGGTCGGCACTCTCTCATTTCATAACCGATAAAAAACTGTTGACAGTGACACTGGTTGCTGAGTTGATCCGCCACATCCAAACCAAGTTCCTTTCTGCTGTTTGACAGAGTTTGAGTCAGATGGGTAAAGTTTGAACACATTTATGCAGCATTTGATGCAACCTGGTAGTCGGAGTTGGGGATAATGTAGCACCTGAGTCAGAAAGCTGTGGAATTTGCTGTTAGTTTTGTTGCTAACTGATATTAGCATTGAAAGCTGACAACAAAATTATTTCCCTTCATTTTATGTATCAAGACTTGATGTATTTCCAACCGAGAACTCGGACAATCTGATTTGGAAGTGCAATAAGGAAACTCCATTAGATGTTTCACTAGACAATGATCCCAAACACATCAAAGCTAGTTTCTGGCCCGATAAAACAGGCTAACATTAAGCTTCTAAAATAGCTTCCATGTATTTTATTGGGACTGTATGTGGTAGACCAACACAAAGTACTGCACATTTAACAGGAGAAGGAAAGTGGGTCATTTACAAATAAAAATCTGAAGAGAGGTTGGGATCCTTGTCTCGTGAAACACACCTAAACTAGTTTCCGGCTCAGTAAAACAGGCCAACATTAAGTCTCTAAAATAGCCTTCTTGAAGCTCCAGCCTCGATCCTGTTGAATATATTTCCTCTATATATAGATTTAACGGCTACAAAAGCTAGATAGTTGAGGTGCAACTTTCTAAGGGGCATTTAACCAGACATTAGTGAAGGTCTATGTATATATTTGAGCGCATAATCTTGTGTTTATTGGGGGAAAATCCATGATAAATTCAAACTTATTCTTGATGTTTTTAAAAGCCTTGAAGACGTTTGTTGTATCATTATTTCACCCTTAATAAAGTAGGTTTCCAACATCTTTTAAGGCCAAATTAATGACTTTCAGCGCCATAATAATTGCATGTGAACTGCACACTAGTTAGACTACAGTATTTCTTAGCAGACAGAGGGCGTTAAATTATTTTGTACATAAATATGCAACAACGTGTTAAAGAAAACCTAAAGATACAAGCCAATAAAATTCAAAACAAGCATTTTTAAACATTTAAGGTACTGTGAACTGGTCTTGAGTCATTTTGTCTTTTCTTTATATTTTCCTTCTCAGGAGCCAGACTTTCTTATAATCTTTAAACTCAGTCAGCATTTCTTCAGGCTTTTTTAAAGTTTATTTTGAGACTTTTACCGAGAAAGTCTGACTCAACTGAACCTCAACATTTCCAGTGGAAGGATATTTTTTATTGTTAAGTTGTTCAGCTCTGACCAGTCAGTAATTCAGGCTACATAGAGGCTCAATTACAGAATGCTTAGCAAATAAACTACTTAAAAAGTTGATAATTTAGCACATTGGTACCTGCTGGCTGTCACAGGATTTGTTCTTATTGTTTTAGGTAAATGTATGAAAACTGCCATTAAGGACAGTTTAAGGACAGGATTTTAACCCCAAAAAGGTGATACACAAAACATTATTAATTAAAATCTAACAGTATTGAGTAGATGATCAAGCAAAGACTGATGCTGTAAGATGCATGAAGAAAATAGGAGTGGTTTTAAACCTTCGCCCAGTATTGCAAATCGTTGTTTAGATAGATAACTGGACACTTTATGATGAGTATTTTCTTAATTGTGTTGTTTTGAAAATATCGGAATATTTTTTTTTCTTAGATATTTGAATCATGTTTGAAGATGTTTCTTTTATCCAAAGTATTTTAGGGTCTTCTTGCTTGCATTGGTTTAATTGATTGCTATATTATGCATTGAGGAATAAAACCATATAAGAAGTTGTCTCGTTGTAGCATTGAATGTTTATTTTGCTCATCATGCTCAACTATATCACACGACCCAGAGACTTTGAAGTGTCACCAGATATCCTTGTGTCTGTATTTTGTGTCCTGAATGCATTTGGGAGATCCTGCTTTGACTCACTTTAAATATTTCCTGTATTTCCTATTACATCACTGGCATCTAGCGGCGGGCGGGGTTCACCCCCTGATGGACCCGTTGGCGTCGGGGTCTCCTTTGGCTCGCCTTCCTTACCCAGGAGCAACGCTAGGCACGCCCATCCTGGCTCACCCCCTCACTGACAGCGAGGTGCTTCGCCAGCAGCTGTTCGGTGAGGAGAAGGCTCCTCGTCCATGTACTCGTTCAGTTTTCTTCTCTAAAAACAAAACACTGCTGACAAGTTTGTGAAGATGCTGTTTGTCTCTGGACGGCGACGGCTGAGCCTCCCTCTCTCCTCCCTGTTTTGGTGACAGGTGCTCCTTTCCGTGACTTGCCCCAGCCTTCCTCCCTCACTGGTCCCATGTCAGCGGCCCATCAGCTCCAGGCCATGCAGCAGGCCCAGAGCGCGGAGCTGCAGATCCAGAGACTGGCCCTGGAACAGCAGTGGATCCACCACCATCACCACCACTCCCTCACACAGGACGAGTATTACAGGTGCAGAGGCTTTGTGTCCGCTCTGTCACGATGCAGCAAAGATTAAACGTTTATAGCTTCAAATAGCCCTATAGCTGCATTTTTTATTGATATAAATCTGAAGAAAATGTGGTTGAGATGCTGATTTCACCCCCCTGGTGTCAATATTTACTAGAAGCATGTTTTAAAAGCATCACAACTGCAGGTATTTTAGGGGAGTATCTATCTATCTGTCTATATATCAGATAGTTGCAGGTCTACAGGCTTAACTTGCTGCTGATTCTTCTTTGTGAAATAGCTCAGCGATATGCACCAGTTTGTGATCGTTTGTCACATACAATCCCATTAAATACATTACAACATCACAAAATGTTAAAAGGTCCTAGAGATAAGAACAGTTTTGCAAATTATCAATATGCGATGAAATTGTGGTTCACAAAGAGCATTTCAAACAATGGTTTCTATTATTGAGCTCTTAATCATGCCTCCTGAATCTAATAAAACAGGTTTCCCCCCAACATAATTGCCCAAAGACACTGTTGGGCATTTTGCCATACAAGATTATTGATTTGGCTTTACAGAAATACAATTGAGGCAGAGTGTTTTCACATTAATTAGTAGTCTATTGGCTTGTGGTTCTGTAACTCAGTGGCTTTTTTTTGGGATTTGACCAAAGAGCTGCTGAAGAAAAACCTGGCAAGCCAGGCTGATAATGTTTAGCACATTATCAATCTGGGGCCTAGTCCAGATATCTGGGAAAACGGATACATTTTTATACCTTTCATCCACACATAAATGCCATTTTACATCCCTAAAAACAAATGACTCTGAAAACTCAGGCCAAAGTGGAGATTTCTAAAAACTCTGTCTTTGAGCCTGTGTGTGTACATGACAAGACGAAGTTTTAAGGTCCGGCGCATCTCGGCGCTGACGTCACATGTGTGCAGCCATTGTTATAGACTTGGCTATACAGTGGAGTAAAAACTGAATGTTTTCAGAGAGGTGCTGATTTCTAAATTGTTGTTGACTGTTTATATGTCTAATCAATGTTAATCTGGAAAAATTCACTAACCTACGGCATCTCTGATGTTACCTCGGCACCGCAGCGTTTCCTGCATTCCTGTTTCCCTGCTTTCAATGTTAACGCACACATTGAACATTGTAAACATTACAACTGGTTCAGATGCTTTTTGTTCATTTGTTTTTACAAGCCCAGCTGCTCCAATATGTTGAGGTACAAAGGAGAAACAGCGCTTGGATGTCAGCGGCTTTAGACAGGCACAATGCTGTTCAACACCGCTTTTATTTTGAAGGACTCTGACTGGCTGACATAGGTTTTAGCTTTTGAGTATAATGCCCCCAGATGCGTCTGACATGTTTAAAACAACGGTCAATGGTGACTTTACATGGGTTTGTGTGGATGAAAACCTTTCTAAAAACTATCTTGTGTGCATGGTATTATTTTTAAAACCAATGTGGGGGAGATATTCGTTTTTATAAATATAAATATAAACGTGTACAAGGCATGGGTCTGCTACCATGAAAACCGTTAGGAGGAGGGACGTTCAGCAGAACTTTCTGAGCTGATTGGGCGAAGCGACACCTAGTGCCCTCCTACCAAAGGGTAGTTTTAGCCAATCACGGTATGAAATGAAATGCAGACGTTATGAGAAACCACAACAAGTTACGCTGGACAAGGTGCGCTTCTTTGGATAGTGACACTCGTGTCAATCGTGAATTCTGACAGAACAGATGTGATAGCAGAAGCTACGCGTGTGTCCTGTGCTGCCATGTTTATTTTGGTCCTCACTCGTTTTTCTGTCCTGTTCTTGTGCAGTTTTATCTCTAATAAATTAAGAAAGCAATTACGTAAAAGACTAAATACCAAGACAGCAGCTTCTGCAATTTATATCTGACTCAAGAGATACATCCTCCTTCAGTTGAGCATCCACTGTAGCCAAGTTTTTACTACTAGTAGAAACTAACTTGTTGGGGCTAAAATCCCGTTTTCTGCCTGTCAAACTGTTTTATCTGTGGTAGTTCTCACTGATTCAGTTCAAGAAATGGGAATGAATTATTATTGTACATTGTTGCTGGTGTCATTGTGAGTGAAAAGCCACATTAAACATGGTCTCTTTGTTAAATTCTTTGTTGTATGTTAACACAACACTGTTCATTTCTTGAGTATAGGAGTCAGTTTGTGCTTGAATGATCATTCAAGAATTTGGTGGCTCAATACAAATATAGAATTATTCCTTTATTCAGGGAGTGCGCTGGAAATAACCCTAAAAGAAAATCTTTAAAGTATCGGTCATTAACGCGACCACTTTTCAGTTTGCTGTGAGGGGCCACCTCATTTTTGAAGTGTTCCGATATGTCAAAAACTTTACGATGCCTTGTACTCTCACAGGGTGCCCAACACTTTTTGAATGCAAAGCAGACCCACAGCATCACAGGCTTTGAGTTTATTTTTACTCATAGCCCCTTCCTGTCTTATGAAGAACATCTCATATTTTGAATTCCATGTTTTCCGCTCTTTCCCATTTTGAACAGTTATTTGGAGAAACGGTCCCCTGTGTCACATCAGATTTATACCTCAGGACAACAGTCAAACATTATTTGTTAAATGTTTCTAAACTCTCTGATCAAACTAATAGAGAAAAGCATATTTTTTAATAGAATGCTTTAGTTAAATTCAGTGTAAAGCAGAGGTGTCCAAAGTGCGGCTTGAGATTTTGCAATGTCTAGCGACTTTTTATTTATAAGGGACGATGTGCAAAACTTTTTAAAATACAAAAAAGACAAATTGCAATCTTCTTAAAATGGAAAATGTTTGGTACAACACAAATTATTTGTCTTTTAAAGACAAAGCGTTTTTACTCCCTTTCATTTTCACTATAGAACCATAAACATCCAGTGACTTGAAAACAGACTTAAACTGCGTTTCAACCTTTCTTTTTTTCCACTTAGACCATATCTTGTGTTCAGATTACATCCCATAATGCTGATCGGCTCCTCCTGCAGGAGCATCGCAGCAATCTGCCAGCACAGCACTCCATCCAGCGCAATAGCAGAGTCCAGATTGCCGTTAAAATGGAAACCAGATCCAAACAGCAGTAATCTCAGATTGTTTCATAGCGGTTCTGGTTTAAAAGCCTCTCCAAACTGTGTGGAGATGTGTAGCTGGAATAGATTTTAAAAGAAGTGTGCCATTGTAAATTAAGTGTCGACATAGCGGCCAATCTCTGAAACTGAATTAAAATCCCTTTTAACTAAGAGGAAGGTCGCAATACCCACCTATCTGTAATAGATAATCATGTGAGATGTGTGAACAGAAACCACACAAACCTGAAGCTGCTCCATTCAAACGTGATTGCTTTAAAATGTGTCTCATAACATAAATACTGTAAAATGTTCCAACATTACCAGTTAAAATCTCTTTTACAAAGCTTTCGATTACAGCATTTCTCTCTTTCTGTTCTTGGTTTTGTTAATTGAAAATTTCCACTAATGTTGGCAAATTTGATCAATTAACTTGAATTAACTATAATAAAAACAACAACTGAGGCCCGGTTTAGGTATTGTGTTTGCAAACAAAGATACAGAAAATGCTGCCAATAATAAACCAGTGACAAATGTGTAGTACCCTCCCATCCCAAGGCGTCACCTTTTATCCCAGGTCAGTGCCGTTTTCTGGGATAATTCTACCTTATTTCGCTGATTTGATCCTGGTTCCTGCAGGGTTTCTGGAAAGTACCCCACTGTGGAAAAGCACCTTAGAGCTGCCTTAAAATAACCACAGGGGTTTTTATTAAAAACAAAAGTACTCAAATGAAAGGTTGGATTTGTCTATATTTTTCAGTGTGAGATTATGCTAGTGATTAATTTCTGCTTTTTACAAATTGTTGCCATTTTTAACCAATAAGTGTGGAGTTTGCTGTCAAACTTTTTTTTAATTTTATTTTTTTAACACTATTTTTATTGAATTTTCTTACAGTAACCCATAACATGGCCAGTTATACATCGAACGTCTGTTAAGTTTCACCCTGTCCCCAACCTTCCCTCCATCTAACCCTTCTCTTGATTCACATATTTGTAAGGATAGACATGTTTCTTTGTACCTATATACATATGCTTATATACTTCCTTACTTGGCCATTTGTGCATGCTTATACACATCGTGAGAAGAAAAACGGAAAATTGAATTTTCTTATAATAACACAAAACATGGCCAGTTTTACATCAAACGTCTATTAAGTTTCACCCTGTCCCCAACCCCTTTATTGATTCGCATATTTGTAAAGGATAGACATGTTTCTTTATACCTATGCTTATATACTTCCATCCTTGGACATTTGTGCCTACTTGTGCACACTGTGAGAAAGGAAAAAAAATAATAATAATAGTAGTTAAGAAAAATAAATAAATAGATAAATAAATAAAAAATATAAATAAGTAAATAAGTAAAAAAAAGGGAAGGAACACCAATAGATAAACTAGCAGGGAGCTGGAGGCGCCTTAAAAAAACAGCCAGTCACTCAATAGTAGGACAGCTAAGGCCTCAACGATAGGTAGATAAATAGAGTAAGGTACAGTAAGGTAGGTCCTCAGGCCCATATAAAGTAACATTAGTTCTTATTACATAGAGATTCCAAAGATGGTAATCTGAGTGAGTGGTATATTACTCGCAGTTTATCCATCAGCAGTTGTAGCTTATTTTGATTCTATCGTTTGACTGTCTATATCTGCTGAATTTAAAATATTCGATCAGGCTGTCAAACGTTTTAATCGTTACACACATCCGCTTGTGGTGATGCTGGCCTTTGCAGTAATGTGAAATTAAGCTAATTTTTTCATTTCATTTTTTTCTTAATCTTTTAGTCACCTGAAGAAAGAGAGTGACAAGACCCTGTGAGGGAGGGGACATGAAGAAGAGCGGCTCGGGCAAGAAGAAGACAATGAACACGTGAATCTGTGCAGGAACAGACTGAAGAAAGAAAAAAAAAGAAAAGCACTGAAAACTAAGAGGAAACTTATCAAACTAAAGCTGGACTAAACAGGGAATCCGGTGGTGCAAATGGGAACATTTCTAAGGATGAACAAAAGAAGAAGGTGTGAAAATGTTGCACATTGTCCCTGTAAACTGCACCAGACTCCCGACGTTTCCCTGTATTAATCTTGTTTTGTATTGTGCTCTGTACAGTATATTAGATGGGGGGGGGGGGGGGGGGCTGAGGATTGTGAAGTACAATATGTTGTAAAATACCAGAAGGAATGTGTACATGAGTCTCTTTTATGTCGTTGCATGTAGCTAGGCGCTTCTTCTGAACTGGTGGAGCTTTTGGTTCTCTTTTTAGTAAATCCTCCCCTCTTTTGTATCTGAGGGGCGTTCGATATGCATGAGACCAGCAATTTAGTGTTTCCGTTCATGATGATAGTATTGTTATTATGATTAATGTCGTCCGTTTGTTGATAATGATATAATTATATATACAACACATATTATTTGTATTATTTTTTTACATTTTCATGGTATGGCGGTTCGGTTTTTATTTTTTATTTTCAATTTAACTTGTGAAACAAGATGCAAATGAAGGCAAAAAAAAAAAGGAAATCTGGGAATAAATTATAATCTCTTCTTTTTTTTAATGCTAGTTTCCTGGCTGTTCATGTGTGTGTTTCACATAGATTCAGACTTTTTTTTTTTGCCCCGTCTTTTGTTTTATACAAGTCACTCGTGCACAAAGCATATCATATTCCTCCCACTCCTCCCCCTCTGCATCAGCCTCTCCCTCCCCTCTCTCGGTTGAGTGTAGCTAATAGGAGACACATGGGATGAGTGTGAGGCATGGGATGTGAGTCGCTCTAGTGAACAGCGGCAGCAGCAGCCACCCTGTAGAGCGAGCATTCCTGTCTGCTCTGTAAAAAAAAAAGACGAGAAAAAGAGGAACATTTTGAGAGGAGAAGGAAGGGAGAAGCTGAAAGGAGTGATTTACTGGCGCTGCTGAAGGCTCGGGGTGGTGTGTGCGTGCTCTCGCCGACCAGAGGAATCTCCTCCCACCGGATCAGTGGCTGCGGCCTTCGCTGCCGCCCCACAGATCACAGTTATTGATATGTCCTAGAGGCCAGAAAAGCTGGAGCTCTCCTCCTTTCCTACAGCTGCACAGTGGGGTTTGTGTCATTTAAAGTCACCTTGAATAAGTGTGTCACCGTAACGTAAAGAGCCTTCCTGCAGGACAGATCTCATCTTTTTCCCCCTCTGGTGAAATCACATCTGGGGTTTTATTCTTAGCACATCATCAGTCGTTTTTTTTTCTTCTTTCTTTTTGCTACTTCTTTTGTTCCAGCGTCGAGGAGGACATATGTGAGTCGTAGGTCGATGTTGCTGAATGTTTTTTTGAACACAAAACTCATGCAAGTGCAAAATCATTTTTGTCAGATTTTTTGTTTTATCTTAAGTCAGCTTCTTCTCTCTTCCCTGTTCCTTGTTAGGACCTGCATCCAATGATCACTCTCTCCTTCTGCATCTATATATATATATATATATATATATATATATATATATAGAGAGAGAGAGAGAGAGAGAGAGAGAGAGAGAGAGAGAGAGAGATGCAGAAGGATAGAGTGTCACGTTACCATGAAAATGTCCCCACACTAACTTGGTGGTGGCAACATCCTGCTGAAGTGATGTATTTTGTTTGTTTTTTGGTATTTTTAGCAGGAACAAGGCAGCGGGTCAGATTTGTTGGGAAGATGTATGGAGCTAAATACTGGAAGACCACCTGTTAGAGTCTGGAAAGACTTGATACTGGAGCAGACGTCCTCGTTCCAGTAGGAGAGCAAAGCTAAACGTACTGCCAGAACTACAGTAGAATGAGCTCAAAACACCTGCATGTCTTAAATGGCCGAGTCAAAGAACAGGCTTATGTCTAATTAATAATCTGTGGTAATACTTGAAAACTCCTGATCACACATATTCCTCTCCATCTGATCCGACTGAATTTAAGGTGTTTTCTAAAGAGGAATGTTTTTCAGTTTGTAGATGTACTCTGAAAGGTGTACAACTGTGATAATGGTGAAAGTTGCATCTATGAAGGAGTGTTGAAGTCTGGAACAGTGCAGAGTTTTATCTTAACATTTTCCAAGTAAATTAAGTTAAACTAAAAGTTTGGGTTTCCAGACTTTATTTTGTATTTGATTATCTGAGATTTTCTGAACATAAAGGGCTATTGGCATGATTTTTTTAGCTAATTGATCTTTTTGATTTTTGTGTAACAAGCAGTTAAGCACACACTCCTCAACATGGGGTTGGGAGTTGATTTATTGGCCTTTGGATCATTTTAAACCGGACTCAGGGTCTGGGAACCTTGAACCGGGGGGTCAGTTTAGATGCCAAAGAATACAATCCTGTTTTTTTGGAATTGTGTGAAATGAAAGTATCATAAATCAAACTATTATAAAGAGAATTATCTTTTAATCTAGAATAATCCAGTGATTTCAATTGATTTGAGTTTGTCAAAATGTCAAGAAACATTTAAATATGCACAGCGAATTGTGAAAAAACAAGTAAAACCCATCTAGGTAAATGTTTTAAATTACAATGTACATAATAACAATAAAACCTTGGGAAATATGAAATTAAATCTGAAATTTTGGGGTGGAAAATATGTTGGAACCTCGTGCAAAGTATTGACTCAGAAGAGCTGAATAAAAAAAGCAACACACACTAATCATATTTTATGCAGCCTATCCTTTGTCTCCCACTTCAAGGTTCAGGATTACTGTGTAATAAAATACAACGAAGCTTTAGGTTGCAATGTGACAACCTTACAGTAGCACAACAGCACTACAGTAACAGATTTAGTCCATGAATCGTTTGCTGGTGTTGGTGTTCAGTGGTTCGTGACAGAGCCCATGCAGACAGGCTGCCCAATGCATCACAGATATATCGTCATTGCAATACATTTCTGGAGTGTGTGTTTGAGAAAATGTCTCTTTACAATGCAATAACTCTTCACTATTCTACTGCAAGTGGCACAATTTCAGACGCTGGTGTAAAATCCACCCTGCTTCAAGGAGTCTGTCTGCAGTAGATGTCCACACCTGACACAGATTAGACAGCTGGAAGCACAGGGGAGAGAGAGAAAGGCCCGAGGAAACAGTGCAACTGATATCGCCATTGCAATATTCAACGTTTAATGATTTTTCTAATGTCGTGGTGTCATTTAGCCGTCCTGAGTGCATTTCAGTTTTTAAAATAGAGAGTTCCAATCATTGGCCTCAGTGTTTCACCTTTCTTATAGTATAAATGTTATGTGTTTTTGTAAGTAATTTTCATTGCTCAATGAATGCACAGGTAGTGATTAAACCCAAAAGAGAAAACACCATCGGGTTGAGAATACAGCACTGAAAATCATTTTATCTGCCCATCTGGTCCTAACATGTGACATTCGTTTGAGCAAACTAAACAAGTTCAGCCAACAGGATCTGTCTTTTATTATATGATGATTAAAGTCTCACTATAGCAGCTTCCATGGCCAGTCTTGTTAACATGACACTCCCGTTAAAATGTTTTCTTTCTTTGTAGTTCCCAGAAAATTAAATAGTCCTGATCCGAATTTCAAGAATGGGGAAGAAATTAGATGTATTTGCATTTCATGTAAGTGGATTCTAACAAACGTTTAAGCAGAGCTTCAAATAAATAGATGAAACAAATTATTGAAAACTATATTAAAATTCAAACAGACTGTTTATCAGCCGATCAAATCCAAATCTGTGCATAAATCTGTGATGGCGATTTTAAAATTCTCGAAAGATTCTGAGGGGGTTGAGAGAAAACATCCTGTAACAGACCCAAAACGAATTCACCTGTCCTGAGCTGGAGGATCTGACAAGTTTCCCATGATCTTCAACCCAGATGCACGACCTCACTCCTGCTTACTGCAGCCCAACAACCATAAAACCACTTTTGTAAGAGCAGGGCTTCAAGAAACTAAACAAAAACGTCTTCAAAGGTCATGGCTCCTCCTTCGTCACATGGTTGGCTCTTTGTATTTTGCAGAGGGAGCGCCAGAGATGGGACATTGAGAGGGGGATGGAAGTCTTATTCTGTTAATGAGGAAAATATAATCTGGACAATCGGGATGGCACTGCAGGTGGTTTCTACACGGCACAGTGGAGGAGGACCCATCAAGATCAGGGATGTTGCTCCTTCGAATGAGCTTTTAATTTATTTATTTTTCTTAAATGTATGAAATACCTGCTTATGGTGCCAGTTCGGTGCACAGTGGCGCAGTGGGTAGCACTGTTGCCTTGCAGCAAGAAGGTCCTGGGTTCAAGTCCAACCCTGGGTCTTTCTGCATGGTCTGTTCTCCCTGTGCATGCGTGGGTTCTCTCCAGGTACTCTGGCTTCCTCCCACAGTCCAAAAACATGACTGTTAGGTTAATTGATCTCTCTAAAAATTGTCCTTAGGTGTGCGTGAATGGTTGTTTGTCCTGTGTGTCTCTGTGTTGCCCTGCGACAGACAGGCGAGCTGTCCAGGGTGTACCCTGCCTTTCGCCCAGTGAATGCTGGAGATAGGCACCAGCAACCCCCGCGACCCCATGAGGAATTAAGCGGGCCAGAAAATGGATGGATGGTGCCAGTTTGCGATATTTGTAGCATTCTTTAATTGCAGTTGGTAGCGCTGTTGCCTTGCACCAAGAAGGTGCTGGGTTCAAAGCCCGTTTTTTGGCATGTAGTTTGCATGTTCTCCCTGTGCATGCATGGGTTCTCTCTAGGTACTCGTGCTTCCTCCCACAGTCCAATAACATTAGGTGTGAGCGCATGGTTGCATGTTTCTGTGTTGCCCTGTGGTGGAGACAGTCACCCTGCCTGGATAAGCGGGTGCAGATAACAGATCTTTGCCAAGGATTGCCAGAAATCTGGAGATTTCACCATGCAGACTTATCCGATCAGTTCTGATATGAGCTAAGTTGGCGTTTGTTAACGCAGAAGCCAAAAGAACTTAATGGAAACCTCTCCAGAAAGAAAAAGAAAGCTGCGGATGAACTTTTGAGTTTTTAGACACAGAGGCGTGTCTTATATTACAACAGATATCTATAAACATCACTCTCAAACATCCTTCACTCCTTTGAATTTATGGCTTTATAGCTTTTGGGTCAGACCATTTGAACTTGTTCACATGTGGTATCGTATTAACCAAAAACAAAGATGTAGTGATTTATTTATTTGGTGTTATTTTTGCAATAGATGATACAAGATTTTGAAGTGTAGTGAAACTGACACAAATGCTTTAGGCAACTTCCTAACAGAGAAATAAAAGCAATGTTAAAGTGAATAAAATAGTTTTTACTGAAACTGCTAAAGTAGTTTCATTATGTTGCTTTATTTTCATATCAGTTACTCTGTCATCAAAGTGCTTCACGTATTCCCTTCCTGCTACGTGTCAGGCAGGAACACCATTGCTGGAAATGTCCTGTGTCCAATGCAAACGAGAGGACAGTTTCATCAACTATAAAATACCTTAAACTGCTTTGATGTTTTAGAGATTGGAGACCTTTTAGGACAATAGGAGTCTACTTTGGTCTTAGCTTTTGGGTTCAGCCTCTTGGCTGAAGCACACTTGGATCACACAGCAGGACAAACATTGGAGGCACGCCAGCAGGTCCACTCTTGAACGACCGAAATAAACAAAAACACATTCAGGTTTTGAAGTGGGCTTGAAAAAATCTGGACTTTAACCTGATTCAAACGGTGTGGCACGAACTTCATTTATGCTTCAAAACCTTCCATTGTGGATGAATTGAAGTACTTTTGCAAAGAAGAGTGGGCCCAAATTCCTCCTCATGAATGCAAAACACAAACGCTTGATGGCATTTGATGGAAACCAATCATTTGACTTCGGGGGAATGTGTTTTTAACTAGTAAAAACCATACTTTGAAAATTGCATTATCTGTTTATGCGGGTCATCTTCCACATTGATATTTCTTTGATGAGAAAATGCTTAAACGGGACAGAAACAGCAGGCATTTGTAAGGGAGCACAGAGGTTTTCACAGCACCGCACTGCATCTGAACGAATCCCACTTTAAAAAGGACATTGACATCTCCGCTGAGGAAATACATCCACACTCTTTGGATAGAGATTATTTTGACGCTGCCAAACGCTTCGGATTGATAGGATAATATGAATGAGGAGTCGCTACCGCCCCCTACCGGAGCACCGCGGGATTTTCACTCTGCAGCACAAAAAGGCTCTTTTCACTTTTCAGTCAAGACAGTTTAAATTTTATTCTGAAATGATACATTGACCGTACATGAAGTAAAAAGAGTCATTTTACACAATAATTTCGCTACTCATAATCAATGTACACAAGGCATAACGGGATCCAATTACTACTTACAATAAATCACACTTTACTATCATTCCTAACACTTGCTGTTTGTGCCCGTCTCTGTTTCCGGGGTCAAACAGGCATCAGCAAACAGGCTTAAAACGGAGGCAACCGGAAAGGTTTAGTTTATAATTAACACAGACAAACAGGTAATTACAGTACAACCAAGCAGCCCGGGCATTAATGTGGGCCCGCTCCCTGCACACCGTCACTCTTGTGCACGCTTCTCACGTGTCTGCCCAGAGACTCCATCCATTTGAAGGACTTGCCGCAGTAGGCGCATATATAGCGTTTCCCCTCGGTGTGGATGGTCTGGTGTCTGTTCAGGGCGCTGGTGGTGATGAACGTCTTCCTGCAGATGTCGCACATGTAGGGCCTCTCGCCCGTGTGGGTCCTGATGTGGGCAGCCAGGTGGGAGCAGTTGGTGAAGCGCTTCTCGCACACGGAGCAGATGTAGGGCCTGTCTCTGCTCTCCTCGCCGCTGCTGCTGCCGCCGTTGTTGCTGCTGCTGTTGTTGTTGTTGCTGAGGAACTGCTGGAAATACAGCGCCTGGTCGTGCAGGCTGGTCGCCAGGCCCGTGTGGGGCGAGATGAACTCCTGCGCCTCCGGCTCCAGGTCCTCCTGGTTCTCCGCGGGGTCGTGGACCATCCAGAAGTGCCGCTTGGTGGCCTCTGCCTGCGGCGGGTCCGGGTCCCCTTTGACCTGCGAGGTCTCCGGCAGCTCCTGGTCCACGCAGCACACCTCGTCCTCTTCCTCCTCCCCCTGCTGACGCTCCTCCTCGCAGGGAGCAGCCACTGCAGGGGGTGACTGATGGGGCTGGACGGAAGGAGAAGCAGGAGGAGGGGGAGGAGAAGGCAGCCGCTCGGTTTCGAGATAATTGTCCGGTTCAGGCTCTAGAAAAAGAAAAAAATACACCGCAACAGTTTAATTGTAATATAAAATCTAACACTATGTCGTTGCGCGGTGCGTGTTTTCCAAGAGACCCACGCCAGGACCTACCCGACTTGCGGAGCTTCAGCTGCAGCCTGAGCTGCCTGATTTCCAGGTCTTTGGAGCGTAAAATCTCCTCCTGGTACACCGCTATTGTCTTCTCCACCGCGCCTAAAATCTCCTCCGCCACCGAGGACAGCCTCTCGTTGAGGAAAACTCTCAGGGGCAGCATTTTTTTTTTTAGATGGTGGTCAACCTGAAAACCTGCACGATCTCAGCAGCGATTGAAGACGGATTTCTCCGGGTCCGTGAACGTCACGCTTCGCTTGTAAACACGGACGTGAAACCAAGAGTCACGTCAGATTACGTGCGACGTAAAAACAGAGTAGCCCCCTTCTGGATCGGAGGGTGAATTAAAAAACGACTACAAAAAAGATAATAATAATAATAATATCTGTTATTCTTATTTTATAATAATTATTATTTAATTATTAGTATAATTAGTCCAAAAACATGACCGTTAGGTTAATTGGCTTCTCCAAATTGTCCTTAGGTGTGAATGGTTGTTTGTCCTGTGTGTCTCTGTGTTGCCCTGCGACAGACTGGCGACCTGTCCAGGGTGTACCCCGCCTCTCGCCCAGTGAATGCTGGAGATAGGCACCAGCAACCCCCGCGACCCCATGAGGGATTAAGCGGTTTGGAAAATGGATGGATGGATAGTATAATTATTAGTATAATAACAATAGTTATAATAAAAATGTATATATTATAATATTATTTCAGGTTTTATAATAAAATAATCCAAATGATACTTAATTCTAGGCAAATAAAAAATATAAATAAAAAGTTGTGACAACCAATTTTTGTCTTGACTAGTGAATATGTAATTTTATAGCAACAGTTGAAACAATATATTTGTATACATTGTATATATATATATATATATATATATATATATATATATATATATATATATATATATATATATATATATATTCTTCTCACTGTCTGACTTGCATCTACTTTTAGTTAAATGTTAAAAAATTATAAACATATACTACATGGCCAAAAGTATTCAGTCCTTTGCCTTGACTCACATATGAACTTAAAGGAACAATAAGTAATAATGACACCTAGTGGTTAACATTGGAACAACACATACACAGTCCGCCATTTAGTTAATGGTTAAAAGTTCTTGTCAACTATATTTTTTTACTTACACAGAATAGGTACACAACGTTGTATTATGTTCTATTTCTGGTCCTTTTACTGACGTCCATGTTTGCAGGCTGCTGCTCTTTTGCCTAAATAAAATACCAAATGATGCGCTCTGTTTTGGGAACCCTGGTAACTCTCATATGATTGGCTCAGGAACCAGGAGGTCAACACGAGCTACATTCTGAACCAAAGTTGTTCCGCACCGTCCCGGTTTGAAAGGAGAAAAGTGGGACTGAGACATTGTTGATGGAAAGGACTGATTGTTTATAGGGAATGTTACTTCCACCCCAGGTGAGACATGAGAATGATGTAGGTTGATTTTACAGTAAATACCTTTCTTGTAGCTCCTTTAATGCATCGGGTTCAATATGTCGTTGGTCCACCCTTTCCAGCTATAACAGTTTCAACTCTTCTGGAAAGACTGTCCAGAAGGTTCTAGGGTGTGTTTATAGAAATTTTTGCCCTTTCTTCCAGAAGCGCATTTGTGAGGTCATACGCTGATGTTGGACGAGAAAGCCTGGCCCTCAGTCTACGCTCTAATTCATCCAAAAGGTGTCCTACCGGGTTGAGAGCAGGACTCTGTGTAGGCCAGTCACGGTCATCCACACCAAACTCTCTGACCCAAGTCTTTTTGGACCTTGCTTTGTGCACTGATGCACAGTCATGTTTGAAGTGGAAGGGGTCATCTCCAGACTGTTACCACAACATTTGGAGCATTGAACTGTCTAAAATCTCTTGGTCAGCTGAAGCATTCAGAGTTCCTTTCCCCGGACCTAAGGGGCCAAGTCTGGCTTCTGGAAAAACAACCACACACCAGAAGTTCACTGAGCTCGGAACTGCTTGTAGAAACAGTCTGCATGCCTGGGTGCTTGATTTTATACATCTGTGGCCATGGATGTGATTAAACATCTGATACTTTTGGCAATATAGTGTACTATAAAGTTTACAAAGTTATCAGATCATGGCATTTGAAGTTACTGCTGCCGTACCTGTGGATTTATTTTAAGGCCACACCTCAAACGCAATGCTTCCTTTTTTGAGATAATAGAAAATCCACAAGTCTGGTTCCTTCTTGCGATAGACTGGCGACCTGTCCAGGATGTACCCCGCCTCCCGCCCATTGACAGCTGGAGATAGGCACCAGCACCCCTCGTGACCCCAATAGGAATAAGCGTGTTGGAAAATGGATGGATGGTTCATTCTTAAGTACAATTTGCCAGACAGTGTTTGGCCATGATGTGTGAAATTATTGAAGCAACACTTCAAGATATCAGTCAGGAAGTTAAAGATGGAGCAAAAATGGGGCTTGAAAAATGAAAATGGTCAACTAAAAACATACAGCCCAATAATTTATGTTTTATGTTCTTGGAGTGGTCACCACAAAACTCTAATCTCAGAGTCACAGGAAATGTGTGGGTAGAGCTGAACGCTGTATTTCTAATGGAGCTTTCTGAATCTAGAGATTTTTCCTAGTTTTCTAGATTATTCTAGGTTACACACCGTCTTGACAGAAAGCAATTGCAAACATTAAAACTAAGTTTCGTAACACATTCTTGACTAGATTTAGCTCTAGGCACTGCTACCACATGGAATTGCTTTTATGTGAACCAATCTGTTCTTGCTCTACCCAGTCTTCTTGTCAAAGTAGTTCAAGCTCAGTCAGATTAGATGAAGAGCATCTGTGACATCGATTTATAAGTCTTGCCACATATTCTTCATTGGATTTAGGTCTGGACTTTGACTGGGCTGTTCTAGCACAAACACACTTGAACCTAAAACCATCTTGTCGTTCTGCTGGATGATGAACCTTCACCCCTCTCCGTGTCCCCATAGCACGATGCAGCCCCCACCGGGGGTTCACCGTCAGAATGGTGTGTTCAGGTTCACCTGCTGTGTTAGTTTTCAGCCAAAACTTTGGTGTTTTGCAAGTTGGCCAAAATGTTCATGTTTGGTTTCATCTGAAAAGATCACTTTCTTCCACCCGTGTGCAGCATTCTTGTGCCAAACCTTTCGTTAGATTTCCTGTCGCTTTCTTACATCAATGGCTTGCTTCTCGCCACGCTTCTGTCAAACACCTGCACAATTAATAGTTGTCCAGCGTCCTACACCTGAGCTCTGAATCTCTGCTGCTCCTCCAAGCATCACCTGTGTTCATTAGTCTTCTGGGATCCATTCATTCACTAATTATGTCTGAGAAATCTGTGGGGCCTTCACAGAAGAGCTGAATCTACAGACTTACACAGAGCCGGGCTATTAATTAGATGACCTCTGAAGGCAACGTCACCCTGGATTTCATTAAGGGGGTCTGAGTGCAGGGGGCTCAGTACAGATGCTCACAATGCTTCAGATTTTTATGTTGAATCCTGTCACCGGTTCGTCATGCAAGATCCCAATACTGACACCTAATTGTGAGACAAAAGGGGCACAAGTATTTTCCAAACTAAGCACTGCAAGTGGTTGCATGCAGCCAATTTCTTAAAGCGTTAATGTTCGTGCTTCTACCTTAGTGACACTATTCAGTCTTGCAGTTTCAGCTCCATGAGAAAATAAACTAGACATAAGATAAGAGGAAAGCAAACATTTGGTACCTTTTTGTAACTGCAGATTGCAAAGAATCCTGGAAAATTGACCTCAAGCTCAGAAAAATAAAAATAAAAAAAGACTCAGCTTAAAAGAAAGAAAAAAAAAAAAAGCCAATTTATATACTCCCTCCACATGGTCGAGACTTTTAGGTTGCATTTTTAATTTATCCCATCAAATTATATTTACCGCAGCTTCTTTTAATGTTTCAGGGTTAAAATAAGCAGTTTCTATACATTAATCCAGTTGACAATGCCATATAGTTCATGTTCATCCCTAGTTGAATCTGACTTCAACCTTAGGATAAAAATAGCAATGAAGTCCCTCAGGGTATTGTCAGTGCTGTAATAAGACACCCTCTGCTCAACATTTCGGGAATACCAAGCCCAGCCATCAGAGGACCACTTAGCGGCTTGGTGAAGTCGCTCAGCCCATGGACAACAGGGCGTTCTTTAAAATAAGCTGTTATCATACCTAAAGATTTCACTGTAAAGTCAAGATAGGAGTCACAGAGTCAACCAAAACACAGATGTATCGTCTAAACCGTTTATTAGAGTATTTCCTTATAATTTTCCCTCCTACCCGTGGATCACGACACAATACAACCATTGTGTAATGGACACTTTTCTCTCGGCAAAACGAGGGAAAATAAAAAGAAGAAGTTGGATCATGCACGTCTACAGCGAGGGAAAAGCCACAGATCTTCACAATCACACGAGGAGACACCAGAATAAAGACAAAAATATGCGACTGACAAGAGCTGTGACACAGTTTACATTAAAAAAAAGTTTTTAAAGAAGTTCGTAAACCTTTCAAGTAAAGGCAGAGGACTGCGCGTCCACATCAGGTAGTCAGCCTTTACAGCTTGAGCACTTTGTGTGGAAGTTAGTTTTGCACGCGGGTCGTTCTCAGTAGACTCATCAGTGCAGCACCAGTGCATGTGTCAGCCTGTCCCTTTTTTTCTTTGTAGGGAAAAATATACCAAAAAAGATAAAAAGGAAAGGAAAAAAAAAAAAAAAAAAAAAAAAGAAATGCAAGGGAATGACAACATTACACAAATGGTTCAAATAAGTACTGCGAGTTGAGGGACCTGGTCTGGTTTGGGTCTTTATGCCTTGGCGTTGATGATCTCAATGAACTCTGGTTTGAGAGAAGCTCCACCCACGAGGAAACCGTCCACATCCTTCTGGGAGGCCAGTTCTTTACAGGTACCCCCAGTTACTGAACCTAAGAAGCGGAGTTGACGTATGAGAGGAAAATAACGTGCAGCAGTTATCCCATAATTGTGTTTTATTTTATTCAAATAGCTCACCGCCATAGATGATTCTCACAGAGTTGGCTACGGCCTCGGACACGTTGGCCTTCAGCCACGCTCTCAGTTTCTCGTGAACTTCCTGAGCCTGAGATATCACACAGAAACCGTGTTTGAAACCGCGGGGCAAGACCCCTTGAGCAGAAACATTCAGTTATTTCAAATATTTACCTGCTGCGGAGACGCAGTCTTGCCGGTGCCAAT
This sequence comes from Fundulus diaphanus, assembly GCA_037039145.1. Taxonomy (NCBI): domain Eukaryota; kingdom Metazoa; phylum Chordata; class Actinopteri; order Cyprinodontiformes; family Fundulidae; genus Fundulus; species Fundulus diaphanus. The sequence continues at coordinate 38,173,239 of CM073130.1, forward strand.
GGCCCACACAGGCTCATAGGCAAGCACGACCTTGCTCCAGTCCTTTACGTTGTCTGTCAAAGAGATAAGACTTGGTCATTGTGCAAGCAGTCATATTTCCAATCCCCCTCTCTCTGAAAGGGAGTTGCGTCACTCCGGCTCCGTCCTGAATGCTGCTTACCTGCGATGACTTTGGTCTGGGCAAACACCACTTTCTCCGTGATGCCTCCCTCCCTCTCGTCCAGCTTCTCGCCGATGCAGGCGATCACGCCAAGACCGTTCTCCAGAGCATGAGCAGTCTTCTGGCCGATTAGCTAATAAACCAGGATTTAAAAAAAAATTAATAAAATGCTGGAAATTCAATTCATCTGTTAGAAGTCTAAACTGATCGGAGTGAGGCATGATCATCTTGAATTACCTCGTCGCTCTCGCCGAAGACGTGGCGCCTCTCGGAGTGTCCCAGGATGACCCAGTTCACGCCGCAGTCCTTGATCATCGCAGGGCTGCAGGCAGGGAAACGGTCAGGATGAAACCAAAACGGCATTAAAGTCGTGTTACAGAAAATCCACTGGACCGGTCTTCCTCTCATTACCTGATCTCCCCAGTGAAGGCACCCTTGGCAACCTTGTAGCAGTTCTGAGCCGCCACGCCGAACTTGCCATCCAGTTTAGACCTGGCGAAGTCCAGGTAGATGGACGGAGCACCGCACACCACCTCTGTGAACAAAACAGAAAACACCGACGTTTTATAATCCGTTTTTTTAAACTACGAGCTGCAGAATGCATCCATTTGCAACGTCATAACGAGACACGGGCTACTGGGTGTCACGACGTTGGTTTTCGGCTGTGTGGAACACCTATTACTCCACACCCATTACTGCACACCGGTTAAAAATGAAGGGGCTCTTGCACATTTTCCTTGCTTACAAGAAAGGCAAATTTATATTACATCTCCAATAAAAGGCATAAAAAATTAGAACCTGTAACAATTTCATTTTCAAAACTCATTACAGTGTGATGTACCTTTAATATTTAGTTAAAAAGAAAAGATTGGGGGCATATGCTTTGAAGCATGACTGGGGATAATTTTGTGATTCCTTCTTTTAGTGTTGAATGTGACAAACTGATGAAAAAAGGATAGAGAGAGCAGCTATGAAAGCAACCGAAAATTAGGTTAAAACCAGTATCCCATATATCAATCAAAGTATGGACCTCCTTTTTCTATCAACTAAAACGTGCATCAAGGTACAAGGATGATGCATTTACTGACCAAAAAAAAAAAATGAGATTCTAACCTCAAATTTTCTATATTTGACCAGTCAATGCATTAGTTTCATTACACCCTACAATTAGCACTCATGAAATAAATATAGATCAATAAAATGGATACCTAGTTTGTAGAATTAAAACATGTTCTTTAAAATAAATAATTCTTTGCAGGAAAAAAAAAAAAAGAGCTAAAGCAACAAAAACATTGTTTAACTTAAAGTCTTCAATGAAAGTTGTCTTATTATGTCTCAGAAGACGGCTCAGTTTTATATCATTATTAGCCAAAATAAAATATTAGGAGCCATAGTGGGTGGCCTAAAGAGCCACAGGTTGCAGACCCCTGGCCTTGTTTTTTATTTTTTAAGCTTACCAGGTACCTCACTATTCAAAATCAAAAAGCAATGAAGGCCATCAGAGCTTTACAAACATTGCTAAGTTGATGGTCTGCAGCACTTTCCTTGCTGTGAACTGCAGCAGACTGTGACGATCAGAGTACAGTGAAGTCAAGACACTGACATTCGCAATGTAACTGTATCTTTGGGGTTATGGGGGTCTATATTAGACGCTGCATGGCATTACTGGTTTGGGAAAAGGTCATTTGTCCTGGGCTGGAGTCATCTGCATTAAAGGTCTGAGTTCAGCTTCAAAAAGGTCACCGAGGGGGCCGCATTCTGCAGAGGTCGAAGACCTGTCACGAGCCCAGAGTTCAAAAGTCAAATGAGCAAAAATAACCAAAGCGAAGAGAACAGTTTGGGGAGGAAACTGTTTAAATTTGACAGGTGACCAGAGCGTACCAAGGATTGAGTTTAGCACCGTAAAGGGGTGGATTCGTTGTGGGGAGCAAGGTCCAAGGATTTGCTCCTGAATAGGTCAGGCTTGCTGAACTCAATGGAGTTGCATAACGCAGAGCTGCAAGAGGGATCGACATTCAGTTTCTGCCAGCAGCTTCTTCCTCTGTCTGGTTCGACTCCAGGCTGCAGAGGCAGGCAGCAACCGCGCAGGCGCTGCATTCAGACAGGCAGCAACAGCGCAGGCGGTGCATTCAAGTCACGTTAGGGGGGAAAAAAAAGGCCACAACTTTACAAAGTAGATACTATAGACGCACGATGTGAGCGCTTATGCCATTCAAAACACGCGTGACTGTGGTTTGTTGTCTCGGCATTGTTCGTATTAGCACTAAAAGAGCCAAGAACTGTAAAATGGCGTTAGGCACCGCTTGAACCTGAACGCACCCCGGCAGTCAGCGGGACTACGTGCTGCTGGAAGCGCACACCCACCACCACCGACATGACGGAGAGAGCCCTCTGTGTCCTTCATCCGTGTCCCCTCACAGCTCCCAGCCTCCGAGCTAAAGTCAGCCGGGTTCAGAGTTAAAATACAGAGTTTAACTTTTATTAAGCGTATAAGAGTAAAGCCGGAGGAGGCGATTTGTGATGCTAAAAAGTCTCACAGATTCATTGAATGGCCGAGCCGTTTCCGACGTAAAACGGGTCAGTTGCGTCAATTCAAACGTTCAGGCTTGTTTGAAATAAGCAAAATACGTCAAAGTTTAAAGAGGAAATTGTGTAACTGCTGTCAGAAATCCCTACGTACCGACATTGGGGTCCACCTTGCCCGCATTCATGGTCTGGATGAGCTCCCCGAGGCTTTTCTTGTCGCCGTTCATTTTCCAGTTGCCACCGACGAAGAATTTTCTGCTCATGTTTGCGGTTTTTTTTTTAGCGGGCCTTCAATGGAAAAATAGAAAACGACTAAAAAGCCAGGGTCCTTGCAGTCTGGGGCGAAAGAGCGAACGGCAGAGGGCAGCTGAGGGTATTTATCAAGACGGAAACCCTGACTCCTCCTCTCCTTCAGTGGATTGGTCCGTGAAGCGGGACGCCCGTGAACGCATCTCCATAGATCAGAGACGAGAAAGGGGAAGAGCGAAATGTCATGGTGTGTTCAGGGATTGTGGGAAAACATAGTGTCATAAGTCTCTTGCAAAACGCAACAACAAACGCATTTTTGAGCTCCATTAATCCTTATAAAACGGCTCCGAGAGAGGGGAATAAATGAAAGGGATCCAAAACAACCACTTGTTTGTAGCTGATGAATTATTTTACCACATTAAATGTAACTGGTGGCTACAGCGGCACAGCTGATCGGAAGCATAGGTGTTGGTGATGCTTCTAAGTGCTATCCGTGGTATGTCAGTTTTGTGCAATAATCGTTCTGATTTTCACCAAATATCATGACATGCATATTATTATTATTATTCTTTTTTCTCAGATTGGCTCCAGTGTTTGCAGTGTTCAAATATATGTAAAATTTCTATTTAATCGGTTACAAAACAGGGAGAGAGTGTCAGAGGAGTAAATAGAAGCTGAGCACATAAAGTTTATTAATATTAATATTTTTTTATGTCATTGTCATTGTCATTGCACATAACTTTTCGTTTTTGTTTTGAATTAACTGCTACTAAGAAAAAAGAGACGTGCTTTTATTTTACATTTATATATGTTTTTCAAAACAGTCAAATAAAACGTCAGTGTACTCCAATGTATCACTCCATACACTGCCATCTACTGGCCAATAAGTAAATGTACAGGCCAACCAGCACGGTTGCATATCAGACGCACATCCAACATTCTGATTCCAGGGGGCGCTATTCTTATTTTCCCCCTGCACCGCTGACATAAAAAGTTCGCCTGAAATATAGATTGTTACATTGTGAAAGCGGAAAAGATAAAATGTTTTATGCATTGCACACAGCTGGATGGTAAGCAGATATAAAATGCATTTAGCAATAACAATAGGAGCAGAAGACACAAAATAAACTGAGTTAATTTGCTGCACATAATCAGTTTTGTATAAATGTGTAATTTTGCATGAGATTAGTTGCACTATGCTTGTTGAAAAAAGAAGATTTAAAATACATAATTCAGTCTACTAATGTTTCTAGGAGTTCTATTAGTAATAATCTGTATTCTCATCCTAACTTCTCTACAAGCCTATATCCTGCTATTTTGATTTATTTTAAACCTACTCGATTGAGTAAAAAAAATACACAATTACAGAGGAACTATATAGTTATACAGTTACGTGTGCAGCTCTTCAAATATATAAGTAGAAACTTAAATAAAAGGTTGATTTTGTGAGTCGTTTTCAGAACTTACTGGTAAACGGATACGAAATGGGAAATATTTATACAAAGGTCTCCTTTTACAAATATTTACAAATAAATAAATAAAATCCTATAGCGAATGAGCTGTGAGTCAGTGTGATAAACATTGCAAAATAGGATTTTTTATTTTTATTTTTTTTCATCCAATAACGTGAAAAGACGTGATACGCCATTTGATTTGCTGCGAGTAAACTAGTCCCGCCCTTTTGCCACAATCCTGTACGTTCCGATTGGACAATATGTAGATCGGCTCGCTTGGTTCTTCCTACCCAGAATGCATTGCGTTGAAAGAAATGCCTGTTATGATGCATATAAACCGTGTATATTAAAACTCGGGGTTCACGTTTATCATAAATATGGTTTATTTTATATTATTACATTATGTAAGTGCACTGTATCTTAGAAAAAGTTTGTTATGCTAAGTCTGGTAAGAGTGACAATCCAAACCGTTACAAAGAACATGTGTGTTATTCATAAATACTTTCCAGACCCGCTTCTACTTCAGGAATCTTTGCTCTTAAGTTATTTGTCTAGCAGGTTTCTCATAACGAGAAGCCCCCTAAAATGTCAAAAATAAGATTCAAACTTTACTTCTGAGCACATTTAAAGCTCAGAGAAAAATATTTCCAACCATTGATGTATTAGGAATAAGCTACACTCACCGGCCACTTTATTAGGTACCCCATGCTAGTAACGGGTTGGACCCCCTTTTGCCTTCAGAACTGCCTCAATTCTTCGTGGCATAGATTCAACAAGGTGCTGGAAGCATTCCTCAGGGAGTTTGGTCCATATTGACATGATGGCATCACACAGTTGCCGCAGATTTGTCGGCTGCACATCCATGATGCGAATCTCCCGTTCCACCACATCCCAAAGATGCTCTATTGGATTGAGATCTGGTGACTGTGGAGGCCATTTGAGTACAGCGAACTCATTGTCATGTTCAAGAAACCAGTCTGAGATGATTCCAGCTTTATGAAATGGCGCATTATCCTGCTGAAAGTAGCCATCATGGGTTGGGTACATTGTGGTCATAAAGGGATGGACATGGTCAGCAACTATACTCAGGTAGGCTGTGGCGTTGCAACGATGCTCAATTGGTACCAAGGGGCCCAAAGAGTGCCAAGAAAATATTCCCCACACCATGACACCACCACCACCAGCCTGAACCGTTGATACAAGGCAGGATGGATCCATGCTTTCATATTGTAGACGCCAAATTCTGACCCTACCATCCGACTGTCGCAGCAGAAATCGAGACTCATCAGACCAGGCAACGTTTTTCCAATCTTCTATTGTCCAATTTCGATGAGCTTGTGCAAATTGTAGCCTCAGTTTCCTGTTCTTAGCTGAAAGGAGTGGCACCCGATGTGGTCTTCTGCTGCTGTAGCCCATCTGCCTCAAAGTTCGACGTACTGTGCGTTCAGAGATGCTCTTCTGCCCACCTTGGTTGTAACGGGTGGTTATTTGAGTCACTGTTGCCCTTCTATCAGCTCGAACCAGTCTGGCCATTCTCCTCTGACCTCTGGCATCAACAAGGCATTTCCGCCCACAGAACTGCCGCTCACTGGATGTTTTTTCTTTTTCGGACCATTCTCTGTAAACCCTAGAGATGGTTGTGCGTGAAAATCCCAGTAGATTAGCAGTTTCTGAAATACTCAGACCAGCCCTTCTGGCACCAACAATCATGCCACGTTCAAAGTCACTCAAATCACCTGTCTTCCCCATACTGATGCTCAGTTTGAACTGCAGGAGATTCTCTTGACCATGTCTACATGCCTAAATGCACTGAGTTGCCGGCATGTGATTGGCTGCTTAGAAATTAAGTGTTAACGCGCAGTTGGACAGGTGTACCTAATAAAGTGGCCGGTGAGTGTATATATTTATATATGCAGCATAATTTCTAAAGTCTAGTAGCTAGGAACTAATATTCTGCAATTTTTACATGCATCAGAACATGAAATATGCTGCACAACTTTTAATTTTTTTATTGCAAATAAGGAATGGTCCATTCCTGAAAATATTTGTCATTCTCACTTTGTTAAAGAATTGCAAAGTTTGAAAATGTTCCAAAACCTAAATTTAATACATTTGTGGCTTTTTAACTATTTTCGTACATAGAAACAAGGTACACAATTACTTTTGGTTGCTGGCCCTTTGTCACCGTGTTTCAATTGTGTATATCTTTTTTAACAATCTTCATTAAAAAAAATTAAATGTATTTTTTTTCTTTCTTATGATAATTTAATTGATAGTAATTTCAAGAAGAAATAATCGTATTATTTGAAGGACATCAGGGCTCTGACCCCATTATCAAGGAATCGGTTCTAAACTGAAAGAAATATCGTGTCTGACCTGCAAAGCCGACACCAACCATGGTTTAATATGCAGGAGCCAAGAGGGAAGTGGCAGGGGTGATTAAATACTGCATTACAGCATAGGACAGAAAGACAGTTGAAACCAGATTTTTACATACCTTGCAACTACATAAAAAGATGTGTTTTCTTTTTGTTTTTTTCCTGCCTGAGATTAAATCAAAATAAACTTTTCCTGGTACTGTTTGCAGAAGTCTGAATGTGTCTCATTCAGCTGATCAAAAGATTACATGCAAATATGAATGCCAGAGGAATGCGAAGGAAGATTAACCTGTTGTAGGGCAAGATTTGTACATCAATTTAAGAAAAATAAAAACAATAAACAACATGGGAATATGATGGCTGTAGCTGGTAAGAGTGTTATTATCCACAGGTTAAACACTAACAAGGGCTGAAAGGCCACTCAGGGAAGAAGAAGCAATAACTCCAAGTGCAACATGAAAAACCTGATCGGTTTGAGAATGCGCTTACGAAATACCCTCTTTCTGTTTTGTTTTTTGTCATGTTCTGTGGTCTGCTGACATAGTGACTGATCATTAGATTTGGAGGAAAAGATGAAGCTCAGAGAACAGTGATGACTTATGGAGGCAGCATTATGTTGTGTTGATGTTTTGCTGCGAGACGATTTGTGCACTTTACAAAACAGACAACATTGTGTGGAAAGAAATTAATGTGGAAATAATGAGGCTACATCCTAAGACATCATTCAGGAAGTCACGGCTTGGGCACAAATCAAATGTACAAGGAAACAGCCTGTCAGTTACAAAGTTAAGGGCAAGAGAGTCAATGTGTGGGAATGACCATCCCAGAGCTCTGATCTCAATCACATAACATAAAAAAAACAAAAAACGAATTAAACGCAGAACCGGAAAGTGGTGTGAGAGCAAAGATCTGACTCTTTTATACCAGACGTGTCAGAAGGTATATGCCGAAACTTCAGCTCATCGTTTTGAGAAGCTTGTAAAAACGTAGTCCATGTAAAGCAGTGTAAAAGGTGATTCAGCCAAATATCAAACACATGTATGTAAATGTATGAAACAAACATCTCTAACACTTTTTTCCCCTCATAGCCCCTTTAGTAAATAGAACGTTTGGTAATGTTAACTGACCTAAGACAGAAAGATTAACTATCAGTATGTCTTTTTATTATTGTATGCAAACATTTGGCTTTTCGACTTTGTCTGTGTTTGCTACGTTGAACCTACTTCTAATTGCTAATGTGGAAGCGACAACAAATTTGGACAGATATCCATTTCAACCTCCTACAAAACAAATATGAACTCGAGTAACTTTCTGCCGATAATATGGAGGAAAAGTCCCTCCTCTTTCTCATGCTATCCCAGCGACCAATCACCATCCAGCCGGTCATAGTCAAACGCTGGGGTGGTTGGACTCCTTCGACTTAAAACATATTTTTACTTTTTTTGTGTGGATATGATTATTTAATCTATGATACATTCGGCCAACAAACCCTATAAATAATCAGAATTAAACTATTTGTGTGTGTGTTTTCTAATACGTTATCGAGAGTCGACGTTTGTCGTTCCCTCCTTTGGCCACACGGGGGCAGACTTGGGACAATCTTCCTCTTCTCTGTTTTCAATGAACATAGTTTTCCTTTTTCGCTTCCCTCACCATCAGGCTCGCTTGCTGCCTACCTTTGGATAACTCGTAACAGGAACTTTAATAGGATTCGGAGGAGGGGCAAAAAAAAACAATAACAATGACTGAAATAACAACGATAAAGACATCAGAGGTGGATTTGTAGGAGGGGAAAGCCTGACAGTTAAAGGAGGTCGAGCCTTTAAAAGCGTCGGCATGGGGATGAGCCGTTAAAAAAAAAAAAAAAAAAGAAGAAGCGTAGCTACCCTCCAAAGTTCACCGACTCGTCGCGGAAGACAGGATTCCGCCCACAAGAAAGATGGCGGCTCCCTTGCTGGAGAGACTGTCGGATTCTTTAGGTTCACCGGAGCCAGCGGTTCGCCTCATTTTATCGGTTTTAATCGGTGAGTTTGGCGCGACGGCCCAGCCGGTGTGTGTGTGTTAGCCGGGGCGAGCTGACAGGCGGTCTGGGCGGCAGCTCCTAACTGTTGGTGCAACTGTTAGTGGCAGCTAACTCAGCCTGACTGCTCAGCTCCAGACTCCCAGGCAGCCTCTATATGTGTCTATATGTGTCTGACCAAACCAGCTATAATCCTATATGCAAGCCTGATATCCAGCAGGCTAGGAACGAACATCTCAAGCGGGTTCCTTCTAAATCTCACGGCTAAAGGCAAACGTGTGGCTGCTGAGTGAGGTGGATTTATTTTGCAGCAGCACTATAGAACCAAAGCTGACCACACTTTTGGGGTTAAACTGCCTGTGGGCTTTGTGGTTGGGTGGTGAAGATGTCTGTTTGGTGCACTGGCTACAAAAACATGCTCCCCCAAAACTCCCCGTAATGGTGTACAGCTAAAGAAAACCCAACGTTAAGTGTCTCAGAAAATGTCAGCGTTGCTTTAAATTAACTTTAAAAACCCCGGTTTTAATGGAGAAACGTCACCCTGTTGAAAGGTGTGTGCAGGGTCTGCGCTCAGTACTTGATCTTGGCAACTTTAGCATGAGTTACTGCATCAGTGCAGCCGGTGGCTCTGCTGATGGGTTAAAGAAGCCCGGGTTGTCAGTCCGACTTCCTATTGACAATTTATTCCATGTAGGGTTCGTGTCAGGGCAGTTTTATGGTCGGTCGAGCACAGTGATGCCATGGTCATTAAATCAGGCAAGGGTACTTTTGGCAGGACGGGCTCTGACCTCTTCTTACATTGGACTTCTTCATAAAACACAGTGGACCACGGCAGTAGATGTTGAACGTCTCCCCAAATTCTTACATGCCGTTTGCACCACAGTCCTCCTAAAGACTGTGGCTATCCCTGGTTGTGCACCTTTTCCTACAGCTGTTTTTTTTCCTTCCACTTAACTTTCCATGAGTACGCTTGGCTACAGCAGCTAGCGTATAATACAGCTCTTTTCTGAGAAAGTTAATTTTGGGTTTTCACTGGCCTTACTTTATTAAATATGTCATTTAAAATATGTGCAATTAATGTTGTTTTATTGTCATATGTAGGGACATGAATTCTGCTTTCTTGTTTTGAATGGTTTTTAACTCTCATCTGTACTAATTAGTCAGTGGGCAGGGCCAACGCTGCTCTAGGGAAGACATTTGGTCTGAAGGGGGCTGATGGTGCGTTTTATCTGTCTTGGAAGTCAGAGCTTGGAACTGAGAACACAGCCACACCCGAGTTCAACGACTATCAAGCGGAAAACAATGCGTTCCTCTCCATTTTATGCATCCAAATGCTTATGTAATATGTTCCCAAACAGATATTGTACGACACTGTGTGCCACTGGCGTAATGAGATTCAAATCATCAGAAGTGATAATACAGCTTATGCCTCAAAACCTTTACTATGTTTTGCTGTGTGGCAGCCATATTGGATTCTTAATTTAGAGTTGGTTGGTGTCATTTGAAATTCTGACTCCAGGCTTTATTTTTGTTGTTTCTCTGACTGTACACAGAGAACAAACCTCTACTGTTCAGGTGCCCAAATCTCATGTTAGGGAGGGTTTAATAAACAGTTTAGATTATTTTACAGCGGACTGCATGAAACAAGTGACTAAATACTGAAAGTGTCACATAATAAAACCAACTTGTAGGTGGTTGATTTAAATACTGGGACAGTTAGACCATTCATCCTGACTATTCATTAAAGGAGACTGTACTTTTGGGTTTACTCTCAGACTTGTTGGTTTATTAGGTTTAACAGCCCCGATTTGGATATGCCGGCTGTGTGTCGGTGTACTAATATGGATATTTTTGTGCACAGGCAAAGCAGGGCACGTCGATGGGTTATTAAAACCCAGAGACAGCGCCAGGGTTGCGGTGCTAGTTTTGAGGTTGAGTTGGGAAGCGGTCCAGGTTTGTGAATGCAGCATGACACAGAGTAACCTCTCCAAAATGGGTTACAAATGTTTGCACCGCTGGGGTCTGGGCTCTTTGAACTTCGCTCCGGCACAAGGACACGTCAGATTTTTCCCTGGACTGCTGTCTATGATACTGCATAGCCTCAACCGGACCGTTCAGATTAGACTTTGGCTGTGTTAACGTCTTGAGTCATCCTCTTGCATGCACTTGCTGCATGTTGCTTGCTTGAGGTTTGTTGCATAATGCAGCCGTCGTATAGTAACGGACTGGCACAACTTCCATGGATTTGCAGAAGGCGTTTTGCTGAGTGCTCTTGTTGTTGCCCTCTTGCTAGGGCTGGACGATATAGGAAAAAAGGCATATGGATAAAAAAAGAAATCATATTGCTCAATATTGATAATTATCAAAAAATTCAAAATGTTTAAGTGCAGCCCTGGCCATTTTATTCTGTTGCTTAATGACCAATTTTTAGATAAAGAAGAACACAGAATTCAAGCTCAACCCTTTATTCAACCAACTTTTTATCAAAACTGCAAGTTAAAAAAAAAAAAAAAAAGGAAAAGGACGCCTGCTCTCTGAATTCTTTGAAGGGGGCGGAGCTTGGTGATGGCGTGTTCCTAGGTCTGCGCTTGTGATTGGTTGGGAGGATGTTGTGACTTTAGTATTAACCTACCTGATAGGCTAGAAGGCAAAAGGAAGCAAAACTGTTCTTCTATTGCAGATATCTTCTGGTTTTTTTATCACACTTTAATGTTAAATCAACAAACACAATAATCTGAGAAAATACAAAATGCAATTTTCAAAAGATTTAATGGAAAATAATCATTAGCAACGACTGTGATAACCGGCAGCGAGTCTGCTGCATCACTGTGAAGGAGCTGTGGCGCACTCTTCCTTGCAGAAAACCCGTAAGTCAGTCACATCGGCAGGTTTTCGAGCATAAACAGCCTGTTTAAGGTCATGCCACAGCAGCCTAATCAGATTTAAGTCCAGACTTTGATTAGGTAAATTCAAAACCTCAATTTTTTTTCCATTTTGAGGCAGTAACAGGAGGGGTTTGTGGTGTGCTTGGCCTAAAGGTCACTAACTGATGGCTGGACGTTGACTGAATGACCTGCTAGAGAGCATCAGCTCCAGACCATCCCTCTACGACCACCTTGTTGGGCTTTTGAGATGATCTCTGTCTGAAATACTGTTAGCTTTAAACCAGATGGAGACGCTGTCCTTCCAGATAGTGCCCTTAGGTTGATGTTGGGAGGCCGGTCACTCCCGGGAGGGTTTACCTAGGGCTGGACGATAATTCAATAACAATATATATCCATCGATAGACGTACATCGATGATAGAAAAAAAGGGTGAATAAAAAGTTCAATAGAAAAGTTTTCATTCCTTTTGCATTCTAGCCTAACATGTAGGTTAATATTACAGTCATTACATCCTCCCAACCAATCACAAACGCAGACCCAAGAACCAGGCTCCGCCCCCTTCAAAGAGTTCAGAGAGCACACGTTTTTTTTTTTTTTTTTCATTTTTTTAAATACTTTTAGTTTTGGTAAAAAGTTGGTTGAATAAAGGGTTGAGCTTGAATTCAGTGATTTGTCTGTTCTTTATCTGGAAATAGGTCACTAAGCAACAGCATAAAATGGCCAGGGCTGCACTTAAAGTCTACGTTTTGAATTATCGATATCGATCAATATGATTTCTATTTTATCTATATGCTTTTTATTCTATATCGTCCAGCCCTAGGTTCACCACCGTTTGTTATCCATTTGTGAATAGCGGCTCTCGCAGTGGTTCACTTGGAAATTGCTTTGAGACAGGAACATTGTGTGCATTTTGAGATGTTTTTGCCTACTTCATGTTGTCAGACGGTCCTTTTTTTTTTTTATTCTTCTTTTTTTTTTTCATTAGAAAACTGTTGTTTACTCGTGTTATCTTTGAAACAGAGCTGAAACAATTTATTGAATCAGAAAAAGGGGGAGGGGAAGTCTGAATCTGAGTGGTGGTTTTTCACATCCTTACATTTTTTTTATATTTAGAAAGCTCCAAAAATTAAACCTTTAGTGAGATTTGGCCATATTTTCATAGGAAAGAATTTACAGTTTCTGTTTTCTTGATGTTTTTATGTTACAAGAGCCTTTCTTTAAACACAATCAGCTTGGTTTACACCAGCTTTAATATTTAAAAGTCCTTCAGAAGAACAAAGGCGGTGTTCCTCTAATACGTATATCTTGACTCTGACTTATTGGAGGTTTCTGTGACACTCGTGTGTTTTTTTTTTTTTTTTTTATCCTGTAGACTTTGGATTTCGCTAGATGCAATCAGATAAATGTATTGTACTGTTTTGGGGGGTTTAGACGTGACTGAGTTTGATAGCGCCCTCATTATCAAGCCAGCCCGCATTCCCTGATTGAGTTTACACTGCAACAAATAGTCCATGTTTGGTGAAAAATTAACTTTACCCTGATCACAGAGCGTTAATCTTTCTCTCTACGATGCAGCAACACGCCACGCGTTCTCACCAGCGATTGTAATCAGCCTCATTGTGTGTACGTGTCACTCTCTTCCCCACAAGGTCATTGCTGTTGATATCAGGAGGGAAGTGTGGCTCACTTGGCTGATGTGAAGACGCACACTGTGGCCACACTAACACATTTCTCCTGTGACTCTTCCTCCTGCAGGGTATCCCTTCGCCCTGGTGTACCGGTGGTTCCTCTTCAACCAGCCAGCTACAGTTATCCACTTGTTCCACATTTGTTCTGGATTGGCGCTCGCAGCATTTAACTTTGGTGAGATGAATAAGAATATGTGTAATCACGGGGGACGATTTTTCATAGCCTTGTTGCTTATTAGCATCTACAAGTGCGGACATATTTGATTGCAGCCCAAGTAAAGATATACAAACAATATTTCTGAGGTTGCTGTTTTTAGTTTGTGTTAATTTATTCAGTGGGGGCATCACATGCTAGCAAATGAGATATATATATATATATATATATATATATATATATATATATATATATATATATATATATATATATATATATATATATATATATATATGACTGGCGACCTGTTCAGGGTGTACCTGTAGGCACCAGCGACCCCATGAGGGATTAAGCGGTTCGGAAAATGGATGGGTATATATATTTATTTATTTTTTAGCGAAAACACCAATGGCACAGTTATAAATACCCCTAGCAATCCCTTTAAATTCAATGTACCCACAGCAAAAGCCCTTTTCTTTGAACCACTGGGCACAGACCTGGATGAGGCTTTCTGGGGCTTTGGGTTTTGCTCAGGGATCCAGAGTGGCGGTCTGTGGGATTCGAACCCAGGGAACTTGCAGCTTTCCTAAGATGCAAGTACCCTGCTCTAAACACTAGGCCACCTCTCCCCCTGGAACTAAGTGCTCTTTGGCAACAAACGCTAAAGGTGGGTTTGGCACGAAAAAAAGATAAATATTTGGAAAGGCTCCTCATTCCCTACTGGCCCTGGCATCATAGATCCACTGCCGTACGACAGTGGATCTATGATGCCGTGGGCCAGTTTTACTTCCAACACACCCTGGGAACCTTGTTAGTGCTTGGCATCATGAGCTTTTCGAAGTGGCAGAAGATTTTAGATGAAAATCTGAGAGCGAGGAGACTCTGGATGATATAGAGAGATTGTTCAAAATCCCTCCCTCTACCTTGTGAAACATTATAAGAGTTAATAACCTTCTTCTTAGCATCAACATCAATGCAAACTGAACTTAGTGTGGGGTTTTTGGGAGTTGTGTTTTCTCTTCAAACTGTTACTGCGCATAGTCAAAAAAACACCATAATACTAAATAGCTTTCAGATTCTTAAAGTTGCCGTTGTCCTAGAAAAATGGTCTGAAGCTTTCACTAATTGGACTTTTGTTTAACTGTTTAAAGGTGGCCTTTTTATAAATCAGGTTATAGGAAGATTACATGTTGTCCTTTTTGGAAATGGGCGGACTGACAGCCAGGATGCCAAAGATTTTGTCAAAACAATTAATTAAAAATGTATTTTGTTTTCTTTCTAAGCCTGATTCTAAGTATTGATTCGTTTTCTTGTTTTTTTTCCCATTTGCTGTCCAGTAAAAGTGTTATCCCAAGATTCTCTAATCTTAAATTGCGTTAAGATTGCGTTATTTTTTACTTTTATGAAGAGTACTTGGATGAAGTAAAGTCTTGAAGCACTTTCAGGAATTGTAGTTGACAAGCTTCCCCTTCAGAAGGCTTCATGTCTCAAAATGTGCCATTGAAGTTCAACTCAAAACTGTTGTCATCATAGCAGTTCTTAGGACTCGGAGTGAAACATTTTGGTTTTGCTATGGGGCTAATAGACGTGCAAAAGCGGCAAATAGTGACACTTTGAGACGCAAAAGCCATCCTTCTCAAAATGAATGAAACCGCTAACACTCAGTCTCATGTAGCTAAGCGTCATGTAGCAGTTGTTTCATCACATGTTGCACCGTTCTCCTAAACTTCTCTAAACGGGTCAATATGAGCCATTTCTAAAAGCTCAAACTTCAGTATAGGTTTCCAAAAACGAGGAACTGCTTTCTTCCTGCAGATTTCAAAACATGATTTGCGGACATAATATTCTTTCAATTTCCTTTTGTGGATCCACAATGTGAGGCTGTCCTATGAAAACCAATTAAAGATCATTCAAAAATAATCTTACCCAAAACTTACAGTGAACGTTTTAACGCAAATCAAATCATTTAGAACTCCACAGTTAAATACAGCAAGATGCTTGGCGTCAGTGAATAACCTTTTTATAATTAAATGTATTTTTAAATGTAGTTGTTTTTATAGCAGTACACTAATTATGTTGAAAGAGAACACAATAAAAGGCTCCACAGCAGGTTTAGAGACAAATCTCAGCTATTTCTATGTGTAGAAATGTGTAGGGTAGGATTATGCAAAGACTTTTGCAGTAAGTACAGAAGGAGCAGTCAGTGGTATGTGGAAATAAAAGAGCTATATTTGTCACTGATTTTAAAGTCAGACATTTTTCTGTAGTAAGCAGGCAAAAACTAAGTCCCAACTTCCTAGATCCAAAACGTCATCCAACCTGGCTTCATGTCACAGCGCTGTTACTATCAGTACATTGGCTAGTTCTGCTAAAGGCATTACTGCAACACGAGTACGAGGCGGCGGCTGCCGGATTAATCTGCTTATACCAGCTAGCTTAGTTTTCAGACACTTGATTGAAACATGTTAAAATAACTGGACTGAGACAAAACACGTCTGTTCTTATTCATAATTTAGATCACAAAGCGTCGACTGGGTGAAGTGCGACATTATCTGTACATCTGCAGATCAGGCTCGGCGGTTTTGCATGTGGTTGAATCATCAATGTCTGTTTAGTCATTTCTGAGGAAGTGCATCTGGTTCTCTTTGACTTTGCCAGCAGGTCTGACCACAAGGGATGTACAACTAAATATTCACGCCATGCATGTTGGCTCAGACCCGTTCCCTTTGTCTACAATACGGATAGAATCCTGTAAATATCTCATTCAGTTCTCTGGGGCGAAAAAAGGCGACATAACTTTTATTTCTCTTTAGTTTAGATCTGAAATAGATAAACAGAACAGTTGGTTACCAAGTTCTGCATTTTTGTCTTCAACCAACAGCGTACTTTTTTATTTCTGCAGCTCCGGTTGAAATTTCTATGCATTTATTTTGTAACAATCAAATAATTAAATGAATTACTTCAGTATATTTGAATGCTGGGCTTGTAATTTAATTAGGTAGTCTGAAATGTTCCTTCCTGACATACAGAGCAGCTGCTCTAAAACATTTCAGAACATGCACCACCCTCAGGACAAGCCAGGGTTCCCAAGTACCACCATGAAGGGACACATTTTAAAACTGAAGGACAGGGCTTGAACTTTTTCAGTTTGTTAGTTCATAAAAACAAGAAGAGAAACATCCCCATACATGTGGCACATCAAGATCGGCTGCAGGATGTGGTTTAAACACATATTTCACATAACTGATAGATGAGTCTTAGAAATATGTAGTTAATACTCTCAATTATTGTCCGTTTATCCATTGTCTATAAGCGCTTGTCCTTGCTGGGTCGCAGTCCAGTTATTGTCTAGATATATGAAAATAACTCCTAATTTAATTTAATTTATTTATTTATATAGCCCTACACGACAGTTGACCAGACAGCAAAAGTGCTTTACAATAAAATCATAAAAATATTCAAAAACAAGTAATGTGCTCACATCTGGAGGTTTCAGTTAAGAGACAAGCAGCCGTGTTACGGACCAGCTGAAGCCCGTTGAGGGGCGGCTGAGCGACACCGACATTACAAAGAGCGTTACAGTAATCAAGGCTTGACATGTTAAAAGTATCCGGCCTTCTCAAGCTAAGGAAGGCTAAAAAAGGCTGAACTTTAAGGTGGTAAAAGCTCAATTAGACGACTTGATCAACTTTTATTTATTGAGTTTCAAGTCCTCCCAGACTTCTTACGTTATTGTCACTAAATTTAAGATTCAGGGCACTGGTGTCAGTTCGTGACATTGTCGCTGAACAAAATCTATTCAGTCTTTTGTTCATTTAAAAACAGGAAATTGTGGTTTAACCACTGTTTAACTGCAGAGGTTTAATCAAGGAGGGAGTGTTCACCTGGACTGGGACCAAAATTATTTATTGGTTTATTGTAGCTGATAATTACCCTAACATGCATGTCTGTTTCTAAGGCTATTGGTTCGAGTAATAATTTAATTACTGGGTGGGGCGTAGTCAGAGTCAGGGCATTAGAGTTGGTCTTCAATTGGTTCTGAAATAGTTTAACTTATTACTCTTTTAACCTCATGTGCCAAAAGACACAGAAATAAAATTTGTTTTTTTTAACCTAAAAATTATCAAAATGGAAAATCTTTGTGTGAAATACTAAGTACACTCTTGCCTTTCACACATAATAAATTTGGGAAGGTATCAACCAGGTGCCGCTAATCAAATTTACTTCATTAGCTTATCTTCAGCAGGGTGGAAAGACACAAGCGGGACCTTATTGAACCTATTGGTATTGTCCCTAAACCGGGCGTGTTTATAAACCCATTTCCAGAGACATAGAAGTCCAATTTAAAGCCCAGCAGTCAGTCAGTTTTCCCAAGTGTGGA
This sequence comes from Fundulus diaphanus, assembly GCA_037039145.1. Classification (NCBI taxonomy): domain Eukaryota; kingdom Metazoa; phylum Chordata; class Actinopteri; order Cyprinodontiformes; family Fundulidae; genus Fundulus; species Fundulus diaphanus. The sequence continues at coordinate 38,191,133 of CM073130.1, forward strand.
CATCCCAGTAAATTCACCCCAAACTCAGATTGTGTAAAGCTTAGAAAAGCTGCAAAGCTTTACCTTGCCTGCAAGATGAATCCTCGTGGTATTTGTGCGTTCACAAACACACAAGAATCCATCTTGTCCTGTTCCCGCCTCAATTATTTGGGACCAAACCAAAAACGGTTCAGGCCAATTACGTTGCAGTGTTATGGTTTAAGGCGGGGCATACAGCCGCTGAAGAAAGCAAGAGCTGCCGAGCCCACAGCCGAACCAAAATAAACATGACAGCGCAGGAGGACGCGCACGGTGCTGCTGCTGTCACATCTGTTTTTCTGAGAATCCACGTTCTCTTCTTTGAAGGAGGAACAGCAAGAAGCGCGTTGACCAGCGTAACTTGTTGTGGTTTCTCATGGCGCCTGCTGCTTAAAACATTTTCATTTAATTGGCTAAAACCAGCCTTTGGTAGGCAGGCACTAGGTGTAGCATCAGCTGGGCGAGTTCTGCTGAACGTCCTTGTTTTCCTGAACGGATTCGGTGGGAGCAGACCCAGACTGATGTTGTGCAGAACGTAGAGCGCAGCACATTATCCATCTGGCTGGTCAGCTTACCAAAGGATTTCCCAACAGTCTACTCAGAACAAGACTAAACAAGTATAACTTGATTGGAAGGGTTGCCAGGAGGAAATGCTATACACTCTAGAAAGGGCATGGCAGTGTGGCTTTGTTTTTTTTTTTTTTTTCTATTTTGATTCACTCTAAGAGTTGTGAAAAAAAATTAATTTAGCCAGATGAGAAAACAGGAATGTTGGGTGTCATGTTTGTCAAAAACCAAATGTCTCTTATCAAGACAAACTCCTCATGCCAGCCTTCCAGCACAGTAGTGGTGTGGGGATGATTAGGACTTGGTTCTATTGCTACCAGTCACCAGACCTACCGCTGCATATCAGAGCTTTCTAGAAGGAAGTGAACTCGCCAACAAGACAATGATCCCAAACATGGCAGCAAATCCAGGACAAACTGGCTCCAACTGAAAAAATGTGCTGTGGCCCAATTTAAGTCAAGACCTCAACCTGATTGAAATGCTTTGGTGAGGCTTTAAAAGAGCTGAACAGAGGCAAATGTGTATGAGCGCCAAACGGCTGAAGCAAAGCTGGACCATAATTCCTCCACAACTATCCAGGAAGTTGATAAAGTCATAGAGAAAATGACTGCCGCAAGTTATTTAATCTGTAAAGGGAGTTCTGAGAAAACGGTGGACTTAGCCTGAAAACTTGAACAAGCACACCTTTCAGGTCCCTCCCTCTTGATCTCTGCTCCGCTACAGCCCTCCCTTCCCAGCTCCTCCCACACAACAAAGCCTGCCGTGCTGCTCTGATGTTTATCCGTCTTTGTTTTGAGTTGGTGTCACCCCAGAAACTGGCAGTTCTATTTCATCCCTCCTGACCGCCAGAGGCGGTGCTGAAAGCACTGAATGTTCCCTTCGGGCATGCGCAGTTCGAGTAATTATACCAACAGAGTCACACCTGTGACGCCGGATGACCACTCGGAGGCTATATAGCCTGCTGTCATCCTTGGCTCTGTTCCTTTTTTCTTCTCGCAAGCGGTTCGCTAACTTCCCCGTTGTGTGACGCCCCATCGCGCGGAGTTGCGGTTTTTCCTCCGCCCTCCCAGGGCTGCAACGGGTTGATTGTGGAAGTTTTTCGGAAGGTAAGTAAGCTGTTTGTTGGTGACGGTAGCGTTCGCGCCCCCTCTCCCGGCTCACGGCTTTTCGTTACCCTGTTACCTACAGCTGGGGCTGTTGATTGTGTACGGCTAATGTTGTTAGCCCATTTCGGTTTACCAGTTTATACCTGGTGACGGTAGCGTGTTCGCTCCCTCTCCCAGTGTGACTAATAAGTTAATTTACCGAGGTCTAAAAACGACTAACGTTGTTAGTTCTTTGGGTTATCAATTTATACCTGGTGACGGCAGCGTGTTCGCCCCCTCTCCCAGTGTGACTAATAAGTTGATTTACTCAAGTGTGAAGTACGGCTAACGTTGTAAGCTCTTTGGTTTACCAGTTTATACCTGGTGACGGCAGCGTGTTCGCCCCCTCTCCCAGTGCGACCAACCTCATTTACCGAAGTTGTGTACGGCTAATGTTAGCCCATTTCGGTTTACCAGTTTATACCTGGTGACGGCAGCGTGTTCGCCCCCTCTCCCAGTGTGACTAAGTTGATTTACTCAAGTGTGAAGTACGGCTAACGTTGTTAGCTCCTTTTGGTTTACCAGTTTATACCTGGTGACGGCAGCGTGTTCGCCCCCTCTCCCAGTGTGACCAACTTCATTTACTGGAGTGTGAAATAGGGCTAACGTCGTTAGCGCCTTTGATTTATTGGTTTTATACCTGGTGACGGTAGCGTGTTCGCCCCCTCTCCCAATATCAGCCTCCTTGTGTTTGCAGCCTATTTCTTGGCTCTGCCATAATTGGTGACGGCTGCGTTTGCGCCCCCTCTCCCGATTTTAGCGCATTTTCATTTAATTGGGTTGAGCCTTGTCGACCTTAGACATGGATGGCTTCCACAGCTGCAGGGATTGTGGGGCTGCCCTCCAGGCAGAGGATGGCCACGACCTGTGCCCTACCTGCCTTGGACATGAGCACCTTGTGGAGGCGTTGTCCGAGAACCCCTGCATGAATTGCAGTTTTATGCCACATGCAGTGAGGGTGGACCGGTTGGCACAGTTGTGCCCCCAGGAGGGTTCTGACCTTCCGCCCTCTGGACAGGTGGATCCCCCCAGGCGTTCTAAGCGCCGTGGTGGGACCGCGGTCTCAGCACCCCCTCCTCGGAGGAGACGGGCCAAACTTGACCAGGGCCTGGCCACAAGGGTGGAACAGTTGTCAGCGGAGTTGGCAGAGATGAAGTCCTTGCTGCAGACACATCGGTCTGATACCTCTCTTCCAGTGGCTGGGCTCTCCTCCCCACCCATGCCTGAACTAGTTGCGGAGGAGGACGTCATATCTCTGGCTGCCTCTGCTTCTCATTTCAGAGATGAGGAGGAGGCAGGGTCCTCTCAAGCCTCTGACAATGGGTCGTTTTCATCCCGGAGTGCAGTTGGGGAGGCCAGTGACAGTTCCATGCGGGATGTCATGTCCATGGCCCTGAAGCAGCTGCAGCTAGAACTCCCGCAAGGAGAGGTGTCCGACTCCGGGAGTGCCTTTTTCAGGCGCGGACGGGCCCCTACTCCATTTTCTGTACCTCCATCAGAGGAGTACCTTAAGGAGTTGCACGCTTGTTGGCGGGACCCAAGAGCGTTATCACAACTCCCTGGCGCACCTCATGTTCGCCCTCTCTACATCCGTTCAGGACGCTGGTGGTGCAGCCGCAGCGGTTGGCTTTAGTGATGCAGCGTTGCAGGCCTTTGCGCTGATGACCAGAGAGCTCGGCCGTGTCATGTCATTCCTTGTCCAAGCTCGTAGACAGGTCTGGCTTGCACAGTCTCCTCTCACGGAGGCTTGCCGTAGGACCCTCAGGGGTGTCCCGGTCGTGCCAGGGGAGTTGTTTGGGTCAGCTGCCCTGGAGGCACTGGAGCGGACTATTCAGGCGCGTCAGACCAGCCAGCAGCTTTCTGGCCTTCGCAGGAGCGTACCCCCCTTTCCTCAGCGTTCAGGGCGCCCTGCTACTACCCCCAGCGTTCGGCCACGGCCTCAGATTAATGATGGATCTGGTGGTTCCTATCCCCGTGATGTTCGGCAGAGACCCAGCAGGGACTTTCGTAGGCCAGTCGGCCGCCCAGCTAGACCGACCCGGGCCTCAGATCCTGGACGTCCTCCCCCCAGGGCTCCCAGAGGCCGAGGGGATAGAAGATGACGCCTCCGGGCCAGCCGTCGGACATTTTTCCCATCAGCAGCTACGTTTCTGGGCTGCTCACTCTGTGGATCCATGGGTGGTTGCCACCCTAACCCATGGCTACAGACTCCAGTTCCGACGGCGGCCCCCTCTCTCACGCCGGGTCAAGATGACCATTATCACCGACCCGGTGAAATCCTTGGCACTAGACCAGGAGCTTTCCGCCCTCCTAACCAAGGGAGCAATCGAGGCTGTGGATCCTCTGCGGCAACCCAGAGGCTACTATTCCACGTACTTCCTCGTGGCAAAAAAGACCGGCGGTTTTCGCCCCATTCTAGATCTAAGGGGACTCAATCAGTACCTGAAAGTCCTTCCATTCCACATGCTCACCACAGCAGAGGTCCTTCAGACTGTCGTGGCAGGGGATTGGTTTACGTCAGTAGATCTGACAGATGCCTACTTTCATGTACCTATTGCGGCAGAACATCGCCGCTTTCTCAGGTTTGCTTATCAGGGTCGCCATTGGCAATTCCGGGTGCTCCCATTCGGGCTCTCCCTTTCCCCGAGGGTGTTTACTCGTTGCGTGAAAGCGGCCCTCTCTCCTCTGCAGGCCTCCGGAGTCAGGATTCTGCCATACCTGGACGACTGGCTTCTCTGTGCTCCCACTCAGGTAGCTGCCTCTCGGGATACGTCCCGGCTTCTTCTCCAGGTGTCACGGTTGGGCCTCAAAGTCAACCTTGCAAAGAGTTGTCTGGTTCCATCTCAGACAACCACCTTTCTTGGGATGCATCTGGACTCCACTACCATGAAGGCCCGTCCGTCTGTTCACAGGGTGGACGACATACTCCAGTTTGTCGGTCGATTCAGGCTGGGCAGGCAGTTTCCTTACAGCATTTTCCTGCGAATGCTGGGCAAACTGACATCGGTCACTCGTGTCGTGCCCTTGGGTTTGCTCCTTCTGCGTCCTTTGCAGCGGTGGCTCAACCGCTTTCACCTAGATGCCAGGCTGCACAGACGTCACAGGCTCATGGTGACGAGGATGTGCCTCCGTGCCCTAGCTCATTGGCAGGACAGGACCCTTTTGTCCTGTGGCGTTCCAATGGGGTTAGTGGTGTCTCGAAGGGAAGTGGTCACCACGGATGCCAGCCCCAAGGGCTGGGGCGCCGTGTGGCAACACAGAGCGGTTCGGGGTCTCTGGGGTCCAAGGGAGCGCACCGAGCACATAAACGTGCTGGAGCTGCGGGCTGTGCACATGGCCCTCAGGTGCCTTCTGCCCCACCTAGAAGGAAGGCATGTGTTGGTTCGAACGGACAACACCTCTGTTGTTTACCATATCAACCACCAGGGAGGCACCAGGTCGGCACGTCTCCTGGAGGTGTCCAGGGATCTCCTGGAATGGGCGTTTCCCCGTCTGTCCACCCTGCGCGCAGCATATCTACCAGGGCGGCAGAACCAGGTTGCAGACTCTCTATCCCGCCAGGCACCTGCTCCGGGAGAGTGGTCTCTTCACCGCGACGTAGTGCGCAAGATCTGGAACCTCTTTGGCCAGGCAGAGGTAGATCTGTTTGCCACAGAGGAGTCAACCCAGTGCCCCCTATGGTATTCCCTGACAGGGGTCGGGGGCGCACTGGGCCAGGATGCGCTGGCTCATCCATGGCCACAGGTTCTCCTGTATGCCTTTCCACCCCTCTCGCTGATTTGGCCTACTCTACGGAGGGTTCTCGAGGAAGGCCACAGGGTGTTGCTGGTAGCTCCGTTCTGGCCAGCACGCCCGTGGTTCCCGCTGCTTCGGAGTCTGTGTCTCAGTACTCCATGGCGTCTTCCAACAAGGAGGGACCTGCTGTCTCAGTTGGGGGGACAGATATGGCACCCCAACCCTCAACGTCTCCAGCTGTGGGCCTGGCCCCTGGGAGGCTGACTGGGTGTTCAGAACCTGTCAGACACACCATTTTGAGTGCTAGGGCGCCCTCCACTAGGCTGCAGTATGACAACAGATGGCGTCTTTTTTCTCAGTGGTGCTCTGCCCACAATGAGAATCCGGTTACCTGCTCGGTGCCCACTATTCTGGAGTTCCTCCAGTCTCTCCTTGATAAGGGCCGCTCTCCTTCGACCCTTAAGGTGTATGTTGCGGCAATTTCATGTCATCACCTACCTGTCGACGACCGTACAGTGGGGCGCCATGATCTGGTCTCTCTTTTTCTGCGCGGTGCTCGTAGGTTACGCCCGCTGCCGGCTCCACGAGTGCCCGATTGGGACCTACCATTGGTTCTTGCGGCCCTGTGCCATCCTCCATTCGAGCCTTTGGCACAAGCGGACCTCAAGTGGCTTTCTTGCAAGACCGCCTTTCTGTTGGCTATCGTGTCAGCTAAGAGAGTCAGTGAGTTACATGCTCTCTCTGTCAGCCCTGCATGTATCAGGTGGGCTCCAGATGACTCCGGTGTTACCCTGTGGCCTAACACTGCATTTGTGCCTAAGGTGTTGTCTCCTTTTCACCGTAACGAGCCATTGCAGTTGGCTCGGTTTCAGCCCCAGTCTGGTGCAACCGAGGGGTCTGAGTTATTGTGCCCAGTAAGGGCATTGGAGGCATATATTTCGGCCACCGCAAGTCTAAGACGCTCAGACCAGCTTTTCCTGTGTTATGGGGGTCCGAGGTTAGGCTACCCTCTTTCCAAGCAGCGTCTGTCCCATTGGATAGTGAGCGCCATCTGCCACGCCTACGCTGTAGGTCGCCGCTCCCTGCCAGTCAGGGTGAGGGCACATTCCACCAGGAGCGTCTCTGCTTCCTGGGCGGCTTTGAGAGGGGTCCCTCTGGAAGCAATATGTGCTGCTGCATCATGGGCTTCCCCGACCACCTTCACGAGGTTCTACAACGTCAATGTGACTGTCCCTCATCCACTGGGTCAGGTCCTTTTACAAGGTTCTGCTGGGCCCTCTCAGTGAGGTATGTGCTCAGGATTCCTTGTGACATAGTTGGCATTAGTCATTCAGTGCTTTCAGCACCGCCTCTGGCGGTCAGGAGGGATGAAATAGAACGAAAGTTACGTATGTAACTACGGTTCTATGAATCCCGGATGACCGCCAGAGCTTCTCTGTCACTCAGAATCCTTGCTTCTGCGAGAAGATTCTGTAGGAACAGAGCCAAGGATGACAGCAGGCTATATAGCCTCCGAGTGGTCATCCGGCGTCACAGGTGTGACTCTGTTGGTATAATTACTCGAACTGCGCATGCCCGAAGGGAACATTCAGTGCTTTCAGCACCGCCTCTGGCGGTCATCCGGGATTCATAGAACCGTAGTTACATACGTAACTTTCGTTTTCCTGTAAAGCAGGTTGTTTCTCCACCATTTCTCCTCACAGCTGCCGCCCACCTGCAATATTGGCCTTGAATGACGGTAGCGCTGTGTGGCGTTGGGTGTGTGAGGAGCACGAGCGATTGACTCTGCCAACGACCAATCACAGCCAGACATTCCTCCTGGCTCTGATTGGTCGTTTCTGACCGGGAGCGGTGTATTTCTGAAAATGGCAGCGGAGGAGCCAGAGAAGCTTTATTTTTTCCTCACATTTTACTGTCAGAACATAGTGACAGTTTTAACTAATATGTAAAATAGTACATTTATATCAAAGTTGCTGACTGCAGGTTTAAGGAATGATGATAGTATGGAATCTGTTGTACAGTGTTTGTTCACATGAGAGTTGATTTAAATGATTTTACCACTCATTAAGAACCAGATAGTTTTTTTATAATGTTCAGGTATTTAAAACACGGCTGTTTTACCCAGTTTCAGCTGTTGTCTTTTTTTTTCTTTTCACCTAAGGAGTAAAACGTTCGAAGTGATCAGAGTGATGTCAGATTGGCCTCTACCAAAGCGAAATAATGTGTGACTGGGCCTCCATGTGGTCAAGTGCAATGCTAGAGTTAATTCTAACCATAAACATTGATTTCTCTCCTTTTCTTTCTTTTTGCGGCTTCACTTGGATTATACAGCAGGTCTGTAGCTTTTATCTTTCTCCTTTTTTTAAAAACTTATTTCACGTTCTGTTTGTGTCTTTGCCGTTCTGTGTGTCAGCCGATACTGAAATGCGTAAAGGAAAACGCTGTTGACGTTTTCAGTCCAACAGGTCACACCTGACTGCACTCACCTTCATCCCCCCCTCTGTCCGTCTCCCTCCCAGGCTCCCAGCTCTGTCACTCTGCAATATGCGTCTTCGTCCAATTTCTGATGCTGAGGCTCATGGGCAGGACGGTAACGGGCATCCTGAGCAGTTTTACATTTCAAATGGTGAGAGTTTGCTTCTGTCTCTTTTTTGTTAATGCATTTTTTTGTGCCAACTCAGACTACGTGTGTCTAAAAATGGACTCTTAGGTATTTGCATTTTGACTTTTTGGCATACTACAATATACTTTACCATGAATGCTTCGGTTTCCTGTTACAGCTTTCAATGTCCATTCAGATGATTGGTTACATATAAAAAAGCAAAAATCATTAAATCCAAGTGCTTTTTTTCTCTTTAGGTGGTTAAATGATATCATACGAGCTTCTCTGTCAGTTCCTCATTAGAAACAATTGAAAACAATAGCATTGGCACTCTGGAAACATTAATCAGTCGTCTTTAGTACCTCAGAATAATGAGAAACTGGTTCAAAATGATCTCCAGAGATAGAAGAACTGAAGTGTTACTAATGGGGCCAAAGTGGTTATTGGGAACATCAGGTTTTTGATTTATTTCATCACAATTATTCATAATTTAGAGAGATTTTGTCACGACAGAAGAAGGTAGGAATAGTATACAGGGATGAACAAAAGCAACTTTTGTCTGTTTAAATTTTATGAATTAGTATAGTAGTAATCATGCTGTCTAAAGTGTCTCTTTAATATGAGATAAATGCAATGTGAGCAATAAAAGACATTAGGCCTATTGCAAGAAATCTAAGAGTTAAACCAAATGCAGCAGGTAAAATTAAAACTGCATCTGCTTTCACATTCAAGCTTAATTTGACTACCAAGTGTGGCTATTAAAATGCACCTAATAAAGGTTAATTCAGATGTAAGTTTTGACTGTTTTCAAATTAGAGACTATATATGGTATCAGTCAAATGGTTGGTGGTCTTTTACTGTCCACACCAGGTGTAATGATGTACAACACAATATTTCCAAATAACAAAACATGTCTTTCCTCAAAGCTAGGGAAAACTGTTGGAGCCGTCTTTGATTTAGCTCACAGACAATGCTCAGCAACAGGTGGGGGAAGAGCAGTGCTGTGTTACTCTACTGTATGCTTTATTTTTTTATAGCTCCTGGCCATTTCAGCACTTTCTCTGGCCTCTCATTTAAACAACTTTAAGCAGTAGGACTGGTTTTACATACAGGTTTAGGGGTTTTAAAACCTTGCGATACCTTTAAAACCTGGAAATAGACCCCAAGCCTTTTGAAAGCATAGTAGAGACAGACAGGTCGTCAGCTGCTTATCAGATGTGCTTGGGTCCACTGTAGTTTCAAATATTTTCCAAAAATGTATCTTCCTTTTTAACCAGCTAGAACGTGTAGGAGCCGTCTAACTAGCTGATGGGTGTTATGCTGCAACAGGTGGGGGAGGGGCAGGGCGGCATTGCTGTGTGCTTGTTACAGCTGGAGGAATCTCCAGTCTCTGGATTTTTCTCTAAGTTCCCAATAAAAGCAGTTTAACTAATTGAAAGGTAAGATTAAAAACGTTTTAAACCGGGACTTTTTAAAGCTTTTCCTCTCCACTGTCGCCACATGCATGCTTGCTTTAAGGGATTGCTGCAAAGCCACTGTCGCTACATGCTCATTCAGGAGGAGTGAATGTTGCTCGATGCAATCTGCTGGGTTTCCAGAGATATATAAATTGACTTTGTAAAGTTGAGCTGACTTGTTGGGAATTGGCGCTATATAAATAAACTGAATTGAAGTGATAGACCTTGATACCAGCAACTGGCCCATTGGCACAGGGGCAGTTTTGTGTTGTCCTTCATCTCAGGTTATTACCACATTTTAAAAGCTGTTGGTGACCAAATAATTTTCCTTAATTTTGTATTAAAATATAAGATCTTATAACTGCAGTCCTTGAGAGCCAGCCTCCTGCAGGGTATAGATGTGCCTCTGCTTAAACACACATGATTCAGATAATTGGCACACTAGCAGGACTCTTTAGAGCTTGAATCCACACTGAAGAAGCAATTCAGCCTCAGGTGTGTTGGACCAGGGACACGTCTAAAAGTAGCAGCGGCCCTGGTCCTGAGCTTGCCTTATAATTTAAAGATGTTTACTGCGACCGTTTCACTTCAGAGACTGTTTGTCTTCCTGCAGCTCTACCTCATGGCAGGGTATTACTATACAGCAACAGAGGAGTATGACATCAAGTGGACAATGCCTCACTGTGTCCTCACTCTTAAACTTATTGGTGAGTAGATCACGGCTCAGCTGGCCCTCCTTCAGTGGTAACTACAGTAACTTCATTTTCTTATTTGATTTAACGTCGTCCCAGTGATGCAAATGATCTTCTGCCTTTTGAGTGGACTCGGCTATGACGAGCGTCGTTTAAGTTGTCGCTGACAGTATCTGCTTTTTCTGATTCACAGGCTTGGCATTTGATTTCTACGATGGGGGCAAAGAACAAGTGAGTTGGTCGAGCTGTTCTTCTTATTTTTGATCATCTTAATTCATCTTACGGGTTCCTCTAGCACTCTTTGTCCTCATCTTTTCGTGGTTTCCTGTTTTTTTTTTTTTTTTTCTGCTTATCATATCATAGAAAAACCCAAGAGGACGGAAATAAGAAACGTTTGACTGAACGTAACGCTAAGAAGCATAACAAGTTGTACTTTGTATGCATCATTATGATGAGCTTTGGTACTCTGCAATATCTAAAGCTAGGTTTTATATTAGACACCTTTTTTGCTAGAAGGTTATTGCTGCACAATATCAAGAGCACATGTACCTGTATTCATTTTGCTAAATGATTGAGCTTTAGCATCCCAGCCAATAAAGTATATATCGATTGTAGGTGTTGAGGGCAGTAAAGGGTAATCCAGAAGCCTAGATCTGTTGCTAGTGTTGATAATTTGCATGCATTGCACTTAAAATATATTATCCTGCCAAATGTTGCGTCCCAGCAGTTCTTTGCAGTTCAGCTTTTGCTCAATTCGATATATTGTGCAGCTCTAATAGAAATACTTCCTCTGAAAACTTTGCAAATTCATACATTTATCACATGTAAACGGATACATTTGCTGGAGAGCAATGCAAAGTTTTTTTTTTTATCCTCTTGAATCATTCAGTCACTCATTCAGCAATTGCCTCGCAGTTTCAGTATCTGTGTGTGCAATATGGTAATTGCACCCAGTATATCTATAATTTATTTAGCCAATTGAATGGACCTTAACTCTCCTTAATGGCCACACCAGGAGCATTTCTTTAGTGGCTGAGATACCAGAGCTCCCAGAGAAGGCTGGGGACATATGGTGTTTGGTTAAGAAAGGATAGTATCATAAAAATGTTGTTATCTCAATTTTCAGCAATAGTATCTCGATTAAATATTCTCCTGAAGTCGTGCACCTGTGAATGAGACGCTATCTGGGACAGCTAGTGACAGATTTTACTACTCATCTACTGGAACCGTTCACCTCAAAAACAGCTGAAAACAGGACAGACTGCAATCCAGGCCATGAAAACAAAAGGTCTTTTGTGTGGAGAGGAGCCGGCCTGACCCTTTACTCCGAACAGACCACAGTACTTTCTCTTTTTATGTATCAGTACATCTGATAAAAAACAAATGTTTTTTTTTTTTTTTATCTCACTGCTTCAGTCACAATTACCTGCAGTTATTTGTCCCTCACTTCACCTTATCTTTCATTTGTTTTATCACTTGCTTATTGAGTAGTTTTACTTGGCATTTATTACTTTCTCTGGTAGTTTCAGTTTTGGTTCCAGCAAAGCAAAAAACGTGTGACATTTTCTAATTGTTAGGCTTTTTTAATGACTCTAGAAGGATTTAGTTCTGTTTTTTCTTTTATGTTTGTCTTTGTAAATGAGTCTAATCTGATTGGTCATACAAGGACCACTGAAACATTCAGTGTGTTTTTATCAGGATTTCAGATCTACACAAAGTAAGTACTTTTCGCTTTTTGTATTTGTTTTTTTTTCTTTCATATTTTTATTTTTACAAACAAAAAATCCCAAAGTCTTTCATTTCTATTCAGCCTTCAGCCCTTAGGCAATTATTTCCAGAACCATTTTCACTTCACTTGCAGCTGCAAGCCTTTTGAGGTTTGTCTCTACAGACTTTGCACTTTCAGAGACTGACATCTTTGCCCGTTACCCGTAGCAAAATGCTTCGAGCTGAGCGTGATTGGATGGAGAGCATCAGTACATCAATTTTCAAGTCTTGACGCAGATTCTCAATTGGATTTAGGTCTGGACCTTTACGGGATAACACATGGTTATTCTTTGATCTAAACTCGTCTATTGTAGCGCCGACTATGTTTATGTTTGTTTTCCTGTCTGAAGGTGAGCCTCTGGACCAATCTCGAATATTTTGGAGCCTGGAATAGATTGTTTCGGTATTTCTCTATATTCACCCCAATCCATCTTCCTTTCAACTTTGACCAGTTTACCTATCGCCTTTTGAAGAATAGCATTCCCACAGTATGACGGCGCCACTTCCATGTTTCATCACAGAGACGGCGTTTTCAGCATGATGTGCCGTGTTAGTTTCCCCCTTCACAGAGCTTCCCCTACATGGCTTGTGACACAGTTTAAAAAGGATTTCTTGGGGCTTTCTTTCAACTGTAGCTTTTTTTTTCTTGCCATTCTTCCATAAATGGCAGATTTATAGAGCGCAGGCGTAATAGTTGTCCTTTTGACAAGTGTTTCCACCTACGCTTCGGATCCCTGCAGCTTCCCCACAGTTACCATGGGCCTCTTGGCTGCTTCTGTGATTGTAGTTCAGGTGGATGGCTTTGTCTTGTTAAGTCTGCAGTTGTTTTATTTTTTATTTTATTTACTTTTACATTTTGTCTTTTTAATTAATTCTCCCAAAACCTATTCTTTTTTTTTTATTTTCGTGTCCTTGCTTCCATGTCTTTTAAACCCAGTCACAGCTGAGCCAGGAGCAGAAGAAGGGCGCTCTGCTATCGGTGCCCACGCTGCTCGAGGTCTTCGGGTTCTCCTACTTCTACGGAGGGTTCTTGGTAGGTCCCCAGTTTACGCTGCGCAGCTACCAGAGGCTGGTGGCGAAGGAGCTCACCGACTGTCCCGGAAAGCTTCCCAACAGGTACGAGTGAGGACAACTGTGAGTGATACAGAGGAAAATGAGCAGAGAGACTATCTAAACAGGTCTACGGTTAAAAAGACCAAGCAGCCTTCTAGTGATACAGCCCTTCAGTTAACCTTTCCCTTCTTTCCCCTTCCTCTTTTTATTTCTGTTTCAGTGTTATTCCAGCCATGAGGAGGTTTGCTCTGGGCTTTCTCTGCCTGACAATATATGCAATATTTAGTCCTTCTTATCCAGACAGCTACTATTTGACAGATGAGTACGAGGTGAGAACATATGTCATTATATGCAGTTTTAACATATATTCAATATAAAACATTTTTTATTATGTCTTTTTATTCAAACTTTTTAAAACGAAAATAATTTCCTTCCTGTAGGCTCAGGCATTCTGGTATCGCTGTGTTTTTATTCTGCTTTGGGGCAAAGTTATGTTGTATAAATACGTCAGCTGTTGGGTTATAGCGGTAAGTCATCTCTTTACTATCTCAACTACCACCAGCATCAATATGTACAGCATTAATGCTCTTCACACCTTTTTTTGTATTAAAACAATCATAATAAATCATCTAAATGTTTATGTGGAGGAGAAGCACAAATCTATAATGACTATAATAACTGCAAAAAATATGAAAATCCTTTAACAGAGTGAAGATGCCTCAAGGAGTTGATGATTCGGTCGAGCTTGGAGTAGCTTTAAAAAAAAAAAAAAAATAGACTAAAGAGCTACAGGCTGACCTGAAGCAATCTGGGTTGCTTGTTCCAGCTCAAACTATACGCTGCACAATAAGCCAAGTGGACTCCCCAGAGCAAAGGCCAAGGAGAAGAATATTTATGAGGGAAAAAAATGCAAACCAACACTAAAGTTTAAAAAACTTCTCCAGATTATTGACAAAAAAAACTGTGTTCTGGAAAAATGTGACAATATAGCAGACCTCTGGAGAATGAATTGTTCATTATTAAATGAAAGATGTTATTCTTGATTGTAAAAAAAAAAAAAAGATGAACATCGTTAACATGGCATCCGCTTTGCTCTTTAACCAAATCAACTCTGTGGTATAGTACTTTAGACAAAGTAAACATGGCTTTTTTTATTACTGGCATCCATCCATCCATATCTACCTACAGCCCGTGTTTTGTAGAAAAATCTAATTATTTTAAGGAACTGCCTTTAGAAAATATGACCAATAAAGCTCTTTAAATACACTGACTATATATATATATATTTGTTTTGTGTTCTGTCCCAGGAGGGTGTTTGTATATTGGCTGGTCTGGGGTACAATGGAGTCAAGGATGGTAAACACCAATGGGACGCCTGCGCCAACATGAGATTATGGCAGTTTGAGACCACGCCCCTTTTTGGAGGAACCATAGCGTCTTTCAACATTAACACGAATGCCTGGGCTGCAAGGTCAGTGTTGTTTCTGACATCTGTAGTGTTCCCTAAACCAGAGTCAGAGCAGTGTTGTAAAAGTTAAAAATTAATGAGCTATCAGTGAAGTAGTGGAGGAAACGGTTCAATCAGTTATCCATTCATGGCTTTCCCTCACATGAGAGAAGCAACGTGCCATCAGGGGCCACACTCAGTGCAGTAATCACACGAAGGAAGTAAAGGCATCCGGTTCAAAAGGAATCCTTGACAGTTTTCCAGCTGAAGTTGTACACATTAAATTCCTTCACCGCCTGACCCAGTTCAACGAAGACCTCAGCAAATAAAGCAATTTATTTATCGAGCATGTAGTTTATTACACGGTCCATTTCCATTCGATGCTATAACAACTTTTGCTTACTCTTTCATTTTCCACTCGTCCAAACTGCTTACGATGCAGAAAGCATGGGGGGCGGGGGTGCTCTGACATAAAAATGAAAATATTAAGGAGGATGAAACATAGCTGATAACCTGCCTTTTTAAAATGCAGAGCATACTTGGCACATGGATGATCTAATTATTTAACCTACAAATGTCTATTAATAGTCTCAAATGCACCACTTTTGCGGTTCTAAGCACCACAATAGAAGCTGAGTTTAGATTAAATGACTTTGTGTTGGATTGCTGTTGTTGTTGTTTCAAAGAAAGTTACAGGGTTTATAAAACCTAAAGGTAATGTCTACAACACCAGTCAGAGGCTTACATGCACTGATCATTTGCATTAAAGTCATATTTTGTCCTGGACCGAGTTCTGGTGTTTTTTTAAAAATAATAACTCAGTGTGTGCAAATTAGATTTTTATTTTTTCTAATTAACATAGGTGTGAAATTATACATACACAGTAAAATGTATACCTGCACCTAATTAATATTTGCACCTAAATAAGACGGCATACTTTTTGTAGCTGTTGGCAACTTTCTGGCATATTTTAGGCTGAAGTTTTGACAACTTTTTTTTAGGGATGCACAATATATCGGCTTTAACATCGGTATCGGTCCAATAAGGAAAACTGGGCCGATATTAAGAACCGATGTTTATTTCCATCTAGTTGTCCTTTGTGCCTATGTTTCAGGGGCTTGCTCATGCTTTTTTTTTTGGATCATGTGACATTGACAGTAAAGCATCACAGCCAGGATTGTGTTTTTTTTTTTTTTTTTTATGAAACAGAGATGCAAAGTCAGCAGTGTGGCCGTTTTTCACGGTGTCGAAAGAAGACATACGAAAAGCAGCTTGTAAGTCTAGACCAGGGGCCTGCATCCTTTACAGTCTAAAGAGACATTTTGCCTACAGTCCACTTGAATTAAACTCGTTCAGAGCCGCAAATGTTGCCTGGCCTTTTGAAAAAAGACAATTATAATTATATAAAAAGACAATTATAATTATAATTATAATATTATAATTTTTGATAAAGATCTACTGTAGGAAATATGTTGTCATCATTAAAGAAACGCCCTTTTAGTCTATTTTGAGGTTTAAAAAAAATGGATGGACGAGATGTTGATAATTGTGGATAATGATGTAAAAAAAATCATAGTTTCCAACATAATGAAAAAAATATTGATTTAAAATAAAATATTACTGGCACCTTTAGCATTATTCTGTTGTGAAAATTAAAAGCAGTTATTCCAAGAAAAAAAAGTGCTAAAACCTGCATTTATTATCATTATTACATTTAAATACCATAATAAAAATATAATTTGGAGCCAAAGTTATTAAGAGCCGCTTTGGAAGGTTCAAAGAGCCACTTGCGGCTCCAGAGCCACAGGTTGCAGACCCCTGGTCTAGACTATAACCCACATTCAAAAATTCAGTTAGAATAGTTTTCAGTTTGTACAAAAACTGTGTAAAATTGGATCATTGCAGAAACGTAAATGTGTGCGTACATCGGTAAATATAACAGCAATATTCATAAATTTGTAAGACAGTTTGCTTCTTACGACTTTCAAAGTGTTCAATGAGAGCAGCGGAGCTACAATGAACGACTGAAGCTGAAGCCAACACTAGAAGTAGGCAGCAAGAGGAAACTAACAAAGAAAAATCATGCACATTGGTGTTACCTGAGCAGTGATTATGGGACAGCCAGTAGATTAGATGTATTGAATCTAATCTACTGGTTGATTAGATTGAATAACTTCAGTGAACTCTCCCATTTCTGATAAGATCAGTCAAACATTCACCTGGAAATATGCCAGAAGCTTGTTGATGCCTATAAAAATGTTTGTTCTCAGAGGCCTTTCATTAAATATCAGTAGGAATGTCTGTTTATATTTAGGCTCGTTATCTACAATTTTGATCCTCTTTGGATTAGAGATCATCACCAACGAATTTAAACTTGTGCACCCACGTTTTGTTTGATTTGAAGTTCTTTGTTAAATCTTCATTCCACCTCGAGTAAAAGGACGACTGAGAAGCAGGAGTGCCTCCAGAAGATGTAAAAATGGCTGGTCAGGTGGGGGTAATAGTTAATAAATGTTGTAACTTAATAACATTGTTGCTGACATTGAAATGAGCCTGCTGCTTCAGTGGTCAGACCTTCCTCTTAATTGACTGTTCCTGATGTTGAGGTGTGTATTGGTCACTTTAGCACAGATATTATCACTTACAGCCGTTGGCCACAATTATTTCTAAACATTTTACCATAATTTATTTATCATTTATTTTTTAAACATATAATAAGATGTTTTGAGAAACTATTGCGTAATAACTCAATAGTTTCTCAAAAGTTGCTTGTTGCCTTTTTTTTTTAAGGTTAGTAACTTTCAGCTGCACAGATTTCAAATTTTGCTCAAGATGTCTTTGTGTTGCTCTCAGAGTTTTGGTTTGGAAAGATAATCTAAAACCTTTCTGAACCTCTTTAAAAAAGTTTCTTGGGGAGTTTGGACCGTTAGCGATCTAACGAGCGGTTTGTCTGAAGCCCACCGAGGCGCCTCCGAGCCTTTTAAACAGCGGCCCTTCCTGTACTCATTTGTCAGGCCCTCAGCTCTACAGCTAACGTAGAAGCCTGTCATCAGCGCTCTGCCTGTGGGGGGAGCGCCGATACAGAACACAATGTGTGAACTTGAAGTCTTTCTTACATCAACACTGGATACTTTCATAGAAAATGTAAAGTTCAAATGTACTAATGAAGCCAGTTGCTATGCAACGACGACTTGCAGGTGAATACATTCATGTCACTGTGACGGCTGAAGTGTCTCTGACTGCTTTGTTCAGATTCGTGGTCACCGAGATGATTCATGGTTTTGGCTTTTTCCTCTTTTCAGGCACGTATTTAAGCGATTGAAGTTCCTGGGAAATAAGACCTTTTCTCATGTGGCCACGCTGATCTTTTTAACCATTTGGCACGGTCTTCACTCTGGTTACATCCTGTGCTTCTCCATGGAGTTCTTCATCATTACTGTAGAGCGGCAGGTAAGGTTTTTACACAGCACAAGTATCAGATACCATTATCAAAACTCACAACCCCTAATTTCTTTATAATTTTCTTCCAAGGACCATATTTTTTGTAATATTTAAAATTAGTCTTGATCCATATTTTTCCATATTTTCTGCCCTTTTTTTTTTTTTTTTTTTTACTCATTTTCAGCCTCTGACCATGTCAACTGATTCTGCACTGTGTGCTTAAAACAGGAGGAAACATTACAAGTAGAGGAAAAAAAAACATCGAAAAAGAATCACTACTTTCTTGGTCGCTCCAATATAGACTCAAATCTCACATTAATTTGGGGCTTTACATTATTTCTTTTAACTATTTTTGTTCCAGAGTGAAATGGTTATTTAGAAACAATTAAAATTAAATAAAAAAAGAAAAAGGAATTAGATGCACAATTATGCATCAAAGTACCAGATCCATGCCTTCTGGAGAACAGTTTCATGGTTGGATGAGAACGATTTTGCAGTATGGGTAAGGCAGGAACCCCGTGTATGGAGACAAACGGTCCTCGATGCAGCTTTGCTGAGTTCAGCTGCTGGCCTGGGCCATTTACAGCATTTTTTCCCCTTCTCTCTAATTTCCTGTCTGTTAAACCGATTAATGAAGACCATTCGTTGCAAAAAGAAAAACTTTTGTCCACTGCATCAACACATGCGTCAAGCTTGGCATTGACTGCGTCATGCTGCGGGTCCGTTTCTCTCCCAGCGGCTCTGATGCATTTCAGAAAGCGGGTGAAATAATGACAGCTTAAACCAACAGCTGAACTGGGCGTTCCTAAAGGAGAACAATCCCAACCACGCCTCAAGTCTGGTCTTGCCAACATTAAGCTACTGAAAATATCTGGACTGTGTTTAAAAGCCAACTATTAAAAATAAACGCTACCAAAACTGCAAGGAAGAGAAGTCAAATATTTTATAAGAATAATACCAGAAGCTTGCACCCTTTCACCCTAAAAAGAACATTTTCAATGCATTAATGGAAGATAATCAGTTATTGTTGGAAAGGCTGTATGTGAGCTTCTTGCTGCAGCAGCAGGTGAAAAGTACCTTAGAGGGAACAACAATTTTAAGAAATTAGGTAAAAATCCAGCAAAGACCTGAGACTGAACCTGAGAGATGCATCACACCACCTTCATTTGGGCTGTT
This sequence comes from Fundulus diaphanus, assembly GCA_037039145.1. Taxonomy (NCBI): domain Eukaryota; kingdom Metazoa; phylum Chordata; class Actinopteri; order Cyprinodontiformes; family Fundulidae; genus Fundulus; species Fundulus diaphanus. The sequence goes on from CM073130.1 coordinate 38,210,233, forward strand.
TTATATATTTCGTTTACTAAATAAAATTCACTTATCTCCTTGTTGGGCGTTATGTATAGACAGTGATTTAGTCGCTGGTTTTAGGAGCCTTTCTGTGTCTGATTCATTGGTCAGACTTAAAGGACCTGACAACCAACACAGATTTCGTTAAAGTACTTTAAAGACTCAAGACCTTTGTATTTGTATGCCACTGTTATTTAACAGGCACCTCAGTACAGTACTTGGTTCAGAAACCATAGTTGTCTACTCGTGCATTAGAAAAACTATTTATCTCTAACATTTATTGCATGTTGTTAATTTAGAGGCACGCTGTTGCTGCAGCCCACTGCTGACTATGCTGCTTATTTAAATATTGGCTCGAGATGTGCCATTCGTTTATTAAATGATGGCGTTGCTGTGTTTTTATTACCATTCATGTATTGTGTGTGTGTGTGTGTGTGTGTGTGTGTGTGTGTGTGTGTGTGTGTGTGTGTGTGTGTGTGTGTGTGTGTGTGTGTGTGTGTGAACAGGCCCAGGCGCTAGTGCAGGACAGTCCCCAGCTGACGTACCTGGCCAACAGCCGCCTCTACCCCCTCATCTACGTGGTTCAGCAGTTTATACACTGGCTCTTCATGGGGTATCCTCTCGTGCCATTCTGCCTTTTCACCTATGACAAATGGCTCAAGGTAACTCACATCTCCTGAAGCCGCACTACTCGGAAGATAAATCTGTTTGGGGAATTTATTTTTTACCTCGCTTCTATTTTCCATTCAGCTCAGGGAGTGCTTCGAGTATCAAATGCAAAACAGTTCTTTAAACTCCAGAGGTGCACTGTAAATAAGAGCACAAAGGGCTTGGCTTGGGAGGGATGTGTTGCCAAGACAGCCGTGAGGTGTTAAAATATAGCCCAGGGTCTCGTAGTGAATTTATAACGTCCACGCTGCAGCGGGAATTTCCTCTGAATTATTTTCTCCTCTTTTACGATATTTGGTTGGATGCCCAGAAATCTTTTTTTTATTTTTTTAACTCTCTTTACTCCAAAAGTATTAATCCGCCTATAAAACCGGTCTGAAAGCAAAGGAACTCATGAAGCAGTTGATAATTTGTTTCCAAGTTTATTTTATTTTTAATTTTTTTTTGTGTGTGGTTTCTTGTGCTGTTACAGGCGTTCACAGTAAATCTTTCTGTAATCTGCTTGAAACAAATTGATTAGACTGAGCTAAGCTTTTGTCTGCGACGCCTCACGGTTTTGTTGCATTAGGTTTGCGAAACGAAACTATTTTTGGCAGAAGACCGAGCACGCTTTTGTGTCAGAGCACCTGCTGAGCCAATAAAGTGTTTTATTACACAGAAAGATGCTGCTTCGCAAAGCCATGCTGTTCATGTCTTCCAGGGAGCCTTAAGGATTTATAAAAAAAAATTAACATGCAGAAATGGGGAGAAAAGCTTGAATGTAGAAAGCATATCTGTATGGAAATGGTAATTATTTAGTTTCTGAGTAAAGATGCTCTGATCAGAGTTGGGGGCCCATTTTTAATGATAGCAGTCCACCATCACCACCAGATTAGTCGGCAATTTAGATAGAAATTATATTTCCTTGTAGCACATTAGTCAAATAATTGGAGAATAATAGAAAAACAGCAGACCCAGCATTCATGAGATGCATGCTGCTGGATGTGTTATTAAATCATTAATTAAAAGGGACAGGTCCAAAATAACAGAAGTGTCAAGTTCGATCAGCGAGGTCGTCCGTTCTGTGAAAGCAAACAGGCGGCCCCTTATTTAAGGAATAAGCAAGCAGATGTTGTACACGCTGGTTATAATACGTCACTCTCTGGACATCTGAGCGGACGGTTTGTTCCAGAGGAGCAGTGTACGCTGATTCAGAGTCGAGTTAAAAAGTTGATTAGAAAGGGGGGGAAACATATCAGGTAAAATGATCTGAAGTGATTTTTAAAATGGCTGAAATGGCAAAGCCAGAAAGATGTGGATAGAAACCTAAAACTACCATTTTAATTGACAAAAGTAGCAAAGACCCGGCCTTGGGGTGATGAGAGACCTGCGAGGGCTTATAGTATGTCAGAGAACGCACTGACTGGCCTTTATGGATTTATTTATTCTTTTGGTAACAGTTTGTCAAGAAAGCCCCAAACACTGAGTTCAAGCTCCAGTACACTGTGAGGCACGGTGGCTGAGGCATGATGCTGGGGGCAGGGGTGTCGTGCGGTGCGGTGTCAGGTCCATTAGCAGCGATTGTGGGCAAATTGGAATAAATCAAAGTACTTGAAGAGGGCGTATTGCTTTTAGTCGAAGAGAAAACGCCCTTTCAGATCGCTCATTATATTCTGCAATTTCAGCTTCATAATCTGAAATCTTGTGCAGCCTATGATGTCGACAAATCACCTTGTAAGATGTCATCGGCCAAAATGATCAATAAAATTTTTTTATTTTTTTTTTGTCTTTATTGGATTGTGAGGATATAATTTTTTCAACAAGATAAAGATACCAAAGACACCAATGAGTAAGATTAATTCAGCCTAAACCCACAGCGGTATTTCAATAAAAAACAACCTTTGGGATAACATCAAACATGCTGTTTCGGAGACAAAAACCAAGAAATCTGCAGGAACCGGTGGATGTAGTCCAGTCGTCCTGGGCAGCAATACCAGGTCACAGGTTCTGGAGGTTGGTCCCCTCCAGACAATCAGTGGTTATATAACTATTAGTTCAGCGGTTCACCAGAAAGCTAAATCTTAAGTATTTTTTTTTTAAGTTTATGTGGAAAATATTTGATCTTTTTGAAGAAAAAAAAAGTTGTTTGTGTGGATATTGAATTTTCTTCCCTTTCTGTAGATTGAGAACTACATTAATGAATATTTCTCTGTCTTGATTTAAATGTTGAGCTTTTCTCCCTATTTTAAACACACTGCAATAATTCAGACCACAACTGCAGCCCTGCAATTGATGGGATTTTAGGGTTATTTTAAAACGGCAAACTGTTTTTCTTATTATCCTCGAGGTTGGCAGAGTCACTAACCATTTACAGCAGTTTCTGTGGGTATTGCCTGTAGATTGAGTAGATCCTGTCTTACTTGTCAGATTCCCAAAACGTTGCAAACAAATCCATGTCCAGCATTTTTTCCATGATTTTCGTTTGTGCAAAAGAACCTCGTAGCCATGGGGCATTCATTGACTGTAAACAAATATTGGACTTTTGAGTTTCCAATCACAGGTCACACCGCTGAAGATGAAAATCATTCTTTTTTTCGGTCCGTCTCTAATGTTGGCTCTCTTGTTTTTCAGGTGTATTCTTCCATCTACTTTTGTGGTCATGTGTTCTTCCTCGCGGTTTATTTAATATTACCATTCCTCCGTAAGATTCTGGTGCCTAAGAAAGACCGGAGCGAGAAGAAGCAAGACTAAAACCTGGTTCTAAGCCCAGGAAAGGTATGTAGGCATGTTTTCACCCCTCGATCTGCTGTTTGCGCGAATCCAGAGACAAATCATGTTCTGCTTTCTTCCAGGTCCGTTTAAGGCTGAACATCCTCGATCCTGAAAGGGAACCGTGTCCGTTTGAGGAGCAGAACACACAAACTATTTTAAGGCCTTTAGTAATATATAAATATGAATATATGTTCGTGTAAAAATAAATTTCTATATATTTTTGTGTTTTTAGGTGGGAGGGTTGGTTTTTATAAACATTTTGAGAAATGTTTACGGGAAATTACCATTGTGCCACACTGGGTAATTGTGAGCCACTCAGAGGCAGTTTCCTGCTTGTTTATCATTATCACTCTCTTCTTTTTTTGGGAGGGAGGGGGTGTGTTTTAAGACGTGTGGGACTCGTGGAACTGGAGAGACTTTTCATGCCGTCGACACAGGATTGCACTTATGAGTCACAGGTTCTGAGTCTGTTTTTAGGCTCCTGTGTGTTTTTGTTGTTTCATCGCCCCATGTCTGGCAACCACATTTTGCAGCAGCACCAAGCCTGAACAGGAGGTTTAAGCACGGTGCCACCATTATAGATATTTATATAGCTAACACTTCCTGATGTCATGATACAACATTCACACCTTTCTGCAGAACGATTTGGAACGAATGGGCTTGTTTTCTTTGCAAATGGCTGCTAGTGGTTATCCAAGCACTGTAAAATCACACACTCTACAACTAACACTCAACTCTAAATGGCCTTGAATCAATGAATGTTTTCTGCCGTTCATTTTTTCTGGATTTAATTTAATTTGTAATGAAAGAATGGTATGGTTTGTTTGTAAGGTTTTATGAAAATGAACATTTTGTAGTTTTTGGATAAGATGCATCGCTCTCCCGCCTTTCCTTTTTTCTGACGCGTTTCAGTCTGTTCAGTTGTCTCCTTCTCTCCTCCTCCAACTCTGTGCCACTCCTCTGTCCAGCTACCTTGATTCAGCTACAACCCTCACTTTTAAATGCACAAAATGTGAAAGTAAATCAGTGGTTCCGGCCTCTCTGAAGTCCGCTCTGATCTGTGTGAGCTGGGGTCATGCGCTGTTTTTGAACTTGCAGGGTTTCACCTCCAGCCTGCTCCCGGGTTTCTAACGGCAGATTGTAATTAATCAGAGTGAAGGATCTTTCCCCAAAAGCCTCTTTGTAATTTGTATATTTTCTGGGTAAGGGTGAAAATGCTGCTGCCGCTGCCACCGTCCTTTCACACACTCGAGGACAAACCTCACTGTAGCAACGGCCCAGATTTCAGTAATATTTATACAGAACATGCTGATTATTAATTGATGACTTGCTATTTCAAGAGCGTCCATTTTTTTTTTTTTTTTTTTTTTTGCCTTACCCGAAGTAAATGTACAAAACATCATTGAGGTGTAAGAGCTGGAAGTGATTTGAAATAGACTTTTGTAATGTTCAATAAAATAATACTGCATTTCAAGCAAGATGGCTGTATTTTCTTTTGTGTGCTTTAAAGGTACAATCCTGTGGTGAATTTGTTTTTTTGTTAACAAATGTGACCTGACAATAAAGCGACTGGGATATAAAGCATGAATCTCCACCTCAGGATTACATAAAATACAACATTTTTTAAAAGGCAGGCGGAAGATGGAACATATTTTTCTGCGTTGTGACTACGTGGGTTCGATTCAATTTTATTTATATAGCGCCAGTTCATGAAACATGTCATCTCAAGGCACTTTCCAAAGTCAAATTCAATCAGATTATACAGATTGGTCAAAACATTTCCTATATAAGGGAACCAGTTGATTGCATCAAGTCTTGACAGGCAGCATTCACTCCTGAAGAAGCGTAGAGCTACAGGGAGAGTCGTCTGCATTGTCCATGGCTTTGCAGCAATCCCTCATACTGAGCAAGCATGAAGCGACAGTGGAAAGAAAAACTCCAGCAGAACCAGGCTCAGTATGAGCAGTATGTCATCTGCCTCGAGACACAACAAGAGAGACAAACAAGCACAGAAGCATACATTGATCCAGGAATCTGTTCTACATTAGATAGTAATAGCGGGGTGATCTGTCTTCCCTGGATGATGTCACAGCTAACAGAACGCCAGACCAGGTGTATCTACTATGAAGAAAAAAGAGAGAGAGTAAAAAGTTAAAAGCTGAAATGACGACAAGCAATGCAAAATTGAAGAACAGTAGAACTCAGAGTGAGAAAAATAGGCCCTGATGTCCTCCAGTAGCCTAAGCCTATAGCAGCATAACTATAGAAGTAACTCAGGGTAACATGACGACGGATTGATGACGTCACCGGAGGCACTGGTGAACCTTGTGGCGTTTCGGTGATTTGACAGATTTCAGACTAGATTCTGAGGCGTTGGTTCAGCTGCGACCTCGTGTTTGAGCTAGAGCTTGACTCGGATGGTGATGGATGGAAAACATGATGACAGTGGTCGCCTGTCGCCAACTTTAAACAGCACAAATCTTTTCATACTCATCTGTGATATTCTATGTCTGCTTGGTTCCCATGCAGGCTGCACAGTTTGAAGCACTGTTGCCTTGCAGCAAGAAGAGTCTGGGTTCAAACGGGTCTTTCTGGATGGAATTTTTCAAGTTCTACCTGGGAATGCATGGGTTCTCTCTGGGTACTCTGGTTTAGGGCTGGACGATAATTCAATAACAATATATATCGATCGATAGACGTTTATCTATGATAGAAAAAAAGGTAAGTAAAAAGTTCAATAGAATAACAGTTTTCCTTCCTTTTGCATACTAGTGATGTAGGTTAATAATACAGTCATTACTTCCAACCAATCACAAACAGACCCAGGAGCGCTCCGTCATCAAGCTCCGCCCCCTTCAAAGAGTTCAAAGAGCACTCGTTCCTTTTTTTCTGTTTTTTTAAAAACTTGTAGTTTTAGTAAAAAGTTGGTTGAATAAAGGTTTGAGTTTGAAATCAGTGTTTGTGAGTTCTGTATCTAAACATAAGTCGTTAAGCAACAGCATAAAATGGCCAGGGCTGCACTTAAAATATATGTTATGAATTTGTTGATAATTATCAATATCTTTATGATTTCTACTTTATCGATATGCTTTTTTTTCCTATATCGTCCAGCCCTAGTCTGGCTTCCTGTTGCAGCCCAAAAACATGACCGTTAGGTTAATTGGTCTCTCTAAACTGCCCCTAGGCCATGACTGCGTGCATGGTTGCTCGTCCTGTGTGTCTCTGTGTTGCCCTGTGATGGACTGGCAACCTGTCCGGAGCGTACCCTGCCCCTCTAGCCCAATGACCGCCGGAAATAAGCACCAGCAACCCTGCATGGATAGATGGTCCCATGCATATTGGCCAGTTGTATATGCTGTGCTCTGCTTGTTCCCCTTAAAGGCTTATGTGATTTGACAGTACTGAGGAACAGCATGCAGTCAAAGCTCTGATTTAGCTCAAAATCTATCTTTCTGACTCTTCAGCAACAGAATTTCTTTCAGATTTCAGATTTTTTTTTTTTTCACTCAGGATTTATCGACCAGACCATTTGGGTGTTATAATGAAAAAAAATTGCTGAAATTCTTTGATGGGGAATGTTATATCGCAGGCTCTGTGGCTGTGGTACAGAATCTAAATAAGAGCCTTTACAGGGGGAATTTGATTGAAACGTGTGGAGGTAGAAATTAAAAATGGGCCTACTGAAAAGATCTGTGGCATGTTGCCTTATGTGATTTAACCTGGGGTTATTTTCGTATAAGCTTTGTTTTTGTTTTTGTTTTGTTTTTGCAGGGCAGTTTTAAAGTTTTGCAACCAAATGGAAAAACCTGGGAAAACAATTCAGTTTTCACATTACCTCAACCACAAACTTCAATGTATCATACTGGGATTCATAATGGTACAGCATTAAGTAGCACAAATGATACAGTTTTCAGTTTTACACATAAAAAAAACGAGTGCATTTGCAAAATGCCTCAAACTCAGTCAAGTTTGCGTTTACAGCCACCCTGTAAACACAAACTTTCAAGTGTTGCCACTGGCTCTCTGCTGGATTTGGCTCTTGCCACTAATCTGAACCAGCTTCTCTGTCCATGCTGCTGCCACCACCGTGTTTCACCAAAGGGATGCTGTATTCATCGCGGTGTGCGGTGTCATTTTGCATCACACGTGACATTTTGTACGTAGGCTAAAAACATCCACTTTGCACTCCTTTGACAAGAACCATTCTCCCACATATTTGGGTCACTACTTCCCTTTTGCTTTTTTACAGCTTCTCCGTGCTTACCACGACTAACTGTAACTTCTCCACCACCTTCTCCCTGACCTGCCTGGTGTGTTTCTTGGTCTAACTTCTCAGCCTGCGACCCCCAAAGTACCAACACCACAGACCGGCCACTGGCCTTCAGGTGGTGGTGGAGGGGCATTTTTATTATTTTTGCAAATTACGAGAATAGATTCATAAAACTGCTCGAATAAAGTAGTAATATTATGAGAACTCTTGCAAAAAAGCACAGTCTTATCCCTGTGTTAAAATGAGGAATGTTGAGCATCTTGTAAAGTTAGACTTTGGTATCGATTTCACAAATAAGAAATCTTTTTAACACATCTGTATCAAATTATTATTAGTGTCAGAACTTTGAAATGATTGTGCTGTGCGACTTTATTCTCGTAATGTTCTTTATTCTTGTACATCTAATATGACTTTATTGTCACAATCCAAATTAAAATTAATCCAAATAAAATAAAATTTGTATTACATTTGCTCTAGATTAAATAACATAAATTATTGGCCACAGTGGCGGTTCTCGACCAGATTTTCCATAGGGGCCCAGTGTTTTTTCATAGGGGCATAGAACAAAAGAATAAAACAAGAAAACGACAATATTTAATTGTTTAGTAACATTAAGTGAGGCATTTGTGGCTCTGGAACAGCAGGTTTCAGACCCCTGATGAAAACTGTGATCCCAGCTCATAACTGCTGAAGCCAAACGTGAAACACCTTCATGTTTAAATCCTTCTGTATAAGTAAAAAAGAAAATTGGTCAAAGGGACCAATCAGTTATGGTTTCTTCGCCAGTGCATATAAATCGTAAGAAATGTATTTAATGTTATGTCTTTTGTACAGGGAACATAACAGGGGCCAGGACCATTTCTACAGGTGCACTGGCCCCTGTTGGCCCCTGTTGGCCCCTGTTGGCCCCTGTTGGCCCCTGTCTAGAGCCGCCCCTAATTGGCCACGGAGGAGTAAATTTCCACACACAAAAAAAAAACTCAGAAATTTGGAGATTTCTTTTACATACTTACGATAAACTTTTTTTGCATGTGTTCTGATGTTGAAAAGTTATTAATGTTCAAGAAAAAAAATCTATGATTAAAGGAATACATTTATTATATTAAAACAAGTATATCTCTTGACATTGTAAAGCAAGAAATTTTGGATCATCTCGTGACCCCCACATGGTGGTTCGCGACCCCTCTGGTCGGGGGCCGAACCCCACTTTGGAAACCCCTTGTCTACATCAGGGGTTCCCAAAGTGGGGTGATCCAAATAATGATACAAATATCTGACTTTACGATGTCAGAGATATACTTGATTTAATATAGCAAAATGTTCCCTTTGTTATGCCTGTTTACGCTGGGACTCTGATTTAAGATGGACAAAGGGTTAGACATTTACCCTGCAGAAACAGAGTTGACCAGATGCAGCCGATGAGTCCCCAGCGAGGGCAGACCGAGACACAGAATTACCAGGAACAACCTGAAGCAGACGGCGCAAACAAGCAGAAGAAACTAGTGAGGGCAGGGAGAGAACAGGTCCACAGGATCAGAAGGCTGAGCGACACAAACACTGGAGAAAGACATGCAGGCAGTGAGAAGAGAAGAGACGTTCTGGCAGTGAGAAGTGAGAGGGGCAGGTATAGATAGGCAGTGAACCAGGTGGGATGACTTGAGGATAATTAGTGGCAGCAGCAAGTGGAGCTAAATATGGCTGAGTGGTGACCGAGAGAAGCTTGAAATGGGGGGAGACCAATCAGTCCCCAAAACACAAAGTTTTTTTGTGGAGATTTACTCCTCTGTGGCCAATCATTTATTTTCTGTAATCTATGAGCCTAATCCAATTAAATAATTGTGAGGATAAAGTCATACTATTACAAGAATAACGTTGTAAAATTGCAACAATGAGGTCATATTTTCTTATTCTTATAAAAAAGTGAAGGAAGTACTAAATCTTTTTAGCACATCACCATCAAACACTGTCGCGACCCCCAAGAGGTGCCTCCTGACCCCCGGGGGGTCCCGGCCCCCATTTAGGGAACCACTGGTCTAGATGATGCTGTTTGTTCTCCAGTGTTTTCTAACAAGTACCTCTGAGCAAGGCCAGAAACACAACAGTTGGATTAGGACTCAGGTTAAAATACACACCGGTGGACTATATTACAAGGTGATTTATTTGGGGGTAGCGGAATAAAAGGGGTGTACCGTGAATGCATGCCACACTCTTCTTCAGGCTGTACGTGACAAAAATACGGAAACGTTCAATGGTTTTCGCAAAAGCACTGCAGGAGCAAAAATCGTGAGTTTGTTTGCTTTTACAGATTTGGCTTCAGCAGGAGGGCGAAGCGGGGATGACACCATGACGTCATTTTGCAGAGACAGTCGGGGACCGAGCGAGTGAGCGGCGTGAAACGCGTGGAAAGGGATAAAGAAGAAGGCAGAAATCAGAACGAGGAGCTGGAGTTTGAGCTGGCAGCTGCAAGGCGACGGGACCGAGTGGCCGCCGCGTTTGGACCCTGAGTCAGAGAGGAGGAGAAAAGAGCCAGGGCAGCAGTCTGCTCGGAGGGGAGAGAGGGAAGAAGGACGCAGTGTGGGCGGGTTAAGAAACGCCGAGAGGGAGGGCACGCCGCCTTTCTTCCTCCAACCGAGTGGGAAAAAAAGGGGAAAACAAGGACGTCCGTCGGTCTCCTCTTCCTCCTTTACATTTCATCCCCGACTCCTGCAACAACCCACCTGAGCGTCCTTCCTCGAGCAGCATCCTCCCGCTTGCTTCTCCGTCCACCTGCGCGTCGGAGGCTGAGCTTTGGGTTTGTTGTCAGCCCACAGGAGCCGAGCCCAGCTGATCTGAGCCGAGCCGAACCGAGCCGAGCGGCAGGGGCGTGAGAGGCGGATGCTGCGAGCGTAGAGGCAGGGTACCCGACCAGGAGCATCACCGCACTCAGCACGGTAATATCCCACCATTCCCCCCACCTCCCCGCATTAAAACCCATAATTTCTGCAACGTTTCCCCCTAAATGCCGCTTTTACGCATCTACGTAACGCCCGTTGCTAATGTGTGTCAGTGTGCTGATAATTGTCGCATTATAGCATGTTTGTAATTCTGGATGTGTGCGATCATCTTTACATATTATTATTTTTTTTAAAAAACAACAACGAAATAACACAAAATAAGAGTTTTTGTCACGTTGATGAGGGATCCAAAGCCACACAGCAAGCCCTAAACAAACCAGGAGGGGGAAACCATGATAAAACACGCAGCACATGCAGAACCTTCCCCACTCATGACCAGGTGTGTGTGTGTGTTTTAGTGTGCGTGTGTGTGTGTGTGTGTGTGTGTGTAATGCTATTCTGGGCTGCATGTCAGAGCAGCATAATGCTGAAATGCTTCAGGATTACAGCTCCAGTCCTGCAACTCTGAATTTAGTTTAGCGGCTTCCCTCCGTGGCACTTTAATGGTGATTTATTGCACAGACAACAGCAAACGTGCGACCCCCCCCCCCCCCCTCTCTCCTCCAGGAGCCATCTGAAATGCTGCCCGATCTGCTTCTTGTTACTGTACTGTCCCCTCCACTGCTGATCAATTGTTGATGCATGAACTTTCCCCCCCTCCTCCCAATTCCTCCTCTCTGTTCTCTGTTCCTCACCCCCACCCTCTGATCCTCCCCTCTTTCCTCCTTCAGATGGACAGAATGAATTTTCTCTCCTTCCTCCTCCTTTGCTTGACTTCGGTTGCCAATTGCAACAAAGGTCAGTTTCTCATCCTTTTTGCTTTTTGTTCATTTGTGACTGTGAAGTGGTGAGATAAAGGTTTGCATTGCCATAGAAACACAGAGACCTGTCAGGAAAAGGGAGGGATGGAGGGGGGGGGGTTATTTTTCCAGGCAGAGCCATGAACCCGGTGACTTGCTCCTGTATTGCATTGCTTGAATTCCTCATACATAACCAGGTGCATACACAAACGTTTTTTTGCATCTCCTGCTCCCCAGCCTGGTGAGCGTGCATGTGCCCTCTCCGTCTGCGGCGTGACTCGGAGATGATGGATCCGTTTCCCCGTCTGTGGCGGATTTATCATTGACTCCGATTCAAGATCATTGTTAAAGCGATTGTCATGCCGAGAGGGGGGGGGGGCGGACGAGGCAGACGCTACCGCGCAGGAGAAGGTGGGAGAGGGCGAGGAGATTGAAGGGTTATAGCAGAGGGGAAGATAAGGAGGGAGAGGTGGTGCTCGAGATCGGGTGACAGGAGGGAGAAAAGAGGAGCACTGTTGTGTGCATACAGTATGAAGAGGCCAAAACGAGGAGGGGGTTGACGGGTGAGAGCTGTGGCCTGATGGATAGGGTGACAGAAAGAGGAGCAGCGCCAAGGGGGACAGACAGAGAGATGGAGCGAGATGCCTCTCAATCTGTAATCCCGAATGTAATCCACGGGCCTGATGCTCAGATTAATGCTACATAGCAGCAAGGGGTTGGGGGGAGGGAGGGAGAGAGGAGGGGAAGATGAGCAGAGGGGGACAGAGGGCATGAGATAAATGACCGAAAAAGAAACACACAAGCCGGGGCGTGGAAACAAGAGGAGGTGGAGGAGGAGAAGATGAATAACTGTGATTATGCCTGGGAGTTGACGACGGCAGCTAATTTTTGGTGCCAGCTCATAATCAGAGAGTTGAGCACTGACTGGGATGGATAGCTCAGTGAGCGTCCGGGTGTTTCAGACATAAAATGAAATCCAAATATTTAGACGATCGGGGACTCCGCGGGGTGTTAAAAGGTCATAACATTTAAAGTGGTTTAACGTTGCTTTAAGACTTAATAATTACAGATAATAAAAAAAAAGCCTTAAATTACACAAAGTGTAGTTTTAACATTATACTTTTTGTCATTCATCGCTGTTTCCAATGATGCTTTATTATGCTATTACATTTTGCAAAAATAAAATAAAATAAAGGGCTCATTGATTCGTTATGCTTGTACCAGTTCTGGCTGAGGATTTTAGGCGTTATTTTACGCTGTGATAAAGATACAATGTCTAGACATTCATCATTCCCCAAACGCAGCACCTAAATTTAACTTTATGATGTTTATTTTAAGAAATTCGAAACATTACTAGACTTGAAACCAAAATTTTTCATCATCTAGATTAAAGTATAAAGTAATATTTTAGTTTTATCGACATGTTTCTGCTGACTGGAAGTCATTTTAACATTTTTGGACTTCCTCAGCCTGACTTGAATTTCTGGAAGAAACTAAAGATTAGGGTGATGGTGAGGAGGCTTTCCATCCTCAAAGGCTTGGAGCTCGTTACCAAAGAAACCTTCTCAGATTAGCAGTGGAAACATGCAAACAAATAAAAACAAACAAACAAAAACTGATGAGAAGGGTTTAATGGTTGCGATGCAATTTCTACATTGATTATTGAGAATAGTATGACTGATTTAAAAAATGTACTCTGAACCTCACCATTTGAGAGATGCCTCTCATTCCCAATCAGAAAGAAATGTCTTGATTGAATGAAAAAATGTAATCTAAATCTCACAATCTAATTACATATTAGTGAATAAATCAACAAAGTTTATTTTCAATAATTTGTTTAGCTTTTAAATTTGAATTTGGAGAGTCTTAAAAAGGTCTAAAATGCTCTTAAATTTGACTAAAACTTGCAGAACCCCAGAGTGATATTAGGCACACAACATTAGGGACAACTTGATGCAACTCAGAAATGTTCTCCCCGTTTCTTTCAAAGACAGGAAAGTTTTTGTCAGAGTGACTTCCAGAAATGTCTATCGCCTGAGAAGTCTTTCTCATTTCACGTTACACCCACAAAAATGTACTGAATTTTGCTGGTAAGTAAACTACCAACACAAACCAGTGCAGAGGTGTGAAAGTAAAGTAGAAGGTTAAGGCACATAAAGCATGGCTTTCAGCGTTTATACACAAATTAAAATATGAAAAGTGTGAAAGGCGTTTGTGTTCATCCCCCTACATGAAGGTCGTTACAACCAACTGTTTTGACAAGTCATCTAATTAGTAGATAGAGTCCACCTGTGAGCAATTTAACCTCTGGATGAATCCAGCTGTTCTGTTTCTGGCCTCAGAGGTTTGTTAGAGAACATTAGAGAACAAACAGCATCATGAAGACAAAGAAACACAGCAGACAGCTCGGGGGGAGCTGTGGAAAGGTTTAAAGCAGGATTTGGATTATTTAATAAATCGTTATCCTAAACTTGAACGACTCACAGAGCCATGTTCAATGCATCATTTTAAAAAGACGGAACTAGCTTGGCTTTACGGCTTAGCGGTATTGAAAAATGAGACGTAATTTATCATGAATCCATATTTTCTCTCCGCATCTGTTGCTGAAGTGCTCCAAACACTCTCGGTGACTTTTAGTATCGTTGGCACTACCATCAGTGCTAAATGTGTGATCTTCTGCTGTAAGACACCAACCAGAAGGTTGTGAAGCTGGCATGCAAACCACACATTCCTGACACTTAAAATATGCTAGCGAACAAATATTTCACAAAACAATCCTTTGCGATATCAATATTGACGCTACCGTGATGATATATTTGTGATAAATTGTGCTGCCCTGTATGACACGACTCCAAACCTACCCAGGCATTTGCTGCAGGCCATGTAGGGGGCGCAGCATGCGCTTTGGTCTGGTGAGATGAAGAATTAAACTTTCTGACCTGGATGTCTGTGTGTTGGAGTAATACCGCTGTCAGAAGGGAACAGGAAGCTTGTCAGAAGACGTCGCAAGTTGTATTAAACTAAATAAAGGGCAATAACTGGAAGAAAACCTGTTATGGGCTGGAAAAGACTTGGAATTGTGTGTGGGGGTTCACCTTCCAACAGCACAACAACCCCAGACATACAGACATAACTATGGTTTGATGGTGTGGATCAAAGCATGTTTATGAGTTATTGTGGCCCAGTCAAAGCCCGGACTTAAATCCAACTGGGAATCTGTGATAAAATTTGATATCCGGTCCTCGCAGACGCTCTCCACCCGCTCTGACTTACCTTAAAAGCTGCTTTGCATTAAAGAATTGGCACACTGTGGCGGCCGTAGATGTGCAAAGCTGGTGGAGACATCCCAGAGCAAAAAAACACAAGTCTCTGCAAACCTCTGACTCAGCAGATGCATGTCCATCCCACACTATTCAGAGTTGTGGTTGCAAACGTCTTTCAAACCCATGTATCACGTTCCTTGCATTTCACGGTTACGCACAACTCTGTGCAGGTCTGTCACATAAAATCCCAAATGAAATACATCCAGGTTTTTTGTTGTGACGTCAGGAAATGAGAAGAAGTCACGAATACCTCCACAATCTACCGTGTGTTGACCTTGACGCCCGCTGATGCTGCAGCTCATGGAGGCTGAGGTGGACATTGTGATGATGAGAAAGAAAGAGAAGAGCAAAACGTGGGTTATTGGTAACCAATATTGTCAGCAAAGAACTCAACAATTGGTCATATGGGGCAACACTAGTCAACAAACGCTTTTAAAGTACCAATTAAAAAGATTTCTGCATCATTTTAAATATTTGTTTATGTTTTGTAAACAGCAGCCAAATTCATTCACTGCCACTCAGGAAAAGCTGGTTTTGGTGCCTCGGATAATTTACACTTAAAATAAATGCGGTAGAAGATTTTATTTTTTCTGCTCTAATCTTTAATCTGTTTAGCTCTTAGCTTCTAAAAGAAGCTACAGGTCAAGGCTGCTGTGGTATAAATGGAGATGACATAACGGGGTATTTAAAGAACGTAAATATAAAATAAATGTAAAATATTTCTGCAGTGAATGGTAAAGGAGAGGTTGCATCGAATAGAGGCGCTTCAGTAAAATACTTCAGCTGCCTTTTTTTTTTTTTTATTCAAGCTTTTTTTCCACCGGCAATAGAAACTATAAAAAAAAAACAATATTTAAATTCAGCAGCAAAGGCACGGGGAAAGGCTTTGGTGCTTTCAGGCAAAGAGAATTCAAATGATAGCCGGCTCTGAGTTTGAAGTGAAAGAGGTTTGATAAGATTCACAACCCGAAGCAGTCTTTATTTATTTCTATTTTCCCTCTGGTGGCTCTGCGACCGCAAAATTAGTTCCCGTCTGATTTTCTAGAAAATTCACTGTGGCGACAACAAAGGAAGAAATCCTGCGCTCGTGTCTGGTTTCAAACTCTGCAGCCTCTGAGTTTAGGAGATCGGGGACAACCAAAGGGAGGGCGCCATGCCTTTTGTTTTTTGCTCGCTGTCGGAGTGTAAAATCGCCATCCTTGTGGCTCATTAACTTGGCCTTTGATCAGTCGGCGGGCACAGAACATTCTGCACAAGGATTAATAATTATTTTGCAGTTAAAGGTTGGATTCTGAGTTATCCTCGGGCATTTGAATCTGGCTCACGTCTGCTGCAGAGCACTTTAGCTGGGAGGTACGAGCCGAATATTTCTGTCTGTGTCTGTTTGATGGAAACAAACAAGGACTGTCAAGCTGGAGGGTGCTTGAAATAAAAATGGAGGAGAGCGTCAACAGTGAACATTATCTGACTCTCTGTGGTCACACATTACTTTCTGTGCGTGTGTGTTTTTCCCCCCGTGCTCATGCACACTCTCACCATGTCCCTCCCCCATAATTGACTGTTAAAAATAGATGCATTGGTTCCTTGTAATTGCTCCATTTAACCCGAAGCCTCTTCGGCCTTCTCTCTCAGCCAATAAGCACAAGCCATGGATCGAGACAGAGTACCAGGGGATCGTGATGGAGAACGACAACACCGTCCTGCTCAATCCCCCTCTCTTCGCCCTGGACAAAGACGCGCCGCTTCACTACGCTGGTAACGCCACCAACATTTTTTTTTTCCCTCACCGTCTAACATTAAATCTGGCTAAGCTCTTCCTGTTTTAGCTCAGTTAGAATTACCAAAAATTATTTCTAGCTTCTCAATGCTAGATCAGTTTTTTTTTCCACACTTTCTTCAAATTCAGAAATTAACATACATTTCCTTTAAAAGTGTTTCCTTTCACAAAGCGTTGCACTTTAGTTTGCTTAAATTTTGGTCTGAGCCGTCTGTGGTGCCCAGTCACTAGCACTAAGACGGCCACTATGCTAAGGGACCTATTTGTTGCCAAGCTTAAAGGGGACATATCACGCAAAAGCCACTTTTTTTAGCCCTTAAATACATTTTCTTTGTGTACTTGGAGTCTCTAGGAGAAAATTTGAATGTACTTTCTCTAAGAGCAGCGTAGGCATCTTTATATTCTATTTGGGTCACATTTTTCAAGCTATTTGGACAGATATAGTCAGCCCTTTCAGGCATCTGGAAATTGTACCCATGAGGTCTACAATTCGCCTCTTGATATCTCACCTGATTTAATTTTATTTTTGTGAAAGATCACATGTTGTGTTTGAGGTGTGGCCTTAAAACACATCCAGAGCTGTGCCTCCATTAAACTCAGATGCTGTGAATGAACCTTCTAGCTACTTAGAAGTCCACAGCATCATCATCTGGGCTTTCCCAAATTTAAAGGCAGGTCAATCAAATGAATTCGAAGGAAGTAAAGATATATTCTCTAAGAAAATGTCTCTCGTTATTCTGGCATTTGCCAAATAGAAATAACTTTGGTAATCCTAGATGACCTAAAATAGAAACATTTAATCTGATTTAATGCCAGACAGTAAGAAAAAGGTTGTGCTTTTTTTCCAAACAATATATTTTTTTTAATATTTGGTATTTCAAATAAAATAATAGATCAGGCCATTTGCTTGACCAGTCATGATGTTGCAGTCAAGCGAAGGCTCTAATGATGCGGCTTATTTTTGTTTGCTTAATCGCTTTGAGCTTTTAGTAGTAAACGGCACGCTCATTTATTTTTCCATTTGGAGCTATAATACTACTCGCATCCACCAGCGATATTTCCCTAAAGACTCCCTAAATATTAAAGGCAATGTGTTCAGTCAAAGAGTCCACTATTTTTAGCCCATCATAGCGTAATTCAAGCCTTTGCTGCAGGAGCAATCAGCGAAGCGCTGTGCCTGTCTGCAGCCTGATGAAATAAGGTGATCGTGTTTGCAGTCCGAGTCCTGGAAATAACCATGTTCAGTCAAATTATTAAATATCAACTTGAATTACTCTAGGCCTTCCTGATATATTGAGCCGGCGTCAAGATGGAACAGGAAATGAGCTGCTTGAGCACAAACCTTTGACTTTCGTCAACTGATAGCGATCTGCTGCTATTCAGAGGATTTTTATTTTCAGTTGCTGTTGCAGTTTTTTTTTTTAATCTGTTCTGGTGATAAAAGACTTTTTGAGATAGAGGCATCTCTAGGGATCAGGTGTGCTCAATATTACCTGAGATCGCTGCTGTTTTGCCAAAATAGAGACGTGTGTAGTGTTTTTAATGCCCTATTGCTGCGTTATGCTTCTATTTTCCATAAGATTTAGTGGCTTGAACTTGAACGTCTCTGGTTTTGCATTATGTAAAAATGAAAATTAAACCACATTTTGCAAAAAAATAAATAAAACCTTTCTTGAATGAAATGCAACTGTTGAACAAACACAGATGCTTCATTATTTTTCTTTCAACAACATGTTTAACAAGCTTGGCGAGGGGCAACAAAACAGAGGAAAATGTTCTTTGTCAGTAAAAGGTCAGAAACACGAGTGGGTCTAAAAGGAAGATCCCACAGAGACCAAGTCTTCAAAGATAAACAGGGGTTCTCCGTTCTTTGAAGGACTGCATTGTTAAATAATTTAGCAGTTTCAGAGAAAAAAAGCTTCTTCCTACTGTCAAAGCCTGGCACCAGAAAATGCATCAGTCTGTGAGGTTTTAGCTCGTCTACCAAGTGTTATGATCACAGCCTACTGGTGGGTTAACTAAATCATAAATCATTGCCGTTGCGTAACTCAACATAAAAAACTATGACAACTATTTCAAATTGATAATAATGTTACCACATTTATTTAGTGATTGAATTTTTAAACAAAATTCCAGCTGCAAAATAACTGCAACTGAAGCATTTTATTATATCTTGTTTGTTTTTCAAGTTTGTCAGAAGAACATTGAACATGTAAGATACTTTAAAATGGCTCATATCTATAAAATGCTTTAAAACTTTCTAGGTTTTTCTTGAAGGGTAGAAAAACTGGAAAAAGATGCTACATAAACATGATAGAAATAAGTATTTGACCCTTATGAGAGAGGAAACATTGTCGTTAAGTTAAATGAGCCAACTGTCTAAGAGTCGGGTCATGTTGTGACTGAAATATAAAGTTGCGTGTCATCAACATATGGATGGTCAGAAATGTTGGAGTACCCCACAAGGTGCACTAAAATCGGAATCAGCTTTATTGGCCAAGACCAGTGTTGGAAGTAACTGCGTTAGAAAATGTTAATTACGAAATAACCTGCTGGGTTAGCTTCTACAACTCCATCAATGAAAGCAACTTTTCTTAAGAGAACGCTGCGGGACGTTTTTTTTATAGTGCAGGGGGAAAGTGGACCTGGCGGGTCAGGATGGGGAGGGGAGGTGGGATAGGGGCAAACGTGATGCTGAGGAGGCTTAAGGTGGGCGGGTATTGCACCAACAGTAGACCAGCAGTAAGTGACACACACCACGATGCAGGAGAACCTTGCAAACTCAAAGACAGCATTTGGAAGCTGGACGTTTGGATACTGTTATACGTTTGCTCAAGTCGAAGCCAAAAATGTGCAGGATGGATTGATAAATAAGTGAACAGAGAGTTAGTAGTTAGTACGGAGTGTTGTTTGGGATTTTAATGAATGTAGGCCAAAGCTTATGCTTTATATTCGTTATTTTTTTGTGTAAGTTATGTTTACAACTGGGTGCCTTAGTGTCGCACTTTACTTCTTCGGTGGTATGCTGTTATTGTTTTATACTTTTATAAGCATGAAAATACGTGCCATACATTCTATCTGGAATGGTGTGAACCGTATTTCATTTACTAAAAAGTATATTTTATTTAGTTATATTGCCTGAAAGGCATTCTTTTTTTTATTTCTATACCCATTGTATAGCCAATTGTAGCCAGTTAATGTGCTCTGATTTTCAAGTTCTCAAACCTCTGGTTTGTTTTATTGTTCTTTTATCATAAACATTGAACATAACAATAATCAGATCTACATAAATATATTGCAATTAATAGGTTTTTTGACTCTTGACTCATTTGTCCCACCACGCACACTAAAATGGTATAGATTAGTGATGACTATATTTTCAGATAGTTAGTACATTTAATTAATTATTAAGCATTTTATATTTGATAATTGAACTCTATGGTATTTAATGTTCAAATAACAGGAAAATCACCTAAATTCATTGACATTCTTAGATCGTAAAAAGTAACTACATAGTTACTTTGTCTAGTAACTACTTACTTTGATAGTACAATAACTGAGTTAGTAACTGCTACTTTTTGGGAATTTCACTTCAGCTTCACATGTTCAGTGTATGGACATCATGTAAAAATATATGAATTTCAGAGGAAAGAAAATAAAGGTTAAAATGAACAGTATGTACATGCTTGTGTATGTAAAGTCAATTTTTATTAAGAAAAGAAAAAAGAAACGGTGGTTGCGGTAGTGCACAGCCAGCAGAGTAGCTGACCAGTCTGTAAGGTCTTCATTGTGTTCATTGGAGAGACAGCCCGCGCTAAGAAACCGGTTTCTGAGGTCGTTTATTTTTGCAAACAGTGCTCTGTAGCTGGGGGAAGCGTGCAGATATTGAATAAAAGTGGCTCGAGAATGGTGCCTTGAGGAACCTAACATATATATTCTTTGTTGGCTTAGATTTTTCTGGTCTGCTAAGTAAAATCAGAACCAATCTGGCACAGTAGCAGGAAATTCAATTCAATTCAATTCAATTTTATTTATATAGCGCCAATTCATGACACATGTCATCTCAAGGCACTTTACAAAGTTAAATTCAATCATATTATACAGATTGGGTCAGATTATACAGATTGGTCAAAAATGTCCTATATAAGGGAACCAGTTGATTGCATCAAAGTCCTGACAAGCAGCATTCACTCCTGGGGAACCGTAGAGCTACAGGGAGAGTCGTCTGCATTGTACATGGCTTTGCTGCAATCCCTCATACTGAGCAAGCATGAAGCGACAGTGGAAAGAAAAAACACCCGTTAGCGGGAAGGAAAAACCTCTAGCAGAACCGGGCTCAGTATGAACGGTCATCTTCCTCGATCGACTGGGGGTTACAGAAGACAGAGCAGAGACACAACAAGACAGACAAAAAGCACAGAAGCAAACATTGATCCAGTAATCTGTTCTACATTAGATGGTAATAGTCGGTGATCTGTCTTCACTGGATGATGTCTCAGTCAACAGAACGTCAGAGCAGGTGTACCTACTATGAAGAAAAAAGAGAGAGAACAGAAAGTTAAAAGCTGAAATGACAACAGTCATTTCAATGTAATGCAATGCAAAACTGGAGAACAGTAGAAATCAGTAGAGTGAGAAAAATAGGCCCTGATGTCCTCCAGTAGCCTAAGCCTATAGCAGCAAAACTATAAAGGTAGCTCAGGGTAACATGAGCCACTCTAACTAGAAGCTTTGTCAAAAAGGAAAGTTTTAAGCCTAGTCTTAAAAGTAGACAGGGTGTCTGCCTCACGGACCAAAACTGGGAGTTGGTTCCACAGGAGAGGAGCCTGATAGCTAAAGGATCTGCCTCCCATTCTACTTTTAGAGACTCTAGGAACCACCAGCAGACCTGCAGTCTGAGAGCGAAGTGCTCTGTTAGGAACATACGGGGTAATCAGAGCTCTGATATATGATGGAGCTTGATTATTATTAAGGAAATCCCACCCACTTTTCTAGTCAATCAGTATGTTATTAGCTACTGATCCCAGAAGCTTTAGATGCGTCACTTAGTAACGTATGTGATTTAAAACCTTTTCTAATACAGTCTTTTCTAAACCAGCTCCCAGTTACAGTATTTAAACTACTTTACTCTTAAAGTCTTGTGGCAATACATTTGTTTACAGCTTGGTTGATGCTGACAATAGATTGACAGATTTTTTAAAACTGTTTATGGGTATTTCCCATAGAGATATTTTGCGCAAATGCTAAACAAGTTGCCTGATTGAATGAACCCACAGAGTGCTTTGTAAATCAAGAGAAAATCAACACTCGTTAGTCAGAAGGACGCTAGGTAAAAGCTGTTCACATAAATACAGGAAGGTGTTACGACAATCAGAACAAAATAAAAAAGGAAACCAATTTTAATAACCTTAATTTCAAAACAAATGTGCGAGTGTTTGTATAATGTCATGTTTAATACATTTTAAAGCTGATTTATTAATATTCTCGACACAGGGGAGATCTGTGGCTTTCGGGTTCACAATGGCCCCCTGGGCTCCGGTTCAGTCCAGTTTGAAGCTGTGGTTCTGGATCGCTCCACCGGTGAGGGGCTGGTCCGCTCAAAGGAGCCGCTGGACTGTGAGAGCCAGCGGGAGCACAGCTTCACTATCCAGGCTTACGACTGTGGAGAGGGCCCTGATGGAGTCAACAGCAAGAAATCCCACAAGTTAGACCCTTTCCATCAATTTTTTTAAGAACAGTAGATGTGCTCTAATATCCCCCCAGCTTCCTGTAGACATATTATTCCTCATCTCTCTGCTCCTGCTTGGCCTCCCACTGCTCCTTCCCTCCCCTCAGGGCCACGGTGCATGTTCGTGTGAACGACGTCAACGAGTTCTCCCCAGTGTTCGTGGAGCGGCGCTACGAGGCTTCGGTCCCAGAGGGCCGCCTGTTTGACAGGATCGTGCGGGTGGAGGCTCTGGACGCAGACTGCTCCCCGCAGTACAGCCAGATCTGCTTCTATGACATCATCACTCCCAATGTGCCCTTTGCTATTGACAACGACGGTGAGATGGTTTGCATCTTGCAGCTGCATGCTGTACTGATAGAGCATGAGAAATGCGTATTTACCGTGCCCTGAGAATGCATTTTGCTTCCTCTAACAGGTTTTCTTCTTGTATTACACTGCATTTAGCTGCATCCTCCCACCAACTCTGGCCTGCTTCCCTGCCCCTCGTGAAAAAAATCATCCCCTCAGCATGATGCATCCACTGCCATGTTTAATTATGGGGCTTGTGTGTTCAGGGTTATGTACTGTTTACTTTCCCTAACCCACATTTCGCGTTTTGCATGTAGATATATAATAACAATTTAACCTGAGCGCCTTGTTTCACATATCTCTGTGTTTCCCTTTTATGCCTTGTGGGAAATTGCAAACAGGATTTTGTATGTTTTCAACATAAAACGTTGTGATGCTAAAATCTGACAAACAAACAGGAGATAAAAATGTTACAACTATTAATGTTTGTGCAGCGGAACAATTGGGAGAACGGCTTAAAACCTCAGGTACAAACAAAAAGGTGTTAAAATAGAATTTGTGGGGGTGGACTTTGTGTTCTGCCTCGGCAAGATATCTACTACAGCTGTTGGGTTTAGTAAAGCGTCCCTTTTTGTTTCTGGCTCGCTAGATTCTCTGTGTTTTACAGTCCGGTGTTGCCCGTGGGGGGTCAGTTGTGCCGGTTCGGTAACGTGACCCAGCAGCCGAGGAGACCCTGTTATAGCATGACTCTGCAGAATTTACCAGATCTTGAAGGGCTTTGCAGAGGATGAGTGCCTCCTTTTTGTCTTTACACAGCAGCACAGAGATCTACTGTTCCCATTGTGCTGCCCGCTTTTTATTTCTGCATCATCTCTTCTGTTTCTCTCTTTGTTTCTCGTCTCTTCCTGCCAAAGCATCTTCTTTTTCCCTACCTGCTGTTTGTCTGGCAGCGTGCAGAGTGCTGTCACCCCTTCACCGATACTCACTTTGTTCCCTCTTATCTGTAAAGGCAGCAGAAAAAAAACCCTGTTTGGTTTTATCCTGCTCGGTGTTATTTCTCTTCCTGTTTTTGCCCCGAATGTGAAGTTTTCCGTCAGTGCACATGTGGAGCTTCAGGAGTTGTTTTTTTCTCCTACTGGGTTGAATAAGCTCGTTGTTGGTGACTAACCGTCCATTTCTCTTTCTATTTGTCTCGTTATGTCATGTCCTCTCTTTCTTTCTTTGTCGTCCTGTCTCCTAGGAAACATTAAGAACACGGAGCCTTTGGATTCAAAGCGGCAGCGTGTTCACACCTTCTGGGTGACCGCCTTCGACTGCGGGAAGAATCGCGCTCAGGCTGATGCCCAGGTTGTTGTCACGGTCAAGCCGTCCTGCAAACCCGGCTGGATCGGTAATTGATCTTTTTTCTGTCCTGGGTTTCTAGCCTGGAGTAGCTCCGTGGAGGCGTTAGACGTGTGATTTGGTTGTTTCATTCAATAATTTTTGGATGAAATTTCCTCCCTGAGTTAGAATTTGTGTAGGCGGCTATTCGGTTTAATCATGGTTGCATCATTAGATCATGAGCTGTGTAGCAAATAGATTGTATTAAGACTTAGTAATATTCCAAGAAACTAATTAAATTAAATACAACTCATTTAAATCTTTTTGCATTGTGCCAATTTACTAAAAATGTCATCTCAAGGCATCTTAGAAAACAAACATCTAATTCATCTCCATTTATATGGAATCCAATTAGGCCCAAATTCAGTCTATATTCATCCAATTTAGCCCAGTAACATTGTACCATGTAGGCTGATTCAGATCCAGTTACATACTGTCCAATTCAATCTTTGTTAAAACAGTGCAGTTGACTTCAGCAGATCATTTAACAGCATTTTATTAAAAGGTGTCTTTGCATGGAAGCCCAGTGGGTTGCATTGAGTCATTCACATTACAGCAATCCCTCATACTGAGCAAGCACGTGGACACAGTGAAGAGGAACCATTCTCTTTGAACAGGGAGAAATGTCCAGTAGAAGCAGGCTGAGTATGACCATCCATTTACCACACCTGAAAGGGAGAGAGAGGATAAACACAGGGAAAACACCAAAGCATTGAGCCAGGAGTACTTTCTATGGGAAACCACAAACGAAGGGAGTACACGTTAAAGCAGCACCGTGTAGTTTTGACCAAAGTATTAGCTTAATTTGAGATATATTAAAGGATTTTTCAGGTCAGTATTCAGTGATTGTCACGTATCGATGCTCTGTGCGGGCTGACCTTCTCAAAAACTTGCCTATGTAACTTGAGAGGGTCGGATCCATCGCTGAAGGCAGCGCTCTAGGTCACATGACCCTTTCTAGGTTACAGCAGTCTGAGCTCAGACAACAAAACAGCTATGACACTTACCTGATCAGACATATGGTTCTCTGAATGTTGTCTTTACAAGAAACCCCATGACTTCTCAATCTGTTGGTCCAAAGAGATCTGCTATCAGATTCCAAAAGACGGAGGGAGACTGTTTAATTCTGTGCAGTGTTGTCAGTGTTGTCACTCTCGCCTGACTGATGTCATTCCGCCGAGCTCCACACGGCTCCACACATCCATCAGGAATCGCTGCCATTGGGAGGGATTTCAATGGCACATAAAATGGACGAGCCAATCAGGATCGCCGGGCGGGATTTTCGTAGAGGTGACGTATCAGAGAAGCGACTATTTGGATTCGGACAACAATAGCAGCTCGCCGCGAGGAAGCAAGCGGTAACATTGATGCTGACATTGTTGTCAAATCTACTGAATATTAATTCTTTAAAAGAATACCAGAGAACGGCTTTGAAGGCTTTTTTTAGTGGAAACAATGTTTTCGTCCTTCTCCCGACCTGGTTTGGCAAGACGCTCGTCAGCGTCTCGGGTTGGTTTAGATGTGAGCGGTTGAAGTAGCACGTCAGTAAAGATGAGTGTTTTATCCAATCAAATGCAGGGATTTTTAATAAGGCCCCTCCTTCTGGAATACGTCTCAAATGGACCGATTCCAGATGGATGTGTGGAGACATGTGGAACGAAATCCATCTGGCGAGAGTCAGGTTAGTTGTCAGTGGCCTTCAGAGGCGCAAAACCAGGAAGTAACAAGTCTAGCGCCCCTAGTGGCTAAATGTTACACAGCGCTGCTTTGAATAGTGGCTCTATCCAGAAAAGAGACGCTGTCAAATGCAGAACCACTGAGCTAGGGCTATTTTCTACATGAAAGAAAGAGAAAGAGCAGAAATTTAATGACAACAATAGCTCTGTTCTTGGCTTCATACAGGAATAAAACACAGCTAAACACTGAGTCAATGAGCTAGGAGTAAAAAACGAAGAGAGTTGACATAGTAATGGCAACAACAAAAAAAAAGACAGTTAACACCAAACCCTTGATCCAGGGGTACTTTCAATAAAAGGACAAAACCGAGAGAATAAACCCAGTTAGTGGCAGCAACACCTTTGTCGATGGCTTCATCCAGCAGAGAAACACAGGCACATAATGAAGTACCTTTTATGGGGAACCAAAGAAAATACTTAAAGCTAAAAGTATCAATAGCTCTTTCAATAGCTTTAACCCAGAAAGAGACTAATTTAAACCCAGAATCACTGAGTCTTTTTTATAGAAAGAACAGAGAAGGAGAACATAAAGCTGATTTCAGCAACAGCTCAATCGATGCCCCATCTAAGCCAGGCATACTTAAGAACAAACAGAGAGGAAACTCAAAGACAAAGACAGTTAGCAGCTTAAACCTGTAACAAAGTTTGACTATATATTTTTAGATTATACATATCATAGGATAACTGGCATTATAATAAAATATTATGACATTAAAACTGCAAAGATTTCTTAACAAAATCACTTTCACTTGATGGGTTCATGTATGAAGTCTGTAAATCCTAGGATAAACCCATCCTGTAAACACATGAAGAAAAAATGGAACCTCTTGTAGCATCTGTGTCAGTATATGTATGAAATATCCTGTTTAATTTGTAAAACTCCACCAGATTGTGGTTAAAAGAAGAGGTGATGAAATTCATCTTAATGCAAAAGATTCAGGAGAGCTGTCATAATTTTCAAAATGACCTTTGATGTGTTGTCTTCATCTTATTTAAATTTGTATTTCAATCTTTACATAATTTCCAAATGTTGCTCTCTGGTTTTTTAGACAGTGTTATGCCGTTTGTTTGATCTTAAGAGCCTCCCATCCAGTTTAATCTCAGTTTCCTGTGTTAAAATGTAAAGTTCTGATCCAGCTGCTTGTGTTTTTTTTTTGTTTTTTTAAAGGATGGACAAAGCGTGTGGAGTACACACCCGGGTCAGGCAGCATCCCCCTGTTCCCCAGCCTACATTTGGAGACCTGCGAAGAAACAGTGTGGAACATCCAGGCCACCGTAGAGCTCCAGACCGGCCACATTGGGAAGGGCTGTGACAGAGACAGCTACTCTGACCGTTCTGTTCGCCGATTGTGTGGTAAGGTTTTAGTTTAGATCCCCAATTTACAATTATTTTTTTAAATAAGAAAAAAACATGAAAAAGGAAACAAAGAGGGGGGGAAAAAATCAAACTATAATTTTCCTTGTTCCCATTTTTTTATTAGGTGCCGTCAGGGGCGAAGTGGACCTCCTTCCACCTCCGTCTCCGGCAGCCAACTGGACCTCGGCTCTGCCCACTCTCCCTTCATCCGATTCCTCTCTGGTCTTCTCCTTCAACGGGTCGAATCACGTCGCAGTGGTTCCCGACTCTGTCGTGTCTGCTCTGTCGGGCGACCACTTCACCCTCCAACTGTGGATGCGTCGGGGCGGTGCCAACATCCAGCCGTCAACCACTCAGTCCAGAGGAAATCGCAAAGACGAGGAGACTATTGTGTGCAGCACCGTCAAGAATGGTGGGTTTGATTGCTCAGATTTGAACAATAATGGGGTTTTGGAAGTATTTCAACACTTTTATTACAATATGGTGTAAAAACTGTTAAATTAAAGGTAATTTCATGGGAAGTAAAACTATGCCAAAAAAGGCTTTTTTTAGCTGCTTCTGTTAAACGCATTAAAACTCCCACCAATTACATTAAAATAGAGCAGAAAGCGCTCATGAAACACAAACCGTCTTTTGCAAAGATATTCCCACGATTCAGATCTAAATCAAGTCAGTTCACGTCTTTATTCCCTGAAGCTACGGATCCAACAATGATCTTTTTTTATTCTTCTACTGCACAGATGACTCCTACTCCCATTATTCGCTCTCCGTTCACGGTTGCCGCCTCTCCCTCTTCTACTGGCCCGACGTCTCGGCTGCACGGCCCGTCAAGTTCCTCTGGAAGCTGGAGCAGGTACCGAGGAAATCCTATTCCTACATTTTTTTCATTGTTTCCGTTTCGTCTCCATCTTAAATGTTAACTGAGGCTGAGGACGTTTAGTAGTTAATTTTCTTTCTGCGGCTGCTTAATGTATAATCTTTGATGTAACATGGTGCAGTGATGAAGGTGGAACCTATTTTCCCTCTTATCTCCAAAGCTTTTTATAGAGAAACTGCCTAATTTAAACGTTTCATGTTGTGTGCATCATCCATCTTTTGAAGCTGTAGTCTGACTAACGGATTGTGCAATTATCTACCTGTGAAAGGATAATAGACACCAAGATATAATTCAATTTGCGCATCGACCGCTGAGCTCTTTCTTCCATTTTCAACATACATTCTCAGTTGGACATAAAGATATTTGCTTTTAGTTTTCTGCTTCATTATCTTGCACATATTTCTCATGGTAGGATGAGGGCTATCAGCCGTTTTGGCTGCAATTAATCATTTCCATTTTGCATGTGAAATCATTAGGATGCAATAAAAAAGGCTGCAGCTGCAGTGTTTTCATCATTGAGGAAGGATGAAGCTCTCGGCCTGATAATATAATCACCGCTTTTTTATTGGTCGTGCATCGAGTGTTTATTTCCTTCTTCTTAACCACAACAAATAAACACGAAATAATACAGGGACATGCAAAAAAACAACAACAAATAATCAAGCAGCCGCCGCAATCAGCAAGCCAACAAATTTTTCATGCTCACATACAGACTCAGCTGATTCGCATTTTAAAAGATTTAATTGTTAGGAAATTGCTGCACAATGTCGACATGAAGTCATGTTTATTTTAAACAGATGTTTAAGTTTTAACGTAACGCCTTTCCTCAAAATGTTCAACCTCAGTGCTTCTGGGAAGCAGATGGTCGCATTTATCAGCAACCCTGGTTAAAAAAAAAAAAAGAGCCTTTAAAGAAATGAATCTTTTATTGAAGTAGGATAAACTCACACGGGACAATCTTGAAAAACAGATCCTTTGATTTGTGCATTTACTCAGTGAGGAAAAATCGTGTGTTTAGAAAAAAAATGGTTTAAATAAAATTACTTGTGCCACAATTCTTGATACTTGGATACCTTGTGTTTTTGTTTCTCTGGGGTATAAATAAGATATGATTCAGAGGCCCATTACCTTTAGCCACTGGCTGCTTGGCTGGATGAGGACCCAAGTTTGGTGACAGACGGATTGGGGCTGCATCAGCAGCACAGGCGATGTTTCGATGTGTTGTGGTGCAGAAAAAGCTGGTCAGAACGATTTACCCGTTCTGACCGTCACCTACGATCCTGGGATATGGATTGTGACTGAAAGAATGAGATCCGGGATACAAGCGGCCGAAATGAGCATCCTCTGGAAGGTGGCTGGGCTCAGCCTTAGAGATAGGGTGAGGTCGGAGCACTGTTATCTGGGGGGAGCTGAAAGTAGAGCTACTGCTTCTCAGCATGGAAAGAAGCCAATTGAGGTGGTTTGGACATCTGATCAGGATGCCCCCCGGGGCGCCTCCCTTTGAGAGTTTTTCTGGGCACATCCCACTGGGAGGAGACCCTGGGGAAGACCCAGAACTCGCTGGAGGTACTATTTATCCCATTTGGCCTGGGATCGCCTTGGGGTCCCCCAGAATGAGCTAGAGGAAGTTGTTGGAGAGTGAGATGTCTGAGATTCCCTGCTGGACCGTTTAACCCAGCAACCCGACCCTGGATAAGAGGAAGACAATGGATAAATGTATGGATGGATGTATGGATGTCTGCTTTGATAGAATGTGCCTAAAATCCAGCTTTTGGACAGAAACATGCTAAAGGGGGTTTGGGGTAAAAATTGAGATCAATACAACAAGATCCAGATGCATACACTGTGTATAATAAACACAGCTACAATTCCATGTAAATCCTTGCGTCGTTCCTCAGAATAAAGGGCAAAAGAACACTAGACTCTAGATTAGGGGTGTCAAACTTCATTTCTTATGAGGGCCAGTGTCCTCCAAGTTTTACACGTGTCCCTGATCCAACCCACTAGATTCAGATGGCTGAATTGCCTCCTCAGCATGAAGTCAGGTACTTCAGAGACCTGCTAATGACCTAATTATTTCACTCAGGTCATATAAAAGTTGCAGGACAAAGGCCCCGAAGGACTGGAGTTTCACACCTGTGATCTAGAGAGATCCTCCAAAAGGCTTATTACGCACCTTTACCTGGGCTGAAAATAAATGTGTCTAGCCTATTTGATGATCATGAACATTTATGTAACTGCGTCATTAGCTCATCAGAGTACATGAAAACAACAAGTTAACTTCAGAAAAGTGATAACAGCCTTCAGTTTCTGTGGTTTTAATGCTTTGATGCGTGACTGTTTTTTTGGGTGTAGGGGCTTGTTTTGACTGAAGCTTTCGTCTCAGACTGTCTGAAGATGCTCAGATTAAAGAAGCTGAGCTGATACAGAGATTTGTTAAAGCCTTCTGTCTGAACCATGTTATCTTGTTACCCCAGTCTTTCTCCCTCCCCCTTATCTTTATAATTCCCTTGCCATTCTTTCAGTTTTTTTGCTTCTGTTTATTAAAAATAAACCTAAAAAAAGTGTGTAGGATAGTCAGGAATAAAGGAAACCTCTTGCAGAATGTGGGAAGTAATTTTAAGTATTTTAGTGCACAAGATTTCTGTCTTGGCATTTGAATCTTTACTAAATGTAAGTTCCCCGTTTAGCCTCAATTGTTGGATTTAAAGATTTTGCTAAAGTTTTCATTTAATTGAGCCTGCCTTTTTTGTTGCATCTAAAAGTGTTTTTTTTATCATGACTACTTTAATATTTTTGAAGGTCTTTTGTATTTTTTCAATGGATTTTTGCTGCTTTTTCCCTTTTCTTTTCTACTCCAGTCCTGCATTTGAGCTTGGCAGTATATTCTGCAGTGTGTGCCTAAATAAATGAGGAAGGTTAATCAGAACAATGAAGTGTCAGGCCTTAAGAACTATCTACATCAGATGAAACGCCATGGCTATCCTCTCACACTACTGATTTGTATTTCAGTGGTGTGTGAAGATATGCTACTTTAAGTAGATAATGCTCCAGATCTCATTAAGTAATATGCACAGGATGATCCTGTGTGACTAACCTGGGACTCACACTGACTACGGTGTGGGTTATGGTCCTGACCCGGTTCCGGTTTGCCACAAACCCCCACTCACACTACTCCTAGGGAGACAGCAGCCAGATGCGGCTGCGGCTGCGGCTGCGGCTGCGGCTGCGGCTGCGAAAAGGGCGCTCATGATGAGAACAGAAGTTCATGTGGTCCTTTCTGTTGCCATCCCTCATAAATTATTAAAAAAACTGCTCTGGTTTTCGTTTTTTAGGACAAGACTCTGTGCGCATAAATATCCTATTTCATCTGTCTGCACTGATGTAGATTCGCTCACATCGGTATTTCCTGAATCTTTACACTAGTTATGTTTTGACCAATGGCACTCTAGGGGGCACTTAAAAACAAGATGGAGGCATCATGGCAAATATAGCATACCTCCGCCTGACGCAATGGCAGTATGTACATTTTATAAGCTAGATAACGTGGGATGAATTATTAGTGACATGCATACTGATGAGAAGTGTCAGAACTTGATGTACTTGATAAAACAGATATACAAAAGTAACAGAAAACTGGAAAGCCTTCAACTCAAGGCAACTGCTGTATGAAAGGCTTCTAGCAAGTAGCTCTTTCAGAATAACCTTTTTGGAGATGAAATACAATTTACAAGTATATTTTTCATCATTTCCTATAAAGAAATTGAAACGAACTGTCTCTGTGTGAAAGGCCGCTAACAAAGTCTGAAGACTTTTAGGTGCTGGATTAAAAATTTGTGAAAAAGATAGAGTCTCGGGAATGCTTTTGAAAAAACTTCAAAATGCCCGGAGAACTACTGACGAAGTACTGTTGGAATGATTACACAAGAAAAGGGTTCGTTTGCAGTTTTGAAAAGTCTAGAAAAGATTGGATAGGTATGTAAAAATGAAATTAAGAATATATTATAATATAATATATTATAATATCATATAATATTGCTTCAAATATTGGATTTTGCTTTTTCATAGCTAAATAACATCCTTATATTTCATTTGCTACCTTACCAATTGATTTTAAAATTTTTTGCCCTCAGTATTTTAGCTTTTGATTTACTAGCAAAAAGCAAACATCTTTGCAATAATTAAAATGAGGACTTTTACAATTTTTTTTGGCTATAGACAACATTAAATTAATTGGTTCAGTTTTAAAACATCAGCTCCTTTTTCACAAAAGGAATAAAGGTATGGATGTTAACAAAACTGTCCATTAAATAATCTGCATTTAGTGTAGGATAATCTAGTCCCTGTTTGAGAGTCCTTCCAAGTCCAATAGTTATAGATTTCAAAATAGAGCAGATTTATTTTAGTCAGGATGTCAAAAAAGGTTAAATAGCCCCATTCAGCTCTGAAAACTACAAGGGCAATATAAGAATTAATGTTTTTGTTTCATGATTTGTAAAAATCCAAAGACACTAAAATCTGATTGTTATTTCAGCACCTGAAGGTAAATGTATTGTAAATATCTTGGTAAAATGTATGGGAACCCTGCAAGAAAACCAGCTTGTAAAATATAGGAAATTAGGGATGACTCAAGACTTTCACACACTACTTTATTATTTGTCACCCTTCCTTTAATCCACTAATAGATGTAAGAGCTGTGTAATAATTGTTAAATTAGATCAAAAAAGTTAATTTCCATAATGGGATTTTTGTCTTTACTTGTTTTTCATCATTAATCATCTCACAAGCTCTGATTTATTCTGTGAGCCTTTAGAGAGTGATAATTTTTAAAATTTCATCGTGCATAAAGAAGTTTCCTCAAGCATACACATCTAAACATCCATCTATAACAATGCAGCCGCCCAGAAGAAGTGCGTCTTTTTTGTCTGGAGGAGAATTTCCTTTACAAAAACAACAACAACAAAAAAAAGCTCAGATGTTCCCTCAGATCTGCCAGGTCTTCCTGAAGCTCACGTTTATTCTTATCCGTCCCAACAGGTGTGTGACAGCGAATGGCATCATCTGTCCCTAAGCGTCAAGTTCCCGTCGGTGATGCTGTACGTGGACGGCGTCACCTTTGACCCCGCCCTCATCCATGACAACGGAGCCCTCCCGAACCCCGTGCCCCGTCAGAGGATGCTGATCGGGGCCTGCTGGGGTAACGCTTTCCTTTCAGCCTTAATGATGTATTTTCATTTTTACATTCCCCTCCAAAGCTGAAATGTCATTTCAATCAAATATCACCACCAAAGATACCCAGCTGCGCACCATGCAGGCCCCCATGAGGCGTCTCGAGACCAACCGTGGGGACATATTAAGTCGTGCTCCTCATTTTACTCAGTGTGGTTGCTACGTCTTGTCTTTAAGGTCTAATAATATAAATGGCCTATCAATTATTTAGAGCAGCAGAACAACACAGGGGGCAGACAGCTATGAGCCACTTACAGCAGAACCGCTCGTTAAAACGGGAAGCTCTGGCACCCAATTACCATAGAAAAGACACGCACACACAGGCACATTCGGCGTCGGCAGCTGCTGCCAGATAACAAGGAGACGTTGCATTTTTGAAGATCCACCACAGTTCTCTCACTTCTGCATGCTTGTGGTATTTATTTATACTCCGCTTCCGTATATTTCCTGCTTTCTGTGTATCTTTGCACCTCCCGTCTGTTCATACCTGGCTCCAACGACAAGTCTTTTTTTTTTTTTTTTTTCCAGTCTGGCTTATTGTTTTGTGTTTTTCTGCCCCTCTCTGTGGTTTTCCCAACAGAGCCTGAAGAGAAACAGAAGGAGATACTGAACAACACGATCCCAGAGGGAAAAGACTCAGGTGACCGCCTCGTTTCAAAGACACACGCTGCTGATTGTCTTCCCCGTTGCTGATGCAACAACAAGGTGCAAATTACAAGCCGTATGTAATGAGATTACATGTGTTCGCACTTTAGTGAAGTATGTGGGTGGTTACCACGGCCTGCTGTCGGGGGTGACGGTGCGTCCGGGCAGCGTGGAGCCTCACAGCGTGGTGGAGTGCCTGTACGCCTGCAGGGAGGGGCTGGACTTCGGAGACCTGGAGACTCTGGGTTCAGGGATGAAGGTAACGCCCCGGGAGGGCTGCAGCGTTTCAGAACTCCCATAGAAAGTGATAACGACCAATGTTTGGGATGTTTGCTATTTTTATTTAAATCAAACTTTTAAAGTTGATTTAAAAAAATAATGTTCAGATTTTAAATCTATTTGCAGACTTTTAATTATTTACTCCCTTTATATTTGCAACAGTGCTTTGCTAAAACGCTCACACTTCTGGAGGGAAAATTGTACCCAGTTTTCACAAGTGGATTTCTGCGAAGCGAGGCGTGCGTTTGTTTTTAACCCTCCTGACTCAGCACTTTGCAGAAACCATGTTTAAATTGCAGCTTTGAATCGGTTGCGGTACCAACTACCAAATTTGCATCTAGAAATTTAAATCTTTGCCCAATTTTCTTTGTAAAATGGGTATTACTCAGATAGGAGGATTGAACATTCGTTTTCAAGTTTTCCAACAGATTCTTGATTGGAGATAGTTCTGGACTTTGGGCCCTTCTAATATAAATATGCTTTGATTTAAACTATTTTATTGTAGCTCTGGCTGTATTTTGTACAATTGTACTGCTGGTTTTATATCCTCCTGGATTTAGATCCACTTATCTTCCTATCAGGTCTGATCAGCGTCCCTATCTCCACTGAAAAAAGCATCCCCTACTTACACTGGGTTTTACCGTGTGGTTGGTGCGTTCAGGGTGCAGTGTTAGTTTTACGACACATATAGAGAATTGAATGTGGACCGGAGAGTTGAATTCTGGTCCCATCTGACCAGAGCATCTTCTTTCACATGTTTGCTGTGTTTCCTACATTGTTTGTGGTAAAGTGCAAATGGGAATCCTTAAGGTTTCAACAATATAATGTGAAATAATGTAGAAAAAACAAACTTCTGTGGCCTTCAAAGAACATCCGTAATCATACTGTGTTTATGTTTCATTAGGGTGACTTTCAAAGGCAGTTGGTACTGGTCTGTCACACAAAATCAACCAAAAAAATAAATTGGATTTTTTTGGTTTTAATGTGTCAAAATGTGGAAAAAGATCCCAGGGTGTGAACACTTTTGCAAGGTGCTATTTGTTTCATTAATAGATTTCTCTTAATTGAGCTTAAGAGTGAATGTATATGATTTTGTTTCACACAAATTGATACAGATTTTGATTACATGAACTTCCAGGTCCACGTGAACCCTAGCCAGTCCGT
This sequence comes from Fundulus diaphanus, assembly GCA_037039145.1. Taxonomy (NCBI): domain Eukaryota; kingdom Metazoa; phylum Chordata; class Actinopteri; order Cyprinodontiformes; family Fundulidae; genus Fundulus; species Fundulus diaphanus. The sequence continues at coordinate 38,245,442 of CM073130.1, forward strand.
CCTGGTGCTGGAGGGAGACGACATCGAGAGCTTCAACCGCGCCGTTCAGCAGGTCACCTACAGAAACTCGCTTCGCTTCGCCACCCCTGGAGTCCGTCCCCTCAAGCTCACCACCTCCCTCAGGTACAAGAGCCCAGAGATGAATAAAAAGGTTCCCTGAAATGTGAATAAATCTGCAGTACCACGGATGACTTTTAGTCATTTATAGGGTACAAATTTAAAGGGCCACACACCAATATAATGTACATTAAAGCAGCTGAATCAAAACACAACAGACAAATTAAAATCAATTATTAGTCAAACCTAATTATTATAAGAGGTCATAGAGTTTTAATTTGAAACCAGTTATTTACACACAGTGCATGTCTCTGGCAGCTAGATCTGTAACAGTTAATCGTATTAATCGATTATTGAAATAGTCGTCAACTAATTTAGTAATTGAATAATTGTTAGCTGGAGTATACTGACTCTGAAACATGCAGTTTTCTGAAAACACGGTCCATTCAGAGTAGTAATTAAGTCAGAACTGTACAAAAACATATACATTTTGCATTTAAGATAGAAACCTTTGTTTTTTAACATGCTCTTTCTAAAACTCCTCAAGTGTCACAGATTTAGCTTCACCTGGTTCAGATTCTGTAAAAATGATCTCCTATTAAACATAATTAAATTGTCATGTTGTTTTAGCCTTTTATAAGGCATTTAAAATGTGGAATAAAGTTTTTTTTGTTTTCATTCAAAACGCTTGTTTATTGGGGCATGTTAATTCACTAATCTCTTTTTAGATCTATCGATTAACGGAAAAATTAATCGATTATTAAAATGATCGATAGCTGCAGCCCTGCTGGCAACAAATCAAACTAAACTATTCCTCTTTTTTTTAGGTCAGTTAAAATTAGCAAAAATATTTATTTTTGCTAAATGTCAAAACAATAACAGAGAAGAGTTTTTTAAAGAAAAATGTTCATTACTTAAGACTGAGAGGTCTACACTACACTTTAAACAGAACGGAGCCACGTGTATTTTAAGGACGTATTTTATGGCCGCCTCTCGAACACGGCCCTTCTTTATGTGGCCCAAAGACACGAGTAAAGCTGCAAGGAAGAGAACTGCGGACCTCCACAAGTCAGGTTCTGTTTGGAAGAGATTAAAGTGTTTCAACCACAGAACAAAACAAAAAGACCTTACTGGGGTAAGCTAGTAGAAGGTGTCCTTTTTCACGGTGAGCCGAGTCCTGTGCCAACATGGGCCGAAAAACCACTTAGGAAGGAGGACGCCATTATTCCAAAAGCCACATTAATTCATATTACAGTTTGCAATGTTTATTTATTTATTTCAGTAACTTAATTCACTAAGGTAAACACATTATACAGATTAACATAAACTTAGATGATATTCTAAAACCTTTATTTCTGTTGATAATGATTTTTTTTCACCTCCAACTAATAAAAACATTGCATTTAAGATTAGAATATCACATCAGACCAATAAAAAAGCAAAATCTTTCATGCAAAAATGTGGGCTTAATGAAAAGTATGTTTAATATCAGCGTAAAGGTTTAGAAATGTATATTCTAATTTATTGAATGTACATTATATATATATATTTTCATTGCCATCTTTGGACATAAACGTTTTAGTCGCATGTTTTTATAAGATTAGGATGATTGTGAAGCCATGCATCAAGCTGATGGGCTTTTTTTATCTGACAGTTTAAAGATCCCAGGGATTCAAGGGCATGCCGAGATTTTTTTCCCCCCTTCGCTTTCTGCTCCAGAAGGGTACTTTTTCTTTTTTTTCTTTTTTGCTTTACTTTGCCATGTTTTATTGCATGTTGGAAGATTAGACTGATTTGAGCCCAGGAGTCACCCAGATGGCTGAACAGCAGGCCCTTCTGGAGAGGCCGATAGAAGCAGCTGCTTATTCTGATAGTGGAGACGTAGCACGCAGACTCACACCACTTAATCAGCTTAATACCCCTTCACATATGATGGCAAATTTTAGGGAAAACGGGTAAATAAACTGTAGCAATACGACGTCGATTTTATGTTTTTTTTCTCTATTTATCTCAGGAAAATTACATTTGTAACAGCAGAAATGTTGTGGTTGCACATTTGTTATTTTCAACATCGTGGCAGATGAATGTCGACGCAGTCATGGTGGAAAAGCACAGCAGGAGAATAGGTTGTTTTTTTAAAGTCAGGCCGCAATGCTGCTCCTTTCGGTTTCTGAGTGAAATCCTAACATCAAGATGACAATGTTTAGCTAGTAGAATATATACTTGTGTATGTGTAGATTTTATTTAGCATGTCACTGAGAGTTTCATGTGGATGTGGGAAGAGGAGAGGTTAGCTGTCAGAGAAGCTTGCCTGAAGTCATGTTCAACATTGGTTTGATCTACTCCCCATAAGCCTCCAGGCTTTTTAAAATTAAAGCCGAAGAAAGATTCCCAAATTTAGTCAGTATTCACTGCAGCATCCGGAAAGCTGAGATAAACAACAGTAGGATTCACCGATACGTGACATTTTGGTTCATTTTAAAAGGCAACAAATCGTATTGCCCTTATCACCAGACCATAAGGAGCTTTAAACCAACAAAAATAAGGAAACAAAAAACAAACATAGCTTCCTTCTGCTTCTTCCACAATTAAATGGTTAATTAAAGTATAAACAGCCTTATACCCCCATACCCCTGGGTCTGTTCTGTGTTTCTGGGGTGTACAGTGAAACCCAGTGTAACTCAATCAAAGTGCGTAGAGGTGACGTGTGTTATGAATTGTCGCTTTATAAGTAACCCAAGCTGAATATAATTAAATTCAGAGATGCAAAAAACATGTGCAATAGTAAGCAGTGTATACTTGATACTGGTTAACAAAAAAACTACAGAAAACAATGTTGTGCAGCTGTTTATTGAGAAAAAGTCGATCAAAATACAAAAGCTGTTTTCTATAAGAAACTAAAGATTTTTAAGATTTTCTGTTTGACTCTTGGTTCTAAAGAGATAGAGTATTATAATGGACTAATTCAGATTTATATGACTCATTTTAATCTAAGAGGGGAGAAAAACAAACAAAGGAAGCTAAACGTTTCAGAGTTACCAGCATAATCCACCAGCAATAGGACAGCAAAATATGCCTCACTGAAAGATTTTCACCTTTCTTTTTGGAAGCTGTTGGAACCGGTTGGTTTCTCCAGACCTCCACACCCACCAGTGATGGTTGAATCTCTTCGGGAACAGACTGCTGCTCGCTTGGTCAGGAGCTGTTCGGAAATTTGGTTTCTCTTTGTCACCAGGTTTTTTGGATGTCTGGAGGCTAATTAATGCTAAAAAACCCACATCTGAGGCATGATCAACAAAAACAAAAAGTCTGGAGATGCTTTTCCATATATTCATCTTTTGTTGACACCAGAGCCAACTGGAGTGCTTGTTGCTGAAAAGCTTAATTTAAGTAAAATGTGACTGAAAGTTTGCGGTTCCAATTTCATTGGTTTATTGGTATAAACTAAACTAAATAAAACTCTACTTAAACATAAATGCGTCGACGTTCACTATCCCGCTGGTGAACATGAATGATGAATTAATCTGATTGGATGACGAATGATACAAAGACTTCTGATTGACCACGGGTGCAGAGAGTTGCACCCTGAGGAGAGTCTTTAAATCAGACCTTTTATGCAAAATTAACTTTTTGCACGTTTTGTACTGCCATTTGGGTCTCTACTGCTTCGAGAAACAGTCCAGGCACTAAAAAAAAAACCATCCAGACGTTTTTTGGCAAAAAGTAAATGATTTGTTGGTGTCTGGAAAACGAGCCGTTTCAAATACCTAACCTAAAAACTCCAGCTGAGTCCAGACCAGACCATCGCCTAGCGACTCAAGCGGAGCTCCGCCCACTTCATCAGCTGGCGATTGACAAGCAGCCACTGATAAAATCCAAATAAACCTGTGTGTTTTGTCTTTATCTTCCAGATGTTTCAATGAGGAAAGCTGCCTGTCCTTGAAACAGCTGGAGGGCTACCTGGTGGTTCTCCAGCCTGATGCCCCTCAGATCTCTCTTTCTGGGGTTGGCCCACATCTGGCCCGTCCTGCGCCTGAGTTTGAGGGACCCCGCGGCGTTCCCCTCTTCCCAGAGCTCCGGATCGTCTGTTCACTGTCACATGCTGTCAACACAGCCACACAGGGCATGGAAGGCGGAGGTGAGTCTCTTATTGTGTCTCTGCTCTGTCTTCTCTAACCCCCAGTCGGTCGACGCCGTTCACACTGAGCCTGGTTCTGCTGGAGGTTTTTCTTCCCGTTATAGGGAAGTTTTCCTTTCCACTGTCGCTTCATGCTTGCTCAGTATGAGGGATTGCTGCAAAGCCATCGACAATGCAGATGACTCTCCCTGTGGCTCTACGCTCCGTCAGGAGGAGTGAATGCTAATAGGGGGTTTTCAGCTGACGTCACGCTCACGTGACTACTCTGCGCGTCCGCCATATTGGGTGGCAGTCGTTTCGCACCGTTGACCCGCATTGTATTACGCCTTAGGCAGTATTGGAAGTGAACAATGGTGAAAACGTGTTTAATGGTTGGTTGCACGGCCCGTGGAGGTGGAGATCAACGCTCTTTCTATCGCCTACCAGCCGTGATAGTGAATCAGTGCGAAAAAACAAAACAGCTCTCTGAACAACAACGTCACCTATGGCTGACACGGATATCCAGGTCCGATTTGGACGGTGTTAAGCTGGAATACGCCAGAGTCTGCGGTGCTCACTTTGTCACAGGTAATTAACTGTTAAGTATGTAAAACATGTAAACCGTTGCTGTATTGTGGGCTGTAACAGCGCAACACATGATCGCCATGGGAAAAACATAGAAACGGGTTAATTTTCCACCGCTTTCCTGCCTGGAGGCGCAACCACGGAGAACAACTGTTAGAGATAACAAAGAGTCGTCGGCTCGCTTGGATCGCGGCTGTAAGACGACCGAACATAACTTTCCACAGTATCCCGATGTCAATGAGAGTGTGTTCTAAACGTTTGAAACACATAGCAGCTAGTTAAAAGTACATTGCATGCGTGAGTGGTTGTTAGCACTAACGGTTAGCAGCTACTAACTTAGCATGTGCCAGAGCCCGTCTGAGCGCAGCTTACCTTTGTACGAGTTACTGTGTTCCCACTGTTTGCTGGCTTTATGATCTGCCGCTCCTGAACCCATCCATTCGTAAACTGCACATGAGACTCAAAGGACTTGTAGCTTCAGAACTGTTCTGAAGTATAGGCGCTAACACCACAAACAAGGCAGCCGAAAACGTCCGATATGGAAAGTGACGTCCGCGCTACTTCTGGGTTATGCCGGTAGGCTTTTGCCGGCGTAAATACGGTAAATACAACTTAATTTTGCACTGGTCATTGTTCTGCTTAAATAATTAAAGCCCGGAACGGCGTCGAGCGGCCCTGCAGCCAAGCGCCTTCGCGCACCGCCGGCCGTCAGCCACCGCAGAAGCATGCGCCGCATTTGCGTCGGATTGTTTACATTTTTACCATCTTATTAAAACTCACCCGTCCACGTATGATGGCGATTTCCTTGATGTACATAACTTCGACATCTCGTACCCAACCAGATGTGAACTGGTTGTGAGCATCTAGACCCTTGTAAGCTCTCATTTCCTCGAGAGTGTGCAGAGGGTTTTCACCGAACACCAGGTAATGCACGATGTCGCCGTGCTCTACATTTGGCCAATCATCAGGATTACGGCTAAACAAGGCACCGTGGAGGGCATAGGGGTCCATATGGTCGATCACGGAACATTTCCTCAGATAGACGTCCTTATCTGGTGGCTCTAGCGTGCTGCCGTACTTATCCATTCTCGATACGAAAATACTGTAGGACAACTAGAGATAAGGAAGTGTACCACCCAATATGGCGGACCGGAAGTTGGCCAGTGACGTCAGTGAAAACACCCTATTGTCAAGACTTGATGCAATCTACTGGGTTTCCTTAGATAGGAAATTTTTTTGACCAATCTGTATAATCTGATTGAATTTGACTTTGGAAAGTGCCTTGAGATGGCATGTTTCATGAATTGGCGCTATATAAATAACATTGAATTGAAAATTTAATTGAATCAGTACTCCCAGGAGCTCAAAAATAGGAGATTTATCTTCATATTCCTTGTCTTTCAAAATTCACTGTAAAACATGAATGTTTAAGTTTGTTTTTTGTTACTCTCCATCGGCTCTTAGCTCTGATGTCTGATGCCGTGGCTCACACTTTGGACGGATGTGAGGTGCAACCTCTGGGAGAGGAGCTGAACCCAGAGAGGGAGGAGCTTCTGGTAGACATGGACGTTGTGCGAGAGCGAGGACTGGAAATCATCAATACCACCGCTTACATCGCAATTACAGGTATTGCTGCTCTGTAAATACATTTTATGGAAGATGCTGGGGGAACAGAACTGGGCTTACATCTCAAGGTCGGACTTTATTGCAGCCTTTTTCAAATGGGTTTTGGTGATGATTCCTCTGCTTCTGAAAAATAAAACACAATGTCAAATGATGACAAGAAAACAAGATTTGGAAGTCTTTGCTGCAAGAAACAGGAACATCAAGCAAAGACACAGGACGTGTTCAGCAAACAGCTCTTTGGGAATTAGCTTAATTTTAGTACTAAAACAGCTGAATCCCAAAGAAAAACACTGTAACACAATCCTTCAGAGGGCCTGAAGAACTATTGTCCTCTTTGAAAGATGAAAAAGCAGCAGATTATAAAGAAGTAGACATAAAGGAAATTTGAACAGTATTATATAGATGGGTAGCAATAGCAGGTTAACAGCAATTTTAAAACAAGCATATAAAGGTCATTGTTACAACATGTTTTATAGGCATTTACTTGCACAGAAGTAAAGGAATTCACCATTTACAACACAAAATGTTCAATAAATCTATTCACAATTTAAAGCTGGTGGTCAGTTTTAGCTACTGCTTATCCATTAACCTTTTTCTCACTTAAACATCTCACTCATCTCATTACAAGACAAACTTCAGCATATTTCACTCAAATTTAATGGGATATATGAATAAAATGTATTGCATAATTGTGAAGTGGATAGAAAATAATACAGGGTTTTTTATTTTATTCGTTGTTTAATTTACTTGCAAGTTTGCAAAGTGTGGTGTGCTTTTGTATTTGGCCACTTATAGAGGCACTTCCAGCTGCAAATACAGCTGCATGTCTTTTGAAATACGTCTCATCCAGCTCTGCACATGTAAACATTGACATTTTTGCCCCTTTCCTATTTGCAAAACAGTTCAAGTTCAGTCAGACCGGATGGAGGGCATCTGGAACATAAATATATTCATATTTATGGTTGTTGTTCTGCATGAAGTTGAAGCTCCTCCCCGGTCTCAAGTCTTTTGCAACCTTTAGCAAGTTTTCTTCCAGAATTAGCCTGTGTTTAGCTCCATCCATCTCTCCAGACCCTACTGAAAAAAAAGCATTCCCACAGCATGATTTGACCACCACCAGGTTTTTACTTTGGTCTAATGTGCAGTGTTACTTTTCTAGCACACAGTCTCATGTACATGTTTTACTAATTAGGTGATTTCTGTAGACATTTGGTTTCATTGCTTTATATTTAGTGGTATTAGAGCAGAGGTTGCTGAATACGCATGCACGGCATACTTTTTTTTATTTGCAAAAATCACCTTTACTTTCCTTCTAATTCACAAATATTTGCTCCTCTGGGTTGGTATACCATATAAAATCCCACTCAATCGCATAAAAGTTTGGTTGTAACGTTGTATGAATACTTTTCAAGGTGCCATATGTCTCTGTGACTGTCTCAGCAGTCATTCCCTGTCTTTGTCTTCTTGGCTCTCGCAACTTCTTTCCTAACCGTCTCCTCCAGGTGCCGAATCCATCTCTGTGTACGAGGACGTCCTCCGCTCAGTCCGGTACCGCCTGGCCAAAGGCTCCGCTCGCTTCGAGAGGCGGTTCCGCCTGTCGTGCTCGGAGATGAATGGCAGATACACAAGCAATGAGTTGACTCTGGAGGTAACGAGGAACATCGCTCAGACAACATCCATAAAAGCCTTCAGACTTTAGCCGTAACGTTTTGAGACACTGTTTGAAGCAAAAGCTGAAAACCTGTTATACGTTATAATAACTGTTCTATCTTAGCTGTGTTGCTTCTTGAATTGTGAAGTTTGCAATGTTTTTACTTCCTGTAGGTGAACTTCCTCCACTCTTTGGACAGTCTGTACCAACCTTCCCACCTGCTGGCCTCACAGCAGCAGTTCCTCCATCCATCTCATCATTCTGGAGAGCTGAGTGGACACACCTTACCGAACCCGCACCGCAACTCGGGTAATAATTCCTTAACCCTCTGTTTTCCGGCTAATTTCTTACCTAAAAAGTGTACATTAAGCTCTCAATTACATGTAAACAGTTCAGGTTTTTACACTAAAAACAGGACGTAACAGGAAATGTCTGATATCTAGCAAGTAAAATACAAAAAAGCTGTTCGCTTACCAAACAAAAACCTTAATATTTGAGGTTGCTTTAGTTACAATTCTGAAGTAACAACCATCAAAAAATGTGGGTTGATCTTGTTATTGTTTTAAATGATCGATGCAAAAATACCCTGCCGAGCTGGTACAATTTGAGATTAGACTGGGCCTCCATGTAGGACTCCCTAGTGTGACATTGAGTGGATCGCAGAGGCTTGCGGTGGGCAGCCAAGCTCTCCGAGCTGAATACCAAACAGTGAAACCCAAACTGACGTGCTGTTCTGTCCTGGAGGTAGAGTTTGTCAGAGGGTTTGAGTCGAACAGGTGAGCAGGTAGGGTTGGCAGGAAGGCTTACTCGGTCCGCTGGTTCAGCACTCAAACGCCACAGTCTTCACACATATACCAAAATAATTTGAAGAATCGCTAGAATTTACAGAAACATGCAGTGAAATACTGAACAGGTCTACAATACTGTGACGCACCCATGAGTTGTACTGATGGGTAGAGGATAGCTATAATGGAAGGCTGCAGGGGTTGATATTCCTCAGATACCAAGGAGAAACACGCAGATAAAGGAATGACAAAGTTTTGACATTAAAATTGATCATAATACTTTCTAAATTTTGATGTTATTATAGCAAAGCAGTTAGATTTCTCCTCTTTATTTCTCAACCTTGCATTTTATTGGTGCAGGGAGAAATGCAGCTGAGTAATTAACATACCAACATCACCTTCCTACACATTTAACACCAGCTGAGCCAGGCTGCTCCAGGTTTTTGCGGATATGTCAAAAAATAAATCGACAGGAGCGCTGCTGCTCTAAGATGCCAAATTTCCTGCATGCATGAATCACTGCACCTTAAATTTTACAGCAATGACCCAAAAGAAATTTCCTGATCTCATCCTACGTGATGCAGGTGCTCTGTTTGCGCTGATGAAGATTCACTCACCCTAGCATGAATGCTTAAAGTGGCTACATCAGCAAGAGGAGTATAGTCTAATTTTTTTTATAAATTTAGCTAGAAATTATTTGGCCACTTGGGGCACTCACAGATTGGGCCTAAAACACTGAACTCTAAGCCCAATAAGGTCAGGTAATCATTAAATAGTGGAAAATTAAATAAAATGAATTTATGACAGAGATGAGAGGACTGGATGTTACACAAAATATGCTTAATTTTCTCCGGTTTAGACCCATCTGACAAGAATTTTTCTTTTTGCCAACATACAGAACTGTAAGAAACTATTTGCCCCCTTACAGGTTTTTTCTGCTTATGTTTAAAAATCAAGGTTTTGTTTAATTTTTGTTTAAATTGTACAATTTAAACTAGCCTTATATGAAAGAGCAATAGCTATGCTATCAGTCAAAAGCTTGGACCAATGGTGGGCACAGCTAACCAAAAAGTTAGTTTTGCAAACTCTTTTTTATGAGCGGTGGGTAAAGAAGCTAGAGTACCCAACCAAGAAGTTACTCAAGTAAAAACGTATTTGGTAAGAAGGCTACTCAAGTACTGAGTAAGTATTTATAACAACTGATTTGATATTTAAAAACCATGTAATTGGTAAAAAATATACAATTATGTACAAATTCTGGTATTTTAATGTAAAAAATGTACAGATGATAACAATTACAAAGTAACAAATTCAGGCAGAAGAAACTCTTTTTGAAACAATGTTTTTCAACGTAAAATTTATTAAACCAAGCAGTTAATGTACGTATATACAGTGAGTTAGGACAGGGCAAAGTACTTCCAATAACAATATCTACTGTTTACTTTATGGTTACTTGACCTGCAAATGGCTCGATGAGCTCAGCAGATAGAAAATACCATTAAAACAACAAAGCTTGTGTACAAGCAAGAAGTCTCACCTAAATATAAACTGTAGACGTGCGTCTCTCTGGTGCATTTTTGGTTGAAACAAGTTTGGTCTTTATTCAGTGAAGTTACTCACAGTGGATAGAGTAGCCAGAAGTTTTACTCAAGTAAGAGTAGCGATACTTCTTCATAATATTTACTCAAGTAAAAGTAAGAAGTACAGTGCAGTGAAACTACTCTTAGAAGTATATTTTGTTCAAAAAGTTACTCAAGTAAATGTAACTGAGTAAATGTAACTAGTTACTACCCATCTCTGTATTTTATACATGCTGGTTAAATGTCCCTCATGGATTGCCATACTAGGGCAGGCAGTAAGCCAGCCGGTGTTTTTTTTTACAGAAATGGGTCTGCTAAGCCATGCAGCGACCCAAAAGCCCAGCTCCACGTCCAGTCTCCTTCCACGTGGTCCCAGCCGGTACCAAACCAAGAAAGCTTGGTTATAGTACTAGTTAAATGGATTAGGGTCACACACCAGCACACTGTTTACAGAAAAAAATGCGGAAAATGGCATCTTTGTTTTTGAGCAATGACAGCCGACCAGATCATAACAAGAAAGATGAGAAGAAAAACAGCACAGCTATTAACAGTGTTTTTTTTGTTTTTTTGTGGAGTCGTGACTCTTACTGTTGTGGAGGAGTCTGTGTCGATGTGTATTAAGAGCCAGGACAGTTACGTAAGCAGCGGATTAATATCCTGTTGTGAACGTTATCATATTTAGAGTTATTGAAACCCAATAAAACAGACACTAATCCGTCCGCGAGCAACTCTTATACTTAGTGTGACTGACAATGCGATGAAAAAAAGTTATGCTCGTATTAGTACGACCAATGGTTTAGATTCACCTTCTCATTCAATGGTTTGTCTTTATTTTTATTACCACCTCTGTGAACTCCTTCAAAGTGGTTGAAAAACCATTTCAGGTGACTAACTTCATGAAGCTCATCGAGAGAAGGCCAAGAGTGAGAAAAAGAAAAAGCTAAAATATACAAGATGTGTTAATTCATTTTTTTCAACTTTTTTGTTTTGATACATAATTCTATACAATTTGAGTCATAGTGTTGTGTATCTGCAATGTAGAAAGTCATAAAAAATAAGGAAAAGCCATTGAATAACAAAGGTGAGTCCAAACTTTTGAATGGTTGTGTACATCATAATTTAACTGTTGTTAACGACATTTTCGAACGCATCAGTCTAACAATGTAAGGATAGCAAGTTGATGTTTTTTAAATTAGTTATTTTAAAAAAAGAAACAGTAAGAATGAGGAATAGGAGATAGGAGCTCATGGTGGGCAATAAGAGGGAAACAGTCAGACAGCTGTAGTAGCAGCAGCCTCACTGCCTAATTTCTCCAGATGATTTCAGACGCTGCTTCATTTTTGTCACAGGTTGCCTTTAGCTGTAGAAGCATTAAACTCTGATTCAGCCTGCCGTGCTGAACAGCCACAAATCACCAGTTCCAAGTTAAAATTAAAATAGTTTTTACGATTCTCTCACAACCGATGATTTTGCTCTAGGTGATGTAAGTGTTAGCCTAGCTTTACGTATCCCTCTGAACCCTAATAACTGTTTAAAACAACCCTTTTTTAACCTCTTAGTTTTCTAGAATTATAGAAAACACTAATATTTTCACAATTCTCAATATTTTTCAGCCCTTGACTGAACTGTTACCTTGTTCTTGTGTTTCAAATGAAAAAGTATTAAACAGCCATTCGAACCATGGACATCCATGGACATATTCGCAATGGTCAGGTTGACCAACCCTTATCTTTATGTAGGTGGGAAAATTTTGTTTAAAATCACACATTTTAGGCCAAACGAACGCTAAACAACAAAAGACACTGAAAGTCGGGGTTCAATTGATGCTTTTATTTGAAAGTCTTTAGTTTTCAGCTTTCATGTTTTCCATAAAACTGTGCTCAGAGTAACATATTTTAAAAGTAATAAGATTAAACAGCTAATTTTGCATTAAAGGTGAAATTAAGAAACTAAAACATTGCAGCTAATCTGAAAGGAGATCCAAGAACCTGTGCCCCCTGTTTTAAGGATCCTTCAGTTATATTATGGCCATTCGCTGACTGGCTCTATAAATATGTTTTTAAGCTTAATGCAAAACCCAAACAGACTCTATGAGTCACCAGGATATTAATGTATCTGGATGAGAATTTCACAGCAATAGAAATCCTTATCCTTTGCGTCAGTTTGGAGGACCCTCATGTGTTTGAGCTGAGATTTTAATCATACAGCTCTATGATTTAGCAGCACCTCTGAGACAAACATTGGATGTGTTGGATGTGCATAGAGCAAATTTCATTCCGGTAATGTTAATATTTAAACCAGCAGGACACCCTTTCAAGTTTTTTGTTAATTGTAGTGATGATGCATTATTTGTAGCATGCAGTTTTGTGAGTCTAGCACATTGACATGTCTGTTTTATAAGGAGCGGTTTCTTCAGCTTGTTGATGACCAAACTGTTGAATATACAGAGCCTGGCAAATGTATTCAAAACCCCTTGAACGTTTTTCACATTTTCTTACATTATAGCCACAAAATGTTATGATTTTTATTGATGTGATAGACCGAAATAAAGTGCATGATTGTGAAATAGAAAAGAAAAGAATAGAAAGAATCTAAACTGTGGCATACATTTGCATTCAGTGCCCCTTGTCTCAATAATTTTGTGGAACCACATTTCGCTCTAATTAGACTCGAAAGTGTTGTCTCCACATACTTTCCGCATCCAGATACAACTTTTTTTTTCCTAATTTATGGGGGAGTTTCCCTGCCAAAAATTAGGGGCTCACATTTTCAAGCCAAGTCTGTTATCCTTTCCAAAAAAACAAACAACAATTATGTAAAATTGGATGGAGAACATTTGGAAATATCAGGGTTTTACATAAATTCCCGCTTTGATTTAGGTCTAAACTTTGACACTACCATTGTGATATAAATCTGCTTTGATCTAAACCAGCAGTTTCAATTGTCCTGCTGGAAGGTGAATCTGAGCAGAGTATCTCTGCAGCTCCTCCAGATTTAGCCTTTCACTTTCTTCTCTCATTACCTATTTTTACATGCACAAAATTTCACGATCGGATTAAAAAGTATTCGGATTAAATAATCAGATTGTACCGTTTATATGGGCAAATAATCAATTAATCTGATCCTAATGTGCGTGCATATGCACCTGGCTTTATTCAGAATAGAACCACTCTGACATGCGCAGTTATCAAACTCCCCTAAAAATACCACAGAAGAAGAACTTCTGTCTTTGCTAAACAACAAGAAAAAGCAAACAAAGCAGTATTGATTCTGATGTTTACATGCACATTGATCGGATTATCAGTCGGCATAAACCACCCCTCCCATTCGGATTACAATTTCATTCTGATTGAGTTTAATCCAATCATCATATTCCGATTGGCTTGTTTACATGACACATTTTAATTCCGATCGGCCCTTTATTCGGATTACTTTTTTTTCCATGTAAGCGTAGCTATTGATGCTCTTCTTGCTTGGTTTGTCAGTGTAGGTGGAAAGCCATGTCTTGGTAGGTCTGTGCCAGACTCTTTGCAGTTTCTGATGATGGATTAAGCAATGGTCTGTGAGATTTTTCTTTAAATCCGGAAAAATTGTTTTATTACCGCAACACAGCTTTATCCCCGACCTATCAGCTATAGCCTTCAGGATGCTGATTGTTTGTTAAATTTCTCTAACTAATTAAGGGATTACTAAAGACTTTTTAGGGTATCTCAATAAATGGGCACGCCACACTTTTCAGATGTTTATGTGTAAGAATTTGACACAAACCATGTGTCACTTCCCCATGACTACCTTTGCAATGCTTTGTTTACATCTATGGCGCCCGGCTGTTTCTGCGTTTCATTGCAGTGGTTCCAGGAGCCGCCACGGTCATCATCATGGTCTGTGTGGGTTTCCTGGTTGTCATGGTGATCCTTGGCGTCTTCCGAATTCGCTCCATCCATCGCCGAGGTGAAGGTGCCAGGGGCGGGGCCAAGGAGGGAAGCAGCCAATGGGACGACTCGGCGCTCACCATCATTGTCAACCCAATGGAGGTAGAGGTATCATTCTGATTGACATGTTTATAATCATAAAAAGATTTTTTTTTATTTATCCTTACTGTTTTCTCACAGTCCTATGAGTCTCGTATGGGCATTTCTGCCGACACGGAGGGCGAGGGAGAAGAGGAGGAAGAGGAGGTATCGGAGTCGCCTGACGACGCGAGCGACGACCAGCGGATCATCATCAAAAAGGAGGGCAGAGACGGAAACGCCCGCCGCTACTGAGCCGCATCGTATTTCTCCATAAATCAGCTCCCCGGTCACACACTCCGACACTTTTAATATCAAAACTGACGGCACTAGTATAAGGAATGTATGCTTACAAAACACCTCGCACAACACAATCACCGTAATACTCTTGATGCTCAAACGCCATATGTGACCTATAGCCGACAACGGGCTGTTGTTCTCCACCTAAATGTTCAATGGCACAATGTATACAGTTAATGTAATTTACCCGCCTAAATAAACCCCCTCCACCAGAATTGTTTGTGGTGCACTAGTTCTAAGTCACAAAATGGTGTCTGTATAGTGTAATGCTGGTTGAAAGGGACTGTTTTATTATAAAGAAAAATACTGATTGTATTCCAGCCTTCATTAATTAAAAGAATGAAGCAAAATGTCAGCTGGAGCAAGGCTTTGAGTTGATCCGTAGGCAAAGACACAGCCCTTGATCCTGAAACATCTTTGAACCTCTTTGTTAGACTCACAAAGTCTGTGCACAAGCTCTCTCTTCTAACCACAGAGTGAATACAGTGAAGTTAGACATAATGCTCACATACTTATTAAAAAACACAACACCTCAATGTCGTTGGAGTTTTATTTACATTTATAAAATAAAGTGGATCTCAAAAGTACAAACTCCCCCTGTTGAAATGTGAGGTGTTTGTGATGTGGAAAAAAATTAGACAAGGATAAATCATTTCAAAGCTTTTTCTACCATTAATGGGATGTTTATGCTGTAAAATTCACCTGAAAAAGAAATTCATTAGAATGATCAAACAAATTGACTGATGTGCAGTAACCTGGCTGCATACGTGTGCACCCTCTTATCTAATACATTTCAGAAGCACCTTTTAATTTAGTTTCAGCATTCAGCTGTTCTTGGTCGGAGTCTATCAGCACACAGCTTGCAGGGATGCTGAGGAATAAAACCCCGCTTCGTCATCAGCTTCCAAACCTGAAGATTTCGGATCAGAGCTCACTGCCATTTGGATCTGTTTATGATTAAATCGATCTAATTATTAAAAAAAGGCCATTTCTGCTGGATAAAAAGTAGCCCCACAGCATGACGCTGCCATCACCATGTCTCACTGAGGATGTGGTGTTCCTTTGGTGATGTACAGAGCTGTTTTTGTGCCAAAGTTACCTATTTGACCTGTGGCTTAAAAGTTAGGCTGTTGAGGTTTTTGTTTTGCATCCTCCTCCTGAATGATACCTTTATGAAATGAGACATTTTATAAACTCCCTGCAAAATTAGGCTTTAACTAAAGGAATGCAAATGTTATCGAAATCCTACCATGACAGCTGAGCTTTATTTCCGATTAACTAGATTTATTATAGTTGATGATAAGTGTGCACCAAAGTAGAACAAATGCTGACACTGAGGGGAAAGATGGTTCCGTTTTATTCAGCTTTTTACAGCTTTTCGTGATTTTAGTTGAATTAACAGAATAAATGTCGCATTAAAGGTAGAAGACGTCTTGAAATCATCATGGTCACTCAAACCTTGCTTTTCAGGAGGGGACGCTGACGTTGGAGGTCCAGGGTAGGACATGTTTACTTTAGCAGTATTCTGTACGGAGCTCCTGATAACCAACCACAGACCTCAGCCTTCTACACAAGCGCTTCTTCTGCTCAGAAATAAAAGCCTCTAGGTGTTGTGTCGACAGTCAAAAGTCAGAGTCGTCAAGGTTTCAGCTTCGAACTGGAGTGTTTTGCAGCATTTCAGCCTGTGCCACAAAATAACAAAACAGCACCTTGACCTCTGTGACCTCCCTATAAATGACTCTCATGTAACTGTTTCACTCGCTGTACACCCACTAGATTCTAGTGCAAACACACACAAACACACGCAAACACCATCCATGACCCCACACCTCCCCTGCTGTCTCCAGAATGTCCGCTCAGCTTGGGCAGTTTTGATTGTATTGATTGTAATGAATTTTTCTGTACATACAACGATGACTATTGCGATATTATTGTTAATGCTATTGTTCTTTATTGATGCATTCACTCTTTCTCTTTTTCTGCACATTTCTGAGAGGGAGCAGATTATGATTTATTTTTCCATTTAAGGAATCACCGTTCCAGATACAGAAAATAGTATAATGATGATAACTATAATAAAGAGTAGTATTAGTGATAAGGATGATCATCTCTGGCCTGATGAGTGTATCCTAATTTGTGTGTAATATTGTTGTAACTTAAGAATTTGCCATTATACGTCTCCAAATCAAGGAGGGCACATTGTTGTGATACTTCAATACGTCTCGCTCTTTTTCTTTCATTGGGGGATTTTTTTTCTTCTCCAGATTTCAAGATAAAATGTTTTTTTTTTAGTTGTTTTTGTTATTTTTTCTGTTTCCTTCCTGCTCCATCCGTCATCTTTGGTTCAGTGAATGTACAACTGTGTGCTTCTCCTCACCTTTCCCTCCCTCCCCACCTCCCGGCCTTTCTCCCCTTCACCTCTCCCTCCATGTCTCTTGCTGTCTGTCTGTGTAGCCTATTAATGTGCAGTGCTATAAGGCTCTCAGTGAAAAAAATAAAAAATAAAATAAAGCCTGTTGTTTTTGAGTGTCACGTTAAGAAGGAATAAAACTTGCATTGGTTAAAAACTTATATTATTACAATGTTACTATTTGAACATTACCTGTAATTAATGATACAACGCCGACATGGATTATGCTGAGTAATTGTTATTGAGAAGTGTCAGAAAACATTGCAAAATTCATAATAAAAACACTATATGACGTCTCCATGAGAAAGTTTTACTTTTTTATTTAGGAGGGTTTATTTCTAAAAAAAAAAAAAAAAAAAAACACACGCACAGGGATGTTTTAAATGGCAGGCCTTTCACCAAAAGGCAAAAATAAAAAAAGATAAAGTATTTTCGGATTCATACGTCACTTAAATTCAATTTTAAGTGACGTAAGTGTGAAAAGGAAAGTTTCAGTGATTGTCCATACAGGAAGAATTACTCAGTTATTGCTTTAGCAGCAATAACCTGAAGTAATAATTTTCTTCATAATTTGAACTGTCTCTCACGTGACATTGAGGATTTTTGGCCCAGTAGTTTTTCCAACATTGCTTCAGTTCACTGATGTTTGCAGACTTTCATTTCTGTACAGCTCATCCAGGGTCCCACCACAGTATCTCAGTCAGGTTGGAGGCTGGACTCTGATTTGTCGTTTCTCTTCACCTTGATTGTTTTTGTGTGTTTGTTCCAGATAATCGGTCACAGAAATGCAGCCATGTTTGGAAACTCTGTCTTGTTGCATACCTTATAATTTTATCTGTTGGGTAAATGGCCTCATATTTGATTGTAATATAATCTAGGTCACAGAACAGACTGTAAGGTGCCATGTTTGTTTGACTGTAAAACCAGCCCAGATCACCATCCCTCCACCACTGTGCTCAATGGTTGATAAACGTGTGTGTGGATTATCATCTCTATGGATTATCATCTCTATGGATTATCATCTCCACTACTACCAGACTCATTCTGCCATATTTCTGCTGTTTTCTGGTAATTGTTTCAAAAAGTCATATTTTTTCAGTTTTCAGTTCTAGTTTTATGAACATTTTACATGCTTACTTAGATTTCTACAGTCTAAGGAGTAGGTCTTGGGTTTTCTCTGAGCATTGCATGAAGTGACAGCCTGGCAACTTTGCTGGAAAGCCAACTCCTGGGAACATTTCCAACTTTCTTAAATGTGAATGCAATTATTTGGGAAACGGTCTTTAAATTGCTCCCAGTTGCTTCTCTAATGTATGGCACTGTGTAACCAAACACCTGCATGCTCCAGACCAGCAAACCCCATAAATGCCTGCATTACAGGGGCGATCACAGTGATGAGGATCAAATAATCTGGTATATTAGATTTGCAACACCTGCCTGCTACTTTCTCTCCTGAATAATTGGATAGCAGCAAAGATGTACTTAATTTTCCCCATGACAGTCGTGATATTTTCTTTTTCTCATGTTACTCTTTGACTTGAGCAGCTGAGGTTGAGTGTGAAACTCATATTCAATAAATTAGGATATTATTGAAAAGTTAATTTATTTCAGTAACTCACATCACTAAGGGAAACATAGATTATTTACACACAGATCGATGTATTGAAGATTTTATTTCTGCTAATTATGATGATGTTTCACTTTATTTTTTCTAACAAAAATATTAGAATATCACAGCAGACCACAGAAATGTGGGCTGAAAGATTATTATCCGCTTAAGGGTTGTTTCTTCCAAAGGGCATTTTAATCTGACAAATGAGAGTCACCAGAACATATATTCTAATTTATGGAATATGACTGTATGTTTCCCTGCAGGAATTGGTGTGCAACTTTTTCTTTTTTAACACAATCTTTTGGTTTTAGGATTACATTGTCTTCTGTTGAGCATTCTTGCTAAAGTGAGCACTCATTTACTTTACACCTGGCATACCAAACATTAACTGAATGTTCCTGTTCAAGTATCTTACTAGCATTATCACAAACATGTTGTTGATAACCTCATGAATGTTGAAACATATTTATATAGAATGTTGCTGAACTGCATTTAGATCGTTTAACTCTAGTCCTCAAATGTCCTGATTATTCTGCATGACCGCCGAGTCTTTTCACTGAAACACTTGCACCAATTTGAGTAAATGTAGTTTTACCTAAAATGAATAAAACCGTTCACTTGATTAAAGTGCCACATAAAGGTATGTAGGCCCTCTATAACTTTTTGCCCACTTACATATTAGTAATCCCATTTATTTTATTGTGATTTCATGCCGGATGACCAACACAAAGTAGCACAAACAGGAAAAGCAGACACATGTAGCATACATTTGTATTCCCTGCACCCCACCATCCCTGATTAAATACTGTATAGGCAACTTGTATGTATGACTTAAATTTATGTCAATTTTGCATCACAATATAGATTGGACGAGGCATCTGTGAACTACAATTTTTAATTCTAGCCACAGATTCTCAACTGGATTTAGGTCCGGACTTTGACTAGGCCCTTCTAATACATGAATGTGCTTTGATCTAAACCATCTCATCCTAGCTCTGGCAGCACGTTCAGGGTCATTATTTGCCGATCTCAAGTAGTTTGTAGGATCTTACAGGTTTTCTTCCAGGATTGCCTCTTTCAACTTCCGTCCATTTTTCCTTCTACCCTAACCAGCTGCTACGTCCCTATTGAAGAAAACAATCCCCACAGTACTATGCTGCCATCACCATCGTTTCCCAGATTAATTTTGAGACTCTGCTCTCACCTTGTCTTTCTTTCACATGTCTGTCGAGTCTCCTACATGACTTGTGGCAAACTTTCAATGAAACATCTTGTGGGTTTTCTTCTCGCTACTCTTCCATGAAGGCCGGATTTGGGGATTGCACAACTAAGGGCTCATTGCAAAGTGCATACAGGACTTCTCATGGCGTTTTTCAACTATCGCTTTCTTCTTACCTCCGTTCCATAATTGGCAAATTTGTAGAGAGCATGGCTAAAGATTTTCCAACCTGAGCTGTGGACCTCTGCAGCTCCTACAAAATTATCATGGTCCTCTTGGCTGCTTCTCTGAGTAATGTTCTCCTCTCCTCTCCCCACCTCTCAGTTCAGGTGGACTGAGTAGGTATCTCAGCAGGTTTTCAGTTGTGCCATACTCTTTCCATTTTTGGATGACCGATTGAAGAGTTATCTGTGAGATGCCCAACACCTGGGACAAGGCTTTATAACCTAAACCCGCTTTTATTTTCTACTTTGTGTTGATTTATCACACACAACTCCAATAAAATACTGCAAGGTTTATTGCTTTAGTGTAAACAAAATTTTAAAAGGGGGATGGATGCTTTTATAAGGCGACAAAAACTGAATAATTAGTTGATCTCTGAATATTTCAGTGAAAAAAATATTGCATATTTAATATACACCTCTGCCTTGATCCTACCTTCAAACAATTGCAAAAAACTCATGATGTGGACTGGAGACTGTTTTAACACAAATATTCTAGATGTATTATCTGACATCCTTGATCCTTTTCATTTCCAGTACATAGCGGCGCCTGCTTCCAGTAAAAAGAGGATTTTTCACGGAACATGCTGTCTTCCTGTCCATCTGGGATAACTTTGCACCCATGCAGTCAGACAACCTATTGGTATTTCGACAGCGAATTCCTTCTTGCATGTTGGGATTACACTCCTTGGATGCAACTACAGTTTGTGTTGAGAAATAATGGTCTTGTAATATTTTCCCAGGCCTTTGTGGCTTAACAGATTTCCAAAGATGTTGCCTGAGGACCTGGAAGTCATCTGCATCAGCAGTTTGAAACTTTGACCTTTAAGCACTGAGATAATATTAAACTCCATGAAATATTTTTAACCTCGTAAGTCAAAACAATTTAATCCTTTATAATAAAAATCATTGAACCCATAAAGAAAAAGACAAAAAAAAAAAAAAAACATAAAATAACCAAAAGCGAAAGTCCCACAGGATGAGTAACGTTTCAAAATTTTTATTCATTTATCTAAGAAGCTGAGGAGTATTTTTGTTTTTAATTATTAGTTTGCTTTAACATAAGCATGAGTTAGGCTGTTGGGTCTTGATTTATAAAGTATAAACAATATTTATTGTCTTTATGTAACCATTTAATTTTTTCTGTGTTAAATACAATACAAACAGTAGAAAAAGTGTAGATTATGACAAAAAAAACAGTTTTAATAACTTATTGATTGATAGATACAGGCTTTAAGATTTTTAAATCCATGACATTATGTTTTGTTTTTTTCTCGTTATGAATTGGTTCCGGAGAGGCCCTTATAAACTTTGTATTCAGCATTATCCATTTCTGATGTTTCATTCAAAACTCAAATTGTTATGTGTTTGATCTTTCAATTTTTGTAAAGTGGGTTTAAATGTATGCATGTGAAATATCAAGAAACTCAACCCTCCAGTCACAATATCTATCTTAATATCTATCTTTTAACACAATCTGAGACAATGACTTTGTTTTATTGCATTTTACTTTCCTTTTATTACTAATTTTATATACTATTTTGCTTATTGTTTTATGAGTGATCATTTGTATTTGATGATTGCGTACAGCTCTTTGGTCCTGCTGGTGTTTAAAGTCCTTTATAAATAAGATTGATATGTTATCTATCTATCTATCTATCTATCTATCTATCTATCTATCTATCTATCTATCTATCTATCTATCTATCTATCTATCTAGTTAGTGTGGTTGGTGCCGCGTGCTCGTTTCTGGACTTCATTCCGTTCAGCACATATTTTACGTAAACGTCAGTTTGTCTGGACCGAGCTTCCGCTGACACTTTTCTACGTAACACGTTTGCAGAATACGTATCCCACGTTACGTTCCTCGTCTCTCTCTCTCCCCCCCGGCGGTTCGCTCGCTCGGTGAATGCTTTCTGCGGGTCATGGAGGAGGAAGGTAAATAAAGAAGGGGCGCTGAGAACACACAGCGGACGGTGCCTGGTGGCTTGCAGCGGGGCTGTCTTCTTTTAACGCCGTAGACGCGGGAGACGGACGGGACGCAGAGAGACAGCCCGCGGCGGAGCTACGGACGTTGGGCTTCATCCGGAGCCGTCGGCGGTGAGATGAACATCACGCTACCCGTCTGCTCGCGCTCCTCCTTGGGGTGAACGCTGCAGGAATGATCGATCCTCATGGCCCCGCGTAGCTAGCTTGTTAGCCGGTAGCAAGCGGCCTGTAATAGTTTATATCTCTTATTGTTGTGTTGTTAGCCGTGTGTTAGCCAAACGACGAGACAGAAGCAGAATAACAGATGTAATGTGGCTGTTTGGGTCTGCAGCTACACTTAGCTTCAGGTACTCACCACCTTAATGTTGCTAAATGCCGCCAGGTGTGCACAGTCTTAACATTTTCTGGGTTCTTTATAGGTTTGTCTGTATGGAAAAGTAGGCCTCGTGTAACAAAACAATAACTGAGTGCGCCCAGTTGACTTGCTGTGTGTAAACAGGTGTCACCGTGACCTGCCTGCGATAATGTGAGCATTAATATCTTTGTCTAATCCTCTTACTTTGACCCTAATCATAATGGAGCAGCTGTGTGTGAATCTGTGGGAGAACATCATTCTATAACGAGAACAACGAACTGTCTACCTGTGGAGTAATACTCTATAATGTGGGGATTTTAGTTGAGTGGAAAAAAAAGAGAGAGAAAGGGTTTCACTTTTATAGAGTAGACAGGGGAATTGCATTTCTCATCCACACAATTCATTATGGTAATTGTGGCTTAATTGTGCCCTTCCAGAGAGGTTAGGGATTTGGAGTAGGTCAGGATATGGCACATTTTTGTTTGTCATCTGTTCATCCATCAAATTAAATAAACTGCTACATGATTTTATATATGTATTTCTTGTCTGAGTTTATATTTAATGAATGGAAACTAGAGATGCACTGATCAGAATGTGTGGCTGTCTCATTTCAGGTTGTATTTGCTGCATCATTTTCAATTCAATTTTATTTATATAGCGCCAATTCATGAAACATGTCATCTCAAGGCACTTTCCAAAGTCAAATTCAATCAGATTATACAGATTGGGTCAGATTATACAGATTGATGCAATCAAATGGGTTCCCATATATAGGATTTTTTTTTTGACAAGCAGCATTCCTGCTGAAGAAGCATAAAGCCACAGGGACAGTCGCCTGGAATAAAGCGTGATTAGATTTAAAAATGTTATTTTGAACAAAGATTCAGAAAGAAATGAGGGGGGGGGACTGGTTTTTTAGAGGTTAAGAACTACAATATAAAATAGTATAAAAGGAGGCATGTTTTTTCAAGGCTTCCTGCTGTGAGTGAGCACTAGTAATTTATTTTAGCAGGCAGAGACAAAGTCACACCATGTATGTAAGCAGTCGCTATTATATTTAGACAAGATGGTTACGACGTTAACATTTAAATGGCCTTTAGCATCTTGTATTAGGAGTTGGTGCTAACAAAAAGATTTAGATCCTAACCTTATTGCCGAGAGTCAGCATTTTGAAAATCCAGCCTGTTCCTTGACAGACAGACCTTGGAAGCCCAAGAATTAAACAGAGCAAGTTTGTTGTACTCTTCCTATTATCTGTTGAAAGTCTTTCTCTATCTGTCTCTCTCTCTGTCTCTTTCAGCCTCACTGAACTGCTGACATTATAAAGCATGTAGTAGAAAACGCAGTTTTCTTTAAAATGTCTTTATCAACCTGATGTGCTTCGTTTGGCTTTATTCTATAACAGCTTACTGACATTTACTCAGTGACAGTTTTTGTACCAAAGCGTGTGTCTGTTACCACGACCTGGTGGCGCATTAGTCATGGTGCTTTAACTGAGCTCAGTGAGATTTCTAAATCACTTGTCAGGACCGGTTAAACCAAAAAATAGTCAAGTAGTCGGTCTGATTTTTATTCAACAGCCGATTTCTTGGTGCACCTCTGATGGAAACCGTGTTTACTCTCATGTGAAACACAATAAAGGAGCTGCACATGGACAATCTCCGTATATTAGTCATTGTTTTTGTTAGTAATGGTAGTTTTTATTTTATTTTTTCGCAATGTAAAGCATGCAGCAGCATTGAAAGCTGAAAATTGTTCATCAGTAGCCGAAATATGCAGCCAGTGCCTGTGCGCCCGCTGGGCCTTCGTGTCCTCATTATTAACAGCTCACTTAAGGCCAGAGCGTGTCGAGTAAAGCAGCAGATGGGGTTTGAATTTGGTTGATGTGACATGAGCTTTTTTTTTATTTCGCGTTTAGACCCTCCAGATTTGGCTTTGCCTGTTCTGTCCACTGGGGAAAACATTAGTTCTTTGGCTTTTCCTGTGGAATGTTAATGATGAGTATCTGCACTAAAGATAACTTTATCTCTCAACGAGTTGTTTCTCAACACTGCATTTTATTGGTAGGTTTAAAGTCTGTTTTTAGAGATTATTGAGT
Source organism: Fundulus diaphanus (assembly GCA_037039145.1). NCBI lineage: Eukaryota > Metazoa > Chordata > Actinopteri > Cyprinodontiformes > Fundulidae > Fundulus > Fundulus diaphanus. The sequence goes on from CM073130.1 coordinate 38,270,057, forward strand.
CAGTCGGTCAGAGGTCCAAACGGGCTAGTTTCCTTTGACAAATATAGGAAACCTTTCATTAATTGCAATATGACTCGGAGAATCTCATCATTTTCAATACGGGATGTACCTTGATACACTGTGGTTCATAAAAATCGGATGAAGGATAGGAAACGAATTGGGATAATCCTATAATTCTTTCATTTTTCTGTTAGATTTAAAACTCACAGTCTATGGACCAATTTAACATGTTTTTAGTATGTTTTGCCCTCCTTGGAGTGGGTGGGGCAGAATCCGTCAAACTTGGTATTAGCAGATCGGACCTGAAAGAAAACCATGTCGGCATGGAAAAGCTTAAATGGTGCATCTCTACTTGTATAGTTTTTTTAATTACTTCTTGTGTGTTTCAGCAGTAAGAGTTAAACACAAAAATAGGCCTGGGCTATGAATGTGCTGCACTGCATTAGTTAAACTTCAAATATAATATACAGAATACACTCTTTTAGTTTTTTTTTTTTGTTTTTTTCTGAATGCAAGTTTAGAATCTGTGGCACGAGCTAAAAATTAGGGTGATGGCAAGGAGGCTTCCCAACTACAAAGAGTTGGAGCTCAACACCAAAGAGAAATCATTGAAATACCAGTGGAAACTTGCAAATCTTCATCAGTAATAAGGGTTTAATTGCTGTAACACCAAAAAGATTTTTCCATTAAAATTTTTTTTTCAAATTGATAACACCTTTTATATTTTCTATTATTTTGAGAGATTCCTGTCTTGTTTCCTTTCAAAAACGAATTTCTTGTTTCGAATGGAAATACATTTAGATCTAAATCTTCCAGGGGTGTGAATTTCTTTGGGCTTAGCAGATGGATCAGTAGAAACAGCTGCAGAGTAAATCTGCCAGGTCACAGTGCAGATACAATGAAACATTGTTAAATGGCTGCAAGCTAAACTTTATCAGATACAATAGAAATATTACCATTTTTAGCAGCTCTCCTGCTAACAAAACAAAATCCATGCGTCACATCTTATAAATTAGTAAAAACTGAATTATTTTACTGCTTCTCTAGTTCAGGTGAAATTATCCAAATTTTTTTCTCAGCTTTTAGGGGATCCGGTTGGCTTTGCCTCGTCCTTGTGTTGCGATGGCGATGCGGGAGTTGGTGGAGGCCGAATGCGGGGGAGCCAATCCCCTCATGAAGTTGACTGGTCACATGACCAAGGAAGAAGGGGCATGGCAGCACCGTGCAACACCGACAGTGAGTTTCTTTTAATAATGTGATCCACAAAGTCTATTTTCTGCAGCGTTATCATTTGATTGCAGCTTAATAAAGTCCACCGCAGTTGGTTTTAATTAGAGCACACATTTTTTTTTCTCAGATCGCCCCCACTCCTATTGAAATTGCAACAGAGGAGGAGGTCAGTGTTCATTTTACCTGAATTATATCATGACTACTGACAGCCAGTTAATTTCACATTTTCTTTTGCATGTATTCTTGCCTTCTTATCTTTAATGTCTACTTTTTTGCTCCAGCTTGTGAATGAGTTTCTTCATGCTCCACCTCGACCCCCACAAACATTTGACATGGGTCAGCTCTTAGAGGAAATGCAGCAGATTGACCAGCAGAGTTATAGACAAGCTCCACAGAGAGGTACTTGTTTTTCTTAATGCTTTTTTCCACCCACTTTTTTTTAACCAGTTTAAGGTACAAGGTTTGTACAAACTGCTTTAAAAAGCATAAATGTTTTTTGTTTCCTATTCTTTAATAGCACCAGATGTTGCAGCGCTGGCCCTCTCAGGCGACTGGGCAGCGGAGTTTGTCTCAGGTTCTGACCCTGCTGCCACCAGTGCTCTTGGGGAAGCAGCAGATGCTGATTGGACGAGAGAATTTATCGCTGAGGCTGCAGGTAATCCGGGTTTCTGTCGGTCTGTGTTTCACTCAGGATGCTCATACAACGCTGGATGTGCAATTCAGCTTTTTGAGCTGTCATCCGTTTGCCGTATGTCTTTTGTTTTTAATTGGATCAGAGTAAGCATTTCCAGCATATGGTGCCTATCAAAGCTATTTATGTCCCTCAAAGGTTTTCGCATTCTGTAAAATTACAACTGGAAATTTAAGTGTGTTTTATTTGGATTTGTGTTCTGGACTGACACAAAGCAGAACATAATTGTGAAGTCAAAGGAAACAGATACATGAGTTTTAACAGTTTTTACAACAATAAATAAATAAAAATTCTCAAAATTTTCTCAAAACAGTTATATTCAGTACCTTTTACTCTTTTGCCCCTCAATTAAATTTAAAATAACAAACTGCCTTCAGATGTGACATTATTAGTAAAGGTGTGTCTGATTTAACCTCACAACAGCATCATGAAGACCAAGGAACTCCTCAGACAGGTCAGGATTTAAAGCAGATTTAGGTTATAAAAATTTATCGCAAACTTTGAACATGGCACAGAGCTCTTTAAACCTCCTGTCAGAGATGGATGGATTAATCAGAGAACCAGTTAGCAGCCCCTTACAACTCCACAAATTTGACCTTTATGGAAAAGCGGAAAGAAAAAAGCCTTTATTAAAAGAAAGTCACTTTTAAGTTAACAACAAGCCGTAAAGCGGACACAGCAAACTTTTGGAAAAGGGGCATTGGTCAGATGAGATCAAAATGTAATTTATTTTTGCATAAATCCAAAACGTGCAGCAGAAAGCTAACACAGAATACACCGTCCTCTTGGTAAAACAGGGTAGAATCGTGTTGTGGTTGATCCTTATTCTTTGGAAGAGTCAGGGTAGCTGGTTAAAAAACAGGACACCGACAAAAGTTATTAAAATAGGAGTTTATGGAGAATTTAAAAATGAAGTATCTGTAACATTACAAAGCAAAGACCCTATAGCAGATTAAATGCCAATCCAGCATGGTGGGTCTTAAAAGCAGAATTAAAAAATGATTTGTAAAAAGGCCTTTCTGGTTTATCAGGACAAACCGTTCCACGCCTTGGTAGCCACAATTCTTGGAGCAAGGGTGTCCCAACTTTTCATCACCTGGACCAAAATTGTCATGTCAAAAGTACTCGAGGGGCAAAAACTGGAGAAAAAAAATTATCAATTTTTTGTTTGTTTACTTTTACCAGTTCCACAAATGATCATGATGCACTATTTTAATGAAACACATTTAAAAGGGTTTTGCATCTTTAGTCGTATTAAAAGATGGTCATCCATTTTGGAAATTCTTTTGGACCCAGATGAATCTTTTTGTCTATTCTCTGCAATAGGAACAGGACTTGAGTCAGACTTTTTTTTTGAAAACTGTTGCTGTATTTGGGCAATTAAAATTTTTTATTAAAAGCCGATTTTGGTGCGCTAAAGTCTTCATTTGAGTAAAAGTCATTGAACAAATGTGATCCTATTTATACTATGAAATTAAAGATACTTTGAGTTTAACCTAACATTTTCAATTGTAAGAAAATTTGAACTTATATGTAACAGTTTTGTCTTAATTAAGAATGAATAGCTACCATCTGCATTACTTACATGTGCTGGTGGGTCAAATAATTGTTAAATTGCAGTTGGAGGCTGCACACAGTCAACCCATGGGCCGGAAATGGCCCCCAGGCCCCCCTTTGGCCACCATTGCGTTGGAGTTATAGAGTAAAGGGGCTTGAATAGAAAAGCATTTTATAATTTGCAGATTTTTATTTGTTAAAAAAAAATAAATAATAAATAAATATTTTACTTCCGCTGCACAATTATGCACTGCTTTTTGATCTGTCACACACACAAAAAATCCCAGTAAAATGTACTGCAGATTATGGCTGTAACGTAACCAAACATAAATAAATGTAAAGTCTGTGAATACTTTTAAAAAGGAACTGTGGGTTTCTTCTCCAGATCCAGGACGCTGGGCAGAGGAGTATCTGGAGCAGTCTGAGGAGAAGCTGTGGCTCGGGGACCTTGGAGACAAGGAGGCTGAGTGGTGAGAGCAGCATCTGCTTTGAGCCTGTTCTGACAATACATGGCTTTTCTACAAAGAAAGCTGCAAGAAACCTGGAGCCCAAGCACAAGTAAATTAGGATTGGAGCACAGAAAGACGTAATGGTAGCAGGTCTAATTCAATTCAATTTTATTTATATATCGCCAATTCATGAAACATGTCATCTCAAGGCACTTTACAAAGTCAAATTCAATCAGATTATACAGATTGGTCAAAAAATTTCCTATATAAGGGACCCAGTTGATTGCATCAAAGTCTTGACAAGCAGCATTCACTCCCAGAGAAGCGTAGAGCCACAGGGAGAGTCGTCTGCATTGTTCATGGCTTTGCAGCAATCCCTCATACCGAGCAAGCATGAAGCAACAAGCTAAACCTTGAAAACACGTTGACGTGTTGTCAGACGAACATCAATTAAAATCTCTTCTAATTTTTGTTAGCCTGATCTACCTTTTTTTTTTTTTTTTCTTCTTAGAGGAACATGTTTTGCAAAAGCTATTCAAACACGAATAAAAGCTGCTGTGAAGCTTTGGCCTTGGATGGCCTCATTCATCCAGCAACAATGTATTTCCGTCTGCAGCCTCGATTCATTTCTTCCATCTTTCAAAGCCACAAGAAAACTAAACTCTTACTTTTCACTGAACTCCAGCCTGAATCATTTTTCATACATTTTCTTTTTTATCTTGCAGGGTCAAGGAGTATCAGCCGGAAGATGAGCTGAGACAGACAGCCAATGAGCTTGTTTCAAAGGTCGACGACCCAAAGTTACAAAACACAGAGGTTGGCAGCATATCTCTCTTCTCAATATTTTATATCGTCATCCTTTCTTCAACATCTGTCACCATATGCTTTTTCTATTTTCTTTTGCATTTGTGGTAGCATCTTTACAGCTGTCAAGAATAATCAAGTCTCATTTTGGTTTTTTTGAAGTCATTGAGTAAAAGAACTTGGCTGTGAAAAAAAAAAACAAAGCCTGACCCCTTCAAAGTGGTAAACACATTTTTTTGCTATTTTTGTTGTTGTCGTTGTTGTGTAGTTCCTGCGTTTCATTAGGCAGATTGGCGAGGGCAGTGTGACAGTGGAGAGCAGAACAGACAAACAGCTCACAGATAAAGTTCAGGCCGCGGAGGCTCAGAACTGGGCCTCCAACCTCAACCAGGTATGAGTCACTGCCAACTGAGGAGGGAATGGTTTTAAACTGGGAACACAGCATATCAGGGAGCAAATTGGTTAAGTTTTTGCACAGCGTAGGCTTTGTCTTGTGACTCATCGGTGTAACATTTTCCACAAATGTAACCAAATAAACCCACAAGTCTCCCTGTAATATGAATCTCAAAGCTGCACAGTTTTAGAGATGAAATTTGTTCTGCAGAGAGAGGACCTCTATGAATGTCAATTTCATCTCTTAAAATAAGTTTTCTGGATGCGTGCAGCAAAGCTCAGTTTGTTTCCATGTTGGCTCAGTATTGCCTCCTTTCCTTATTATGCTGCAGTTGTAACATTGGCTTAGAGGTTTAAAAAGGGGACGTCAGATTTTAGGTTGCTGTTAAATATCATTATAGCGTGGGATAGCATTTATGCCAAGAAATCGAAAATATAAACGAATCAAAAAAAGTGGATGTGAAAAAAATATTCAACATTAGAGAAATAAAATTCCAGTACAGCCCATACTCTGCTAGAATATGCAGGTTACTTTTTGAAACTTGGTGGGTGCATATTAGTTTCTGGAATTTTACAAGTTGTTTTCCTGGAAGAAATAGGTTACTTTCTGAAACTTCCCCAAAATGTGCTGGTTGCTTACCTGTAATCTATAGGTTACTTTCTGAAACTTCCCCAAAATGTGCTGGTTGCTTACCTGTAATCTATAGGTTACTTTCTGAACCATTCCCAGAACCTTCTGGTTGCTTTCCTGTAATCTACAAGTTACTTTCTGAAAAATTTCCTAGAACCTCCTGGTTTCTGTCCTGTAATGTTACAGGTTACGTTCTGAAACTTTCCCAAGATGTACTGGTTGCTTTTATGTAATCCTACAGGTTACTTTGTGAAAAAAATCCCAGAATTTGCTAGTTTCTTTCCTTTCATCTATAGATTATTTAATGGAACTTTTACAATTTTTAAAAGTTATCGTCTTCAAACTTTCAGGTTACTTTAGCAGAAATTACATTTTGCTCTCCGGGAACTAGCACGTAAATTTCAAAACCCCAAAGTTACTTTGCTGAAATTAACAGGATACTTTCTCAAACTTTCACAGAATCTGCTCATTGTTTTCTGAAATGTCCAGGTTGCCTTCTGGAACTTTCTCAGTTTACATATTATTTTCCTGGAATCCAGAGTTTATTTTCCCAAACCTACCTGAAAATTGCAAATGTTTATTGTTGAACCTAGCAGGGTACTGGTTACTTTTATAGGGCATATAGGTCACTTTCCAGAGAACGCAAAGTAGTTAAAATAACATGTAAAGTATGTGTTGCCTTATGTATTGGTCCCTCAAATAAAATCTACCATTTTGGAATTCCAAGTTAGTATCTGATATTTAGTCAAAAATAGATTTGACTCTTCTCTTTAGCTGGACGTGGGTAACATTACCTACAAACATATTAGTTTGTAGGTAATGTCTTTTTTTTTTGTTTGTTAGATCTACATTTTGCTATTTCTGTAGCAACTAGATTTCAAAATTATGCTTTACATGTGAGTCCTGTTGATGCTGTGATTCTGTACCATTTCCCATGGTGTAACTTTTGAATGTACTGTTCCCATTTTTTAACCTTCCTTTAAACTCCCGGCATGCTATTCCTTCAACCAACAACCACCATTTGTTAATGACTTGCACCGCTCAAACTAAATGCTTATTCCACCCACCCTTCCCAAAACAACTGCCTACCAATTGCTTCCTACCCCTTGAAACTTGTATCCATTTGCCACTGCCACCCCTCATCGCCCCTGTCATAGTTCCTGACGGAGACGAGGGGAGGGAGTCTTCCCTTGGAACCTCCAGCGACGGGTCAAAAGGATCAGAAAGTTAAAGCTAAACAAGCAGAGCAGTGGGCCAAAGTCGTCAGGCAGGTAGGACCTCGGTGGTCATGGCAGTAGTAGGCTTTAAAAAAAAAAAGAAAGACTTTTTGTACTTTTAAGCTGTTTGTTCAGGATGCATTAGGCATTCAGTAACCTTGCAGTTAAGAGTTTTTCTTTCTTATTCAAACACTAGAAGGTAATTAGAAAAATGCATAAGTACAACTAGAAAATATCTTTTTTTTTTGCATTCATTTTGCTTCCATCTTTGCTTCCTTTACATTCACCTCCCGGCTCTTTCTTACCTTTTTTTTTTTTTTTTTTTTTTTTCTTAAATGTCGCCATCCTTCATTCCTGTAACAGTTTTCTTAGCCAGCACCTGCAGACTCGTGGCACCTATTGTCATTGCTCTCCAATGCTATTCAGGTGTCACAGGAGTCGGCGGAGGCCTGGGTGGACGAGTTCACCACATCGGGGCCAGATTTTCAACAAGCCAAAGCTGCAGTGGAGGTACGAGAGAAATAGAAAAGTGAAAACCCCAAAACATGTATCCAGTAGTAGAGTTGGGACGGAAGCAATCTGTTTTTTTTACAAGCAGAAAGTGCAATAAATGAATAAAAATAGGAAATCAATAAACATGAATTGAGACGAATCTCGCTGCTAGTCAATGTTGACTCGTTTTAGGACCTAATGATGATAACAATCAAATACTCCTTTTTATGGACATTTTTTCAATGTTTTTTTTTCTTTTCTTTAGTTTTCAAATAAAAATGTAGCTATGTATACATTCTGGTCTTTTAAAGGGTTAAAAAAAGGGTTTTTTTTTTTTTTTTGCAACTTGAACTTTATTAACTTTTCAAAACAAAGCATGTTTACAAACAGGTATTCTGTCAACGAATAGACAATGGGGGGGGGGGGAGAAAAAAATATGTTAATGAATTGAATATTAAAAAATAAATAAAAAGACAAAAACAATAAGGAAGCCAACCAGACAACAACAATGCAAGGCCGCATAATAGAAAACAAGTTGAGCAACTGATCACAAAGAGCTGGAGACTTCAGAGACCGACATAAGAGCCACTGGTGAAAATTTGGAGTAGTTGGGGCCTTCCTCTCTCTTACCAAAAGTTTCCTCATCAGCGTGATAGCAGTTTGAACCCACTGTGCCACTTGCAATCTTTGACTCAAAATTCAAACATCTCTGATGTAAACAAACCAGACTGTGTGTGTGTGTGTGTGTCAATTTTGTCAGAGTGATGTTGATTTCTGGGAGAAGCTGCAGCAGGAGTGGGAGGAGATGGCCAAGAGAGATGCAGAAAGCCATCCCTGGTTGTCTGACTACGATCAACTGCTCAGCTCCTCTTACGACAAGGTAGAGAAGCGTTGCTGCAATTAGTCCCGTCCATTTCCGTATCCGCACAGTTTCTGAGCTCTGCAGTTTTTCTTGTGTTTCTCACAGGGTTATCAGTTTGAAGAGGAAAACCCCTGCTTATCCCACCCAGACCCGTTCTCAGAAGGACTGAAGAGGATGGAGGCGGGCGATATCCCGGGAGCTGTGCGGTTCTTTGAAAGTGCCGTTCAGAAGGAACCAGACAACCAGCTGGTGAGACTCTAACACCCTGACATTTTAAAGTCTTTGATCAGCAGGAAATTTATTAAAAATCAAATCCTCAAATCAATGAATCCTCACAATTGTCTATTTCTAAGTATTTTATGCCTTAATTTATTATCTTTTATTCAAATGTTAATAAAATCATAAATAAAAGTTGTGGTTGTATTTTTTTTCAGTATACTAAAAAAGGGTTACTGTGCAGTCTAGAGAAGTATAGAATTTGAGTTGATTAATTTCCAAGTATGTTTAAGTGTTCTTTCATCTAAAAAAATATGAATATCTTTCTGATTAAAAACAAGGTTTTATTTTCATATGTATTTAGATTACGTCAGTCATCTTTTACTTGTCAAGTCAGAATACTACAATTGTACCTCACCGATTGAGGGTATTTTGAATTACTGACAGAGGGCCCAAAGATAAATGTACACTTCCAAAAATAAAAAGGAGCATTTCACTGCTTTTGGTTCTCAACCCAAGTCTGGTTTAGAATGGAAGCAGAGGATTGAATCGGCTATTTTTTAATTTTAGCAGATCACAAACTTTTATTTAAATAAACTGTATTTTATAAGGTAACCCAATCCAGATCTTTTTTGATAATAGTATAGTTTTTAGATGGCACACGTGCCAAAGAAGCAGTTAAATATCCCCAAATCTGAAGAAAACTTCCAGATGTTGTTGTTTTAATGATATGCTGAATTTTCTCAGAATAATTTCACGAATTTCACTTTAGAAAATTTGTAAACAAAGACGGAGGAACAAAAATACAGATTAAAGTTTGGTTGTTGTTGTTGCAGGCTTGGCAATATCTGGGAACCTGCCAGGCAGAGAATGAGCAGGAATTCGCTGCCATTAGCGCCCTCCGCAGGTGAGACCGGAAAACTGCAAACTATCGTTTTAAAATTTTACCTTTGGTGCATAACATGTGCAATATTTTGTTTGAAGTGGAACACTATACCGTCATCTCAAAATGAATTGATATGACTTTATTTGTTTTTTATACTTTTTCTTTTAATAACTAAGGATCTGACAGATTTCTTGTCTGGTGTAGTTTACCGTTAAGATAAATGTGTTGCAAGAGGCCATTTTAGGTATGGTTAGGTCAAAACATGTATTTGTAAAAATCAATTACTACATTTTGTGGAATGAATGTCTTTTCTGCTGATTATCTTAAAAGACTAATTCAATCTGCAACTGTATACCTAGGTTTTAAAGATAAAATAAACTTCTCTCCATTTTTATAACACGAGCAAAAAAAAGTTCCCATGTTTCTATGCTGTATGTAAGAAAATACTCCAGTTTTGTGTACGTCTCTATTGGCATTGTTTTGTCTGTTCTTGTACTTTCTTTTTTTATTTTAAATATATTTAATTTTTTCCCTTTTTTTTAACATTGATATAGTCTTATTGAGCGTTTGGACTTTGATTGGTGTAGGGTAGTTTGTTCAATCAGCTTGTTAAGGTAACAGAACAGGAGTGTGGCTCACTGGGATCCATTTACTGAAAGCCGTGTGTGTAACAAGGATTCAGCAACCTTTACAAGTACCTTGTCTTCATAAGACTTTAGTATTGCTAAAACAGCCTAAAACCTAATTAAACCTTAATTAAACTGTTTAGATAATTTAAAGGTGTATTTCAGAGGTTACACCGTTGCTCACAAAAATTTAGGATGGAAACGGTGGTATTGGGAGCTAAAGACTAAGTTGCTGGTATGGCTGAGGGGTAATGACTGACCCTCAGTCTCGTTGTCCTGCACTTCATGGCCCTCTGGTGACATCCAGACAGCAGCAGTGTGAAAACATGATGCTGAAATAATTTGATGTGGAGCGCGTTGTTTAAGGCATCATCTGAGGATCTATTTGTGCTGTTTGCACACATGGATTTTTCCTCTCATATTGGGAAAGAAGGAGTTCCTCTTTAGTCCCAGAAAAAGTCTCCAAAAGGAGGATGTTTATGTTAAATCTATGGGTCTATAATAATTACTAGCGGTTGTATCAATACATCGATCCACATCGACATATCGATTTAATGATTAATGATCCAATTACAAAGATGCAAAAAGAAAATATGAATCCAGATAGTATTTTTTAAGATATGCCTTTATATTGAAATTGGGACTACTATAGCATGGGACTATAGTGAACAGGTGATTTATTTATTTTTTTAATTAGAAGAAAGCTGTTTTTGATCTAAATACCTATAAGTGCTTAGAAATAAAATGTAAAATATTTGTTTTTTATGAGTTAATATCAATGTAAATAATAGTGATAGGTGGGCAGATAATATTGCATCATATGGATCGCATCGATTAGAAACTTTTAGACTTTGTGAAATTGACAAATATCGTATCGTCATCCAAACAAGTCGATATAACATCATATCATGACAAAGCTGGTGATTTAGACCCCTAATAATTACTAAGCATGATGCACCAGAGTGAAGGTTTTAGGCTACGTTCACACTGCAGGCCTTGATGCTCAATTCCGATTTTTTTGTGAAATCGAATTTTTTTGCGTGTCCGTTTACATTTACAAATATATGCGACTTGTATGTGATCTCCTGTGTGAACTGCATTCATACACCTAAGTGTCCCGCATGCGCAGTAGAGGACGCGATGGCGTCATACGTAGCAAGCGTGCTCATTGTTTGCGGAAGTAAACAGGGATCGTAATGCTGCAGCGTATCTTGCGTTCTTTACGTTATTCTCCAACCGGAGCCAGCACATTACCGACGCAATCTTTTTAAGAAGATCAAAAAGAAAGAGAGCCAAATTTTAGCGATGTGAGCGGCTTTACTGATACGGACTTCATTCATAATTTTCGAATGACAAAGGAAACTTTTATGTGCGTCTGAACGTATCTCTTTAGCGCTCTCACGTAAAAACACATCTTCGGCGGCCATAGCAGCGAGTAAACGCGTTGCCGTGGGGCTGAATTCACTTGCAACAGGTGGTTGTTACCGCACAATAGCCAACCTCTTTTTTTTTTTTTTTTAGCCAACCTCTTTGGCATAGCCAAGTCCACCGTTAGTGACGTTTGTCAAGCATCAATGACGTGTAGGTCGGATGAATGCGACCTGGCCGTACAGACACAGGTCGCATTTGAAAAGATCAGATATGTATCGGATTCAGGACCACATATCCAAGTGGCCTGGGTCGCATTTGAAAAAATCCGATCTGTGTCGTTCAGACTGTCATGAAAAGATCAGATACAGGTCGCATATGGGCAAAAAAATCGGAATTGGGTCACTTCAGGTTGCAGTGTGAACGTAGCCTTAGACAGGTCAGGGTGGTAGCATCGGATTGAATTGACAATCTGTGAGGGTTTCTGTTAGCTTTCTGCCTTTTTTTGTTGTTGTTGTAACTTTTATCTCTTTTATCTCTTACTTTTTCTCAACAGATGTATAGAGCTGAAGAAGGACAACCTAACTGCCCTCATGGCGTTGGCTGTCAGTTTTACTAACGAGTCGCTGCACAGGCAGGCCTGTGAGACGTTACGCGACTGGCTGAAGCACAATCCAAAATACCAGTCTGTGTGGGAGCAGTTTGAGCGCGATCGTCAAAGGGATGGAGGTCGGGTTAGGGAAAAGGAGAAGGAGAGGTTTGGATCGTTGTTGCCAGAGTGAGTATGAAGCATGACAGATGTTCAGATCTCATGGCTTGTAATGATACACAAATGACTCTTTCTCCTCATTCTCTGCTCTTTTTTTTGTTTTGTTTTTCCTGCACAGATCATTGTTCACTGATGTCCAGAATCTGTTCCTGTGTGCGGCCAACTCTGACCCTTCCCAGGTGGACCCCCAGCTGCAGTGCGGTCTGGGAGTTCTGTTCAACCTGAGCGGAGAGTACGACAAGGCGGTGGACTGTTTCAGTGCTGCTCTCTCTGTCACTCCACAGGTTAGTGTAGAGGTCAGCTTTGAGATCCTAACTTTCCTTCTGTATATCAAGTCTGTTTCTGAGCCCTCCTTTTTCCCCTTTATTTTGTGCCATGAAAAGGATTACTTGCTGTGGAACAAGTTGGGCGCCACGCTGGCCAATGGAAGCCGCTCAGAGGAAGCAGTGGCCGCCTACAGGAGAGCTCTGGAACTGCAGCCAGGTTTCATCCGCAGTCGCTATAACTTGGGAATCAGCTGTGTTAACTTAGGGGCACACAGGTGAGAAAATTTCGGCTTAGGAAATAGGGCTGGACGATAGAAAAAAAGCATGTTGATACTATAGAAATTATTTGGATCGATATTGATAATTATTAGAAAAAATTCAAAACGTATATTTAAATGCCACCCTGACCACTTTATGCTGTTGCTTAGTGACCGAGTTTTAGATGAAGAACATCAAACTCAAGCCTTTTATTCAACAAACTTTTTACCAAAACTGCAAGTTTTTAAAAAAGAAAAAATAACGCTAAGTCTTTGAAGTGGGCGGAGCTTGGTGACGGAGCGTTCCTGGGTCTGGGTTTGTGATTGGCCGGGAGGATGTAAAGACTGTAGTATTAACCTACATGATGGGCTGGAATGCAAAAGGAAGGAAAACTGTTCTGTTAAACTTTTTACTGACCTGATTTTTTTTTCGGTCGATCGTCTATCTATTGATATATATTGTTGTTGAATTATCGTCTGGCCCTATTAGGAAATAGTATTGTAATAGAAATAATACCTTTCTATAATTTAGAAAACAACTCTCAGCGAGTAAATCTGCACAGCTTTTAAAGGGTGAATTTAAGGGCATCTTTTAAATCAATGCAGGGTTATAAGCCTGGCGCGTTTTTTTTTTTTTTTTATTCCGATGTTTGTGAGCGACATAAAACGGTCAGTAAAGTTCCCGTTGTAAATAAGCTAATGCACTAGCTGTTATTCGCTCGACGCATACCACGCTCACACTGCGCCCCTTCTTTGTGCATGACGCAACGCTCCGCATACCCATCCCACCCGCCGCACACCTCCCGCCACGACACCTGCCGCCAGGATTACCCCATTTTCTAGGGGAAACCCTGTAATGGATTAGGTGTTTGTTTGTAAGACATAGATATATATATTTTTATGCAAGATATTTTGGAAGCAGCAGCTAATTTTCCTTTTCATTGGTATGCTGTGTCAGCCTAACAAAACAATAAACAAACACCATTTGTGGTTGTGACTGAACGCAGTGGGCGAGGCTTTAAGGGTATTGGGTAATTTTGTAAGGCACTGCATTGGTACCAAAACAATAATATGCAAAATCCCAAGTGCTGTGGTTTGTTTAGGTTTATATAAAGTTGTGGACTTTAATATGTGTGTATAAATAATTTGTCCATAGAGAGGCTGTGGAGCACTTCCTTGAAGCGCTGTCTCTCCAGCGACAGGCTGCGGGAGATGGAGCAAGAGCTGCAAGGGGACCCGGAGGCGCAGCAGCCACGGTGATGTCTGACAACATCTGGTCCACGTTACGGATGGCTCTCAGCATGATGGGAGAGAGCTCGTTGTACGCTGCGGCCGACCGAAGAGACTTGGACACGTTGCTGGCTCATTTCAGCCAGAGGGAGGTGGAGGGTGGAAGTGAATGAGAACCAGCCAGGCGAGGGTTTATTGAGTGTGAATGTGCTCAGATGGGAGGTCAATGTTTGGGTGAGATCAGTGCAGTTAACAGTTAGAGATCAATGGTAGACGGGGACACTGGGACCTCAGAGATGTTACGTCTTCATGTGCACTGCAAAAATGGATCTAAACACAAGTAAAATGTTCTTAAAATTAGTATATTTTTCCTTGATATGAGCAGCTAAATAAGACTATTTGCCAATGGAATGAGAATTTCCACCCCTAAAATAGGATAATTAGATATCCTGCACTTGAAATAAGATGATAGAGATGAATTGTTCTTATTTTAAGTACAAAAATCTTATTCCATTGGCAGATAGAATGATTTACCAGCTTGAATCAAAGAAAAATACATTAACTTCAAGAGGATTTTACCTACTTTTAGTTTCCTTTTTGCAGTGTGTGTTTTAAATGAGTGCTATAATGCAGTATCACTCTCCGGTTGGAGAAAAGCGGCCAGCAGTAGTTCAGTCAAGCTGCTACTGTGTTTCAGATGTTTGCCAGTCCTCACGTTTCCCTCGTCGTTCATCTTGCAAATGAGGTGAATTGGTTCCCTTTATTTACTTGAAGTTCTGAAGAATAAAGTGAACAATACCGAGCATGTCTATCATTTCCGTTCTCTGTAGCCAACAATGTTGGTCTGTTTATGTTATGACACTCAGTACTCCCCTGGTCTTCACTACCTACCAGTACTTTTTAGGATTTACGTGACTGAAGGTACAGTGCTGCTGTAATATTAAAGGAGTTCTGCTTTTCACCCAGAAGTGCTCTCAAGAGAGGACGTTGATGCAGTTTAGGGGATGAAATAGAAGTCAAAAAGTGCTGCAGCTTTGTTTTTATATCTTGTAATTTCTTAGTGGTCGTTGATCTGCCAGGACAGTAAACTGGCAACCAGCAGGACTGTTATCATGATCAGGTGTGTGCATCTGCTCATTGCGATTAACTGGGCAACATTTATAACACGTCACATCATGAGAATGACTGTTGTGGTTCCCCTCTGGGTTTTTTTGTTTTGTTTTTTTCATAATGCTCTTAAACTAATTTTGCTTCATTGTAAAATAATCCTGTATGCCATACTGTGTATTGTAACATAATTGATGCACTATACTTGTTTTCAGGCTACTTGGATCCTGATTGCAAACTTTAATATAATATCCAGCAATAAAGCTTTGATTCCAAACATGAGGTCACAAGAGATTTCTTTTTCTGATAATGAACTTAACAACTATGTTGTTGGAGCTTTGGAGATGCTGTAAATCATACAATTGGATAAAATAATATAATTCTTTAGTAAATATGGACAAGAGCTCGCTGTTTAAATATATTTGCAAACAAAGTTTTACACTTAGTTAAGCTCTCAAAAAGAATGGTTCAGTTTGGATGTAAGTTGGCGCTAATGAGGACAACAACTGGATATTTATTTGCAAGGAACTGGTACTAGAGGAATCCAGAGGTAGTGAGTTGAGATTGTCTGCCGATATTCACTCACTGGTTTTATTTACTGTCGAACATTCGGGTAACTGCCTGACAAACTTGTATGATTGCAGATGTAGCCACTCTATGCTCTCCAATGGAGCTGCCTGCTGGAAGGCAAACCTCCGCCACAAGTTGCCTGTTGCCTAGTCTCCTTTCCCCAGTTGCTCTGTATTTAGTTGCATCCTTCAAATCTGACCCGCTACCTTCCCTCTGCTGAAGAAAAATCCCCACGGCATGATGCTTCCACCATGTTTCATATTTGGAAGGGTGCCGTACAGATCTAGCCTCCCAACTTCTCTCAAAATAATATTTATTTCCAAAATTTTAAATGTAAATGTGCTTAACTTGGTGCTTTACTAATTTAGTCGGTGAAGGTATAAAAAGAACATCTGATTATTATGCGCTTAATGAGATTAAAGCCTCAATTTCTGTACTTTCTAACATTTTTCAGTACAAGTAAATATATTTAAAAAATAATCACTAATGTTATTCATCTTTTAAAAATATGTTTCAAATATATGGAATTACGTCTTTATCTGTAGTTTTCACAATGCTTTGAATGTCTGTACGTTTCTTAATTTTTCAAATGTTATGCTTTCTGCACGTTTTGCACTTTTTTTATTACCATACTCGTCATACTTAAAGACTTTTTGAGTAGGCTATTTTAATAACTAAAAACCGTGCAGTATTTTTCTTATGTTGTAAATTTGCCCTTCCTGTACAGTCTCTTTTTCAAGTTTTTGTTTTTTAAGTTTTTGTTTTTGCTATTTGCCTTTCACTTCGACACTGGAGCACCTAGACTTCCCCACTGTGTGACAATAAAGGATATTTCTGCTGTTTTATTTATATCTACTACAGAACCGACATGTTTTGACAAAGTACGGAGCATTTTTCTCTCTCTCTTAATTTTGTCTTCTACAAAAATTAATGAATTCAAATCATACAAAGAGATGTTCTCAACCATTTTAAACGAACATTTTATCTTTAACACGTGCTGTTTAGTTTAACGTTCAAACACGTCGTCACATAGAGACCACGCCCAGTTTAACGTGTTTCGCTCTGGAGCCAATCGGAACCAAGGAGGCAGCGCGGAAGTGTGCGCTTATTGGTTTATTTGAAAGCGTAAAGCACGCAACCCCGCCATTTAAATCTTTTAAAAAGTCGTGTGTTCCTGTTTATCAGAAGGTGAGGCTGAAGTCACACGGAGCAACGTCTGGATTTGCGTTATTTAAGGTAAATAAAAACTATGGAAACTAAAACTTTGCCTAGTTTATCATTGACACCGAGGAATTGTTAGGTAATTGTCGACCTATTACTGAGATGCAATGTTTTTGGCTTGCTATCTAACTTTTAATTGCTTTATTGCTGAGATGCATCGCTGTTTTTGGATGTTTTTCTTATTATTAACACAAACTGTTTCTTCATTAGCATAAAATCTAAACGCAGGGTGACTATAATTAATGCATTCTTCCATCGTTATTTTATTTACTTTTAAGAAATTTCTAGTTCCTTGCATTCTTAACCAGAGCTGCCTGTCTCTTTTATTTAAATGTGCAAAACATTTCTCTAGTTGATTTAATTTTAAAACTGCAGCTCTGTAAGCAAATGATTCACAAAAATTACCTTTTTTAAAGTTATCTTTTTAAAATGCCATTGGATTAACTAGAAACATGATTTGAGATCACATTTCCAGGCTTCAATTAAATGGACTTTAAAAAAACTATATTAAGCTGTGTTGTATCTAACAGTGCTGTTTTATGGTTTACTTCTGTAATGAATTGCATGTTTTTACTAATATTAAACTTGCATTTTATCTAACTGTGAAGCAGGTAACCTTTTAATAAGAATTATGGGAACAAGTGAGAGCAAGATGGCTGTGTCTACAGACACAAAACCAGAACCAGCCATCAAAAAGACGCACGTGAGTCACCTGATCGATCCACGCTCTCCCTCAACTTCGATTGATCGAACACCCATTCAGGTTGGTTACTTGGTGCATTTTGCTACAAGATGTATAAAGGGAAGGCATCTATTCATCCTTGAGATTTTGTCACATCACAAACACTTAAATGCATTATATTGAGACTGTATGTAACAGACCAACTAAAAGTAACAACCCCCCAGTTTAAATCCCTCTGATCTGTGAAGGCTTCAGGGTTTTGTTTGAGGACATTAGTTAAGATGTCCTGTTTGCAGTTTGCTACAAGCCACATAGGGAACGCTGCAAAGATGTGGAAATAGGTGTTCATACCAGATGAAACCAAAATGTGACTACATGCAAAACTTTGTGTGTGGCAGAACAATAGTATTGCACATCACTTTCAATACAGTATAATATGGTGGTGGCAACATCATGCTGTGGGGATACTTTTCTGCAGCATGGACAAGGTCAGAGTTGATGGAAAGATGGACTGAACTGAATGCAGGGGAATTCTGCAACAGAAAATGCCTGTAAATACTACAAAACCCTTTAATTTGGGACAGATGTTCACCTTTCAACAGGAAAAACCCTATAAAATGGTTTAGATCAGAGGTTTAAAACTCCAATCCTTGGGGTCCATTGTTGTCCAATTTGTAGGTGTGTATGTGCTTCAATGCACCCAAGTCAATTAGGTCATTAGCAGTGCTTTGGAGAATTTGACTGCATGCTTAAAAGGTAACTAATTCAGGTAAATTGGACATGCAAATTGAGCTGTATGATATCGCTGCAATCAAAGATTTTCTAATATTATTAAATAACACGATGACATCTGTTGCAATATTTGCCTATTTTCCTCTTCTCTTTATCTGTGCTTCCATCATTCTGTTACCTTTAGCATTTTGGGCAATAGTCT
Source organism: Fundulus diaphanus (assembly GCA_037039145.1). Taxonomy (NCBI): domain Eukaryota; kingdom Metazoa; phylum Chordata; class Actinopteri; order Cyprinodontiformes; family Fundulidae; genus Fundulus; species Fundulus diaphanus. Next base: position 38,288,515 of record CM073130.1, read on the forward strand.
CTTTTCCATTGCAAGGACTTTAAGCACATTATCCGGGATTCCTTTTAACCGGTTAAAGAAATCCCAAGTATTTGAATCCTGGGATCTTGGTGTCATTTCTGTCTAGTGTGAGTATCTGCTGCCGGCTAAATATTACATTAGCATGTAAAATGTAAGTTCTTAACACTTGGAATATTTTAACCACGCCTTGCACTCCATGCAGTCCTTTTTATGATAGGAATTTTGCACACACTGATATTGGTTGACAGTATATTGTGAAGCCATACCAGAGAGCGATCTAGAAGTTGCAGAACGCTGGTTCCCCTGAGGACTGAAGTTTATCTACATTGTAGCTTCTGGTTGTAAAGGTACCGAATCTGAAAAGGCTCAAGGGGTATAGATGCGTTTCGACGGCACTTGATAAGAGGACTTTGCCTCTCTTAGGTGTGTGGACAGGAGTCCAACACTCTTGCAGCAGTGAAGAGGGAGGGTCTCCTGGCCTTCAACGATCCCCGGTCACCTACCATTGGCATCACCCGCACCCCTGTGAGAGATGTCATGAGAGGTAAATGAACTCCAGCTGGTCTTTCCTTAGCCTCAACGGTCTGACTTGAACTTCTGCTTTTTGTTCCCCCAGCGACTGTCGGGTCTTTTGCTCGCCGCCTGGGCTTGCTCTTCCACAGTGAGGCTGAAGGCAAAGTCCCCGAAGACCCCCAGAAACGCTCCAGTGACTCTGTGGACGAGGCCCCCGGAGGTGGAGAGCTGGCCTCAGCACAGCCGCTTCTCACTCCTCGCCGAACAAACGACTTGAGCTCCTTAGCCGAACATGCTAACCTCCTGGCCACGCCTGTTCATGCTCCTCAGCAGTTTGTGGGCGCCTCAAGCCCCTTTGAGCTTCTCTGGGATCCCCGGGTGGAGGTGGAGGTAGAGACCGAAGCAGATATTACCCTGGAGGAAGCGGAAGAAGCGAGAGAGACCCCGTTGCACAAGAGACTGAGCATGAGCCTCATAACGTGTCACGAGGGAGCCCCTTCATCTCAAGTCTTTGCAGAGGTTCACCATGAAAGTCCTGCTTGCTCAGAACCTAACGTGGCAAAGGACCAAGTCGGGGATGAGGCGGATCCCTTGTACGGCCTCCCATCTATTATAGTTCAGCCAGAGTCCTCCGCTGAGTCTCCAGAGGAGGCAGAGAAACGACCGTCTGCTCAGGAAACTGAATCCCCTCTGCCTCCCTCAGAGCGACCGGCTGCCCCGAGTCCAGAGCAGCTACCGGTGTGCACAGGTATCCGCTGCCCGTCCTTCGACACGAAGAGCCCCAGTCAGCTGGAGTTCAAGCCACAGTGGTTGGGAAAAGGTTTTGGTGCCACTGGGCTCAGATCAAGAGGAGTGCAGGGGAACAGGGGAGGCTCGTCTCCTCTCGCTGTCCGTGTGGCGGTAAAGAACGCAAACCACGAAAACAAGGGACAGTCTGGAAAACTCAAGCCTAAAGGTGTGTAAGATCCAGAGAAGATTTTGTGTAAAAGGATTTTTTTTTTTTTTTTTTATTGCTTTCTAAATTTTTGAGTGTCTCTTCTCTAGGTACTGAGGGCCGCTCTCCACTGCAGATCCTTAACGAGACCAACTCTCCCCGAGACCAACGTTCTCAGGTACAAATAGGCTTTAATTGACATCAGTAATACTGTTGTCTTTTTTTTAGGTTCATATTGAGTCCTCATAGGAGGATCTGTGGTGCTGGTGTGTAATTCAGTAGAATTAATCACTGAAGTGACTTTCTGTGCTTTCACTGTGCAGATGAAGTTGAAGGGGTCCAGTCAGTCTAAGCAGAGACTTGGACAGATGGACCGCAGAGTACTGGTGTCGACTCTGGGCAAGGAGAACCATTGAAGGAAGATGCAGCGTCTGACCATCTATACATTTCTTTAAAATATGCTTTTATGTGTATAGCTATCCAAAACCTATATTTGAAGTATGTGTATATTTGACTTTTATCTGCTATCTGTTGCAGTTTTTCACTTTGCTTGGCCTTTTTTTGTAAATGTAAAAACTCCCAGTCCAAGCTCGTTTTTTTTTTTAAAACTCCTTTTCTGTATCATTTTCCTTTTCTTTTGTGTGCGTGCTTTACCTTGGATATTTTGTTCCTCTTTGTCTGAGACCTTTTAAAAATTCTGTCATGATATTTGTAAAAATGTTTTTAATTAACGTAATAAAGGTTTAACACTAAATGTTCAGCTGAGGTCTGGATGTGCCATTTGGTCCTCTAAATACACTGCTCAATAAAATAAAGGGAACACTAAATAACATCCTAGATCTGAATTAAATATTATTAAATACTTTGTTCTTTGCATAGTTGAATGTGCTGACAACAAAATCACACAAATTGAATTTATTAACTCACGGAGGTTTGTATTTGGAGCCACACTCAAAATTAAAGTGGAAAAACACAAAAGGTGGATCCAATTTTGATGTAATGTCCTTTAAAACAAGTCAAAATGAGGCTCAGTAGCGTGTGTGTGACCTCCATGTCCCTGTATGACCTCTCTACAACACCTGGACATGCTCCTGATGAGGTGGCAGATGGTCTCCTGAGGGATCTCCTGGGAACGGGCGGGCCAGTCCATAGCATCAATGCCCTCGTCTTCCAGGAAGTGCTAACACACTCCAGCTACATGAGGTCTAGCATTGTCTTGCTAATTGCCTCTAGTTTCCACCTGTTGTCTATTCCATTTGCACAACAGCAGGTGAAACTGACTGTCAATCAGTTTTGCTTCTTAAGTGAACATTTTGATTTCACACAAGTGTGATTGACTTGGAGTTAAATGGTGTTTAAGTTTCCCCCTTTTTTTTTTTTTGAGCAGTGTACATTTCACAAGGTGATTGCACACAGACAGGGGGATCTTTTACCATTACTCTACACAACCTGTCTAAATATGGGTCCCCTCATGCTCTTCAGCTCATTTCGTGGGTATTTTTTTCCATAGCATTTGTGATTGTGGAATAATCTGGAATTTTTGTCGGGGGAACGGTTTGTGCTGCTGAAAGACCCAATGCTGACCTGTTTGCACTCATCCTGTATAGTTTAAAGCAAGGAATGAGATGAATATATCCTAAAAATCCATATTTTTTATATTGGAACCATTTACTAGTAACTAGATTATTAATGTATCACACTGATATATCTATCTTAATGATCAATTAAGTAATGAAACTCCATAAAACTGTAGAATCCAGCTACTGAAAGGCTCTATTCTGAAGTGAACCAAACCAATCAAGCAACCCATGCCTAAAATAAGGTGATAATGCTTGTTTTTAATGCCAATCATGCTTTTCTGACTCTAAATAAGCCACCAAGAAAGATGTATTCTATTTTTTTTTTCAAACCCTGTTTATGTTTAACAGTGCAACAATTACAAAACAATAAGATATACTGCTGGCTGAAAGAAGTCTGATTCAAAGTTCATTGAGACGTGCCAGAAAGTGTGTGAATTTACTGTAAAATTTTAAAACTCATTGATCCTGAATCAACAGTCATTTACAGCTCTAAACTGGCAGAATAAGACCATTGCTTTCTCGTCTTAATAACTTCAGGGTGACAAACATTACATGTCAGAACAAAAGGTTATTGGAGGTCTTTCTAATGTCATCATAAAGGCATTCTGCCCAGCGCTGGTCAGAAGATTGAAAGCGGTGCATACGAGTGCAAGAAAGTGAGATTTTTTTTTTTTTTTTTTCAGAAAGTGAGATTTCTGAGTGTTCATAACGCTACGTAAAGGCCTAGGTTGAATCTTTTTTTCTGTGAGATTAACTGTACCTATTACTTCTCCAGTTAAAAAAAATATTGTGTTGTCACTTATGGTAAACCCACCTAAGAGGATAAAGTTGTGAACATACTAGATTCATGCTGCTGGTGTTGGTGCTGTCTGTGTTTCTGTTTTTTCTCTAGTTTTATCTCGTTGCAGGTGTCCATGGTTATCTTTCCCCACAGTGGCCATAAAAGGATTGTTTGTTGTAGCAGCTGGTTGCCTAATTTTTGTCTAAATGTGCTCTTTAGGTCTCTGTCCTTGTTATTTATCTTCCTCTCTTCCTCTGTCATGTTTGCCATCAGTTTGTACTTAATACCTAAACTGCAATAAAATAAATGATCAAGGGTTGGGTGTTAATGCAGGATTTACAGGTGTAAAGCCTCCTTTGGTAAAGCAAATATGTTTGGCGGCCAGAGCACCGTTCTGCCAGCCATGATACTGGATATGACCCTACAAAATAAGTCAGAATGAACACAATGGTTTAGCAGAACCCGGGGTTTATTAATTTACAGTTTACAGTGTAGATCAAGTTTCAAAATCAGTGTAGTCCAACTTTTTGTTTGTTTTTCTAAATGTATATAATAGGGTCTCAGCTTACCTGCTATGAAGAGAAATATATAAGCAGATACATAAATATTCAAGGTTACTGCTTGTATCCAAACCGTTTTGTATCAGACACAGTTTTGCCCAGAGACAAATGGGTCTCCAACTTTTTTTTTAGTGTATGTGAGCCACAAGTGATCACTTCATTAATCCGTCATTTTGAGTTTTTACCCAAAAACATATGTTAGGCCTACCTACTGAAGGGGTAAAGCCGAAAATGATCCCAAATCCTGCTAAATATTGTCCATCAGTCACATACATAACAAACACATATGCAGACATTTGCAAACTATGGACTCAAGTTTAAATAAAATTAGAAAATAAAAAATAAGTTTAAGTATTAAGGGAATCTACTGAAGCTAAAACAAATATAAATCATGCTATTCATACAGTGTAACAGCATATAAGTGGAGCTTCTGTGACTCTACACAGGCTGTTAATTGACTTGTTTCTGTCTCATCCAGTGTGCTACCTTTTCTATTTCACAACTGTTCGTATTGGGTTATCTTTGCATTGCTCCAAAAAAATATGCATCTTTCATCTGAATTACAAATGAACTAATAGGAAATTTGACTAAGACGTCCACTCTTGTCCTACCCTAATTTCCACCATAACGTGAGAAGAAAAGTGAGAGTGCAGTGTGACTGGGGGAAGAGAAGATCCTTGCGCTACCCCCCCTCTTCTCCAAGATTAGAAAGGACTTGGCACAGTTAAAGTACCCTCTTCTCACTCTATGTTTCTCCTCCCTCCATTGATCTCTCCTTGTTTTAAATCTTCACATATTTCCAAGCATATATTAACTGCTTTCTTTTCTGCTTGCAGGGCGCGGGACAGCCTCAGTTCCATATCTTGAGGAAACTGTCCCAGGATCCTGTGCAGCAGGCCATGCCGTCTGCAGACACGCCGATGCAGCTCACTCTGTTGTCGTGACCGGCCAGGACACCTGAAAAATAGCAGAAATTAAAGAGCATGACCAATTCTGAACCAAAAGCCACACGCATTATAAATAAATGAGGTGAGAAAATTACAAAATGATAGAAATATTATGGAACGTATTTATTACTTATTTTACTACCTGCATTGTATACAATTACACATATCCATTTCATTCCTGTTTTAGGTCTGTCAGAATGACCAAATTTATCTATATTCACTAAATGCCAGAATATTTTGAGTTTGCTGTGCTTTTAAACAACTTGATATAGTCCAATCGATGATGTCACGGCTCTGTAAGCTCCTTTTAGGTAAATTCACTCAAATATAGTTTTAACAAGGGACGCTGTTATGGATGGCACATCATGGGGTTGTCTAGCTGTCATGCTAACCAACAAGGATACGGTTATATGTCCAGGTAATGAACATGTTTAGTGTGAAATGTGCTCTCTTACCCCAGAGCAAATGCTGATAACCTTGTGAAGTTGCTGGGTGAAGCTGGTAAGAGTGCCTTTACTGAAACTAGTCCTCTACCAACATTGGCTAAAACACCAATCAAGAAGAAGCTATTGCTCCAAAAAAAAAATAATAAAGTAGATTACTGTTAGCAAATGCACCCAGGGATAAGGACCCTAATTTAATTTGTGATTTGTCCTGCAGTTGGTGAAACCAAAGTTTAAATATTGGCCATAGTCACCATCATGTTTTTGGAAGAAGAGAGACATCTAAAAGCCATAAAACACTGTTTGTTACTACTGTAATTTATGAGGCATTTTGCTTCTGGAGGGACTGGTGCACTTTACAAAAAAAATTACATTGAGCGTAAAGAACATTGTGTGGATATACAGAAGTAACATTGGAAGACATCAGCCAGGAAGTTAAAGCTTGGGTGCAAATGGACAATGACCCAAAGTGGCTTAAAGTATAACTCAACCCCATGTAAGAGCATATTTACGGCCCCAGACAAATTTGAAAAATTCCATCAAAAGGAGCAGGGATATGCGGGAAAGGGAGGGGAGGGGGTTGTGTTCAGGATGGGGGGAAAGCAGCAGCTAGCCTGATTTGCATGGAGAGTGAGCTGGTAGTTACGCCACCGTTTGGTCTTTTGAGGTGGAGGATTTTCACTCCCCTCGTCACCAGAGGTTGTGGGAGGCATTGTGGAGCCCAGGCGGCCAGAGCCTTATCAGTTTGAGCAGCTGGCTCAAGGCGCTTACTCAGCAATGCCCAAAGCCGGTACTGCTGAGGCAGTGGAGGACAGGATCGGTCAACTTATATATTATCATATTTGTTTCCCACTTTGTAATCCAGGGTTGGATCACCGGCAGCTTTGCGCATGCAATATTTATTTGCAATGTTGAAACAGAGTGTGGTTGATCTCCTCTCGCTACTCTTTGCTCTGACTGCAGGCAGATTTCAGGACACTGTCTGCCTGTGAGACAGCGCTGAGGGAAGTAGGAAGGGGCTCACGGAAGCCCCTTCCAGGCTGCCTCAAGACAACTAACTGCAGGACAATTGGTGCTTTCAGGAAAATTTGCCAATAACACATAAAAAGTCGCAAGATTTGTTGTTAGTCGTGTTTTTTTTTTTTTAAGAAAAACAATTGCAAGAGTGATCTGAAAAGTGCAGCAGTGCTCACTATGGCAGTACAAGATAGAGCTGTTTCTTTTTTTAAGACAGAGCTGGTTTTATACCCCACAGCGCTATATATATCCCAGAGCTACTGACGTCAGTTTCACCAAATTACGTCACAAAGACTTTTAAACCAATAGCAATATGGATTCGAAATCCAATGCAAACCACCGTTTAACCCTAGGAGGGCGCCACACTGACAATTTTAGACAAAATAGTTGGATTTAAACAAATATGCACTAATTTGTCAAAATAGTGACCAGGATATGCAAACAGTACTATCTAACAATCATGTTAACGGTTTTAGTTTTGTGGGGGTGAGTTACCCCACATGAAACTCAGTGTTCCGGAGTGGCCACCACAAGACTCTGATCTTATCTACATAGAAACTTAGGGGGCAGAGCCTTAAAGGTGAGTGAAAGCAAGGCGGCCTGCAAACCTGACTCAGTTAGACCAGTTTTGTATGGATGAACAGGCCACAATTCAAACGAGTCAAAGTTTATGAAGTATATTTACTAGAATCTTAGCAGCATTTTTGCTTTTCTCTTCTTCTGTGGTTTTTTTTTCTGATGGCAGCAGATTAAAGAGGATGTGAGGAGTCTGATTGCGTTCAGTGCTCTTTTCCTGCAACTCCTCACTATCCTCTGCAGGGCCCAATTTTCTGCCATCTTCCAGTGTGCTGTATAATTGAACGGGTCTCCACGTGTACTTACCCACTCTCTCAGCCTTGAGCATGTCCCAGATGTTAACGTTGAAGTCGTCATAGCCAGCCAGTAACAGCCGGCCGGACAGGGACGGGGCCAGGGAGGTCACGCCACACATGATGCTGGAGTCCTGGTAGGTGATGAGCTCCTGGTCAGCTCGCAGATCATACAGCTTACAGGTTGCATCATCTGATCCTGTTATCACTGCGTTACCATTGGGGAAAAACTGGGGGAGAAAAAACCCCCCAAATGATCATAAATCAAAGCTTTTTAGAGGAATAGCAGCCTGAAAACCTCCTCATCCTTACCCCGATGGCATTGACGTCACTCTCATGGCCTCCGAAGGTCTGTCTGCAGGTGCCCTCCCTGATGTCCCACAGCTTTGCTGTAAAATCACATGCTCCTGAGATGAAGAACTTAAAGTCTGGGGCTACAGCCAGGGACATGCAGTCTCCTTGGTGTCCAGCAAAAACAGTCTTTTGGGTCCCTGTCTCGATGTCCCAGAGTATGCTGAAATGAGACAAACTTTTCATTTCTGCTCTAAGCACTAAGAGGTAGGGCCAGTGGGCTGTCGTTTATCCTCACCAGGTGCAGTCGCCTGAGCTGGTGATGATCTCGGTGTCGCTGATGAAGCGACAGCAGGAAAGATAACCTGGGCAAACAGACTCACTAAATCAGACGTGTAAAAAACACGAGAGCAAGAGATTTTTAAAAAGGTGAAGCGCGGCAGTGTTACCTGTGTGTGAAGCCAGCTCTCGCATCACCTTTACATTCCCGTCCTTCCCCTTCAGGTTGTAGATGGAGCACATGTTGTCCAGACCCCCACATGCCACCAGGTTTCCTGAAGGTGCATAGGCACACGTCATCACCCAGGACGACTTCAGGGGGATGGCATTCACCTGGGAACAGAGGACACGTCCAGCTGTCTCAAAACTCTAAAAACGGCATTTATGTCTCTAAATCCACTTTACTCGTATAAAAGATTAGATAAATCTAGTAATTAATTATAGATGTGAAACCGGTAATTAGAAACTTAACTTGCACATCTGTCAGCAGACCCTTTTGTCTGAATTTAAACTGAATTTAACAAAATGAAACATATTTTTAAACAAACTTCACAGGGTCAAATTTTATAATTTGCAACTAAATACATGAGTAACACTAACTGCACCCCAGCTTGGGGGTGGTGGTGGGGGGGGGGGGGGGGGGGTAACTTTGTGAATCCTGGTGTCTAGGTTGGTTTTAACAAAATCCCCATGACGTTAATTCTGTGTCTTTTACAACTAATTACTAATGGTTGATCAGAACCAACACTAGTGTGCTACCACACTTTAATTGTAATGTTGCCAATGCATTACTTCAGGGTTGAAGTTTTATCTAGTGTCCGTACGCTGCATTTTGCATGTGATTCCTGCAAATCTCTCCAAAACTCAGATATGAGTTAAATGTCCCTATTCAATAATGCATTTTAAATGTGAGAAATAAAATAAGAGAATTCCGTATTAAAGCCTAGAAACAATATATACATGCATAGATTAAGTGGTCACTGATGTGACAGCTGATTTTATGATAATTTTCTGTAACAATTGACAGCGTGAAAAAGGTGTCACGCCGTTGTTAGTGTTTACTCAGCAGGGGCAATTCTATCTGTAAGAACATCACTATTGGGTTGTTTTGGCTTTATTTCTTACCTGAGAAAGAAAAAGCGTAAACCAGCAGCTGTGAAGCGTTTGATAATGTGTCAGTGTTTCCTATTGTATTATTATGGCACATTACAAAGTTTTGCCGACATTGGGCAGGTTTAGTTACAGAGATGTCTCCAGCAAGTTTTTTTTAAATGGCTAGCCATGTGGGGGAGGGGGATAATCTTGAGATGGGACATGAAAACCAATCAGAAGTTTTATTATCCTGTTTGCAGAGCGGACATTCAAACGTGGCTCACAATAAAACAAAGAAAACAACTGATCAAAACATCAGTATATAAAAGTTGATGTCTCCTGTCTTTTTTTAGGAAAAACATTATGCAAATGAGACTGCCTGGCATTGCCCCCTGCTTCAGAAGTGCTACTGTTCAGTCATCAGCGGAAAGACAAATTCAAGGCTCCAACCATTAACTGTACAAATGACACCCTGCTGTTTGTTTCTGTCCCACCTTGTTGGTTGTGATGCTGTCCCACACTATGAGTTTTCCATCCTGTGAGGCGCTGACACACAGCCTGGAGCAAAGAAGGATAAATACACAAAAATAAGACCAAGGTGAGTCTGCTCAAAAGTGAATTTGCTCAAGCAGTTTGAATAAATATTTGTCTTTGCATCCAAGGAACCGTCCTACTTCTATCCTGCGTGATGTGTCGGCCCTCCTTACTTTGATTTATGATAAACTGAACATAAATTGAACAGCAAGTGAATTCATGTACAGTGTTGCATGTATTTACTTGGAGTCAGTGGACCAGTGCATGGCATAGATCTTGGCCAGGTGACCCCTTAGCGTTTTCCTGGTCTTCATCTGGATCCGCCCCACCACACTGACACCAGCTGTTGCCTCCTGCAGTGTGGAGTCCTGCACCGCCTTACGGGCTGCCTATGACGCACACAGACCCAAAACAAACTGATGACTTCCCTCTTAACCTCATGGAGGAAACAAACTAAATTCACATGTTTCTTGTTTTGTTTTTTGTTTTTTTCAAAAGGTTACACCTCCACAAGTCATCAAAAAGGAGAAACATGTGATCGCATGTCCCAGATGTCCTCAACTAAAAACACAGGGGAAAATGGATAAGTATAACATCAGAAAAACTAAAGTTAACAAAATTTGGAAGGTTTTCATACATATTTAGATTTTACATTATAATTTGCACATGTGAAATACGTAATTCCGATTGTAATACATGATCTCATGTCACAATTCAACAAAATGTCCCACATATGTATTTCCAATTTTTATGTGGGTTCTATTTTTCTATAGAAGTTTTTTCCCTTGTGCTTCACATGTTACAACATGATTTCCACATGTGAAATGCATGCAAGAAAATATTACCCATGTGCAAGCTTTTACCATTTTTCATTTGTTTCCATACAATAAGGTTTTAAAATGTGAAAAAGGTGTAGTTTGGAGATTTTTTCCGTGTGTGCTTCACGAGTTACCGCGCAACATGATTTTCACATTGCAAATAACAGAGGGTATACTTTTAAGATTTAAAAGGTTTTAGCAGGAGTTTCACGTGTTGCTATGCAATTTCACTTCCACATGCGAAATATGTGCAAGAAAACAAACGTGGAAGGCTTTAGCACATGCTTCACTACACAACCAATTTCTGCAAGTGAAAGGAACGTTTTCCCATGTGTTCCACATCTTAACTTTATACACATGTGAAACACAAATTAAAAATCTTAAATGCAAATACTTATCTATTTTGTTACATGACAGCTGACGCATAAGGCCGTTAAGAGAATATCCATATCATTGTTTCTTATGAGATTTTAACATGAGAAGTGACATTTTACATCTGATAACATGTGAAAACAGGAGTTTTACATGTGTTTCTTTCATATGGGCAGCTATTGAGCTACAACTCAAGGATGAATTAAATGTATAAATTACTTAAGCATGATGACTTGGCCTGTTAATCACAATAGCAAACAGCAAACGTACTCACAGTGATCTGGTCTTTGAGGCTTTCTGCCTCCTTTCGCAGCTGCTCCATTTCTCCCATGGTGGTGATTGCGAGCAAATGTCACCAGTGAATACAGAGAAAGTTGTCTTAAAATAAAGAACACGAGAAAAACATAATGAGACTTGAGTTACTAAAAAAGAATCTTTAAAAAATAAGTCACACCCCTGTTTAATCTGTGCTGTGCTTTAACTTCATGTTGCCATCCAACCTGCACCTACCTGAGCTGCCTAACCTCCTTTGCACCTGATTCCAAGTAAGTTCTGCTTTGCAAGTCAAATGAGCCCTCGTCTACTTTGCAAACTTTCATAAATACGCAGAGAAGCCCACAGGACACACCTTCACTTGAATGTAAGTGCACACGCCACACACACAGACACCAAAACACGCACAGAGAGGCTGTACAAGGAGGCAAACATTGCTTTAACAACGGAAAGTTTGTTCTTCCAGAAGATGCAACGCATCCTCACCCTGAATGTACACACAGAACCAGTATGTCCTGTAATAATGTCAAATGTGTATCAGGCCCTCCAGGCTGACCAGAGTCACAGCCCTGAGTTTGTGCCGTTTAACACTCGGCTGCGCTATCACTTAGTGTTAATGGTTTTTGAATTTTGGTAATGCCGTGATTAAAAAGGCCAGCAAATCAATCGCCTAATGGACAAACTCATACGGTGTGACAAATGCAATCAGCAGACAAGTGAAGAGGCAATCACAGATTTATAAATCAAGTATTTAAAAAACAAAGACAAAACAAAAAACGATAAACTGAAATAACACACCACTCTTCTTGAATCGTGAATTAGTAAGTAACCAGGATATGGTTCGTCATTTATCTTACCTTAAAAACTGATAGAGGGGAACGGATGCCTTGATTTTATCCTACGTGCGCAGGCTGCAATCTCTCACTCGCTCTTTTCACTATTTGAATGCGTGTCCTTGTCATAACTCATGACCGAGTGGATTTGCCTTTAATTTGTTTAAAGTAAAAAAAGGAGGGGAAGGGAGCGAAGGACAGAATGACTCTGATTTATTTGGCCATCTATGGTCATGTTGGAATAAAATAAATACTCACACACTAAACCGAAACCTGTTAGCTTTCTCTAAGCTGCTGATGATGCTGAAGATGAAAACCGGGGGATTTTACCCCCTTTTGTTTCAGATGGGAGCATGTCTTTTTTTTATTAAACGTGCACTTGCCCTTTTGCCTGCCCGTTCCTGTAACTCCGTCCTTGTTCCATGTGATTAAATGGCTGCTGGATGGTGAAGTGCATTAATGCAGTCACAACAGCGAGGCAAGGGAGGGAGGGCGAGAGGTGAGACAGGAGAGCGGGTTTTTATTTTTTATTTTTAAATCCAACAGGGCTGAGATTTTAAGGGAAGCCTTTTGAATCAAATCTGCTCTCATCCGATTATTGACTGCTCTTTACATCTGGATAAGAGACGGAGAAAGGGATGGGGGAGTGGATGGCGGGATGAGACCGGGCAGATGGAGGAGGTGGAATGGGATATTAGAAAGAGATGATCGGAGCGGGAACTGGAAAAAGATGGGCCTGTTGAGCTTTTGTTTGCATATTTACCCCTAAAGACCAGAAAATGAGGATATTATTGTAGCAATTTTCTGACAAGTTTGTGGAAAATTACGACCACTGACTATATTGTTTGATTTTTGTGCAATTTTGGTACCAATGTGAAAATATGTCCTTTTGAGACAAATATTTACAGCTATAACATTTTTCTGTGGCTTCCAAGAGTTTTATAATATACATCAGTTTGTGTGCACACAAGCAAATGCTATCAACTAATGCATTTCTGCATTATCTGTTCTTTTTAAGGAATCCCACTAGAGAGGGAAGTTGCTTTTACTCTGATTATCCGTCCATATAATACCACCATAAAATTCAGCTCACACGTAAATCTCCCTGTTTTATCTGCTACAAAAGATTACCAAACAAATGTCTCCATGGAGTTTGTTGCAATATAATGTCATCAGCATAAAGGACAACATTTTAACAGAAAAAAGTAGAAACAAACTGTTAAGGAACTTTGATTTGGTGGATATTCCCAATTGAAATCTTTTGTATTTAAGTAAATAGAGCCAGAATGAAAAAGAAATGAATACAACATTTTGAAAAAATGAGAAAATTTATAAAATATCCAATTGATTAATTTGATTTCAGCCTTTCGGTTCACTTTCATTTGATCCCGGTCAGTGAAACAAAGTCTGAAGTATAACTGCAACACATGACCGTTCACTCACCAGTCGACTCTCTGGGTCTTTAGCTGCTCTTCCTCCAGTGATCCACTTCAAGTCGTTGTCATAAGTTCAGCACACCTTTTCCTCCGCTTAGCCACTTTTTTGGTGTCACGCGCTCAGTGCGATGCTTCTCACCCGGTCCAATGCTCCTATGAGAAGCAGATGAGGATTGCAGGGATGAAGGGAGATCAGCGATGGGGGGATAAAACCTGGGATGGACAGAAATCAGGGGTGGGGGGGGGGAGTGTGGAGGGGAGGTAGATGGGGTAAAAGAGGCAGAGGAAAACGTGAGAGAAACCAAACAAGGTGTAAAACGAGGATGTGTGTGTGTGTGTGGGGGGGGGGGGGAATCACAGTACCTGAACAGGGATGAATTTGAGGGAAAAATACAGAGATGGAAATCATAGCGGGGAGGGGGTACGAGAATAAATAGCTGACCTGGGAACATGGCTATGTATGGTGGTAAGGTGGTCCTCAGTAGGTCCACGAGAGCCAGGGTGTGTGTGTTTTGTAAACTTGAGCTGAAGCTAATATTAGAAAGTTGGTGGATGGAGAGGAAGATTGGCAGAGCAGAGACCGGACTAGGAGGAATAATGTGAGAATTAACTGCAGCACATAAAAAAGTTTACATGGTTTATAATTACTGTGCAAACAGAAGAACTAAGCACACACTGACAGCGTAAATGATCTATGTTCCTGTAGAGGTTAGCCAAAACAACATGTGTTTTTGTTCCTAGAGGGTTAGAGTAGCGGCAGTTTTTGATAAGGGCTCACAGCCCAGGGTGCCATTGTACCAGGGGGCAAGTGATTGAAAAGAAAGTTGTCTGTACGGTCCCTTAATAGGTTTTCTATTGCTCATGGTCATGTCCAATAGAAGAGGGAAAGGACGGCCGTATTTTGTCCATGCTAAAGTCATTATGATAATTCCTTTCTTCAAATTCATTAAGTTGCATACACAATGATCACTATACATTGAATTACAATGATCACTTTTAAGCTTTTCAGTTAAATTGAGGAACACCTGTGCTCTCACCTTAAATACACTGCTCCTCTGTGTAAAATCTTGCAAAAATCCAAAGAATTCCAGCAAGATATCAGGAAGAGAGTTGTGAACCTTCACAAACCTTCACAAACCCTGGTTCATCCTTGGGTACAATGCCTGAAAGTGCCACAATCATCCATTCAAACAGTGATAGGTGAGCATAAACAGCATGGCATGAAAGTGAAAGAGCTTTCACCATCTGGTGAGAGACGGTGGTCATCCACTTAAAATCAGGTTCTGCACAAACATGGATTGAAGAGCTATGCTAAGTGGGGAAGAAGCCATTACTCCAGAAGTAATGCAAAAGGCCTAGATTGGAGCTTCTAAATGCAATAAGGGACGGGTTTTATGGACACATACCCTGGGATCTGATGAAACTTCAATATATATATATATATATATATATATATATATATATATATATATATATATATATATATTTATATGTGTGGCCATAATGGTTATTGTTACACCTGGAGGAAGAAAGTGGAAGCTTGCAAACGATTCCCACTGTAAAGTATGGAGGTGGAAACATTACGTATGGCTGCTTTGCAGAACGGGACTGGGACCCTGGGAAACAACGGCATGTGGACATTTTAAAGCAACAGGAAGTTAAAGATTTGGCACAAATGGGTTTTCCAAATGAACAAAGACTATAAGCATACCACCAAATCAGTAACAACATGGCTCTAAAAGAGACTGGGTCTCTTTTAAAATATATCTTTTTAAATGTACCTTTTAGTATTTTCCAGTGCGTTTAATGCATTGTTGGCTTTTGTGATGCTTTATGATTGTATGTCTTGAAAGGTGCTATATAAATAAAGTTTTACTTGCTTACTGAATAGAAGGCCACTATTTAAGCCACTTTGAAACCAATGTTTTTGAAGTGACCGCCACAAAGCTCTGGTTTTAGAGCCGATCAGATGCGTGAGAGCAAGGCGACCAGGAAACCTGACTCATTTACATCAGTTCTGTCGGCAGGAATGGAGAGCAATTCAGAGAAGCTCTCTCGTTATTTTGGCATTTAGCAAATAAAATAAGCATAGTAATTAATCCTAACTGACGTAAAACAGGAAAAGCTTAGTTGGATTTAATGTCAAACAGAGAAATAAACGGGTCATAGTGCCTCTAAATAACTGATTATATGGGTCAAATCTGGACTGATTTTTTTTTTTACGCCAAAGGCGGGCTGTATAAAACAGAGTTCGACTTTTGTGAAACCTTTTAGTGAAAACAAAACATTGTAGTTTTCTTAAAAAATATTAATTGAATCTCTTCATATCTCACGTTGTCTCATTTTTGTGAATCCATCGGTGCGTATGGCCTGTCGAGGACAGAAGGAGAGTCCAGAGTGGCAGAACCGTCACTGGAACAAATCAACGTTTTCCAGCTTCCCCTATTCATTCATTGCAATATGACTTAGACTTAGACTTAGACTTAGACTTTCTTTATTGTCATTTTGTATACACAGAGTGCACACAGAACGAAATTTCGTTTTTCACACAGCTCAGAAATATTGCAGTAACTCTACAGGATACCTTGCAGCAGGGAGAATAGTCTATGGTGGGGGTGTGAGGGGTCCCTGATGATGTTACGGGCTCGAGACACACAGCGCTGCGATGAAATGTCTTTTATGGAGGGAAGAGGAGCCCCGATGATCCCTTCTGCTGTCCTCACCACTCTCCTCACGTTCTTCCAGTCGGAGGCACTGCAGCCTCCACACCACACAGAGAGACAGCTGGTCAGAATACTCTCTATGGTGCTTCTGTAGAAGGTCGTGAGGATGGGCGGGGGCAGGCGGGCTCTCCTCATCCTCCGCAGAAAGTACAGTCGCTTCTGTGCCCTCTTCACCAGTGACGTGGTGTTCACAGTCCAGGTGAGGTTGTCCATGATGTGCACCCCCAGGAACTTGGTGCTGCTGACCACCTCCACCGCTGAGTTGTTGATGAGCAGTGGAGCATGGTGAGGCCGGTTTTTCCTGAAGTCGACGATGATCTCCTTCGTCTTCTCCACGTTCAGGATCAGGCTGTTGTCTCTGCACCAGCCCACCAGCTGCTCCACCTCCTCTCTGTAGTCCTGGTCGTTGTCGTCTCTGATCAGGCCCACCACCGTTGTGTCGTCTGCAAACTTCACGATGTGATTGGTGGTGAACCTGGGGACGCAGTCGTGTGTCATCAGGGTGAACAGCAGGGGGCTCAGGACGCAGCCCTGAGGGGAGCCCGTGCTGAGGGTGATGACATCAGAGGTGTTCTGTCCGACCCGGACTGACTGAGGTCTGTTGGTGAGGAAGTCTAGCAGCCAGTTTCGTAGGGGTGTGTTGAAGCCCAGATGCTCCAGTTTTCCCACCAGATGTTGTGGGATGATGGTGTTGAACGCGGAACTGAAGTCCAGGAACAGCATCCGCACGTGCGTGTTCTTCTCCTCCAGGTGTGCCAGGCTCAGGTGAAGAGCGGAGGAGATGGCGTCCTCAGTGGAGCGGTTCCGTCGGTAGGCAAACTGGAACAGGTCGAGTGTTGGGGGGAGACTGGAGACGATGTGTTCCTTTACCAGCCTTTCAAAGCACTTCATCATGATGGGAGTCAGTGCAACAGGCCGGTAGTCGTTGAAACAGGTGACTTGAGGTTTCTTTGGCACCGGAATGATGGAGGCAGACTTGAAGCATGCTGGCACTGTGGCTTGGTCCAGCGAGGTGTTAAAAATGTCTGTGAGGACACCAGCCAGCTGACCTGCACACTCCTTGAGCACCCGCCCAGGTATGTTGTCGGGGCTTGGGGCCTTCCGCGGGTTGACTCTCCTCAGAGTCTTCCACACGTCGGCGGTGTCAAGGCAGAGCGCCTCCTCTTCTTGATGGGGAACAGCTTTCACTGCTGGAGTGCTGTTTAGTGCCTCAAACCTCCCAAAGAAGTTATTTAGTCCATTGAGGAAGTCAGCATCAACTTCACCCACCGGGGGGAGGGGGTGTTGTATTCAGTGATCGCCCGGATGCCTTTCCACATGCTCCTGGTGTTGCTGGTGTCATGGAAAAGCTCCTGGATTTTCTGACTGTGGTTCCGCTTTGCTATATATTATATAATTATATAATATATTGGTCTTCTATAGATATTTTCCTTCCTATCACTTAATTGATCAAAATAAATTGCACAGTATAATAATCAGGATTGGATTGACCAAAATATAACAGGGATTAAATATGACAATTTCATTTGATTTTATTGGGATGATCTGAATTGATATAAATTAAATTTGGACCGAATTGGATTCTACGTAACTGGATATGAATTGGGCCTGTTCATCTTGTGATGCTTTATAAGAGCATCACCACTAGGCAGGAAGAAGGGTTCTTCTGCTTTGATTTAAAACAGTTATTTTACACATCTGCTCAGACATTAAAACAAGGCAAACTAATAAAGCCTGATGAAACTTCACCTAACCACCCAAATCACCTGTAGTAGTTCTGAAAGTGATCGGTTTGCATCCATTCAGTGAAACGGTGGATTCAGGCTGAAATTTAACCATCTGACAGCAGCAACCACATTTTTTGTTTAAGCTAAAAACTTTAAACCAATAGAAAAATAAAAAACAAAAAGCTTTTCAGTATTTGTTTGATGTGCTCGTCATGGAAAGCCCGCCGCTCAGAAAGTCCACGTTTCACACTAACCATTTACCAAGGAGGCTACATTACCAACTACTCTTTGTCGCCATTCACAAAGCATACATATTTTTAGCTTTCTTGGTATTTTTTTTAAATTGTAAAGCTTGTGGACCAAATTGAAAATTATTCCAATTTATTTGGATCCAAGATGCCTGAACCTGGATCCAAAATAAGAGGACTTTAGAGCCGCCTGACTGGCAAAAAGCTTCATTTAACAGCTCAGGACGGCTTCAACTTACATTTTGCAGCATATTTATTGAATAATTGACAGTTCTGTATTTTTTTGCTTTTCAGGCAGCAGGTTTACTTGTGGCTCCTGGGGGGCATAGGAGTGAAAAAGGGAGAGAAGGTTTCCTGTCATTAGCTCCCAGTTTATGTCTGAGACACAGAGCTAAGCTTTCAATGAAGCTGGTAGATCAGAAGGTCTGGAGCCATCTCTGAAGTTGTGTTGCTGTTGTCAGAGAACAAGCTTTCCTCATTCTGCTGTTTTTTATTCGCTTTACGCTCCGTTGTCCATTTTTTCCAATCCTAGTTAAGGAAGTGCCAATGCCGAGGTGTTTCTGTCTCCCTCTGAGTGTGTCTCTCTTGTCCGGTCCGTCCCTCACCTGGTCGACGCAGATGATGGCCACCCATCCTGAGCCTTACTTCGCTGAAGGCTTCTTCCTGTTAAAAGGGGAGTTGTTCATCTCCACTGTCGCTCTGTACTTGGTCAGGATGATAAATAAGATAGAAGTGAAAATCAGATAAAATGTGTTTGTTTCACTGGGTGAGTGGCTTTTTATTTAGCATTTCATTGGCGGTTGAATTTGACTTATTCACCTGGAGAAGACGTTCAATGAGATCTGGTGCTATTTACTAATTAAACTGAATTGGGTTAATTTGAGTATTTGTGATTTTTTTTTTCCTCACTGAAGTACATACAGTCCAATGTTTTTCCTTGGTACTCATTCTTTGTTCCGGGGTAGAAATATAGTTAAATTAATTGGTTATTCTAAATTGTGAGGAAAAGACTTTACAATTAGGAAATTAAAACTGTTAAATGGGTTAGTACAGGCATTGCATCTCCCATAAGATAAAATATCCTATAAACAAATACAAAGAAATTAAAATGTATATGAAAGTTGAACTTATATCACTTTAAAGTCACCAAATAAGTTAAAATCATATTAACTATGTAGCCTACTGTGCACAGCTTTTCTATCTACCACATTTTTACTTTTTCAAATTTGCGTCGAGTCCTTTTTTAACAGTGAAAGGTTATTTATAAAATTGTTTTGGTAGTTTTATAATATAGTGACCAAGCCTAAAATTAACGGGGCTTAGATATTTTAAAGCAGTTACTTTCATATTAATTTGGGGTTTCCAAAAAACCTTTTTGACAAACATATAATAACCGATCAGACTAGGGGAGATAAAACAGGCTGTAAATCTTCACCTAACGACACAAACGCTGCTGGCAAAAAATGGTAAAATAAAATATGAGCCAAAGAAAGAGGCCAGTAAAGAGAAACACTGTGCTAAAAAAAACACATCATGGACTCTTTGTTTTGTTTTGTCCATATATCCATATCTGGAGCAGAATAAACAGGCTTGTAAGTATGTTAATATGTGTGCCGCCTACTTTCTGCGGTTTATATTACGATGCAGCGAGGATAAATTAAGCTTTTTTTTTTTTTAAAGTGTTGACATCTGCTCAGTCGAGTGCCGTGACGACAGC
This sequence comes from Fundulus diaphanus, assembly GCA_037039145.1. NCBI lineage: Eukaryota > Metazoa > Chordata > Actinopteri > Cyprinodontiformes > Fundulidae > Fundulus > Fundulus diaphanus. The sequence continues at coordinate 38,308,502 of CM073130.1, forward strand.
AGCGCTGACCCAGGATTTGGAAAGAGTGGAGTTTGGGTGAGACGGGCTGCGGGACGGGAACGCAGGACAGAAAAAGCAGAAACGCAAACAGGGGATTTGTTGCCAGACGGCAGCAGAGACACAAACCAGGATAAAGAAGTGCCGAGAGCGTGTAGGAAATTATGGTTTTTGGACCAACAGGGAGATGTTTTGCAGTAGTAGAGTTTAAATCATGAATTATTTGCATTTAGTCAGGGCTGATAAAGCCATAATGGAGAACATCTGATTTAAAATCCAAGACTAGGAGGTTTTCTTCTTGAATTCACACATCTACTCTGCAACTTTCAATAGCTTTATTGTCCCCATAACATGATGCTGCCGCTATCGTGCTTCACCATGAGGATAGCGTCTTTATTGTGGTGTGCACGGTTAGTTGTATGTTGATTGACAGAAAGGAGACTCAGATTTCTAGATTTTTCCAACAAAAATCACACTATGCTAATTTGGTGGGGAACTCTGGTCTTATTTATTCCTTTATAGCATTTAAATTTAATTTAGCTCTATTTCAAGTGATAAAATACTTGAATTATCTGAATAAAAATACATATTGTTAAAAAACAGTTTTTCATCTGTGAGCCTTTATTTCATTTGCAAAAATCTTAAAACATAGGACTCTCAGTGCTTCGTTTCTGTGGTGGTAGTTGGTCAGTAACTCAAAAAGCAAAGGACTTAAATTCAGGTGGCAAAATTAAAAGGTAAATAGCCTTATCTTAAAGCAGGGTTCCTTAAATCATTTTATGTTTTCTCAGCCTGTCATGTCCTGTTGGGCTTTGTTTTTTGATCATTTTAGTTTTGTATTCAATTTAGTTTTGTGCTCTAGGTAACTTCGTGTTTAGTTATACTCAGAAGGATAATGGGATGAGGGAAAAATATTTTACATTCTCTGCTTTTTCTTTTCCATACTTGGTATCATGCATAGTGCATATTATCTCATATAGTTTTTTTTTAAATAGGGTGTTGTTTTCCCAGTTTAACTTAAATATTGCGTCTTTTTTACCTGAATATGCCATATTATCAATAATTCTCTAATATTTACTATTAATTTTTATTTTTACTTTTGGCCTTTCTGATATGCTAATTCTTTGAGTCTTTTGAACTAACTTTAGATTAGATTAGTTTGTTTTTTTCATTACTAAGAAATTATGTCTTACTCTGTCTGTGTCTTTGCCATTGTCACGCCCGAATTTCCACATTGTGGGACGATAAAGGAATTTTTATCTTATACTTATCCAGTATAGAAAAATTCTTAATTTAAATTCCTTACTTTTCCAGCCTGTGTAAGAACCTGCCAATTAGAAATCACATTTTATTTTTTAATGATAATTAATTTTTATTTTTTTAGATCATGGAAGAGAAAGCAGACCTTCAAAAGACTGCATTGGACACCAGACCAAATGTTGTGTGAATGGTAAATCTAATTCTGTGCATCTAAAAACATTTGAGAGCAATTCAGAGTTGGTCCACAGACAACCGGAGCTCCGAATGTTGAGGAAGGGAGTGATCCTGTCACCTCACTCTGCTAAAATTACAACATGAAGCTCTGAGTTTATATAACTTGGCAGCCAGGCTTTATGTAATTTCTGCTAATAATCCAAGCAACAGAAAAATGTCTGGATACAGAGATGTATTTTATGCTTTTCAGGAATGGTTGTAGTCATAGCCCCAAACAGCAGGGGTGCTTAATGGCCCCTGCCTAAGAGGAGATTGACACAGACTTTTTGGAGGCTGCATCATATGGTGAGGAATGGAAGAGGTTAAAACTACATTAAGGGAGCCGGTCGACCCAAATCTGTGACGGATTACAGCACAGGGGGAGCGAGAGTGTTAATATGGGCCGTAAACAGCGGCTGGTTGTAACGCGCAAGATGGGAGCAGCGAAAAGGAGGGGGCTGCAAAGAGGCCCTGGTTGTAATGGTACGATAAGACGGCAGTGGGTGGGCGGTCTGTGACACCATTGGATGTGTATGATTAAGTGCTCTCTCCTTGGATTAATTTTCCATATTCTAAATGGGAGACTTTTTAAGCTTCATAAACAAATGCACTCATTTCTAAAGGATTAACAGTAATCTCTCTATTTCTATCCTTTTTTTACCCTCACTCACCTCTCTCTATCTGACAGCTCGCTCCTCTCCCTCATTAGTATCCAAGACTGTTTTGCGTCATCCTCTTGCCAGTGGCAGTCGGACTTTCTCATATTTGTCAAATTCAGAGCAGAACAAAACCTGCGGCTTGTCATGGAGGCAGAGAGGTAAATCGCTTAACAGATCTTGCAGCCGGGCCTTACTTTGCCACCGCTTTTCAACCTCCCTATCTGTCTCTAATCCTCTTTCTGAGGGAGCTCTTGCGTGCATTTGACATGTGGCGCTCACGCTTCGCTGATAAAAAGTCACATTTAATGCACATTATAGTATTTTCAGTTTCAAAGCCAGTGATTGGTCAGAAAAACATCTGGAACAAAGGTACAGAGCCATACCACAGAGGTAAGAGGACAAAGCGTCCCCTAACATACAGTATAAATAAAGCACACATTAAAAACAAGATAAAACCAAAAGATGATGCACAACTGGAGTGAGATGCTCGGATGGAAACTGTATGGGATGGAAGAAACGCAAATAAATTCCGGTTTCAGTCTTAAGCGCCTTCTCCGACTCTCACAGCTCATCCTTGCCCCCCGACACCACGTTTCTCCCTCTGCTCCTCTCTTTGGGAGCGTGGTTCCGAGCGTTTCGGCCAGCGGTGGCGCTGCCCTCCTTCTCCTTCTCCTTCTCCTCCTCGTCCTTGTCCTTTTTCAAAACGCTCTGTCCATCGGTGGCCCACAAGGCCTCTGCTTCCTCTCGCTCCTGCAGCGGGGATGCAAAATACATCAAAATGCTGATTTCCTGCTGGGCACTGATTTGGAAAGCAAATGTGGAAGGAGTTATTAAAATGAAAGTGTTTGTTCCTTGTTTTTAAATGACAGATTCTTGTTAAAGTGTTGTCGAGCAAAAGTCAGCGTGAAGCTGACGAAACCAAACTTTCATTGCCTTTCAAAGCTCATCGTACCTCTTGAACTTTTTGTTCCTGCTGTTATGACGCAACCAAAAAAACTCGATGTATTCTCATGGGATTTTTGTGATGGACCAACACAACCTACTGTGTCGCCTTTCAGTGGAAGGAAATTTTGAAGACTTTCTGAAATGTTTGTAAATAAAAGTCTGAAAAAAGGTGCCCCCTTCACTGAGACACCCCTAAATAAAATTCAGCGGCATCAAAAGTCACCTGTTTAATAAATGCAGTCCTCTAGCCTGTCATTTTATTTCAGTATAAATCCAGCTGTTCTGAGAAGGCCTCAGAGGTCTGTTCGAGGAACACAGCAGACAGGTCAGGGAGGAGGTTGTGGGGAAGCTTAAAGCTATAGTTGGTAATTCTTTTCAGAAACACTTTTTCTTATACTGGGTAAAATTGTGCTTCCATCCTGTGACTTGAAAACTAATGTTCACAGACGTATCCAGTCTGACTGAGCTTGAGCTGTTTTGCAATTTCAGTCTTTAGGTGTGAAAACCTGGTAGAGACATACATCTAAAGACTTGAAGCAAAAATAGTTAATTTAAATGGCTGACTCATGGGGCTGAATCCAAATTCAAGACACATCTTTCAGATCTTCATAAGTGAAAGAAATGTGAAAATCATGTGTAATTTTTCCTTTTCCTTCACTTTGACTGTTCTGTCAAAGCTATTTCCTTAATATTATGATTCTGCATCATTACTAAATGTGAACCAAAGAGATGAAAAAATCCGTCCTAAATGGACAATCATCTTCAAGCGTCCATATTATGAGACTGTGTTGACTGGGCCGCAGAACAGGCTCGGTAAAAGGCTATCAACATGCAAAATGGGCAACAGATTTGCATTGTGTTCGAGCTGCTCTTATTATCCAATACCAGAGTCACGACATCAGCAAACACAGGCGCAGGTCTGACCTAAGTGGGGAGGAGGTCAAGTCTCGGCGCTCACCATGTCTCTGTAGAGCTTCTCCTTTGTGAACCACAGGGCCAGAGCGCAGCGCCGGCCCCTCGTCACGGCAGTAACGCCATGGGGGTTCACCGGTCCGGATGAAAAGCCCACCAGACGACCACAGCTGGGCTTAACTCGGGCCTGGAGACAAGAACGAGGGCAGAGAAACGTGGCATTAAACATAAATATATGAATGAACTGTATATTTTATAGTCAGCAGCAAAGTGACTCACTGTTACTGTTTTGGCGTCTCTTTTAGTGAAGAACAACTCTCCTCCATCAAAGTTATCATTCAGGTAGAGAATAGCACTGTTGGATAAAGATATTACTAATTTTTAGCTACATAAAGAGAGAATTTATCGTGTTTTATGAGTCACGGGTTACTGATTTAAGACAATAAGGTAATGCAGCGTTATGTAAGTAAACCTAATCCCATTTAAATTCTGAATTTAGTTAAAGCAGGGGTGTCCAGGGTGCGGCCCTGGGGGCCATTTGTGGCCCTTGGAATAATTCTGTGTGGCCCCCGACCGCAGTTCCAGATGGACACGGTTTTCTAATTTTTAGGACGGGGTTTTCAGTGACAATCTTTTTCACTCTTACTTTCTTATTAATATCATAGTAAGTAGAGCCACAAAAATCCAGCTACTTTTTACTCAAAAACAGATTTTGGCTGCACCCTTCATTAAACTTGGCCAATATTCACCAGGGGCTTTCAAAAAAAGTTATTTTTTGTTGCTAGGAATAGACGAAAAACATTTTCTAGGCCAAATAAAATAGAAAACACTTGACACAAAAAATTAAGAAACTACACCTCTTTTATTTGTTCTTTTCTACGTTGTTAAACGTATTGCGGAGCAGGTAAAAAAAATTGAAAAATCAAGTCCCTGAAATAAATATTAATGCTTAAGTGGGATTATACGTACCTGAGGTCTCTGTGTATGAACGCAGGTGGTTCCCTCCAACACTGTTTGGTTTCAGGCTCAAGAAGACAGTTATCAACGTGGACGGGGTGAGACAGATCCATCCTGCCCTCCTGGTTTTCTGAATAGAAAAAAGGGAAATTTCACAAAAACATTTACGACGCAGAACCCCCAGATCTCAGCCCATTTCAGCAGGCATGGTTCTGAAGATGGAGAACTACACGAGGTCAATGTGCAGCTGCACCGGGTACAAGGCTTCTAAATCCTTTTTGTGATGTTAAGGGGAGAATGTGGGATTTTTACGTTGTAGATAGGATTGTCCTGATTCGGTCCCAGGTGTTTGCTCAAGAACTCATCCAGGCATTTTTAAGTGATCGGTAAGTCGGTGGTGTTGAAAACGCTGACTTCCAATTCCTACAGAAGACAGACCTACTTTTTGTCTGTGGTCAAGTGAACTCTTTGTCTTTTTCTGGCGCCAAAGTTTAATATTCACAGCCTATATGTGTATGTGTGCAATTTTTTACAAAGCTATTTTATAGTTAATGCACGCTTGATATAATGATTTTGGGTTTTTAACAGCAAATATAGACCGTACTGGCTGCTGCCTCTCCGTGTCTGTCTGTGTCATGTGACCTGCTCTGCGTGCTGTACTCTATAGATTTGCACACCGGGCTCAGATGATGGGACCCAGGACCCTAGAGGGTGTTGGAAACACCACAATGAAAAAACAAAAAACACAAGCTCAGGTATGGATATTTCACTTATATAACTGATATTGCCATTGTAATATTTAAAGGAGCAATAAGTAATAATGACATCTAGTGTTTCAAATCGGAACAACACACACATAACAGCCTGCCACTGACAACAGCATATTATATTATATCCTGAACGGTCCGTTGCAGCTGTGAAACCCCAGTGATTTTATACTTCCTCAGGATAGGTATATTATGTTGTATTCTGCTTTATTTCTGGTCCGCTTCTCTTAGTGGCTTCCATGTTAGCAGGCTGCTGCTTATTGCCAAGGTATAATACCAAATGCTGTGCTCTGTTTTAGGAACCCTGGGAACTCTCATATGATTGGCTCAGGAACCAGGAAGTAAACATGAGCTACACTCTGAACTGAAGTAGTTCTAGACCGTACCTCTGGGTTTGAAAGGAGTAAAACGTGACTGAGACAATGTTGATGGAGAGGACCGATTGTTTATAGCTGCTTCCATCCCAGGTGACAAATGAGAATGATTATGGTTAATTTTAAAGTAAATGTCTTACTTATTGCTCCTTTAACAGTAATTGATTTCTAATATCACACTGGTCTAGCATTGAGATAAGGCTTTCCAGAAGTGCGGTATACAATGAAAGCTGTTAATTAAGTACATGGCATATGCAGTGCAGTTTCTTTTTACAGTTTGTGACATTACAGCAACCATCATCAATGTCTTTTCATGGGATTTCATGCAACACAACAGCACAAAGTGCATATTTGTAAAAAAAAAAAAAACAATATTTAGCAAATAAATGTGAAGAGTGCGGTTTGCATTTGTATTCAGCCCCCCTGAGTAGATACTTCTAATCCCCCTTTCTCTGCGTCCTGAGTAAAGGACTGAGTGTTTAGAAGTAGGCATAACTGAGAAACTGGATATAGCCAACAGTTCACTGTGGTAAAATTATGATTTAACTAGTCCAGGAAGTAATAAAGAGTGGGATCTGGAGGACGCTATTACCTGTAGTGGCACTGCGACACACCAGGTGTGTGAAGGAGATGAAAAGCCCTGGGGGGCTCCTGAAGTAGGAGTGCAGCAGTGTTTTCACTCTCTCACCCAGCTCATGTAACAACCTGGTGTCTGACTGGTTCACCAGTCCCTCCTGAGACAGCTGCAACCCAAACAGCAGGAAGGGTTAGGGGATTTCATCCAGAAAAAAAAGAAAGAAAAGATGTCCTACTTCCACTCATTTCCACCCACCTTTACAGCCCTGAGGACAGTAAGACCCTCAAACGTCTCATGAGGTGTGTGTGGAGACCGGCGTCCTCTGTAACCGTCTCCAAGAGACGCCGCTACCTTTAAAAACACAACATACAGTGAAGTGGGTGCCGCCGCGTTCTGAGGGAAGTTGGAGTTTTATTATGGGAACCTACAGATGCTAAATGCAGTATTTTATCACACTCCTTCTGGGTCATGACTCCGTCGAAGACGACTCGATTGGTCCCGTTCAGAACTTCATCGTCCATAGTTATGGTTACACCCACTTGGTGGACCGGACCCCCTGTTGAGATGAAGGGGAGTGAAGGATGAGACAAAGAAAACAGCAAAATCATGAGGCTATGAGACACTTGCCTTACCTGCATAAAACCCGCTGTCATCCACTTCTTCAACCTGATCCCCTTCTTTTATTTTCTCGTTTATTTTCTGTTTTTCAGCTCTGTCAGGAAGCAAATACACCGAGTTGACCTTTCATTTCATTTCATTTGGAGTGAATTGTGCCTCTCTTTGTCTCACCTCCAGTTTTCTCTCAGTGATTCAGGTACAACATCCTCTGGGGTCCAAAGATCCTACAGACAGGACGATTGACAAACTGAGCAAAGAAACCGTTACAGCGTTCTGTGCATTCTCTGTATTTGGCATCGGTGCTTACCGGGTCAGAAAAATTAAAGTTAAGGTTCTCCGCACCAAAATACAACAGCCTTTTCTCTTGCAAGGACTGGTTGATGTAATTGACAATTTCCTGTAATGAAAACACAAACACACACTTCAAAGTCTGTGCTTGAACCACAAAAACATTGAAAAAGGCAGAAAACCTGGAGCTTTACCCGAGCAGGCTGAATGCCATGTGACTCCGTATCCCCCCCTAGTGTCTCGTAGTAGAGCTGCAGGTTGTCTAAGGAGTCCTTGTCAGAGGGGTAAAACAGCAGGAAAGAGCCAAGTGTCTGCACTGCTCCCCTCACATCACCAGCTGATGGAAAACAAGAACTGAGCATTAAATGAACCATAATGTAAAATAAAAGCATGTTCGCCCTACTGAACCTCACACTTAAACTGCGCGATGTGCAGATGCTCAAGCTGCGTTGGCAAGAAATCCTCCTGAGCAGAAATCCGTCCCGGTCGTGTGGCGACCTGAGTCACGCAGGACTGCCGACAGGAGAGCAGGGACAGAGAAAGAGCTGGAGAGACGAGACAAATCATGGAGGCTAATATAATTTTTTTATTATTTTACCATTTATTTATTCCTGATTGACAAGTTAAGTGGCTTGATTTAAAACTAATAAAACTAATTGTATTAAAACTGATGAAATCTAATAAAGATATTTCTCTAAAGATCTTCAGATACTGAACTAAAAACGAGCAAAGTCCAAACTTTTTGAGCGACCTTTGGAAAAGTTGTAGAAAACCAGACTTTTCTAAAGAAGTTGAAAGACATTTTCCCTCTAATAGCTTGTGATTGTTGCAGAAAATAAAATTAAAGAAAAGAAAATTTGCAAGTCAAAACTTTGTCTTTTCTATCCCACAATTATAATTTCAACCTTATGGATTAACCGTAGGAGCCTTCGGAGGGGGCTGACAGAACTGTATATAGGGATCCAGCTATAAAAGCATTGACTAGACGTAGCCCCAGAGGAGCGTTTTTGTCTATTTTTCACTCGAATGAAACACGAAACACCTTTGGCCTGAACAAATCTCGCCCAGTTCTGTCATTTTTCTCACCGGCAGCCTTTTCGAAAAGGCCGTCAACTCCGTCTACTCCCCTGTCCTCGGGCAGCGGCTGCGGGGCGACCTCGCACTGCACCCTGCACTCGTCCATCCGCCACAGAGTTTCGTTCAGACAAGCTTTCCATTTCTCTGCCGCCTGCAGCCAGTCGGAGGAGGCCTCGTGCTGCACGGCCGCATCATACAGGACCTGAGGGAGAGCAACATGGCTGCATTAAAGCTGGAGATGACCCAACACTTGGCATGATTTTTATTTATTGATTGCGTTTAGTTGAAATTTATTTTGTGAATGAATTTTGTATACAAAAGGTTAGAGAGGGTTTTTATTTTGAAGGACTGTGTTTTGGAAACTGGACTCTTACATCCAGGAAGTAATAAGAGCAATGTGTGGTCCTGACATGGGAAGAGCATTTGGGGAGGGCGTGGTGATTGTAGAACTTCAAACTTTTCAGACCCACAAGCATTTGTTCTTTCGGAGCGTGCAGCCAACAAGGTATTTTTGATTGTTTTCTGTAATATTGACCTTTTTGTGCACTTAATTTTGTACTATATATGCTGTTTATGTTGGTTTAATTTGTATTTGTTATATTTAGTTTTCACGGTGGACTTGATGGTGGGAGATGAACTCAAAGCTGTCGATAAACCCGTTTAAGGAATCCCCTTGTGTTTTGCCAATGCTTCGAGGGAGTTACTCAATGTTTATAGAAAGTTTCTTTCATCCTCAGTTTTTTCTGCACAACTGCCTTGCAAAAGTACTCGCACTTCTTTTATTTATTTATTTTTTCAGTTTGCCATGTCACATTCCCAAATGTCAGTGTTTTTTTTTTATTGTATTATGAGCAAAAATCACAAAGTGTTGTGTAACTGGTAGGAAAATAATGCACGTGTTCAAGGGTTCTTACAAGTAAAAATCTGAAAAGTGTGGATTTGCGTTCAGCTTCCTTCACTCTGATATCCTTTTTATCTTCCAATTAGTTCTACGGTTTTATTTTGTATCGTCTTGTTTCTTTTTTTATCTTCTAGTAACTGTTCAGCACTTTGTCTGAAGATGCTTGATAAATAAGTTATCATTATTATCACTACTTTGTCTTTGTCTTTCACATACATCCCAATAAAAAATATAGATGTTTAGGTTAAAGTAACAAAATGAAAGCTCAAGGGGTATAAATACTTTTATAGGACTCTGTACTTCATTGCGCAACCATTCAGAGTCCCGAAACCCGTATCTTTTTACCCAATGTTTCTCCATCTCTCTATCCTGGAAATCGTCCTCCGTCACTCCCTCCATCCGTCTGTACTTCTCTATGTTGTTCCTCATCTCCAGGTGACTCGGGTTGGCCACGAAATACGTATGAGCTGCAGATGCTGCCTTTTTTAATTTCTCCAACTGTTGTGCAGCAAGAGGAAACATCAGAAAAACACTGGCAGGTTTCCAGAAAATACAGCTGCTGCACCAACACAATCTAACCTCCTAGAAGCCTGTTTTAATCAAACATCGGAGGAGAGGATATAAGCTGTAGAATCCGCGGCAGTAAAAAACTAACAACTTTATTAAGGCCCTTGATCCTCTACAGATGCTTAGGGAGTAGGTTACCTTGTAGTAGGTGACCTGCAGAAAGTTGTACGGGTTGCGAGTGTTGAATTCATATTCTATGTCGTATGAAACAGGCAGCTGTCCCACAGGTGTGATGGAGCGTCCGAAGCAGAACCTCAGACACTCGGCTCTCTGCTGAATCCAGTCCAGGGCCCAGAGGTCCCACATCCTCCCCTCCTCCGAGTCTAAAAATACACAAAACATAGACATTATCCACATACGTCCCAGCATTTCCATACGTTCTTAATCCTGTTCAGGACTGTCTGTCTCCAACAGTCAGTGGGCGGAACGTGACGTGCACAGGTCATCAGTCATGGCTTAGCCCGCATATTATTTATTAGATTTTCAATTTGGAACCTCTTCTGCTTGAAATTAACAACCCATGCCATGATAAAAGGCGTCTCATTAACAACCACACCGCCTATCAGGCTGTGATGCTCTGTTAAAACATTTGACATCTTTTGGTGCAGTTAGCAGTCTTTACAGGGAATTTGGAAAAACATTCCTGGTGCCAAACAAATGTTTCCAAGCTACAAATATGTCTATTTTTTTATTGCTCCAGAGTTTTCCCACACAATGGTTGTCAGTATTTTCTGTGCATGATATGTTTTCACATTTTATTGATATACAAAAGGAGATTTGCAGCTTGGTTTTTAGTCTTCCTTGTATCAAGTTATTTAGAATTACATGCACTTCCTTCATGTGGTTTAAACTTTGCATTATTTTACATTTTACAAAGCATTCTAACTCTAATCCAAAGCAGTAATTAATAAATCAAATGTAAAAAAAAACTATTAATCAAATATTTAGTAAAGTTCAGTAAATAAAGTTCAGTTTTAAATGTGTAGTGTCCTGTCTTCATGGGGTCACATTTTATTTGTCTTGCAGATTCACAACCACAGGATCTAAATAGCTGTTAATCAATTTACTGCACTGCAGTTTTCCCCCCTGTTGATCCAAGGCTAAACATGCAAATGTTAAGAAATGAAAATAATACTGGTAAAGGATTTTATGTTGTAACTTAATGCAAAAACTGTGTGACCAAGTAAATCTGTTCAATAATGTTACCATAAGTTAAAACTCCCAGAACAAAATGTTGTTTTCTTGCTGTACAAACTAGAACAGGAGGGTGGGTTATATTTCACTCACTACTGATATAAAAAGATATAAAAAGTTTTGCTGGAAAAAGTGCTTTGCCATACCTATTATGACAGAAAGTAATAGTTGCAAAATAGCAAACCTTTTTTCTTTACTAACTAAAGAATTACTTATGGTTCATCTCCTTGTCAGTAATTTATTTTGAAACAAAAATAGAAACAGTATTGTACAGCTACAAAAAACAAAGAAGATATGTTTGTCCAACAAATGTGACAGGGTCAGAAAGGAGAGCATTAAGCACAAAAACAGCCAAGAGGTCTATTGTAACTCTGGAGGAGCTACAGGAATCTACAGCTCAGGTGGGAGAATCTGAACACTCCACAAACCTCACCTTTTGGAGAGCGTGGCTACGAGAAAGACCTAAGCATGCATGTGACTTATGCGATTCCAACCCTGGACCTTCTTGCTGCAGGGCAAATGTGCTGCTGAACGCACCATTGTGCAGCCCAGCAACCAATAGCTTTGTTTTAGACTTATTAGACTAATTAGACAGACTTTGTCATTCAACTGTACATTCACAATTTTGTTGCATCGCTCTGATTAAAGACAGAAGACAAAAGAGAAACATTATAAATAGAACTATTTGTCATTTCTCAGGAAGGTAGCGGCAAACCAAAATGTATAGAAAGTTATGTGTTAGACAATATGAATGGTGCAAGTATTTGTAGCAGTAGGGTGTACTGCAACATTTATTTGGTTAATTGAACTTAATACGCTTCGTTGCAGTTTGTTCCTACGTGAACCTGTTGCTGATGTATACAGCTCGTCTATTGTTCTTTTAAACCTGGGGTGTCCAAACTTTTTGTCACGTGGGCCAAAACTGTGGTCAAGGATAATGGTGGGCCAATAAAATTAGCAAAAATATGTTTTTTTGTTGTTGTTGCTGAAAATAAACTCAACATGCAATATTTTAATTAAACAAAATAATTCCTTTATAAAATGTATTTCATTGCTGAACCCTTAGCAAAAAAAAGTATACTTGGAGTTGATTTTATTAAGTATATTTAAGTATAAGCTTAAGTGTTTGTATTAATAAAGTCTTAGACTTCTGTTTATACTTTTCAGTAAGTCAAGTATACTTCACTATACTATTGTCACGCATATGAAATATAGTTTATAAAAAGTAGCCTTCAAGTACACGTCCTCATTTTAAGTATGAAATAAGTACACTTGAATAAACTACTTTTTGCTAAGGGAAAGCTGCACAAAATCACCAGTCCAGAAGCCACAAAGGGTTCCTGGACTGATGGCCAAACTTTGGGGACCCCAGATTTAGACGGACTGATTATGCATAAATATGCCAGTCAGAATATATTATAACCCTTTAAACTTACCCAGTTTGTTGAGAGCGTCGGTCCCAGATGCCACACATTCATCATGACACTGCCTGCGGACTCTCCGCAGTGCCTCCTTGGTCTGGATGGATTTCTCCAGCAGCTCTGCAGCCTTTGCCCACTCCTCGCCATAATAAGCGCGCACCCCGCTGTAATAAAGAAAGTCATAGGGCTGCAGAAGTGACAAAACTTTAGGTCCGCCAGCTCCCGACACTCCTGTCGTGAGGTTAGATACCGCTGCAGCAAGAAAAGTCACCGCCACGTATACAGTGAAGTGTTCAGAGCACAGCGCCATGGTCCGAGGAGCAGATCCCATCGCAGGAGAAGGAGTAGAGGAAGAGGAGGAGTGACTGCGGATTGGTAAAGTCAAACCAGAGAAAAGGAAAGGAAACTTCATCATTATATTTTATGAGTTCTTAGCAGCTTCGCGCTTGCGTTGCAAAATGCAAAAGCTGTTTGTTCTAATCAAAGCAATGCAATCGTGATGGTTTGTTTTGATCTTATTGAAGGAACAGAACATGTTTTAGGCAATGTTTGAAACTGCAATATACGTTGTTTGCCACTAGAGGACGCTGTCTCTCCCAGCCCTGACTTCTACTACCGTAAAAAGGGTAGTAAATGCGACGCTGCAGCTCTAATACGTTTCACAGAGCCTGTTATAAGATCACTAGCTGAAAATCTGTAATAGTTACATGTATTAAAGCCGCCAATAAGCAGTGTCTGTTTAAGCTTTTGAACTGGACCTGATACAGGATGACGCATCTCAAAAAGCTTCAAAGTTGCAGCTTTTTATTTTTGTAATCACAAAGGAGGTTTAATGGATCCCCAAGTGCATTTATAATTTATCTCGTCAGTAAGTATGACCCAGAATCCCATCACTGTCTAGTGATATTATTGTGAGCCGTGACAGGACCTACTATGAAGTAGTCCAGATAGGGGAAAAACATTAAATTCGCCCCATTTAAAGTAAATAAATGTTTACAAATACACCAAAGGACTTTCTCGATCAGACCTGTTCCACTTTGAGACAAATTTCAAACAACAAAACAAAGAAAAACAAAATAGAGCTAAGCAGGTTTCTAAGTAGATGCTGTTTTTTTTAGGTTTGTTATTTTCATTTGACATTACAGCTAAACAGTTCTTTCTGCATTTCCTTTGTAAATAGTGTTGAATTGTCCAAACTAGAGTTCATCACCCTAGTCATTTTTTACCAGTGACCTGAGATCGTCTATTGGCAAAAAATGAATAAAAAACTAGTAGTTATTGTTGAGTAACATGTAATTTGTTATATAACTTGCTTGATGTGGTCACGTTGTACTGCAATAAAGGTGGGCGAGCGTGTAGTGTGAATTACGGTAAAGAGCCGGAGCCTCTAGTTCGGCCTTCCTTCCCTCAACACCAGGCTGGCAGCGGCTCCTGATTCATTCAGACCAAACACACAGGAGAGACGACGGACGCTCTTTAGAACCGGGCTAAACAACCGACTGGGCGTCCAAACTCAGGACAGCAGCCGTCCCACCAAGAGGCAGAACAAGTGAACTCGCCATGGCGGACGTTAGTGAGGTTTTGATGTCAGTTTTGTCCACAATTCGCGTCCCAAAGCCCGGGGACCGTGTCCACAAAGACGAATGCGCCCTGTCATTTTCCTCACCGGTGAGCGTCCTTCTTTTATATATCTATAAAAAATACTACCTCGGCTAACCAGAAGAACACTTTAGTTTTTTCTACTGTTTTCGTTTATTTTTTTTAGTGTGACAAGGGAAAAAAACCCAAGTGCTTTCCTACTTTAAACAAAATTTCCTTGATTTTTGGCTAACTAGCATGCTAGCATGACGCTAAGCTAGTAACGCTCTATGATTGAAAGTTAGCTGCGCTAGCTATGTAGCTAACTGTTTCAACTGTCAAAGTAGCAAACAAGCGAACTTTTTTAAATACTTAAGGCTAAAAACAAACTGAATTTAATATAAATTTGCTCATTATGTCCCATTCTTAAAACGCTGTTTTTCCTTTTTTCCTTTTTTTTTTTTTAGCTTAATTTGTAACATTAGCCGCTAAGTAGTAACGCTCAGCAGATTGACAGGAGCCACAGTAACGGGTGCTTTGTCATCAAGATGCATTGATGTTCTCCAGCTTTAGGTTCTCGTGTTGTGATTTGCTGTTGTGAGCCATGCATGTTGCTCTGACGACTGGTACGTGTTGTTTCTTTACAGGAGAGTGAAGGAGGCCTGTACGTGTGCATGAACAGCTTTCTGGGTTTTGGCAGTCAGTACGTGGATAGACACCATGCCCGGACTGGTCAGAGGGCTTACTTGCACATTACCAGGACTCGCAAGACTAAGGTAGACTTTATTATAATAAAGTAATGTCATTTGCTTGTTGTCATACCATGACATCCGCATGGTTTTTTTTTTCTCACAGAAGGAGGATGAAAATAACGCTGGCTCTGGACATCCACCTAAGAAAAAGCCCACTAGACTAGCCATAGGTGAGTTTTCCTGAGGGGACGTATGGTGGCTTGAGAAAGTTGGCACAGCTTCTCACAACTCCACCAGTGGACATAAGGGGGATGAGTTGGAGGTAAAATAACTTTCTGGAAGTATAGTGGTGCCTAATGAAGAAATCACTACATGGTATTGGTGTCAGTTTTTGGGGCGGTGGTGCAATGCAGGTGTTTTTCCAAAAAAAGGGGGGGGGGGTGCAAAGTTTACTGACTGGT
This sequence comes from Fundulus diaphanus, assembly GCA_037039145.1. Lineage (NCBI taxonomy): Eukaryota > Metazoa > Chordata > Actinopteri > Cyprinodontiformes > Fundulidae > Fundulus > Fundulus diaphanus. Next base: position 38,323,960 of record CM073130.1, read on the forward strand.
TTAAACATTAAATACATATAAAGGAACTGTTGTTGCTCATGAGGAGGTGGATCCTTTTTGCCCTGTTCCTTTATTCATTTGCTATTTTGGTCCCTTTCCTTCCAGATGTCAGTGAGGATGAAAAGGATCGTTCTGCTCCGGGTCTCCTCATACATACTCTGACAGCCGATAAATTAAAAGTAATCTAGCGAATCAAAGCTGCAATAAGATACTTCACCAGACGTTTAACAGTCGTAATTGGGAATAAGTGTACATGCCTGTATCTTGTATGTGTTGCTCCTTTTGAACTTTATCCCAAGTTTTTCTATGACAGTGGTCTCAAGCTCAAATCCTCAGGGTTCAATGTCCTGCGGCTTAAACGTGTGTCTTCTGCCCTACACATTGGATTAAATGGCTAATTTGGCTCACTAGTAGAGCTCTGCTAATCAGTTAATATTTGAGTTGGGTTTGTCAACACACAGATGGATAAAACTTGCAGGAAACTTACCTGCAATGACTGGACTTTAAGACCACTGCTGTATGGTGTTTAGATCAGAGGAACATCAGGACAAAGGCTACAGTTTACTAGGGCTGAACGATTTTGGAAAATAATCTAATTGTGATTTTTTTATTTTTTTTTATCTTAAGTTTACGATTGCGATTTAAAGCAATTCTTTTTTTTTTTTTTTTTTTTTCAGTTTAATTTATCATGCCTTTTTAAACGTATAAAAACAACAAATCAATCTGTTTCATCGCTGTGCAGATTAGGTGCTAAAAGAGCCACTGCGTTTCAACTCGGAGCAGAAATGATTGCCTTCTGACTACGATACATTTCAACCAAAATTGCTATTTGATTTTTACTTTTCTCTGCATTAACCACAAGCAACAAAAATGGCCTCTAGATAAAGATGTTTGTAAACAAGGACTATTTAAAACAAGAACTTTATATGTTTTTATTAATCAGAATACTATTCAAGAGAACAGCTTTTTATTGATTTGGACATTAATCCTTGTTGAACATAAAATGCAACCAACAAGTCTATGTATTAAACTGATTGACCAGAACTTAATGCTATGGTGAGATTCTTGAAAGTTTCTGGTAAAACAGTATGATTATATAAACTCTAAAACAAGTAATAAAATTAGATTATCTCACTGCTGCAACTGTCTTCCCTTCCATGTGGAGGCAAACCCACTTTAAAAATGTTACGACACCTAAAGGATGCGTCTGATTCACTAATTGTTACATAGCCAAAAATTGCACACCTCTGCGATTTGGAAATGTCATTTTTTTTTAAAAAAAAAATTGCGATTATATTGCAAATGTGATTAATTGTGCAGTCCTACAGCTTACCCACTTTGATGTAGCCCGTAGTACATTTTTAGGTTAGGATTAGGAATGATGTTTTGCTATAAAAAGCGGCCATTGGCTGCCTTTTAGTGGATTATTTTACAGATAAGTTTTCTTCTGGATACTTAATTTACTCCACGCTGCTCCTTGTGATTCTGACTGCAATATTATTGCTTGTGTAGTTTATGTATTTTTTTTTTTTTTGTCACGAGGGGGTGACATTTTTCTAAAACTTATTGTAATAAATCGTATTGTCATTTGAGGACCTTTTTTCAACTAATATAACGGCATAATAACACAAGTATATACCTTTGACCAACCGGGTGAGAGAAATTAGAGGTGTTGTCATTTGGTTGAAATCTAAAAAACTCGCACCCTGCAGCGTTCGTGTTTGGCTTTTCAAACTAGCTAACATGAGGCTCTCATGTTAGCTTTGAATATGTGCCTACCTGACACCAGCAGGGCTTCCCCCACCGTATTATAAACCTGACTGGCTTTACTCGTCACCTGCAAGGCTAAGAGTGATTTCTTTATTTTAAATGCCTCGGTGTTTGAGAGCAACATAAATGGGTCGGTGAAGTTCCCGTCTGGAAGAAAACCTCCCGGTCAACTAAGATAACACGCTAGCTGTAATTAGCTTGACACACACTACGGTACCCGGTTAAAGACTGCACCTGTCCTTCACTGAGGAAACGAGAAAGCAGGCGTGCAGACACTGATGCAGCGTACTGAAACCTTTAGTTATCCCGTCTCAGGGAGAGGAGACGGAAACACAAGGGAAATAAGCAAGCAAGCATACGCAAATTATCATGTTTTAATTAATCATGTGACTAGAATTTATCGTGCGATTGATTATTGATTATCGCGACAGGACCAGCCACATGGCTGCAGAAAGATTAGTGTTGCAGAGTTTGAACGAGTATTCATTTCCCAGGCATTTGTACAGCTTCAGATGGCCACTAGAAGAAATGTTTTTTTGCAGATATTGCTAAAACAAACTAAAGGCCAAACTTTAGGTAAGGCTCTAAATGAGGAATGTAGTTTTTCCACTTGTTGAATGGGTAGATATTGTAATGTATGTAATGTTAAAGTTTTTTAAACAAGAATGGCAGAGAGTGTCGGTAGAACAGCCCATCAAGCAGCTACTTTCATACTGACAGCACGACTCGGCACCAGCGCTCGAGCATAATCATTCCCTCCAAGGTGTCCGTGTCTACAGAGCGAAAACCTTTGACTGCCATAGACACCTGTCAGCTCTACATCACTGGTTAGGACCATCATTGTTTCTCTTTTTTCCCCAGGGATTGAAGGAGGTTTTGATGTGGAACAGGAGCTATATGAAGAGGATGTAAAGGTGGTCATTTTACCAGACAAACAGGAAGTGACTTCAGAGGACCTTGCCACAATGCCTGATGTTGTCAGAGAGCGGGTAACTGTTTGTATTGTATTGGAAATTACATCGTTACGCCTTCACAGCTACAACTACTACTAATGTCTTATTGTACACATTACATGTTTTGAGCTTCTATTCTCTTAAAATAGGAACATTGAGTCCATTATTCATCCAATAATATATTTTTTTGTTCTAAGCTTCATCGTGTTTAGCAATTAAGTAACTGAGAACTGTCAACATCGGCTGTTCCTAATGTCTTTGTGCTTCCTCTGCTGTACCTTTAGGTGTCTCTGTCTATGACGGGCATCATGGCAGCCGACTCAGTGTCTCACACCTTACAAGTTCAACAGTGGGACGGAGAGGTGAGGCAGGAGTCGAAGCATGCTGCTGACCTTAAACAGCTTGACAATGGAGTCAAGATCCCCCCAAGGTGAATTCACAGCTGTTGGTTTAATAAAATGAATCTTTTACGTATTTCAAGTTGTGCATTTTAAAAACACTACCACTTAAAATAACTTATCGATTAGCTTTTCTTCAAATCGAACCCCGCCCGACGCGCTGGCTCTCCAGCACACTCGCTTAGCAAAAAAACAGGTGACAGCTTTCTGCAATGTGGTTGTTGGTAAAACGATGTATTTTGTCATTGCAACACAAAAACAGATTTGAGAAATTCGAAACATAACGGGGCACAAAAAAATAATTTTCCTTATCCTAACTAGGGCTAATGTTAGCAATAGCTTTATTATTGAAGACTGATGCTCACAGACTGGTATCACAGAAGTCACACGTTCACTAAACTGGTGAAAATTAAGGAATTAAGTTACCTGTAAATCCAACCAAACTGGATTAAATTGGAGGAGTAGGTGTTTGTGATGACTGTGAGCATAGGATCCACTTTTCAAGGCTTTCCTAGTAGAAAAAAGAGATGGAGACTGGCTAACTTTGACCTGCAGATGCTGCGTTTTTGGCTTCAAACTTGCTAAAAATGTTAGGTGTTCCAGTGCAACAGCTAATCTGAAGCCTTGTTATAGGTTAGCATGCTAATGAGCTGCCACAGGAAGATTTTCCTGAAACCTTTGCATCAATGGTCTTAAAAATCGTCTTGGTCTCCCCTCCCTCATTGTCTGTGTGTTTTTAGTTTGCCTCAGGCTGGATAATCTTGACTTCAACACTAGCTACTATGTGGTGTAGATGGACGTAAGAGTAGCAAACTTGTGCTCTTTAATAGGGCTGTACGATTATCTCACTGCTGCAACTCTCTTCCCATCCATGTGGAGACAAATCCACTTTAAACATATTATTGAGACCTAAAGGACGCGTCTGATCCATTAATTGTTACATAGCCAAAAACTTCAGACATGCAATTTGGAAATTGCGTTTTTTAAAATTTCGATTATTTTGCAAATGCGATTAATTGTCCAGCCTTATACTTTACTTAGTCTTCAGTTATTTCATACCAAATACCCTAACCAACTATTTTGTTTCTTGTAGGCGTCTAAAACAGCCTTTATTACATTTAGTCTTTAAGAAGTTTTGATTAATTTTTTTGTTTTTGTTACGAGACGTGAGGGTTTGATCTTCTGTGTGCGCTCCACAGTGGCTGGCGGTGTGAGGTGTGCGACCTGCAGGAGAATATCTGGATGAACCTCACAGATGGTAAAGTGCTGTGTGGCCGCAGGTACTTTGATGGCTCTGGGGGCAACAACCACGCCCTTCTCCATTTCCAGGAGACAGGGTACCCGCTTGCTGTCAAACTGGGTACAATCACTCCTGATGGTGCTGGTAAGCAGAGGACACAGTCATGATGGTGGAAGTTATTGATGGGGAGCATATAATCAGTGTTTTATGGATGATGTTTACTTTGAATGTCTCTAATTGTATAAACAAGGGATGCAACAAATGGTACATTTTCTCACCATCTAAACAATCATTCATTTACCCAGTTAATGTATAATTTCTGTGGATTCACCCCCTGAGAGAATAGAAAAGGCAGTTTAATGCTTTATTGGCTTGTAAACTACCTCCGATCAGGTCAAGCATCAACTCTGCAGTAAGTCACGTTCAAGATAAACTGAATTATAACTGGATTAGATCTCAACATTAATGTTGTGGTATCGCTTAGCGTAATTATTGGGAGGGGCCATATCATATTTCAGGTTCTGTGTATTCACAGCCTACCAACCAGGGTTATATCTGGCTAGTTGGATGCTCTGTCGCTGCCTTATTTATAGATAATAAAGGTCATAGAAAATGGTGAAAAATGTAATGATGGGGGGGCAAAAGTCAACATGTGGGTTAATCATGATCACCATCGCAGTATTTTAGGATTAGTATCACAATGACGTGTTTTCCTGATTCCATGTAGTCCTAGCAAAAACATTAACAATACAGATAAAAAAACGGATTTACTCACCGCTGAAGACTATTGATCGGTTCTGTCTCCGAGTGCTTCAGCATGTTGTTCCTCAAAGGTTTGCTCCACCAAGCTAAAGTCCCAATATGTATTAAGTCCGTGTACCATACCAATCCAAAGTCTCTAAAAAGGTTTTTTTTATTTTTTATTTTTTTAGGTGCTTGTTATGTGTTACAGTGGCTCTGCTGCATTCAGCTTTCTGGCCCACTTCAGAGCTTTTAGGCAACGAGGAATCCTCTCTATGTGAATCTCCTTAACTTCCTTTTGTGCATTGCAGTTTTAAAAAGATTTGTGGTTTTACATGATGGCAGTAATACTTTTCAAAATTTTTTACTAAATAGATCAGTCGTGACTTTTTCCAGGTTTTTCTTTTGAATAAAGTCTAAACATTTCCCCCACATTCCCAACGTTTACTTTATCTCTCGCGCCTCCTCTGTGGCACCTATTTTTTATTTATTTTTTATCTTCTGTGCTGCTGTGTCTGTAGCTCTGTTGTTGGATCGGCGACTGTGGCGCCCACTAGTGGTAGGATGTCTTAAGCAGCCTCGTAAGCCAAATTTTAGCTCTTAAATGAAAAGCAAGAAAATATCTGAGATGACTCTTAACTCAGAAATTTGTTAGTTGGACACATGTAAGTCAAGGCACCGCTGCATAGCCATGGGTCAGGTCAGCTTGTGTAGACTCTATGCATTTCTATGCAACTACTCTACCCCCTGAGACACAGTGCAGCTGTCTGTACGTGCAGACAGATGCAGAGAGGACTTTGCCTATCGAGCTGTGTATCGATGTATGAGCGTGTTTGTGTTGTTGTGTGTTAATGAGTGCGTTTGGGTGAATGTGGCACACTTTGAGTGGTCGGTATGACTAGAAAAGGGCTATATAAATCCGTTACATGCAGTGTTCTCAGTTTGCACCTCTGTTCTGTTTGTCCAGATGTGTATTCATATGATGAAGATGACATGGTGCTGGATTCCAAGCTACCAGAGCACCTAGCCCACTTTGGCATCGACATGATGACCATGGAGAAGGTAGGTTCTGTGAGAAATGGACTTCAGAAACAAATGTTGTCCGACCAACAGAGGCGTTCATTTTTCTGTCCGACTTCCAATTACCTAAGTCGGTTTGAGTCGTTGCAGACAGAGCGATTTCATGACCAAAGTGTAACAAATTTAATCAGATAATATACCCGGTTCCTCCTGGTACTCAGTGGGACAGATGGGGCTTGCTTTCCCCCATGAAGTACCCACAAATTTGTGTTTTCATTGATTTTAAATGGATGTACAATTTATCTGCACTGCCAGTAACACAGAAAATATTGAAATCAGTAAATTTACCTGCTTTAAGCCCGTCTGTCGTGTGGTCACGTCTTGTTTTGGTGTTTTACAATTTGAATTTCTACATATTCTATGTTAAATTTGTGTAGCAATACCAAATTAATCTTTTAACACAGTCACATCTCTGTTTTACATTTGGCCACTTTCTCAGATTTCACAGGCACCTGTGTTTTTCTGAATCCCCGCGGCGTTTAATTTCCAGCTGCTTCTCTTATGCAGAGCACAGATTGCACTAATGTCTACGCCTAAGATCTGCGTACCTCTCGCTGTGCGCTGTAATGTTGTTGTTGTCTTGCTGATGTATTTCTTCATGTGGCTAATGATGCTGAACAGACGGTCTGTAGGAGATGTTACAATGTAGCAGCAGGCAGATTCCAGCTCTTTGTGCTGCGATTTTAAAAAAGTTTGACGTTCTGTCCACTTTGTAGAACCGGGTTTGTTAGTTATTTGTACGTCTCTGAACTCTCTGCTTTCAGACTGAGCGGACAATGACGGAGTTGGAAATCGCTGTGAACCAGCGGGTAGGGGAGTGGGAAGTGATCCAGGAGTCTGGGACCACCCTGAAGCCCCTGTTTGGACCCGGTGTGACTGGTATGAAGAACCTGGGAAACAGCTGCTACCTCAATTCTGTCATGCAAGTGCTCTTCACCGTCCCAGACTTCGAGAGCACGTCAGTAACTCCCACCCTCCCTTGTCTTTTCCTGGTTATACTCTCTCAGTACTGAATGGTTGACTGACATGAAATTATCACTTTAAAGATCTTGAATGGTGGATCAGATCCTTTACGGCCTGCTTTAAATTCTTTTAGACACTTGATTTTTTTTTTTCTTCCCTTGGTACTCATCCCATGCAGGTATGTTTCTAACATTGACAAGATCATCAACGAAGCACCGAGTGACCCAACCCAGGACTTCAAAACTCAAGTGTGAGTGTGTTCACTATGTATAACGAAGTAGGGCACCGGGTATCGATTCAGATTTCAACAATCGATTCCGATTCTCAAATTGGATTGCTGGTATTAAAAACCTGAATTACATGACAGTGTAGTTATGCAACACTTTAATACTGGTATTATATCAATATTCAACAGCAAGTTAATAAAGTAGTGGTAGATAACGGCTCTGCCTCTCCTTGAATGTTGCCAATTGCGTTCACACACATATTGTGGGGCAGAAGACCCAAACAGACCAGGGTAGAAAACAGGATAACAGAGAAATCTAAAGCTGCTGTTTGAACATTAACCTGGTGCATTATGAATTTTTTATCCCTCAGAATGGAGTGTGAGCCGGAAATTCAGGGGAAAATACTTTTATTATATTTTTTTAAATCGATCTTTAGGAAATAATATGAAAATCGATTCAGCAGTAGAGAATCGATTTTTATCTTTTTATTTTTTTAAAGCTCCTGAATTGTCTGCAACTATCTTTAAGCAGAGCAGCAAGAAGTAAGAAACAATGTTAGACCAGCTACTTAAGGAACAAGAAAGCGCTTGCTTTTGTAGACCTCTTGGCCATTTAGCAGTTTATGCAAAGCAAATTTCAACAAATATTCTAATGTTTTCATCAATTCTTATTTTTTTTTTTTACATCAGCTTAACAGAAACACCAGAGTTTGGTGTGTGTGCTTTAACTTTAAACAATCGTTCCTCCTTATATATGAGCGCCCGTACTGATGCATGCTGGATGTGCATTGATGTCTGCTTTGTTCCTCAGAGCCAAGCTCGGTTACGGCCTGTTGTCAGGAGAGTACTCCAAGCCTGCTCCAGATCCTGGGGATGAAAATGGGGCCTCTGAACCCAGGGTGAGAAGGAAATCTTAGATTCAAAGATCCCAGATGCTCATTTAGGATTTAGAAAAAAATAAAATAAATTAAGCTCTGACCCAATCAGGTTTTAATAACCGTTTGTGCTTTTCCTGTAGGGCGACCAGATTGGGATTGCACCGCGAATGTTTAAAGCACTTGTTGGGCGGGGCCATCCAGAGTTTTCTACCAATCGACAGCAGGACGCTCAGGAGTTTTTATTGCACTTCATTAACATGGTGGAGGTAAAGCTGCTCTCATTCCTCACCCCCCCCCCCTTTTTAATCCTCAGCTTCCCCGTTAAATGAACCTTTTCTCTCACAGAGGAACTGTCGCTCCGGGCCCAACCCATCTGAAGCCTTCAGGTTTCTGGTCGAGGAGAAGATAGTTTGTCAGCAGTCACAAAAAGCCAAGTACACACAGCGGGTGGATTATATCGTACAGCTGCCCGTGCCCATGGACCAGGCGGCAAATACAGGTGAGGTGCTGATAGGCCTCAATGTCGCTCTTCAATCTTCAGTTTTAAATGCGTCCATCAAATCCAGATGCAGTGTTAGTCATTATTTACTCGACACGGGTCAATATCAAGTCCTTAATTAACCCTTTAAAGCCGACTGAGAAAGTCCCAAGTGCTCTAAATATGACGTTTTAGGTTTTTAAGTAGTTTTATCACTTTTCTGACTCCCAGACGAGCTTCAGGAGGCGGAGCGCCGCCGTGAGGAGGGGGATTCATCAGCACCGACGGTGCGAGCACAAATCCCCTTCTCCGCTTGCATGGCAGCTCTCAGCGAACCCGAGATGCTCACAGACTTCTGGAGCTCGGCCGTGCAAGCCAAGACCTCTGCTACCAAGTATGAAGCGACGCAGCCTCACATAACCTGACAGCGATGAGCTAGAAGAGGGTTTAGCATGTCTTCATCTGTGTCATCTCTTCTCATCTGCCAGAACAACCCGCTTTGCCTCTTTCCCTGACCACCTGGTTATTCAGATTAAGAAGTTCACCTTCGGCCTTGACTGGGTGCCTAAGAAACTGGGTGAGCAAACATGAGCATAAACCCCTTTTCAGCTCAAGTGTGCATATTTTAATTGGTTTTGAAAGTTTTGAGACAGAACAAAAAGGCTCAGCAATAGACGGTGGTGAATGCTTACAATTTCCAGACAACTCCTACTTCTTGTTCCGGTTTCTGGAACTGTTTGCTAATTGGAAGTGGATGTTTTCGGCTAGTTTGCCGTTCGTTTTACAGTCACAACAGCTCGCTTGGGTACGTTTCTGCCTGCGGTGCATTACAGGAAATGCATAGTTTAGTGATGCTGACAGTGGAAAAATAGCGTCATGGGAACTTGGTTGTTTGGATGAATCAGATGTGCAGTAAAAACATCTGTTAGACGTCAGTTATGGTAAAATATTCATAGATCACTAACATGATACTATTTTGGGTTCTAGTTTCTAAGAATATATTTAGTCTTGTAATTTATTTCTTATCTTTTGAAACTATTTTGCACCTTTTTTGGCTTCTACAATTTATTGTAATTAATATCAGTAATTAACAAAGAGAATCTCCTGTTCAAACCAGGGTTTGTATTTATTTCGTATTTAGCCCTCTTTCGACAGATTATAAAGCTTTGCTGCAAGAGAATCTGCTGACTGGGCACAAAAACATGTCAAAGGGTGTGCTCTGTGGAGATGGGACCATAATTTAACTTAGCGGCCTATGTGCGAAATGTTTTCAGTGCCAGAAAATGAACCCCGGGTATTACCCTGAAGAGACCGTCTCGTGGTGAAACGTGGTGTGGGCAGCATCGTGCTTTGTGGACAAAAAAGCTGGTCAGAAGTGATGAGAAGATAAATTAAGCTAAAGACAGGAAATAAAACCCTTTTAATGGCTGTAAAAGCTATAAGACTGGGCTGGTGGTTCATCCTCCACGGACAGATGAACTACAACCCTGAACATGCAGCCACAGCTACAATAGGATAGTTTAGGTCAAAGCGTATTCCTGGGTTAAAATGTCAAAGTCTAGTCCTACGTTCAACCAGGAATCTGTGGAGAGGCCTGAAAAAAATGTTACATGCAAGTTTCTTCTTGTTTTGTTAAAAAAATGAATAAAAATCATCTATCATTACACTTTAAAATAATGTACTGTTTGGAGCTGGTTTGTGACCTAAAATCCCAGTTTGTGTTTGTAATGTGAAAACGTTTGAAGACCTTAACAAGGCACTGCTGTCTTGCAACCAACCGTCTGATTCCCAGTTTCTAAGAGGGGGAGGATTCCCAATCCCCAACTAATCACTTTGCATTGCAACCGTCCACATTTAGAGGAGAATAGGAGCTTGAGTTGTTACATATTTCCACTGAACCTGAAGTATTTATTTCTTAGAGATGAAGTAGTTTAAACTCTTACTGAATTTCTCTGGACAGATGTGAGCATCGACGTTCCCGACACCCTGGATCTCAGCGCGCTGCGTGCCACCGGCCAGCAGCCAGGGGAGGAGCTCCTGCCAGAGGTGGCCCCACCCCCACTCATGACCCCAGATGTGGAGGTCAAAGGTATCCTGGGTTCGCATGGCAACGAGGACGACGACTCTCTCTACTCCCCACTGCTGTGTCAGTCTGTCTGTCATTTCTGCTCTGTTCCCTTCTGCTGCCGCCGCGTATTCGTCCTCACTCGTTTTCCTTCTTTTCCTTTTCTCGTCTTTTCTGTTTTCATGAGTCCGTCCGTTGTCTTTTTAGTTCACTTTCTTTAAAATTATTTCATTTTAAATCAAAAGGAGACTCTTTAAGTTCAGGGTATTCTTGTTTTTTTTTTTTTTACCAATTTATTTATTTATTTTACATCTTTTATTTAGTCGTTAGTTGGAGAAATATAAACTAGCACATAAAATGTTCATTAAATACATCCAAATAATTCAACTGTTTCCTGTCAACTATATCTCAGCTCCAGTCCTCGATGACTCCACTGTGTCCCAGTTGTGTGAAATGGGTTTTCCAGTGGAGGCCTGCAGGAAAGCGGTCTACTACACTGGGAACACTGGAATTGATGCCGCCATGAACTGGATCATGAGCCACATGGACGACCCTGGTGTGTAGAAACTGGGAGTCTTCCAGAGAACATTTCCAAGTTTAACCATTAATCTGCGTCCATGTTTCTGTCTCCTGGTGGTCTGCAGACTTTTCGGCACCCCTCGTATTGCCAGGCAGCAGTTCTGGACCCGGGACCACTCCGACAGAGAGCCTCTCCGAGGAGCATCTGGCAACTATCGTCTCCATGGGCTTCAGTCGAGATCAGGCAACCAAAGCGCTCCGAGCGACGGTAAGAATCACACGGAAACTGACCGCATGTCTTCATTTGGAGACTTTGGCTGGAAGCGTTTATATGTAACCAGATTTAATGCACTCCATTCAGTTTATAAAGGAAAATTAATGTTTCACAACTTTCAGTCTTCACTTTTAAGTAATGTGTTAAACTGCTCAGGAGAAACTTTTCCTGGGTTTCTAGCTGTAATTTTATACCTTTTATGTACACATTTAATAATGAATTGTATTTGTGTAGCGCTTTTCTAGATACTCAGAATCTTTACAAAGGTGCAGCAATAAAAAAAAAGATAATTAGTTGCTTTTGCTGCTATTTCACTGATTTTCAGTCCACATCTTATTCCTGACTATTAACATTAAACATTATATCTAATTATGTTTTGAATTTAATTACGTAAAACAAATATTTTGAAATGGCTTTTTATCAAAAGCAAACCAGAAAGCGCTTCATGGAACAAAACCATAACATAAAATGTTGAACTAACATATAACAAATAGAGAAAACATAAAAGCAGAAATGCACTGACCACCAGGTCAGTTCTGATTTCTGATTTTGTTTCAGGTCCGACTCGCTGATCCTGACTTTAGAACCTATAAAAGAGAAAAATGTTATGCATCTCTGATCAAGGTTACAGTTTAAAATCAGTCAGAAGTTAAAGGGTAACTCACCCCCAAATTGACTTTTTTTGTGCTAATAAAGTGTAAACATGGCTGTGTAATATTGCTGTCTACATTTCCCAGTCCTTATTTTTCCACATTTGTTGAAATCCTGCTTTTGTTTCTAAAACCAGCCGTGTAGCGCCCCCTCATGTTTGACAAATGAACTGCATTTGAAGTTGAAATCAGTATTTTCAAAAGTTACTGAGAGTCACCCAGAAACATTTACGTCAGTAGCTCTGCGGCTGCTGGTTACAAGCAGCTCCGTCTCGTACGCCTCCGTAGCGACTTGGAATATTGAGCTTTGCAATCTTTCTATCGATTTTCAGGTTAACGATTTATTAGCTTAACATTCGGTTAGTTAATTTAGCGTTTATATACCTTGTTCTTGTTGCCCAGACCGCCCAGCCCTCACCCCTGGTCTCTGATCATTTTTCAAATATTAGATGTGGGCAGAGCAAGGATCTGGTACAGAGTTACTCTTTAAAGGAAATACAAAACTCTGCACATTTAAACATGGAAGCATTTGTTCCAACCTTTTATCAGATTTTTTTTATTATTTGAAGGCCGTAAAAATACATGTGGTTGGTTGGTGTCTTGACTGTCCAGAAATGGTGGAAATTCTTAGTTTTTAATGCAGATATTTCGGTATTTTACCTGCAAATCATCGATTAGAGGCGACCGAAGGAAAATTGAGCAATTCCAATATCAGGGGCTGATTGTTGTATTTCTAAACAAAATAACCAGTGCACAATGAAACATGAAAACATTGAAGAAGCAGCCGTAAAACCGCAGTAAAATAGAAAACTCTAAACTTATATATATAATTTTTTTCCCCCATTAAAAACAAATGCAACAGCCATGGCTGTCTACACATTGCATAAAACCTGGCACAGATTAACTGTTTGTTGTTTAAAGGTTATTCGGTATGAACAGCTGAGCTGAATAGTTGCCATATTTTATTGTATAATCCACATTTTGAAAGTTAAGGGGCATAATCGGATAGGGGTGAGGTTATTTATTGATCATTTGCTGAAGCAAAGTCACCAGAAACTCTCTAGAAGCCATTCCTAAGTAAGAGAAAATGCTGAGAAAATGACAGAAGAACAGGACCGGTGTTGTGTGGCAAAGGATCAGAGGTGTAGATCTTAATATGATGGTTCAAAATAGGGCTGGACGATAATTCAATAACAATATAAATCGATCGATAGACGTGTGGCGCGATAGGAAAAAATAGGGTCGATAAAAGTTCGATAGAAACAGTTTTCCTTCCTTCCTTTCAGCCTATCATATTAGTTGATGCTACAGTCACTACTTCCTCTCAACCAATCGTAATCGCGGACCCAGGCACGTCGTCACAAAGCGCCGCCCTCTGAAACCACAACACAGAGCACGTGAATATGTCGCAGCAAGGAGCGGCGGAGGAAACGGTCCCAAAACGGGGTTTTACTAGTTCGCCAGCCTGACAGAAATAAACCAGTGATTTGTAAAACTTGCAAGGAACCGGTAAAAACAGAGTCTGGTAACGCAACCAACTTGTTTCATCACGTAGCCGCTCAGCCACTCACACCCGCAGCAGCGCGAGCTGTGTCATACCCGCGCGACTCCGCGGATATGCTGCTGCTGTTCTCTGCAGCTGAAAAACCTGGCTTCAAACAATTACTCGCCACTCTTGATCCGCGATATGAAGTTCCGGGATCAAGTTTTTCTCTAACAGCGCTCCCTAAATTGTGCAACTAGTGCAGGGAATCAGTGCAAAATGAGCTGCAATCTGTGTCCTTACACGCCACAACCTCGGACCTCAGCCCTGCCTCAGCCTCTCAATTATGAAACCTGAGAAGTAACTAGTGTACTATTCCCACCTAAATAGGCTATTTTATTTATTTATTTGGTATATTTATTATGGTAATTTTACTGGTTACTATAGTTTATTCTTTGTCATTATTTAATAACATAACTCAGGTCTCTTAAGTTATTTTATTTATTTATTTTAAATTCTGTTATGGTTAAAAAAAGTTGGTTAAATAAAGATTTAATTGAAATTCTGTGTTTTTGTTCTTTATTAAAATTAAATCATTTAGCAATATCATAAAATGTCCAGGCAGAGCTGCACATAAAATATGGTTTTAAATATTTTCAATAATTATCGATATCGATCAATATGGATTTTTTTTTTTTATCGATAAGCTTTTTTTCTATATCGTCCAGCCCTAGTTCAAAACCCAAGTTTCAATGGAGAATAATGGAAATTGTGCAGCAATGAGTCTCTCAGTTAACAATGAAACACAGGAGGATCTGTCAGGGCTTTAGATCTGCATTTGGAAGTGGTCTGCATTTACAAAGCGTTTGGATAACAAACATGTTTGCAGTTTTTGGGTTGAGGTTGAGATTTTGACCTTCTTAGACATCTTAATATTCAAGAGGCTTTGTAATACTTTTTACTTAACACATCTGTTGCAGAGTAATGTCCTGGACCGCGCAGTAGACTGGATCTTCTCTCACCTGGACGACCTGGAATCCATGGACGTGTCTGAAGGTGGGCGCTCAGCGGCAGAGAGCGAGGGCGGAAGGGATCCCCCACCTGGCCCTCGCGTCAGAGACGGACCAGGAAGTGAGTTCATGAGCGAGTGGCGATCACATTTACCCGTCATCTCACACCCCGTGCACTTAAACTATCGCACAGAAGTTATAACTGGACGTTTGCTTTCTTCCTGTTTAGAGTACGAGTTGTTTGCTTTCATCAGTCACATGGGGACGAGCACCATGTGTGGCCACTATGTCTGTCACATCAAGAAGGACCAACAGTAAGTTGTTTATGCATGTTTCCAACTTTCAAAGGTTGTTTTATACGACTAAACGTCAGGTATTAATGGGCCCATTTGGATATAATGTGGTGCACATGCAGAACAGCGATGATGTGATTCGTTCTCCAAGGAGCTGGGCAGCCAATAAAGGCTTCAGAGGACCTCAATGGCAGCGCCATGAATGGAGAGTTATGTTTATCAGGCTATTGTCAAAGCATCTGTCAGTAAAAACAACAAATATAGGTCTCTATTTACCAATCCTGGTTGTTGACCCTACACACCAAAGCCACTGAGGACAGACAGCGAGTGTTTTATGTTGAGGTAATCTTCTATTCGATCATTGAGATTCGATTATACATCCAGGTCTTTGAGCCTTAAACAGATCTACCCTCCAGGTGATAAAGGAGGCCAGACACAGAGTACGGCCCAGGATGCAGTCCCAGTGCCTCATGGCCAAAGAGCAAAGTTGCATCTAGCTTCAGCATGATGATGCTCAGTTGTCTTATTGTGCAGCTGCTTGGGATTTAGGGGGAACTCTTCACAGCATGGTGACACAATGCGTGTCGTTGCCCTCAAACACCCGTAGGTGTTTGACTGTGACAGCTGTGAAGCACACATACTGGGTACCTGCCAGATACGACAGTCGGCTTCATGCGAATCCAAAGCCTGGTAATGCTGTGTGACTTCCTCTGGGTCAGTGGATCCTTAATTAACGCTTTTTCCTGATTACTGGACACTTTCGACAACGGCCTCTAAAAAGGCACTCGACTTATAATCCTGCCGCTGTTGTCGTGTAGCAGCGTCTTCCAAATTAAATAGTTTACTAAATTATGTTCTAGTCTGACTCCCATCTGGCTTAACTGTTTTTAAGTGTTTTCTCGTGGTATCTTTACATTAACCATTAGATAAAATTCTGCTGCATCTCGATAAATTTGAATATCAGTGACAATTTCATTCAATTTTACTTAATATCAGTCAGAAATATATCAGTCTGTGTGTAATGAACAAATAAAATGTAAAAGTTTCACTGTTTGAATGGCATTACTGACATTTTTTATGTTTTCACGATATTCTAATTATGACCAGCACCTGTATACTGTGCAGTACATGGACAAACTTTTAATTAGGTGGACATTATTATTAAAAACATTTTTAAATGTAAAACCATTTTTGAGAAAGAATTAGTTTTTTTCATAGCTGTAATTCTTAATTATGTAAATATCTCAAGTATTCACTGTAAATATTTGTCTTTGGCATAAATCTATACATGTTGTATTTTTTTTAATGAATTAGCCTCAAATAAATGAACTTGTCAATCATACTAAAATTATTTAAGATGCATCAGTTCTGAGCTTCTTTTGTAAATATTTTTTAATTTCCTCCACCGGGTTAACAATCCTGGTAAAACTTGAGAATTATGTCAATATTAAGGCGGTACAGCAGGGGGCGCCATAGTTCACATAAAAAATAAATCCTCTTATTCACTTGCAGGATTTAAGTTTTTTATCTGCCTACACACATAAGTGCTTAAAAACTGTTTCATTTGTGGTTTTCTGTACTTGCAAACGCATCAGATGATCGTATTTTCCAAAATGATTCATTTGGTGATGAACAGATTGTTTTATGAGTCTGTTTTTTTTTCCACAGATGGGTCATCTTCAATGATCAGAAGGTCTGTGCTTCAGAGAAACCTCCCAAAGACCTGGGCTACCTGTATTTCTACCGTAGAGTGGCCGACTGAGGCGGAGCAGCGTTTCGCTTCAGGAGGAGAAGAAGAAGACGACGACGACGCCATCAAACCACCAACAACAGCAAGCTCTTACCAATGCTCTGGCACGCTTCACAACTGACAAACATGTAAATAAGGAAGTCTTTCAGATTGCTTATAAACAGTTAAATAAATTGGTGCAAATGTACAGATAAGTGTTGTTAGGGGGGGGGGGGGGGGTGTTGCTGTTTCTCTGTATCCACTGATAAATAACCACAGGCCTGTGTGAGCATCGACTCAGGTTGTCACCAGAGCAACTTTGAATTAAAGCCAGAACTAATCCAGACCTGATAAAAGCACGAGATCCAGGGTCTGCTCTGAAAAAAAAAAATGGTCTCATGATTCGGAAAACTTGCTTGATGGAACAAACACTCCAAACATCGACTGACTTCGGACCGCTGAGCTCATGATTGACAAGTTTACGCAAGAGCTAATCTTTCCCGACTATTGATCTCCACTGCCATCAGTAGTCACTGCCCGTATTCGTTAAAACATGTCGCTCTTCAGGCCCGCCTCCTCGTTTGACTGGGAAATCGCACCGCTCTAGTTAGACTCAACCTCCCCTACCTGTTTAAGTGCTACAAACACTCGTAGGGAGAAAAAAATAAAGTTATAAGAGTAAAAACACCAAATCAACATGTTTTCCTTAAGCGTTCGGTGAGGGTGATTCTTGGGTGACTCGTGTTTTATTTTGTTATTTTCAAAACGAATGCTTTGTTACTTCTGCTGTGAAAAATAAAGGTTTTTCCTCTCCGTCGATCTTGTTCTTCGGTTTGTTGCATCTCCAGCTCGTTTATTGCTTGCTTCCCTGGGAAGTCAGAACATTTTCTCATTTCCCCTTTATGAAAGTGGGGAAACATTTTTGTTAAAAATAAAGCAATAATTTTAAGTGGTGTTTTTAGGCTCCCTGAGCTCTTTGAGAACAGTTTAGCGAATACCAGGCCTCGTTTGTGAGAAAACGGAGGCATAAGTAGCAAACCCACAGAAAGCTGGGGTTTAGATTGGCCCACAGCAGCTTTCCAAGTGCTGCTTTCTCTTCAGAGCTCTTCCGCCTTCTTCACTTTCTGCATCCCTGCACACTTGTTTCGATGAACTGAGTTACTGAGAGGATGAAACGAGGGTTTTGAGCCTCAGCAACGGCATTAAAGACAAAACAAAGTTGGATTTAAGGTGAGATCTCAATCGAAATTGTTTAATTTGTTTTGTATACTTTAATTTTTAAGTGTTTCTCGATGCGCTTTTGTTCGGTTACAGACTGAGTGAGGAATGAGCAATTTGAATAATGTTTTGTTTGTACGGCAAAATATAAAATGCCTAAATTGTAGTTTTAGTTTTTTCTTGTCTTTGCATTAATTACCAGTTTATTGTTGGCTTATTAAAGACTTCATTACTGTAGCAAATATTCTTCAGGTTTTTAATGTTTTTCAGCATTAACTGGCCAGATTATAATTCTATCCAAATTAATTGCTATAAAGCGAGACTTTTTGTTGCGTTGCAGTTTCCCAAAGTATGTCTTCATGCTAAGCCCGCTGAAACCTTTTGTCAAATTTAAGAAGTCCGATTAGTGCTTCGATACATTTTTTTTTTTGACAACTTTAATGCATAGACGTATGTTGAAAGTAAAATAATTTATCAATTAAAATGGAGGATTTGATGACCTTTCCGTACCGGATGCAACTTTAAAATGCATTGTAGAGCAATTTTAAAAGCACACACCACATGCGTTTTATAAAAATATGTCTAAGCAGTATATTTTCAGACCATTTCTACATTTTTAAGAAAAGCCAGCATGTGTCACATGTTTTAATGTACAAAAGAAATAGAGAAAGGAAGGAAGTAGAGAGGAGCTTGGTGGTTAGAGCTCACATGCTTGGTAAGGTGCTCAGAAACAGTAGCTGCATGTTGGTAAAATAGAAAAAAGGGTTTGCTTTCACACCCTGAACTAGGGCGTCACCATATTAAAACAATACAGATACTAAGAAAGATGCTTGATTCCATTTTCTATACCACAGCAACATGTTTTTGAAGGCAGGATTATTTCAGGTTAAGAGCAAAAAATAAATATTCACAAAATGACAAATATAACTATAATTTTCTTCATTATGGCAAAACCAATAAGTTGGGGAAACATTTCTATGGAGGTCTGAAATTAATGGAATTTAAAATAAAAGCAAAGTATAACTTACCCAAGGACTAAACAAACACATTTAAATTGTACCATTCAGTTTAAAAATGAGAATTTCAATTTTTGTTTTTTCTTTTACTTGTTTTTTATGGCTCTTATTTCCCCCTTGAATTTTCTTACAGATCAGTCCCCGCCTACTTTGTGCTCGCCCTTGGCCCCAAAAGCAACCATAGAGGGCTGAGCAGATGGTAAACGGAGCAGATTGTCTGAGTTGATCGCGCGGCAAACACACGTTGAGCAAGCGTGCATGCTAATCTCCCTGTCAGTATAGTATAGAAGTATAGTTATGGTGAGAACGGATCTGCACACAGATCCTTGAACTTCCTTCTGCTTGACTAATAGTAGCTGACCCAACAAAGGACAACCTACCTTATTTGCACAAAGAGCCAGAAATGCATATGGAAAAGTAAAAATGGAGAGAGAAGAATTTAAAGATATGACATGAAAATATAAGGATAAGTAAACTCAAGGGGGAAATAAGGCATCTATGCTACCATTCAAAAGTTTGGTCATTCAATGGCTTTTCCTCATTTTTATGACTTTCTATATTTCAGATACATAGTGACAACATCAAAACTATGACCAAAAAGTACTTGGAATTATGTATCAAGCAGAACTGTGTATAACTAAAAGAAAAACGTGAAAAAAACTGTCAAATTAAAATCATATGCTTAAATATGTTGGAAATAAATAGAGAAGAAATATGAAGGTCAATTAAATTGTAAAACATGAAAAGTAACTGGGATATTTAAAAAAAATTGTATTATTTCTCTTTTTTAAATCATATATTTCTGTTAGTTTTGGTCCTCCATACTTTCAGGTTCTGGATTATATAATTTAAGTGTCACTTCCCTGTTTGGAAAAACAGGGATAATAACCAGATAGTGTGTTAATATCCTGTATGGCATTATGTACCTTTGTTTTAATCAGTTATTTAATTAAAAAAAAATGTATCTTTAGGTGTGTGCTTCCAGTTGCCTGTGAATTTCCTGATGAAGCAAACAACTTTTACTACTGAGGACATTACTCTGTGTCGTAGCGCTTTTAGCATGTAGCGTCGTTCAGCATTTAGTTTGTCGAGTCCGTCTGGAAACTTCCTTCAAACACTTTTGTGTTCATGTTGTCGACAAAGAATGTCGCATATTCCCTTCTGGTTGTTCTCATGTTAGCAAAGTTTCAAACTCTCAACAGCAGACCACTATTATGGGGAAGCTGCAGGATTGATTACATCGAGGCATTAATTAGTAAATTTTGGACTGCTGCATTTATGTTCTTTTCTTTTCATTATTTGCTTTAAGATCCAGCGGCCAGAATGAAGACAGTCATCCTGTTTGGGTTGGGTGAGTCGGTTTATAGCGCAGGTTTCAAATCCTCTGAAGCTTAAACCAGCAGTGTTTAACTTTAAATTTGATTTGATTCTCTTTAGTGCTTGGAGCGCTCTCTGCTGCAGGCAAAGTTTTCTTTGCAGAGGTTGGGCAGAAAGTCACCTTACAGTGTGGCGTTAATAGGTTCAATTCTAGACTGGAATGGAGTCGTGGTAATCAAGCAATTTTCAAAATAATGGGGAAAAGCGGTTACACTTCCAAAGGTACAAAATTAACCACATCAAAAGACTTTGATAATACACATTTTTGAATTTGTGTATTATCAAAGATATAATTCTGCAATGTGTATGTTCCCTGTACTAGGAAATAGTCCAATTGCATCAAGGGCACAGAGACGACGAGAAACAGACCTGGAAATATCCAATGTACAGGAATCAGATTTTGGGGAGTTCACTTGTAAAGTGGATCAAACACCCCATAAACACACGCTGGTCATTGTGTCAGGTAAGTAGCAGATCCAAGAAAAAAACAACAACCTGTTAGTAGCAGCACACAAGACTACATTAATATGTTAAAAGTAGAACTTTTGAATGAATGGCACATTGAAGGATGAACAGAGTGGGAATATCACACTTGTTTCTCTTTTTAAACAAGTCAGTTTTAGAGGGGGAAAAGTTTGCAATGGTTGTACCTAATAGCATTTCATTGATAGGTAGTGACCACAGCACTGTTATAAACTGAAGATTGCGTTAGAGCATAATTTCTAAATAAGAGCAGAAGCCAAAGAAAAGTTCAGCAATGCAATATTAAAATTTTTCTGCCATGTGAAAGTCTTTAAGTCTTTATATTTTTTTCCAAACACACTAGTTGAAAGGTTTTCCTTTTGTTTCTGTGCCTTACAAATATCTGCTGCAAAATAACATTCTAGTGTCTTGTTCTCACACGTTTGGATTTCCATTTGTGCTCGAACATCTCATCCTCCTGGCTTTTGGTGTTTAGCAGCCCGTCGTGATTCTTATTTACACAGAAAATAATTGATACCAGAATGTTTTTGGGGTAGGCTACTGATAATACAGATTGTTTAAGTATCAACAGTGGTACAGGGGTTTAAGCATCTAACTTTCATCCCTAGATGGTTAGGCATTCATTGAGTATAGTAAGTATAAAAAAGGATTTAAAATGGAAAAACAAGAGTACTCTGTCCATAGTAGTACAGCGTGTGTTTTACACCCTTTATCCCAATACATACGCCCTATACAAGACAGGGCTGCATTATAAGTATTAAACCAACCCCATAGATACTCCAGGGCTTGGTGTTTTACAAGATACGCTTAATTTATTTATGTTTGGAATAGATTAGAAAGACCTTCATAGTCCCACTGTGGGGAAATTCGAGTGTAACAGGGACAAAAACAAGTAGACAGGAGACAGAAGACTTACAAGATTATATATTATGAACGTTTTAAAATTTAAGCTGCACAGCAGAAGAGAAAGAACATATCAGAAAGGAAAAAAATACAAAATAATTTATTCCTAAATAATGAGGCATATTCAGACATATTCATATTCAAAAATGAGAAATTTTAAAGCTAGATAAGAAAGAGAGCAGCCGATTTACAGAAACAAAACAAAACAGGAAAGATGAAACGTGTTTTTACATCCATTACCATATAAAACAAGACAACAGCAGCTTTAACGTGAGTTTTCTCATTGCTCTGATCCTCACTGCATCTTCTTTTCTCTTTTTTTGGGCAGGTTGCAGGAAAAAGAGACCTGCAACCTGCCCAACCATAAAGGCGTCTGCCCTACCCATCAATCAGTGGTCCGCTCCGATCAGCACCTGGCGCTCACAGAGCGGGGCCGTGGTACACCATCACACCAGAGTTGCAAAATGGTTAAAAAAAACTTGTTTTATTATTATTTTGTTTACGTTTCAGCTTGGATTTTATTTACTGCGCAGCCTAGCTTTGCTGTGCTGCGCACAGTTTTTCAGTGAAATCAGCACTCCAGTGTATTATATAGCTCAGTGTATTATACTCTGGAGTGCTGATTTTGCCGAAAAACTGAAGTCACTGGCCACCATCTTGCTACTCCCTAATCCCCCAGAATCCCATAGGATTTGGTTGCAACAACAAGCAGTTTTCCGGCTGTGTGAAAACGTTTCATAGTTAATTCTACAGTCAGTGGATGTACTAACACTATCAACTACTAGGAAATTAGGTGCTGAAATATTTTACATGTTATTCATATTAAATATATATATGTATATATACAAGTATGTGTGTATG
The DNA here is from genome assembly GCA_037039145.1 of Fundulus diaphanus. NCBI lineage: Eukaryota > Metazoa > Chordata > Actinopteri > Cyprinodontiformes > Fundulidae > Fundulus > Fundulus diaphanus. Next base: position 38,346,568 of record CM073130.1, read on the forward strand.
TATATATGTATATATATATACAGGCAGATGACCGTTCATACTGAGCCCGGTTCTGCCGGAGGTTTTTTTTCCCCGTTAATGGGTGGTTTTTCTTCCCACTGTCGCTTCATGCTTGCTCAGTATGAGGGATTGCAGCAAAGCCATGTACAATGCAGACGACTCTCCCTGTGGCTCTACGGTTCCCCAGGAGTGAATGCTGCTTGTCAAGACTTTGATGCAATCAACTGGTTTCCTTATATAGGACATTTTGACCAATCTGTATAATCTGACCCAATCTGTATAATATGATTGAACTTGATTTTGTAAAGTGCCTTGAGATGACATGTTTCATGATTTGGCGCTATATAAATAAAATTGAATTGAATTGAATTGAATGTATATATATGTATACATATATGTAAATATATGTTTTGTATATTGTTATCTATATATTTATAAATGTTATATATATATATATATATATATATATATATATATATATATATATATATATATATTTGAATAAATAAAATGCAAAATATTTCAGCACATGACTTTCTCAGTACTTGATATTTTTAGAACATAACATAAAAGTATATGGCATTTGACATTTTAAAAGTTTTAAGCCCCCCCTGAACATGAGAAAATCATCGTATTCCCTAGTTACTGGGGGGAAATAGGGAGTACAAATATGGCGGCTGGTGGCTTCAAAGCGACTCGTTCTAACAGCGGGCTAAGAGCAATCCAGTGTATAATATAGCTCAGTGGTAGTGACACGTAACCTGACTTCCGCCAGCTGTATGTACAGGTGGCGGAAGTCAGGTTACGTGACACGCGCATCGACACAGGTTTTGCTCTATGAGCTCGACGCATGTGCCGACGCATCGGTGTTGCCCGACGGTCCATCACTACTAAGAGGTTATCTCATCCTCACTTCTCTCATGACAACATACGCACGAGTCCTATCATGAAGTGGAAAAAAAGTTCATTGTGCGACTTGAGTAACGTGCAGTAACGGGGTGTCTGCAATGATAACGCCGTTATAGTGACAGTCAAAGCAATTAGTTAGACTACTCGTTACTGAAAAAAGTAACGGCGTTAGTAACGTCGTTTATTTAAACGCAGTTATTCCCATCACTGCTAATGTTACCCTGGATTGTAAAGTCAGCAGTCCGGGCGACAGCATTAAAGGCTCGTGGCGCTCATCCAATGGTTCAGAGCACCGATCTCAGAAAGTTGAGCTGAAACCTGTTGCTCCCTCACAACAAGGGACTTGGCAGTGCACAGAGTCCCATGAAGGGGATAAATTCAGCAAAGATTTTGCCATTGTTGTAATATGTAGGATATTTTCATTAAAATATAAACCTCATAGTGATGATTTCATGAGAAATTCAACCCGTGACCAGAAGCAAACAAATGTTTTTTTTTTGTTTTTTTGTTTCAGCTCCATTTCCAAAACCAATAACTCCTGCAATTAAAAGAAATCCTGATTCTCCAAATTCAAGGAATGGTAAAAACTCAACCTGTACAGATCACTCATTTAAAACCTTTATAACCTTTATATACATATATTCATATATGTATATATATATATATATATATATATATATATATATATATATATATATATATATATATTTTTTTTTTTTTCTGTCATTTTAATCCGCCTCTCACTGTGGTCGGGTCTCGTTGCTCGGCCAGGCGGTGCCAGCGACTGGACCTGGGGCGTGCAACTTCTGGGCCTGAGCTGGTGGATTTGGGTTGCGATCGGAGCGGCGGGCCTGGTCGTTATCATCCTGATGGTCGTCGTGTACAAGAGGACCAAAAGGAGGAAGGTACACGTGGGAAATCGGTCTGATGATTTGCCTCTGGCGGGTGAAACGAGAGGAATGAGAGGATTAAATCTGTGCATTTGCTTCTTTCTACAGAAGAGATTCATAAGGATGAAGAAGGCCCCACCCCCACTCATGACCCCAGATGTGGAGGTCAAAGGTATCCTGGGTTCGCATGGCAACGAGGACGACGACTCTCTCTACTCCCCACTGCTGTGTCAGTCTGTCTGTCATTTCTGCTCTGTTCCCTTCTGCTGCCGCCGCGTATTCGTCCTCACTCGTTTTCCTTCTTTTCCTTTTCTCGTCTTTTCTGTTTTCATGAGTCCGTCCGTTGTCTTTTTAGTTCACTTCCTTTAAAATGATTTCATTTTAAATCAAAAGGAGACTCTTTAAGTTCAGGGTATTCTTTTTTTTTTTTTTTTTTTTACCTATTTATTTATTTATTTTACATCTTTTATTTAGTCGTTAGTTGGAGAAATATAAACTAGCACATAAAATGTTCATTAAATACATCCAAGTAATTCAACTGTTTCCTGTCAACTGTATCTCAGCTCCAGTCCTCGATGACTCCACTGTGTCCCAGTTGTGTGAAATGGGTTTTCCAGTGGAGGCCTGCAGGAAAGCGGTCTACTACACTGGGAACACTGGAATTGATGCCGCCATGAACTGGATCATGAGCCACATGGACGACCCTGGTGTGTAGAAACTGGGAGTCTTCCAGAGAACATTTCCAAGTTTAACCATTAATCTGCGTCCATGTTTCTGTCTCCTGGTGGTCTGCAGACTTTTCGGCACCCCTCGTATTGCCAGGCAGCAGTTCTGGACCCGGGACCACTCCGACAGAGAGCCTCTCTGAGGAGCATCTGGCAACTATCGTCTCCATGGGCTTCAGTCGAGATCAGGCAACCAAAGCGCTCCGAGCGACGGTAAGAATCACACGGAAACTGACCGCATGTCTTCATTTGGAGACATTGGCTTGAAGCATTGATACGTGGCCAGATTTAATGCACATAAAGGAAAATTAATGTTTAACAGCTTTCAGTCTTTACTTTCTAGTAATGTGTTAAACTGCTCAGGAGAAACTTTTCCTGAGTTTCTAGCTGTAATTTTATACCTTTATGTACACATTTAATAATAAATAGTATTTTGTGGCGCTTTTCTAGATACTCAGACTCTTTACAAAGGTACAGCAATAAAAAAAAGGACTCATTTTCAGTCCACACATCTTATACCTGACTACATTGTATATATTTTATTGTTTTGAATTTAAATGGTAAATGGCTTGTACTTGTATAGCACTTTAACTAGTCTTGATGACCTCCAAAGCGCTTTACATGAGATCACAAATTTACCGCAGCGGTAGTGGGATTGTTTCATACTCGAGCAGAGGCTGTTTTGTGCTCGAGGAAAACTTATAAATGATATTTTGAGTGCAAGGTTGGCGAACAGTTTGCAAAACAATTTTTTTTGTGTGAAACATATCTTTTTGTGTGCAAAACAAGTTTTATTTGTGTGCAAAACTTTTTTTTTGTGTGCAACGTTTTGGCAGAAATTTGTCTCCATACATGTTGCCTTCGAAGAACGCAGCTCTCACTGTCATACAGTGTAGACATTTAAATATGTTTAAATATTTGATTTTCTCTGTACTTAACTGTGCACTCCCACAGTTTTGATCACGCAATGGATTCGTTTGTAATCTTTCGTGACCTGCAGTTCTTCATTGAATCCATTTGCAGGATGAACTCCCTAACCTCTGCGACACCGATACCCTTTATTAGATTGTGTTTTGTCTCTTGGGCGTGTATTTATTTTTTCTACCTATTTTGTTCCAACTAAACAATAAATTAAATTTTTACATAACCTTTTTAGTGTTGGCTCTAAATGTTACTTCCCCCCCTTCCCCTGAGTTGGGTCATAACAGAAGAGAAGATGGATGACATTTCACCTGTTTTACACACTGCTTTCCCTGATCTGGTATTTTTCTGACTAGGCCAAACGTATACATCTTAGAGATGATAAATGAAGAAACTTCTGCATCGTCTTTGTTCATAGAGGCTCAACAACCACCAAGTTGGTGTACAGATTGATAACAGTAAGGACATAGGTGTTTCTCAGAGATTTCTCTGGTAATGGCCCAATCTGGGCCAATCCAAGAACCTCCCAAGGTTCCTTGACCTGCAACACAATAAAATAACAAATAATATAAAAATATCATGGAAATATTTACTTATGGGCTATTTTGCTTATACAAACGGTGTTTGTGTTTCAGTCTATTAATTAAAAATAACATTGATTGAATGTAGAACTGGTGACACAGTTTTCATAGGATAATTATTATTAATAGCAGTCTGTCTTCTGGAGTAGTCCCTGTAAATCTTAAACATGCAGTTGTGCAGCCTCTATTAAAAAAACCTGGGCTGGATCCTACTGTTCTGTCAAATTTTAGGCCTATTTTGTAGATTGCCCTTTGTTTCTAAAATCTTAGAGAAGATTGTTTATTTTATATTGTTTTGGATTTTTTAAATGAAACAAAATGTTCTTGAGATTTTCCAATCCGGCTTTAAAACATTGCACAGCATAGAATCAGCGCTTTTAAGAGTTTTTAATGACATTCTTTTAGCTACTGACTCTGGACACTGTGTTGTCCTTGTACTTTTAGACTTGACTGCAGTATTTGATACAGTGGACCATGAAATCCTGATTGCTCGTTTGGAGCAGTGGGTGGGCATCAGTGGCTCAGCACTGGAATGGTTCATGTCCTATCTGTCGCATCGGACTTTCTGTATCAGCCTTGATGACTCGGTGTCCTCCACTGCTCCTCTCTCATGTGGGGTCCCACAGGGCTCTGTGCTTAGCCCTCTTTTATTTTCTCTTTATCTTCTCCCACTCGGCTCCATTTTCAGGAAACATGGCATTTCCTTTCACTGTTATGCGGATGACAGCCAAATCTATGTCCCCATCAAAAAGTCTGATTCCTACACTGTTGACCCGCTGCTGTTTACACGACATTAAAGCTTGGATGTCCTTAAATTTTCTGAATTTTTATGAAGAAAAGACAGAAGTCATGGTCTTTGGTGGCTCGTCTGTGACCCCCCCCCCCCCCCCCCCCCAGTTGATCTGGGTTCTTTAGCACAATATTGCAAACCAATTGTAAAAGATCTTGGGGTAAAAGTGGACTCAGACCTTAAATTTGACAGCCAGATAAGGGCTGTAGTGAAATTGAGCTTTTTCCAGTTAATGCAGCTGGCAAAGATCAAACCAGTCCTTCAGAGACAGCATTTTGAGACAGTAATCCATGCCTTTGTGACCACTCGGCTGGATTATTGTAATGCACTTTATATGGGGATTAGCAGGTCCTCAATTGCTCGTCTTCAGCTGGTACAAAATGCTGCCGCACGTCTTATAACTGGCACACGCAAGTATGAGCATATTTCGCCTATTTTAGCTTCACTCCACTGGCTACCCATCCATTTTAGGATTTATTTTAAAATTCTTTTATTTACTTTTAAAGCCTTAAATGGCCTTGCCCCACTTTACCTCTCTGAGCTGCTGCACCCCTACACCCCAAGCTGATCTCTCAGGTTAGGTGACCAGCTGCTCCTGACAGTGCCTAAAGCAAGGGTTAAGCTCAGAGGGGATCGAGCTTTTTCCGTTGCAGCTCCAAAACTTTGGAATGGGTTGCCACTGCACATTAGACAGGCAACTTCTCTGTCTCATTTTAAAACTCTTCTTAAAACACACCTCTTTTCTTTGGCTTTTGACACCACGTAGAGCGTTGATTTTATGTATATACATGCATATTCTTATTCTGAGCGGGCAGCGCTTTTACTTCCGTCCGTTTTCTTCCGCTTATCCGGGGTCGGGTCGCGGGGGTACCAGCTTCAGCTTCGGAGCTGGCCCAGACGTCCCTCTCCCCAGCCACTTGGGCCAGCTCCTCTGGAGGAATCCCAAGGCGTTCCCAGGCCAGCCGAGAGACATAGTCCCTCCAGCGTGTCCTGGGTCTTCCCCTGGGCCTCCTCCCGGTGGGACGTGCCCGGAACACCTCACCAGGGAGGCGTCCAGGAGGCATCCTAACCAGATGCCCGAGCCACCTCAACTGGCTCCTCTCGACGTGGAGGAGCAGCGGCTCTACTCTGAGTCCTCCCCGGATGACTGAGCTCCTCACCCTATCTCTAAGGGAGAGCCCAGACACACTAAGGAGAAAACCCATTTCAGCCGCTTGTATCCGGGATCTCGTTCTTTCGGTCACGACCCAAAACTCGTGACCATAGATGAGGGTAGGAACGTAGATCGACCGGTAAATCGAGAGCTTCACCTTTTGGCTCAGCTCTCTCTTCACCACAACGGATCGGTACAGCGCCCGCTTCACAGCAGACGCTGCACCAATCCGCCTGTCGATCTCCCGCTCCATCTTCCCCTCATTCGTGAACAAGACCCCAAGATACTTGAACTCCTCCACTAGGGGCAGCACATCCTCCCCAACCCGGAGAAGGCACTCTACCCTTTTCCGGTTCAAGACCATGGTCTCGGGCGTTTTTACTTATTTTTATTTATTTTATCTCTTTGTGCAGCACTTTGGAAACCTTGTGTTTGTTTAAACCGTGCTATATAAATAATGTGGATTGGATTGGATAATTAGGTTGGCAGCGGTGACAATGCTTGACTTGAAAGGAAAATTTGTTGTTTGGTAATGCAGGCTGATGAACAATGAAATCAGAAAAATTCAACATATAGCTTATACTATGTGTCTATGAAATTTTTTATGGTAAAAGTCTTGAAAGTTAAAGGTGATGGTTAAGGAAGGCTTGAGCCATAATTCATTTGTTTAACATTACCCAGTCATTAAAATCCTTTGTGATGGTGAGCCAATATTATTATTATTATTACTACTACTACTACTACTACTACTACTACTACTACTACTACTACTACTACTACTACTACTACTACTACTAATAATAATAATAATAACAGAAATGCATATTTTATTTTAACATTTTAAATAAATATTTTTACTTTGACTGTAAGGTACCTGCCAGAATAAAAAATGAATAAAATAACAACATAATCATCTTAAATGTGTAATATATTCTAGATTGGACTTGAAATTGAAAACACTGCTTTCCAAGGGACAAAAGAAATCGTATTATTCTTATTTAAATATTACATTGAAAAATTGTTAAACTTATAGACTAAATAAATATATAACAAATACATTATTATATATTATAATAAATACAATATTAATTTACGATGTAAATTTTTTTTTACCTCTGAATAAAAATGGTGGACACATCCTTTTTATTATTTTATAATTTTTTTCTGGAATAAAAATCCACATCTTTGGTAAATATCCCCTTTTCAATGAAGAACTGCAGGTCACAAAAGATTACAAACAAATCCATTGCGTGATCAAAACTGTGGGAGTGCACAGTTAAGTAAAGAGAAAATCAAATATTTAAACAAATTTAAATGTCTACACTGTATCACAGTGAGAGCTGCGTTCTTCGAAGGCAACATGGCAGTAGGCCGTATTTCCGGTTGGTACAGACTGACCGAGCAGGCAGCGCCCCCCGGCTGTCTGATCAAGGGTACTACCCACAAGTCACAGATAATTTTTACCGTTGGGGCGTTTGTGTCAAAACTCAAAATAAAGGCGTAACTTGTAAAGTTGAATTGTGACTCACAGCAGCAGATTCGTGCAGTTGTACTCGTTGATTTGTATTTGTGTTAAGGAAAAAAAATATAAAAAATTTTTTTTGAAGATTTTAATACACGTGTTTGAATTTGTTTTGCACCATTTGTTTTAGATCAACTGTAGCAGAACTGAATGACAGACATTTATGATGTGCAACTCACAGAACACAATTTGTGTACTTGTACTCAAGAATTTGAAGAGGTGTAACTTTATTTTGTACTTGTGACAGATTTAAAAAAATCTACAATTACAAAACACCAAAGTTACAATGCACAAATAGTTTTGCAACAATAGTTCTGGACCATTTGGAGCAAAACTGAGAATGTAAGAGGTTTTTGATGTGCAACTCACAGAACACAATTTGTGTACTTGTACTTAAAATTTGAACAGGTGTAAAAAAAAATTGTACTTTTTTTTTTTATTCTACAAATACAAAATTTAGAATTTAACTCCCTCTACAATTTCAAATTCACGCTTACAATGCACAAATCATATTGGAACAAGAATACCTTCATAAAATCCTGCTTTTGTTTCTAAAACCAGCTGTGTAGCGCACCCTCATGTTTGACGAATGAACTGCATATGAAGTAGAAGTCAGTATTTGTATTGACTCAAAAGTTACTGAGAGTCACCCAGCTCTCAGTAACTTTGAGCTTTGCAATCTTTCTATCGATTTTCAGGTTAACGATTAATTAGCTTAACATTCGGTTAGTTAATAGAAAACACTAAACTTATATATATATATATATATATATATATATATATATATATATATATATATATATATATATATATATATATAAATAATGAATAAAAAATATATATATTTTTTTTTAGTAAAAACAAATGCAATAGCCATGGCTGTCTACACATTGCATAAAACCTGTTGTTTAAAGGTTATTCGGTATGAACAGCTGAGCTGAATAGTTGCCATATTTTATTGTATAATCCACATTTGGAAAGTTAAGGAGCATAATCGGATAGGGGTGAGGTTATTTATTGATCATTTGCTAAAGCAAAGTCACCAGAAACTCTCTAAAAGCCATTTGTAAGTAAGAGAAAATGCTGAGAAAATGACAGAAGAACAGGACCGGTGTTGTGTGGCAAAGGATCAGAGGTGTAGATCTTAATATGATGGTTCAAAACCCAAGTTTCAATGGAGAATAATGGAAATTGTGCAGCAATGAGTGTCTCAGTTCAACAATGACACACAGAGGAGGACTTTAGCTTTATGTAAACTATCGCACAGAAGTTATAACTGGACGTTTGCTTTCTTCCTGTTTAGAATACGAATTGTTTGCTTTCATCAGTCACATGGGGACGAGCACCATGTGTGGCCACTATGTCTGTCACATCAAGAAGGACCAACAGTAAGTTGTTTATGCATGTTTCCAACTTTCAAAGGTTGTTTTATACGACTAAACGTCAGGTATTAATGGGCCCATTTGGATATAATGTGGTGCATATGCAGAACAGCGATGATGTGATTCGTTCTCCAAGGAGGTGGGTAGCCAAAAAAGGCTTCAGAGGACCTCAATGGCAGCGCCATGAATGGAGAGTTATGTTTATCAGGCTATTGTCAAAGCATCTGTCAGTAAAAACAACGAATATACGTCTCTATTTACCAATCTTGGTTGTAGACCCTACACACAGACGGCGAATGTTTTCTGTTGAGGTAATCTTCTATTCGATCATTGAGATTCGATTATACATCCGGGTCTTAAACAGATCTACCCTCCAGGTGATAAAGGAGGCCAGACACAGAGTACGGCCCAGGATGCAGTCCCAGTGCCTCATGGCCATAGAGCAAAGTTGCATCTAGCTTCAGCATGATGATGCTCAGTTGTCTTATTGTGCAGCTGCTTGGGATTTAGGGTGAACTCTTCACAGCATGGTGACACAATGCGTGTCGTTGCCCTCAAACACCCGTAGGTGTTTGACTGTGACAGCTGTGAAGCACACTTACTGGGTACCTGCCAGATACGACAGTCGGCTTCATGCAAATCCAAAGCCTGGTAATGCTGTGTGACTTCCTCTGGGTCAGTGGATCCTTAATTAACGCTTTTTCCTGATTACTGGACACTTTCGACAACGGCCTCTAAAAAGGCACTCGACTTATAATCCTGCCGCTGTTGTCGTCCTGAGTGTAGCAGCGTCTTCCAAATTAAATAGTTTACTAAATGATGTTCTAGTCTGACTCCCATCTGGCTTAACTGTTTTTAAGTGTTTTCTCGTGGTATCTTTAGATGAACCATTAGATAAAATACAGCTCAATCTCGATAAATTTGAATATCAGTGACAATTTCATTTGTCACTAAATCTATTAAGTGAAACTCACATTTTAATGTGTAATATGTTGCAAAATTGGGTCTAACAAGGTAATTAGTAAACTGGAAAGAGATAGTTTGGATACGCGCTTCCAAAAACAGAAAAACGTGTCCAACAGTTGGCAGAAAAAAATTATTTCAACTGCATATACATTTATAAGGATATTCACAAATAAACATTTGCACACAGCATGATGCTAAAGGAGCTGGCTGTTCAGAGAGCCACATCCAAACATGTTAATGGAAAGTTGAGTGGATGGAAAAAGTGAGATAAAACGGGATGCAAAGCAATTGGTATAACCACACTAGAGAGGATTGTGGAGCAAAACCCATCCAAGAGTTTGATGGACATTCACGAGGCGTGACCTGCAGGTGGCGTAATGGTTTCAAGAACCGCCGCACACAGACGATCCAGGACTGAAGTCTGCTGTTAAAACAGCAACATTTTTTTTCCTTTTCAGTTATTCCATCTACCATTATATTCAGTCATTACACACATGAGCTGCATGAGTCGCTGTCCAGCTGACTCGCCAGTGACAGGAAGTGACGCATTGGAAGTCTCGCACGGAAAAGCGTCACTCATTGTCTCCGTATTTCCGTTGAAAATAAGGTGGATACTAGCGAGCATAAAGTAAAACTTGATCCATTCCCGTAAATTTGACATTTTAGTTCCCGAGTAGATGACGCACATGCTTCTTCTTCGTCTTAAATGAGTCAGACTAAAAGCATACTAGTGCCACCATCTGGATAAGTTATCATGTTTTTACAAGATAATTATCACGTTTATACAAGATAATTATCATGTTTATACAAGATAATTATCACGTTTATACAAGATAATTATCATGTTTATACAAGATAAGATCACGTTTATACAAGATAATTATCATGTTTATACAAGATAAGCAACAAAAAAAAAAAATTTGTCCAGTGACAGCAATACGCTTCCGTACACAGACTGATATATTTCAAGTGTTTATTTCTTTTCATTTTGATGATTATAATTGACAACTAATGAAAACTCCCCAAATCTTTGTGTAATGAACAAATACAGTTTACAAGTTTCACTTTTTCAATGGAATTACTGACATTTTTTTTATGTTTTCATGATATTCTAATTATATGACCAGCACCTGTATACTGTGCAGTGCATGGACAAACTTTTAATTAGGTGGACATTATTATCTAAAACATTTTTTTAATGTAAAACTATTTTTGAGAAAGAATTCGTTTTTTTGATAGCTGTAATTCTTAATTATGTAAATTAACTCAGGTATTCACTTTAAATATTTGTCTGTTTGGGATAATTTTATACAAGTTATATTTTTTTTAATGAATTAGCCTGCTCAAATAAAGTAACTTGTTAATCGTATTAAAACTATTTAAGATGCATCATTACTGAGATTCTTGTGTAAATATTTTTTAATTTTCTCGTCAGGGTTCAAATTTGAGAATTATGTCAATAATAAGGTGGTACAGCAGGGGGCGCCATAGTTCACATTAAAAAATAAATCCTCTGAATCACTTTAGATTTAGTTTTTATTTTATTTTATATATTTTTTTTTATCTGCCTACACACATAATTTCTTAAAACTGTTTCATTTGTGGTTTTCTGTACTTGCAAACGCATCAGCTGATCGTATTTTCCAAAATGATTCATTTGGTGATGAACAGATTGTTTTATGAGTCTGTTTTTTTTCCACAGATGGGTCATCTTCAATGATCAGAAGGTCTGTGCTTCAGAGAAACCTCCCAAAGACCTGGGCTACCTGTATTTCTACCGTAGAGTGGCCGACTGAGGCGGAGCAGCGTTTCGCTTCAGGAGGAGGAGAAGAAGAAGACGACGCCATCAAACCACAAACAACAGCAAGCTCTTACCAATGCTCTGGCACGCTTCACAACTGACAAACATGTAAATAAGGAAGTCTTTCAGATTGCTTATAAACAGTTAAATAAATTGGTGCAAATGTACAGATAAGTGTTGTTAGGGGGGGGGGGGGGGGTGTTGCTGTTTCTCTGTATCCACTGATAAATAACCACAGGCCTGTGTGAGCATCGACTCAGGTTGTCACCAGAGCAACTTTGAATTAAAGCCAGAACTAATCCAGACCTGATAAAAGCACGAGATCCGAGGTCTGCTCTGAAAAAAAAAAATGGTCTCATGATTCGGAAAACTTGCTTGATGGAACAAACACTCCAAACATCGACTGACTTCGGACCGCTGAGCTCATGATTGACAAGTTTACGCAAGAGCTAATCTTTCCCGACTATTGATCTCCACTGCCATCAGTAGTCACTGCCCGTATTCGTTAAAACATGTCGCTCTTCAGGCCCGCCTCCTCGTTTGACTGGGAAATCGCACCGCTCTAGTTAGACTCAACCTCCCCTACCTGTTTAAGTGCTACAAACACTCGTAGGGAGAAAAAAAAAAAGTTATATGAGTAAAAACACCAAATCAACATGTTTTCCTTAAGCGTTCGGTGAGGGTGATTCTTGGGTGACTCGTGTTTTATTTTGTTATTTTCAAAACGAATGCTTTGTTACTTCTGCTGTGAAAAATAAAGGTTTTTCCTCTCCGTCGATCTTGTTCTTCGGTTTGTTGCAACTCCAGCTCGTTTATTGCTTGCTTCCCTGGGAAGTTGGAACATTTTCTCATTTCCCCTTTATGAAAGTGGGGAAACATTTTTGTTAAAAATAAAGCAATAATTTTAAGTGGTGTTTTTAGGCTCCCTGAACTCTTTGAGAACAGTTTAGCGAATACCAGGCCTCGTTTGTGAGAAAACGGAGGCATAAGTAGCAAACCCACAGAAAGCTGGGGTTTAGATTGGCCCACAGCAGCTTTCCAAGTGCTGCTTTCTCTTCAGAGCTCTTCCGCCTTCTTCACTTTCTGCATCCCTGCACACTTGTTTCGATGAACTGAGTTACTGAGAGGATGAAGCGACGGTTTTAAGCCTCAACAACGGCATTAAAGACAAAACAAAGTTGGATTTAAGGTGAGATCTCAATCGAAATTGTTTCAATGTTTTGTATACTTTAATTTTTAAGTGTTTCTCGATGCGCTTTTGTTCGGTTACAGACTGAGTGAGGAATGAGCAATTTGAATAATGTTTTGTTTGTACGGCAAAATATAAAATGCCTAAATTGTAGTTTTAGTTTTTTCTTGTCTTTGCATTAATTACCAGTTTATTGTTGGCTTATTAAAGACTTCATTACTGTAGCAAATATTCTTCAGGTTTTTAATGTTTTTCAGCATTAACTGGCCAGATTATAATTCTATCCAAATTAATTGCTATAAAACGAGGCTTTTTGTTGCGTTGAAGTTTCCCAAAGTATGTCTGCATGCTAAGCCCGCTGAAACCTTTTGTCAAATTTAAGAAGTCCGATTAGTGCTTCGATACATTTTTTTTTTTTTGACAACTTTAATGCATAGACGTAGACCTTTCCGTACCGGATGCAACTTTAAAATGCATTGTAGAGCAATTTTAAAAGCACACACCACATGCGTTTTATAAAAATATGTCTAAGCAGTATATTTTCAGACCATTTCTACATTTTTAAGAAAAGCCAGCATGTGTCACATGTTTTAATGTACAAAAGAAATAGAGAAAGGAAGGAAGTAGTGAGGAGCTTGGTGGTTAGGGCTCACATGCTTGGTAAGGTGCTCAGAAACAGTAGCTGCATGTTGGTAAAATAGAAAAAAGGGTTTGCTTTCACACCCTGAACTAGGGCGTCACCATATTAAAACAATACAGATACTAAGAAAGATGCTTGATTCCATTTTCTATACCACAGCAACGTGTTTTTGAAGGCAGGATTATTTCTGGTTAAGAGCAAAAAATTTATATTCACGATATGACAAATGTAACTATAATTCTTCAATATGGAAAAACCAATAAGTTGGGGAAATATTTCTATGGAGGACTGATAATAGAATTGAAAACAAAAGCAGTAATGTATAACTTTCCCAAGGACTAAAGAAATACACTGAATGAACTATTCAGTTTAAAAAATTAGAATTTAAATTTTTGTTTTTTTCTTTTACTTATAGATGCTTTTATGGCTCTTATTTCCCCCTTGAATTTTCTTACAGATCTGTCCCCGCCTACTTTGTGCTCGCCCTTGGCCCCAAAAGCAACCATAGAGGGCTGAGCAGATGGTAAACGGAGCAGATTGTCTGAGTTGATCGCGCGGCAAACACACGTTGAGCAAGCGTGCATGCTAATCTCCCTGTCAGTATAGTATAGAAGTATAGTTATGGTGAGAACAGAAATGCACACAGATCCTTGAACTGCTTAACCAATAGTAGCTGACCAAACAAAGGACAACCTAAATAATTTGCATAATGAGCCAGAAATGCATAGGGAAAGTAAAAAGGGAGATAGAAGAATTTAAAGAGATGACATGAAAATAAAAGGATAAGTAAACTCAAGGGGGAAATAAGGCATCTACGCTACCATTCAAAAGTTTGGTCATTCAATGGCTTTTTCTCATTTTTATGACTTTCCATATTGCAGATACATAGAGAAGACATCAAAACTATAACTCAAAAGTATATACAGTTATGTATCAAACAGAATTGTGTATTACTAAAAGAAAACTGCAAAAAACTAAAACTAAAATCATATGCTTAAATATGTTGGAAATAAATAGGGAAGAAATATTAAGGTTGATTAAACTGTAAAACATTAGAAGTACCTTGGATCTTTAGAAAAAATTATTCGCATTACTTCTCTTTTTTAAATTAACTGGTGCATTTTAAGTATATTGGCTTATTTATTGGAATCTCTCTCTCTCTCTCTCTCTCTCTCTCTCTCTCTCTCTATATATATATATATATATATATATATATATGTATATATATATATATGTATATATATATATATGTATATATATATATGTGTATATATCTATATGTATATATATATTTCTGTCAGTTTTAGTCCTCCATACTTTCAGGTTCTGGATTATATAATTTAAGTGTCACTTCCCTGTTTGGAAAAACAGGGATAATAACCAGTCCTGTATGGCATTATTGTACCTTTGCTTTAATCAGTTATTTAATTTTAAATTTTCATCTGTAGGTGTGTGCTTCCAGTTGCCTGTGAGTTTCCTGATGAAGCAAACAACTTTTACTACTGAGGACATTACTCTTTGTCGTAGCTTTCTTAGCATGTAGCGTCGTTCAGCATTTAGTTTGTCTTGTGCGTCTGGAAACTTCCTCCAAGCACTTTTGTGTTCATGTTGTCGACAAAGAATGCCGCATATTTCCTTCTGGTTGTTCTCATGTTAGCAAAGTTTCAAACTTCCAGCGGCAGACCACTATTATGGGGAAGCTGCAGGATTGATTACATCGTGGCATCGATTAGTTTAACAACACTAAGTTCTGAACTACTGCATTTATGTTCTTTTCTTTTCATTATTTGCTTCAAGATCCAGCGGCCAGAATGAAGACAGTCATCCTGTTTGGGTTGGGTGAGTCGGTTTATAGCGCAGGTTTCAAATCCTCTGAAGCTTAAACCAGCAGTGTTTAACTTTAAATTTGATTTGATTCTCTTTAGTGCTTGGAGCGCTCTCTGCTGCAGGCAAAGTTTTCTTTGCAGAGGTTGGGCAGAAAGTCACCTTACAGTGTGGCGTTAATAGCTTCAATTCTAGACTGGAATGGAGTCGTGGTAATCAAGCAATTTTCAAAATAATGGGGAAAAGCGGTTACACTTCCAAAGGTACAAAATTAACCACATCAAAAGACTTTGACACATTGTTGAATATGTATATTATTAAAGACATAACTGTGCAACGTTTATGTTCCCTGTACTAGGAAATAATCCAGTTGCATCAAGGGCACAGAGACGAGGAGAAACAGACCTGGAAATATCCAATGTACAGGAATCAGATTTTGGGGAGTTCACTTGTAAAGTGGATAGTACACCCTATAAACACACGCTGGTCATTGTGTCAGGTAAGTAGCAGATCCAAGAAAAAAACAACAACCTGTTAGTAGCAGCACACAAGACTACATTAATATGTTAAAAGTAGAACTTTTGAATGAATGGTACATTGAAGGATGAACAAAGAGGGAATATCACACTTGTTTCTCTTTTTAAAAAAGTCAGTTTTAGAGGGGGAAAAGTTTGCAATGGTTGTACCTAATAGCATTTCATTGATAGGTAGTGACCACAGCACTGTTATAAACTGAAGATTGCATTAGAGAACAATTTCAGAATAAGAGCAGAAGCCAAAGAAACGTTCAGCAATGCAATATTTTAATTTCTCTGTCATGTGAAAGTCTTTAAGTCTATATTTTTTACAAACACAGTAGTTGAAAGTTTCTGTGCCTTACAAATATCTGCTGCAAAATAACATTCTAGCGTCTTGTTCTCACACGTTTGGATTTCCATTTGTGCTCGAACATCTCATCCTCCTGGCTTCTGGTGTTTAGCAGCCCTTCATGATGGGTTATTCTTATTTACCCAGCAAATAATTGATACCAGAATGTTTTTGGGGTACTGATAATACAGATTGTTTAAGTGTCAACAGTGGTACAGGGGTTTAAGCATCTAACTTTCAACCCTAGATGGTTAGGCATTCATTGAGTATAGTAAATATAAAAAATGATTTAAAATGAAAAAACAAGAGTACTCTGTCCATAGTAGTGCAGCGTGTTTTTTACACCCTTTATCCCAATACATACGCCCTATACAAGACAGGGCTGCATTATAAGTATTAAACCAACCCCATAGATACTCCAGGGCTAGGCGTTTTACAAGATACGCTTAATTTCTTTATGTTTGGAATAGATTAGAAAGACCTTCATAGTCCCACTGTGGGGAAATTCGAGTGTGACAGGGACAAAAACAAGTAGACAGGAGACAGAAGACTTTCAAGATTACATATTATGAAGGTTTTAAAAGTTAAGCTGCACAGCAGAAGAGGAAGAACATATCAGAAAGAAAAAAATACTGAATAATTATTTCTTCATAAATAATAAGGCATATTCAGACATATTCATATTAACAAACGAGACCTTTTAAAGCTAAATAAGAAAAACAGCAGCCGATTTACAGATTGTAGAAACAATCTACATCTAACAAATCAGGAAAGATGAAACGTGTTTTTACATCCATTAAAATATAAATCAAGACAACACAGCAGATTTAACGTGAGTTTTCTCATTGTTATGATCCTCATTGCATCTTCTTTCTCTTTTTCCAACTCTGTACCAGTCTCGGCTTTTCCCAGCAGTGTTCTCCAGAGTGGCACTGATGCTACCCTGGATTGTAAGGTCAGCAGTCCGGGCGACAGCATTAAAGGCTGGTGGCGGAGACCCGATGGTTCAGAGCACCGATCTCAGAAAGTTGAGCTCAAACCTGTTGCTCCCTCACAACAAGGGACTTGGCAGTGCACAGTGTCCCATGAAGGGGAGGAATTCAGCAAAAATGTTGCCATTGTTGTAAAATGTAGGATATTTTCATTAAAATATAAACCTCATAGTGATGATTTCATGAGAAATTCAACCCGTGACCAGAAGCAAACAAATGTTTTTTTTTCCAGCTCCAGATCCAAAACCAACAACTCCTGCAATTAAAAAAAATCCTGATTCTCCAAATTCAAGTAATGGGAAAAACTCAACCGGTACAGATCACTCATTTGAAACCTTTCCCTTATATATATATATATATATATATATATGCGCCTCTCACTGTGGTCGGGTCTCGTTGCTCGGCCAGGCGGTGCCAGCGACTGGACCTGGGGCGCGCCACTTCTGGGCCTGAGCTGGTGGATTTGGGTTGCGATCGGAGCGGCGGGCCTGGTCGTTATCATCCTGATGGTCGTCGTGGTCGTCGTGTACAAGAGGACCAAAAGGAGGAAGGTAAACGTGGGAAATCGGTCTGATGATTTGCCTCTGGCGGGTGAAACGAGAGGAATAAATCTGTGCGTTTGCTTCTTTCTACAGAAGAGATTTATGAGGATGAAGAAGGCCCAACTCTCACAGATGCCCAAGAAGTACTGCCAGTGTGCGCGGTAAATGCTCCTAACACGCTCCTATCGGCTGAAACATCCCTTCAGCCCTCTCTCCATTAATCTCCTTCTGCTTTTCTAATAGAGTCTGCTCATTTTATACAAAATGACCTTCACTTTCCTCCTCTCCTCCTTTTACCCAGCGCTTCATTATTGCGCCGTAATTAGTGTGAAAACTTCTCTTTGCTCTCTTTATCACAGCCAAACAGCTGCAGCCAAGCCGCACCAAGGACGGCGGAGAGAGAAGCCGTCAGCCCTGCCGCTTCAACCTCTGCTGCAGGAGTGACATGAAAGAGGGGAGGAAGGAGAGATAAAGAGAGATGGAGCTGGCGATAAAGAGAACAGCAGAGAGTGAATGTGGCATGAATGTAAATGAGCGTCTGAATGAGAATATAAGCAAATGTAACGCCGTCAGCACTTTGAGCTTTTCCAGCAAATACTGTTTAGGCGATGATCTTGCTGAACATCCCGTGCTGCCTCTATTTTTATGGGATAAAGATGAACAACCTTCATCTTTATCCCGAATTACCTTGCCCAGACGCTCCGATTCAATCGCGTTTGTTTCTGTTTCTTAAGAATCTGCAAGTTCAAACATCCGGACCGAGGAGCTCCTGCTCATCCACCCGTTTTTCCTTCATTTATGCTGCAGGTTAACAAATGTCTCTTGATGTGTGCATAAACTCGTTCTAAACTTTTCTTTTGTTGTTGGTTGTAAATAAAGATTTTAAACTGTTTTCTCACCCCCCTGTTTCCGATTAATAAATCAGGCGGATACCCAGATGATTCATTTCTATATCCTTGTACCTCAACCGGGAGGCCTCCGTCAGTCCGATAAAATCCCAATATCACACATCAGTACACACGACACGGCCGGCTGAGTGCACATTGTTTTGTTTGTGTCCCCAGCGTGTTCATGCATGATGTTATATAGCAGCTTAATCAATGGAAAACGTCTATATGGAGCCATATACGGAGGGGATATTTACAGTATCTCACAAAACTGAGTACACCCGTCATATTTTTGTAAATATGAGCAGCACAAAAGGTGGGAGACACTCATATAATGTAAATTAGTATACAGGTTGTTTAACAGCTGTATAAATATGCCTCCAAATAACTCAACACAAGGCAATTCTGTATAAACCACTGGCAACAAATGTGAGTACATCCCTTAGTGAAAATTCTCCAAGCTGTGACCAGATTGTCAATATTTATTGTAGCCACCATTATTTTCCAGCACTGCCCTAAGTTTCTAAGGCATGGCGCTCTCTAGAGCAGGGGGGTCACAAAGCTTTCAGTCTGCAATCCCCAAAATAAGACTGGCGACTCCCTTTTAGTGGGTAGGACCCCCACCCCCTTTTTTTGTGTGTGGACATTATGAGAAGTTTTTAACTTTTATTTTAACTTTTATAAGAAACAAGGAATTTGTGACATCTTGTAAAGCTATAGTCTGCTATCAGTTGTACAAAAAAGGAAATACTAAATCTTTTTAACACATCAGCATCAAATCATCTCGCGATCCCCCCCGCCCCCCCCTCCCACTTTGGGAACCCCTGCTCTAGATCTTCTCAGGTTGCCACCTGAGTCCTTTTCCACTCCTCTCCGGCGACATCATGGACCTGGTGGGTGTTGGAGACCTTCTCTCCTCCATCTTCTGTGTGTTGATGCCCCACAGACGCAGTGGTTATTTTGGAGGTGTGTTTGGGGTCCTATAATGGAAGAATAATGCCCTGCAGCCCAGTTTCTGGAGGGAGGGGATCATGTTCTGCTTCAGTCCGTCACAGTACACGAGGAGATTCATGGTTCCCTCACTGATCTGTAGCTCCCCACAGCTGGCAGCTCTCATGCAGCCCTAAACCATGACACTCCCACCACCGTGCTTGACTGTAGGCAAGACACGCTCGTCTTTGAACTCGTCACCTGGTTGCCGCCACATGCGCTCGACACCTTCTGAACCGAACAAGTTCATCTTGGTCTCACCAGACCTGGCTCCAGATGTCCATGTCCTTAGTTTGCCCGTCTTAAGCGGACTGTTTTCAAGCTTGCTTGTGCATCATCTGTAGAAGAGGCTTGTGGGACAACAGCCCTGCAGACCGATTTGATGCAGTGTGCATCTTATGATCTCCACCACCACCCTTCCTACGTCTGCAGCAATGCTGGCAGCATTTATGCGTCTCGTTTCAGAACCCAACCTCAGAATCTGATGCTGAACACGTGTGCTCAGTGGCTTTGGTCGACCACGGCGAAGGCCTGTACCGAATGGAACGTGTCCTGTTAGTCTGGACCGCCGCGCTGCTGCAGCTGCGTTTCACGGTCTTGGCGATCTTCTTACGGCAACGGCCATCTTTATGTGGCGCAGTGATTCTTTTCTTCAGATGAGAGAGTCCTTTGCCGTCAGGAGCCAAATTGAACATCCAGTGTGCGAGAGGGGAGAACAATAACGCACCTGCTCTCCATTCACGCCTGAGGCCTTGTGACACTAACGCGTCACATGATACCAAGGAGGGAAAAAGGCTAATTGGGCACAATTTGGATATTTTCACTTAGATGGGTGCGCTAACTTTTGTTTTCAGCACATTAGACACGTATGGCTCTATCTGGAGTTATTTTTCAGGGACAGTAAATCCCATGAAGAGACGATCGCAATAAAATATTTACTGACACTTTTGTGGGACCCTCTAAATCAAGGATGGTAAATGAAAAATAGCGGGGAGTGAGAAGCTCCCCGAGCTGTCTGAGCGCAGCTTCAAACAGCAGCGTAGCTCTCTTTGTTTGAGCAAACCGGGCCTGTACCGGTTCCGAAGCTCTGAAATTCCCACAACTGGTGCAGTGAGACGCAGGTGTTGACCCCAGCGCAGCTCCACATGCAGCAAAACACCTGTTAAACACACACACACACACACACACACACCAACAACAACAGTGACACACATACTAAAGAGCCGACGAGATAATATCTCACCCAAATTCAAATGTAATCCTGTTTGTTCTTTAGCTAATAACTTCTTCCAGTTGCTGTTGCTGCTGCTTAATTTGTGTTAAATCCTAATGTGAGGGGTCCCTTTTTGGCTCAGAACAGAAAGGATTGGATCACAGAGATGTCTGACTTCCTGTGTGTGTGTGTCTGTGCATGAACGACACGGTGCCACGGCGTACAGGCTGCCGAATGTCAAAGCTGACCTCATTGCTGTACTGACAACATCACAAGTGAGTAACTGCTAAATATTCTCTCTTTACATGCAGCTTTGTTTAGAGGACAGCAGACGATCTAAACAGGTTTTCTGCTGATAAAAGAGCTAAAAGTCAGGAAAGTGATGTGTGATAGGCCTAAAATAAGGTACGAACAAGTGTAGTAGACGCGGCAGGTGATAAACTCCTTCAGCAAGGGGGCTATTAGTGTGAAGGCTTCTGTCTGGTGTAACTCAAGCCTTATTTTGACATTTATTTTATTTATTCTGCTTTGTGCAACAACTGGTTTGATTAGGGATGTATTCAGTAGTGTTTGACCTCAGAAACTAGCCCTATGATTCAAATAATTACAAGGAACGCAAAGAATCACCAACTGTCTGTGTTTATTGTCATTATCTGATAAAACCACGAAAAACAGTCAGAAATTTAGATCCAATTTATTGAGATTTAACTTTTCATAACTGTTTATTGCTGGACTTAACAGAACAAACCTGAAACGGCAACCTTTGCCTCTCTCAAAGTCATTTATGAGTGTTTCTATTTCTTTTTCTTCTTAATGCGTCAACGTCAACTTGAGGATTTCAAAATGTCATATCCTACATGCCGAAAATAGATAAACCTACTCGTCTTTACATTGAAAGATCAGAACTTGTGCAACAGCAGCTGGTAAAGGGTATATTTTGCAACCGTTGGGTAAAGAGGATGCTAAAAGTGTGCTAATCCTGCTCCAGCAGAACGTACACAAAGGTCTTCATGCCAGAGCAAAATGGATTTAAATAAAAGTGCATTAATCCAGGAGAGTGACGCTGTTCTTTGAGGGTTTTGTTGACTTTTAGCTTTAGCTGCTGCTAAAAGGAAACTGGACTACTGTAATAAGTGAAAGTGATGTATATTAAGCATTTAGAGTAGTTAACTGTTGTTTATCTGCATTTGAAAAACACGTTATTTGCAAACTAAATCCTGATCTGGGAAGCACATTTACCGAAGGAAACAGCAGAATATTCATGGATTTTCTGAAAAGCAGTGGGTATTATAACTCACATTATCGTCATAATGACATTTTTTTGACAGAACATGTCCATAATGTCTCCCCTTGGCTCGATGTGCAAGGGCAATAGGATTAGACGTTATATCCAGGGCATATTTTGTGTAATTTATGACACTAATAGGGTTACTGGGTTCTTGCAGCGTTTGCACGAGTGTTACTGATGGGGTTTCATCGTAAACACAGGCGGTTTGGAGCTTCTCCGTGTAGCTCTAGTGAGGGTTTAATAGGAATAAATTTAATAAATCTCATCCCTGTGGAGAGAAGGCATCAGTGCACAGCTCAGGTCAGAGGGTTCATGTGACAAACGGCTGAAACTTTGAGCTGGTAACTGCAGGAGTTTATTGGAAACGCAAAATACGTCCCGGCGTTTACCCAGTCGGACAAAAAGGAAGCAAGAGTTTGAGTTTAAATTCACATCATATCGTTCACAAAGAGACCGATATCGGACTGTTTGGACCCGGATACAAATCTCATCAGACCCTAAAGATTACTGGCACACCTTAAGCTTCTGAGGAAACGTGTTTGGTCAGTGCAACCAACTAATTTCATTTATATGTATTTATATATATATATATATATATATATATATATATATATATATATATATATATATATATATATATATGTAAAGTATGGAAATATTATGTCTTGTAGTGTCTGCGCCGTGTTATATGTTATCTATGAACATCCTGAGCTGGTGCCTGTCTAAAAAAAATACACATGGTGACAATAAAGATTCTTGATATATATATATATATATATATATATATATATATATATATATATATATATATATATATATATATATATATATATATTTCTAGCAGACATTTTCTGTCTTACTGGTTTTCAGTGGCAAATGTTAAAATTACACGAGGCTCCACAGGAATGTGATCTTGAGCTTTCTGGGAATCGTGGTTGTTTTTGGCGGCAGAGCTGTAAAAATATGCCTTCTAATTAACATGGGAAAGATTATCAAAATCCTCCCTTATGTTGCTGATTTAGAAGACTCATTACGGCAGACAAAAAAATATATATTTTGAAAGAGGGGGGACTGCGATGGTGAAAAACAAAACCTGCTGTCTTCCCTGTATTGACGTGACTTTGGTCAAGCTGTGGTGCTGTTAGTGCTGCCTCAGCAAAAATAAACTGGATATATGCTGAGGCAGATTTCTAATAAACTGGATTTTCAGTCTCGTTTTCTGG
Organism: Fundulus diaphanus; assembly: GCA_037039145.1. Lineage (NCBI taxonomy): Eukaryota > Metazoa > Chordata > Actinopteri > Cyprinodontiformes > Fundulidae > Fundulus > Fundulus diaphanus. Next base: position 38,369,863 of record CM073130.1, read on the forward strand.
GATTAATGGTTGTGTTGCTGTAGCAGCTTTGACGTAAGACACTCCCTTCAGTTATAAATACAGCAATAATGTGTGAAATATTTACTTAATTCTTCTTTGTGAGGCTGACAACATTTATGAAGACAAAAAGATCATTTCGAGACGTAAGCACTGAAATAGGATGTCTGGTGACGTTTCTGTTGGGCCGTTTTTGGTGTGAAATGTCTGCTTGTCTCTGCTCTGTTATGTGAATAAAATCCAGTATTTTCCTTTAGTCCTCTGGCTGTAAAACTGTGAAGCAAAGACCGTCCTCCCCAGAGGTGCTGTTGGTATTTTATCTAATTAAACTGGATCTTCCAGTCTGGATTACCGGGATTTATGGCCTTGTTGGCGCTATAGAGCTATGAAAACAAAACAAGGGGAGAAAGAAGCTACTGACAGCTATTGATCAACTATTTAAGCTGTTTTTTGTTTTGTTTTTCTCCATTTATCAATGAAAAAACTCTTTTCAATGTTTAGCATTAATGCCAAAACGTGTCTTTACCACCTTCTCTCCTTATTGGCTTTAGGCCCTCAGGCTGTAGCAGCTCCCTTTTCTTTTACCTCTGTATAAACAACCACAAGTATAAACACAACCTTTATTTCCTAACTCTGAGAGCATAAACGCTCTGCGATGAAAAAGGTTTTTAAGTGTCCTTTATTCAAATATTTTTGCTACAACAGTGTTAATAAAGTTGCAAATAATGTTTAATGGAAAGAAAATAAGGCTTGTTGTGAAAACTTCAACCCTATGTGTGGTTAAAGTTGGAAAATCAAATCCAATTTTAAAAGTAAAATTTCCACTTGTGCTCATTTTGGACTTGTTGCAGCAAAACAGATTTATGTTGGTATATTTTTTGGGGATATGAGCCCTTCGTTACGTTGCTAAGCCTTCATAACATTGTTAAACTAATTATTTTTAGTTGCATTCACATCCATGTTTGTCATACGATCAAACACGCTGAGGGGGTTTTAGGCCTTGTCTCATTTTTGCTGTAGAAATTGTCAAACGACCTCCGTGGATGACCCGTGTGGACTGCAGGTGGGTCAGACTTAATGCTGTAAAGATAGTCAGGGTTAAGATTAAAACTAGTTTAAACATTGTTGCAGAGTATCTCTTCTATTGTGGAAGAAAATATATATAATAATCTGAAAAGTGCAAAACGGTATTATATTATAGCGTGAAAAGAACAAGGCTTTGGCCGTTTGCTCCGTTATGTTTCTGTACGCTACAACCCAAACGGCTTCAAAAAGTCATTTGTGCTTTCCTCCATTGGGCTTTTAATCAGTTTAAAACCATATAATTGCACAGTTTTGTGGAGTAGAGTATAATGGGATAATCTTTGTGTGCAAAATGTGATTCCTTTGCTTGAGCGATGTGAACCATTTTGTGTCATATTTGCTAGCAGATCTTGTCTGAACACAGATTATTTTCCTTATTTTCCTGAGTTTGGTTGAAAAAAAGGAAAGTTATTATATTTTCGAGATTACCTTTAAAGACGCGCTAGTTCTCTTACGGTCGATGCGTCGTTACGAGGGATTTTTTTTGTTTTCTAAATACCTCGGCCTGTTGATATCTGTGATAAAACTAAGATGAAGAGATTCTGATTGATAATGTTTATCTAGTTCTGCAGGAGCTTCTGTCTTCATGACGTTTTAGCAGTTCTCCGAAGGTCCTATTTGTTTTGAGCTATTTTCACCTTCAGTCTGCTGGATTTTTCTGTGCCAGGTTGTGTTTTATGTGCATTTAACAGCAGCAGCCGGTTGTCTGAGAATTTAGCTGCTTTCTTTGTCGCTCGTCCATTTATTGCACATAAACCTGAAAAACAGCAGTTTGTGATGAACTCTTGGTTTTGGTGGCTTATTAAAATGTCGCAGCATTTTGCTCTGCATTGTTTTAAAGGGTAAAACCTCATTGAATTTTCCATTTTCCTGTTGCTGGAGCTTAAATCATCTTTCCTGTCAACATTCATGTCCACTGTCGAGCCTTAATGTGTGTTTTTCTTCTGCTTTGCAGGCGATTACCAAACTGTGTTTCCCTGTTATGATAATATAACTCTTCACCGGGGGTGTTCTCATATAGGATTCCCTTTTCATAGATTCATAATAACCTGCATTACTCAGTTCCCGTTTTCATTGTCTTGCACAAATGAACGTTCAGGCATTCAAAGCGAAACCGAAATTCATGAACTGGTGATCATCCCTCCTTCTTGTGTTTCCATTTCAAGTTGCCTGTTCCATCAGGAGCCAAAGCAGCAGCTCACTTGCTTTTCACTTTACACTAAAACAGCCGTTGAAATGCAGGAAACCCCAGCAGAAATTTGTGTCACATTCACGCTGAGCGCAGAGAACGGCGGCGCTGCAGGCGAAAAGTGTCGGTTTGGGACGTCTCGGAGCAGAGCAGCCATCATCTACAGAAGCTGTCAGCTGGGCCGGGGCTGCAGGTGCAAACCGAACCTCCTGCCAGACGACTCAAACGCGTTCAAAAACTGTATTTTCTCGCTCTTTTTTTGTGTAAAATGATCATGTGTGAGGTGATTTCCCTCCCTGTAAACTCCCCTCATGTGTAGCTGCAGTCCCACGTAGGTTTCAGGTTCACGTTGAAGTAAACTGCAGATTGAGATCAGACTTCAGGCTCTGTCTGAGATAAAATGCTTTCAAGGCCGAGGAGGTTCTCCACTTGGCTGATATTGTAGCGGCCCACCTCTCAGGCTGTAGCGTGTCATCTCTTGGGCTTTGGCGCTTGTGCGATGATTAAACTGATCTTTTGCTCCGTTACGTCTCACCTGTGTGTTTCAGACCATCAGCTATGGTGCGGCTGTCTGAGAATCTTTTTAAATATGGTCTGGCAGGACGGATATGTCTGCATGTTTAGCCGCATGGCGCCTTTTACTTTAACTGTATCAAAGGTCTTTACTGACTTAACAATCAGCTTTTTCAACATTGTTAAATTAGTCAGAGAGCTGCCCAGCATGTTTCCCTCCGTCTTACCAACCATTTGTTGTCTGCTACTGCGAGCTGTAAAGCTAATTGCCCTAAAGGGGCAATAAAGATTCCTTGAACCTTTTATAAAGAATAAAACACAGACAGAAGACAAAACCTCTTTCTGATTTGCGTTTGTGTCTGACCTTTGCTACCTGTTCTCCTCAGATGGTTTACAGCTTAAGCTGAAATGGTGCGGTACGCTGTTAAAACGGCACGCCATTTTAACACAGCCGTTAAAATGGCAGCCCCAGCTCGGTGATGCTGCCTTTGAGATCATCTGAATGTAGGAAGGTAGCTACGGAGGAAGGTGCAAGGCAGAAAGGCAGTGTGGAAGGAGAGAATCCTGCACTCTTGGTCCTCACAGCCTTTATTTGTGTTACGTATCTACCTTGACCTTCGCCAGGTCAAATATCTGAACAACAAATAGGTCCGCTCACGTTTAGGAGAGATAATGAGTGTCAGGGGCTATTTCATGTAAAGTAAGTTTATTTCAGTCACTCAGTTCACTAAGTAAACACATTGTACACAGATGCTAATTTCTTAGTCCTCACTAAGACTAAGAAAGTAGAGCACATCACCCCAGTTCTAAAGTCCTTACACTGGCTCCCTGTGTCTCAGAGAATAGACTTTAAAATACTTCTGTTAGTCTATAAATCCCTAAATGGCTTAGCACCTAAATACATCACAGACTTATCAGTGTATCAACCATCCAGACCACTCAGGTCGTCTTGCTCCAGCCTACTCCGAACCAGAACCGAACACGGAGAAGCAGCATTTAGTTCCTATGCTCCACTTATCTGGAACAAACTTCCAGAAAACTGTAAAAATGCTGAAAGCCTGAGTTCTTTTAAATCAAGGTTAAAAACCTATTTGTTTAGAGTTGCTTTTAAATGTCAGTGTTTATTTATATTAATTATGATGATTTTCTGCTTATAGCTGATGAAAACTCAATATTTAACATTAGAATATTACACCTGACCAATAGAAAAAACAAATTAATGTAGTAGGTATGTGTAATACTGTTTAAAGGGTATCTTCAAATGGTACTTTTGATCTGAAAAACAAGCTTTGTTGCAATATATATATTCTAGTTTAGTGAATATGACTGAATATAACATATGAAGCAGCTAATAAATTCAGACTTACAACACGTACTGTTGTGGCTGTGGGTGCAGAATACAGAATGATACGTTTAAGCACAAAACTACCAATACCCCTGGCACATTTAGATTTGATTAAACTGATTAAACTTTTGATGGGAAACGAGACAGGCGTCAATCAAAAGATGTTAAAGCAACGAAAACTGAGGGTCAAATCTGGAGGAAAAAAAAGTTTTTATTCACAGTTTATTAAAAATGTGTCATCACAAATGATTTATACCCTTCTTCATGATTAATAAAAGAATTCCTAAATATTGGTTATACAGCAACCAAACCTGTTTTATAATTGCACTAAATCTGACAGGGATATGAATAATTTTTAGCGTTACTGTTTAACTTTTATTTTGTTTGTTGTTGTTTTTATGTAGTTGTGCTTTCTATGGCTGCCACCACCTCTTCTCCTTTTTCTCTCCTCCTCGCCATCTTTGTCCCTCTATAGCTGTCCTTTTTAATGCTGAACCAGAACCTGAACCAGCTGCGGGCTATTGTGCATTAAAATTTTAATGATAACGATAAAACTTGAGGAATTTATAATTCCCCCCCCCCCCTTTTACAGAAAAAAACTGTGACACCGTTAGAAAACCAGACCCACCGCACTGTTTGCCTTGGGTGTCAGGACAGAACTTAGTATTAGAAAAAAAACCATCTCTGATTTACATTGTTTTTGTCAAGTCAAAGAAAGGAAAAATTTAAAAACAAAAAGACAAAAATACTTTTCAGAAATGATAAATTAGGAAGAAATATGGAGCAATTTCTGATACATGGATTGAAATTATGCAAAACCCTTTTAAATTGTCACGCACTGCTTTATCAGCCTAATAACAAAATAGAAGCATATAAAATCATATTGTTAACTTTATTTGTAGCAGAAAGGTAGACAAAAAGTTATCAAACCAACATTCAACAGAGCCATAGCTTTGTTCTTTTAACCCTGTATTTTTACACACATCACATTGCTTCAGACGCTTTTAGTTTAATGTCAATGAAGCTGAAACTTCGGGGATTCTTTAACTTATTTTTACATGCATGACAGTTTTTGTTTTTTTTATTCCAGTAGCAATATTACAATTTTTACACAAGTTCACAGAAAAAAAGACGAATGCATGCAGCATTTTATGAAGCATAAACAGTAAATAATGCTGACGGCGCAGAATGTAGGCACGGCAGGTTTTCCTGGGCAAACTAACGCCATCATTAACCAATCACAGTTTAAATGGTAAACTGTAGGTTTCTGTTTTAACCACAGTGCATGTGTTAAACTGGAAATGCAACGTGCCTCAGGGAGGATGATAACTTACAGATGAAACCTCTTTAAATGCACGGCCCAAAAGAGTCCGGATTGATGGGCTTGTGTGTAAAAAATTTAAATCAACAGTCTGGAAGTTGATGCAAAAACAGCGAGGCTAACGTCTTTCACGTCTCGAGCTCTTGCTGTGATGTCAGTGAGAGGCTGGATCTTCTTCAGGATCGATGAGGCACATCTTCATGCAGAACTCCTCAGCCGTTTTCCTTTTTCCACGACTTTAGTGGTGATTTTTTTTTCCCCCTCAACAACACTGTTAGTTGAATTAGATTCATTGTGATATAATTTGTTTCTTCTGTGTCAGTTTCTTCTTATTATGCTGCTCCAATCAGACCTCTAAACCCTGGGGATGCTAAAATTATTGTAAAATATCCAGCCCCTTTTACCCTCAGGCACGGCGACCTCACAGAGCGATTGATAATGAACGTGCTAAACAACTTTGAACTTATCTTGCTATATTCCTACAGGAGAGACTTTAGGTCTCTTTAAACGCTCTTGAAAAGTTTGAAGTTGTAGTTATTTGCCCAGAAAAGAGAGGCTTATTTTGCTTATTTTGCCTGAGAGAGTTGGAGGATTTATTTTGCTTCCCTTGAGCTTGTTATGTGTTGTTTATTTAAGTTCTTCCATCAGGCCTGTAAAGTGCTTTCCAAAAGTATTCACACCCTTTGAACTTCTCATTTTTTTTATTTACAAGCGCAAACATTTGTGTATTTTATTGGGATTTTATGTCATAGACCAGGGATTTGCACCTTTTACAATCCAAACAGCCATTTTACCCTAAAGAAAACTCATTTAGAGCCACAACTGTTACAATACTTTTGGAAAAAAGACTACTCAAAATTTCTGATTAATGTCTACTACAGAAAATATATTGTCATTTTTAAAGACCCACCATTTTATTTTTATATTTAGATAAAACAAGAGGAAAAGATAAAACTGTTGCAAAAACAAGAAGGATAAGTTTTTTCTTCAATGGGATGGTAATATTTGTGGAAAATTATGCAAAAAAAAAGGCAGATAGTTGACAACCTAATCTAAGAAACACAGATCTAAGAAAATAGTACTAATACTTTTAGTGGTATTTAGTTGTAGAAATTCAATGCAAATTCAATGCAAAAAACAAACACTGAAAACTAAAAACCTTGGTTGTCTAGTTATCAAAGACATCCAAAGAGCTTCGGCTTTGAAGTTGCAAGTTTGCAGTCCCCTGTTATAGAACAGGTAATTATGAAGTGGAAGAAAAATTACACATGGTTTTCAACATTTTTATGTCAGTCTAAATCCAGCTGTTCAGATTAGGTCTCAGAGGTTTATTGGAGAACATTGGAGAACAAACAGCATCATGAAGCCAGAGGAACGGAGCAGACATGTCAGGAAGAAAGTTGTGCAGAGGTTTAAAGAAGGGTTAGGCTAGCTAAGCTTTTAACATCTCACGAACAGAGGTCTGTTCAATCCATCTTCCGAACATGGAGAGAGTACGACACAAATTAAAACCCATCAAAAGCCCCATAGTAACTTGGAGGAGCTGCAGAGATTCACCTGCTCAGGTGGGAGAATCTGTCAAAAGGAGAAGGATAAGTTATGCTGTCCACAGATCTGCCATTGATGGATGAGTGGCAAGAAGCGAACTGAAAGCAAATCTTAAGAAGTCCCGCTAGGTGTTTATGCCAACTCACGCTAAGCTTGCTAAGCCAAATTCTCGCTGTATGAGAACACGAGAATCCATCTTGTCCCACTCGTGCCTCAATCGTTGGTCGGGTCGGGCCAATCACGTTGCAGTATTATGGTTTAAGGCGGGACATACAGCGGTGACGAAAGCAAGAGGCTGTGAGCCCATAGCTGATTGATTGTCACCAGTGTCGCTATCCAGATAAGCGCCTTGACCAGCTTAACTTGTTGTGGTTTCTCATGGCGCCTGCTGCTTGCTTACATTTTCATTTGATACCGTGATTGGCTAAAATCAACCTTTGGTAGGCGGGCACTAGGTATCGCTTCGCTCAATCAGCTTGGAAACTTCTGCTGAACGTCCCTCCTTCCCCCAAACGGTTTCTATGGGAGTAGCGCAGACTGATAATGTGCGTAAAATGCTACACATTATCAGTCTGGGTTGCCTGGTTAAACTCACACTGGAGACACAGCAAACACGTAGAAAAAAGATTTAGTCAGGTGAGACCAGAATGTAACTTTTTGACTGATAGAAAATGCAATAGCAGAGCACATCACCTTGAAAGCACCACCATGGTGTAACATAGTGGTAGCAGCATCATGCCGTGGGCCGGCTTTTCTTAAGTGGGGGAAGGGAAGCTGGCCAGAGGTCATGGAAGCTGGGTGGAGCTAAATACTGGACAATCATGGATGAAACCCTGTAGGAACCTGCCAAGGATGTTCAGCTTTCAGCTAAGGAGCAACCCCAAACATAGAGCAGGGATGTGAAGGGGGTGGGGTTTAGATGAAGGTGTTACAAAGGCCCAGTCAAAGCCCAGACCAAAATTCAGGTGAGAATCTGTGGCAAGACTTGAAAACCGATGTTAACAGATGCTCTCCATCTAATTTGACTCAGCTCATATACAAAATCATATTATTTTCCTTCAACCTTTGCTTTGGTCTGTCCTGGTAAAATACTTTGAAGTTTGTGTTTGTAGTGGGCCGAAACAGGGAGAGAGTAGTACGGGGAATGTCTTTTTTTGTTGTACTGCCACAACAAATACCCTGAACATCCATTTAATGCTGTACTCTAACTGGATTTTTCTCCTTTACTGTAACCCTGTTTGTCTTCTAAACTACTCGGTCGGAACCTGTATTTCCATTCTGACGAAATGATCAGCGAGCAGCCTACAAGCCAAAAATAACATCACAGATGAAGAAGAAATGAGTGGGAGAGACAGTAAACTTTTCTGTCCTCATCTACAGTTTCACAAGGTTGAGGTTTCAAAAAAGCTTGAATGAAGTTCCCCTTCGTGATGTAAAAGACAAAAAAAAAAATTATTCAAGTCATTGAGCAGAATGTCACTTGTTTCTGATTTTCTTTTCCGCTGACATTTTGTGTATTATTGAGACATTCAAAGCGTTACAGAGAGGGAAACGTTCAGCTGTTTTCCACCAAGCCTCAGCCTCCAGAGGCTGCTGCCCACTGTTAATGGCATACATTAGCTGCAACCTGAAATGGTTATTCTGAATGCAAATAAATAAAAAAAAAGGAATAAAAACTGCGATTGATCACTGAGGGAAACCCTCTGTGGGAGAAAACGGGGGATGAGCAAAGTGAAAAATGTGATTCACTCCTTGTTTCTTGAATGTGACCCACACTGGGTCTTTCTTTCTTTCGGTAATGACACGATGTGATACACACACGCCCTCGGTAGGTGAGTGACTAACGAGGGAGTCCTCACTTTCTGGTGTTTTCCATCAAAATCATGAATCAACAGAAACACGTCCAGCCGGGGCAGGGGAAGAACGTCTGGTTCGACCTGCCTTTTCGAACAGATCCACGTCCAGATCCTCTTCGAGAAAGAGGCCGATTATTTGCAGCAGACGCGTTTCTAACCTGCAGGTTTCGGGCGTGCAGAGGAAACATCAGGCTCGCCTCGTTTTACGAGCTCAGAGGGAACAGAAGCAGGTGTGAAGCCTTCATGAAGGCAGTACAGAGGCAAGCACAGAAACCTCAGAGAGACACATGAGACGTGTACGAGATGTTTGTTTTGTCCTTGTTGTGGTTCCTGTCTCCAAACCACCTCAGCAGAGTGTTTCTGAGGCGCCCGTCCCACTGATCTGATCTCTGTAGCTGCCACACACCAAGGGTACTCTTTTGCACACAGAAATATTATTATGCTTATAAGCTACTGTTTTAACAGGATGAAATGTGTTTCTCCTTTCACTAATCGTCCTATCGGGCCGTTTTTCAAAGAGATTTCATGCAGTTAGTTTGGGGAATACCGTGATTTAAAAAACAAACAGCTTCACTTATATCCAGTGCGTCTGTTTGCACTCAAAGTCTCACAAAGTGACGTTTAAACCAGATTTCAACTGCTGTTGACGACGCTCATCTCAGCAACTCTTAGAGATGCACCGATCAGCCATTTTCTGGCTGATGCCGAAATCCTGTTGTCTCAGAGGAATGACGTGCCGATTTTGATTTTTTTTATCTTAATCAGTATAAATAAAAGAAGGTACATGTAGATTAACCCTTTTTATGCATCCGAGTCTAACTACAGTTGCTTTTTCCTATTTCCCCTGCAACTTTTAGATTCATCCCATCCCCCAAGTCCCCTGAATCAAATGGTTGAATCAGCCGCTAACTCAGTTCAGCAAAGGCTTGCTAACGAGCCACTCATTTGGTTCAGGTGTGTTGGAGAAGGGACGCATCTCCAAAGTTGCAGGAAAGTAGCTCTAGAGGACTGGAATTGGGCACCGCTGCATCAAAGAATATGTCTCTGATCGTTGTCTGATCTTTTCTCAACTCTGAGAAAATAAAAGCTTGTTATTTGGTGCATTTCAAAGCGAAAAATGTTGGTAGGTCTTATTTTTGATGCATTCAATGAATTGGGGGAAGAAAAAGATTTTCAGATCAGACTCGTTGATTCTGATCACTTCTTGATTGACTGGCGTATCTCTAAAGTAACTTGTGGTTGAACTTTGATGTACACTAAAAGAAGCAGTCTGCACCAAAAGTAGACAAAAGTAAGAAACGACAGAAATCCAACACAGTTTGGCGCAGACGAGATTTCGTGAGGCCGTCACCGACCTTCGAGAACGGCACAGATTCGGCCCACCAGGACAGGCGGTTGATGCACACCGGCACATTTTAAACACATTTTCAGCGCAAGGCCTTTTAAACAAGATGCAGAAAAATGTTAGGTACAACAAAAAATATTCATCTTTTACAAACTACTTTTTTTTAAACCTTCATTTTAATTTCAAAGTTACCTGGACCAGAAACATCCAGTGTCTTTTAGTCATTAAAGCTCGTCCACCCATTCATTGAACTTGGCTAAAACAGCATACGTTTTTGAAGAAAGATGGATTTATATACTGTTTGTGTTACTTAGAATATACAGAAAAAGATAAGAAAGTAATCGACACAAAAATCTGTTATTTTCTTTTAATCTGGCAAACATGCAACCCTTTCATGTTCTGGATCTACAGAGATTTACTGTGCAGGTCTCTTTTCACAGAAACCCAAACTACTTTGTCCATTTCATTAAATATTGTCCAGGTTATTTTAACAGGTTTGGAAAGACTTTAGATGTATTTTTTTAATCTATATTTTTTTAAAAGTTATACTTTTTATGACCCATGAGTACTTTTGGCCTGCATGGACGCATCTACTGAAGATTGAAACTGATAAAATGAGCAGATCTTTCGCTTCAATCTTCCAATACGTCGCATGTATTTTACATAGAGAGCAACAGTTTATCAATATTTACTTTAGATTTGAAAAGCAAAGAAATTAAATATGGATTTTTACAGTAAAAAGTGATGAAGCATCTCCGTGAGAGTTAACAATTTGGTCAAGGTTTTTGAATTTAAAAAAAGTTGTTTTAAAATGTCAAACTTTGGTTCTGATAAACTGTTTCCAAATGATTCAATCCAGTTTTCTGTCTTTACAGCGTGTTAAAGAAAGATGCTGAAATGGTAAAACTTTCCATTTACACACTTATTAAAATTGTGGGTTGCCGGATGTGACCAAAACTCCTTTAGTCATTTTTAATGTTGTTTAAATGCAGTTAACTAAAAAAAATAAAATTATAAAAGCATAAAACTATATTTTTAAATCACAGCGTCTTTATTTCTTTTTAATGGATTAATTGAGGAAAAAACTATACCGACTCAATATGAAAGGATATAGGACTTTGAGTACAAAAATAAACAACTCAGTTGTTAGTTTGTGACACTTTCTATTATTGTTTGTTATAATAAACTGATGATTTAAGAAAAAAACAAAAAGAAGACACTAATATTTCATTCTTAATGGCAAGTAGCACCGTGACTCTATTCCTGATTTTTTTTTATGTTTTCTGCCTGTTCTTATGGTTCTATACTTAGTTTTATTTATCTCTGTATGATTTTATTGTTTTCATTTGTGACGCACTTTAATTGCCTTTACTGGCAATTGATTGATTGATTGATTGATTGATTGATTGATTGATTGATTGATTGATTGACTGAAGTGTTTCAGCAGATTTAAAAGGTTTCTAAAGGACTGCCACCAATCACAGTTTCCTCTAGTTGAATGTTTAATTTTCTCCATCTTTGAATGACGGTTTTTCCTAAAGCCATGACTAGTCTGATGGAGCAGAAAAGGGGTAAATTGTTGCCTGGACAACAGTGAGGAGACTATGGCAATCTGAAGCGAAAAGTTTACATTTACAGAAAGTACTTCAGGTCTATTGTGGTAAAACGGCCAAAACTAAGGTACCATTGGGCAGGAATAAACATGATCACAAGACCAAACTCAGCTATAGGCTCCAAATATACTCAGAACAATTTATTAAAGTCAATGTTTAGAGGACTTTTAAACTTTAAGAGTGCAATGCAAGCCCAAAATGAGCAAGTATAAATAGTCATTGATTGTCAAAAAGTCATCGGTGTCATGTTACGGTCGGCGGCAGACAGTTTGGCAGGTCCTCTAAAACCAAATATTCACGGACGGACAAGTTTTGGTCCTGAACTTCAATAAAGTCCAACACTTTTCTTAGGAGTAATAACGTTTCACTTCAGGAATTTTGAGTGATGAGTCCAAACCAAAGTGAAATAATTTTCATTTTGATGAAGTAAAGATAAAGAGTGTTAGATTTTAACGTTTTACCTAAAGCTGCATCTTCAACAGACGGAAAAAAAGCTGCGACGCATTAAACAACAATGCGTTCTGTCTAAACTTTGAAAAAAATGTGGTTAAAAAGTGAAGAAAGAAAAGCCGTCCACCTAAGGGCAAATTGTTCTTGTCTAAAAATGTCAGAGTTGATCAAATGGGCTTTATTTATTTTGGACTAAATGTGATACTTTGGCTGAAAAAGTCAGATCCTCTGCACAGACAAAGGACTGACCTGACCAGAAATAGCCCCATAAAAGATGTTGATGGAAGTCCAGTGTTTGGCTGGTACATGTCCCACAGCAAGTGACCTTGCATTAAAGGTAATTTTATCAGCTTGTATGGTGCAGTAAGGTTCCCTTTTTCAAGTTGCCGTTATTATAAAGCGCACAGAAGACAAGGAAATACAGAGTCTTCACAAACCAAATGGCCTCGTTACTCCTTTAAACCTCATTGTATCGTCTATTTATCGTGGTGCTAACAAACTTGATACTTGTTACACTGGTGAGCTGCTTCAGGTGTTAAAAAAGGCTGAAAAAGCGGATAAACTCTCTTGTCATGATCGAAGGGTGGATGTTTGGAGACGAACGCTGAGATCGGTCATAGCGTTCTGGGACAAAACTGTTCCGTTTTTCCTAGATATGAAATTATGCAGAATAAATTGAACAATTTAAAATTTTCCTGAAGTTGTTATGGTTTCCTTTTCTAATTGGCCTAACCTACTCATGTATGATTGTTTTGATGGTTTAGTTTTAGGGACGATTGCTTTTTAAAATTGCTCTCAGTCTCTCACACGTTAAAACTCCAAAAGGGTGGAAAATAAAACAAAGTTGAGTAAAAACTGATGTGAGGTGTTTAAAGCGAGCTCATCATTGGTCCTTTGAAACCATTTCGTTGTGTCTGCAAACTACATTTACATTTATTAATTGTTTATTTGGCTGCTTATAAATGTTTTTTTCATGAAAACTGTCAAACATTGTTAACAAAATGTTACTTATTGATTTGATGTAGTATCTTTACCTTACGCAAATTACGATTTTTGTGTATTTGAGCCATAATTCAGCTTGGAAATTCTTGTAACAAATAAAAGGAAACTGTTAGATAGTAAAAAAAAAATTTTTTTGTGTGCAGATGTGTCCTTTTTCTCTGTAACAACCAATCAGAGGTCATTATTGTGGTTCCGGCTTTAATTAGGAACCATGTTTCTCTCTTTCAGGCCAATCGCTGCTGTGGGAGGTGCAACGGTTCTTAAAAACAGAGCTCGTTAGATAAATACAAAGCATTTCCGCCTGACTCCGGATCACCGAGCACATACCTGAGCTTGACGCTGGAAGGGGGCTGTAAGTATGCGCTTTTTATTTTAACCTACGTTTACACTTGTTTTAAAACACACAAATTGCTTTTAACATATTTATTTAACAATGACACCTTTTTTGAGCAATGGGTTTTGCAATGATCTCAAGTCGTTTACTCCGAAGGCCCAGTGGGGCCTTAACATCAGACATTATTGTAATCACAGGCTATAAATGTCAAGCTGTGTGCACTGATGCAACACTCATTCTCCGTATATATGACACAATTAATAACAGAAACATAAAGAGCTGAATGCAAAACAAAGTAAAAATATAAACAAATTAATAATAATTATCAAGAAATGTGTAATTACGCTGCAAACAATTAAAAGCTTTTCTAATTTTCTATAGTAAATCCCATCTTGTTTATTTATTATATTTGTTTTACGATAAATCAGATTTACACTTTGGAGGTAATCAGACATCTGTCCCCTGCACTGAGCGCTAATGTCGCTATGTGTGAAAATGATGTGCAATTTGTAAATTATAAAGTTATAATGTAAATGCACATAAACAATTATGAATAAACAAGAATTTTTAGACTGGTATTTTAATTACTTATAAACTGACACAATAGAATGCAATCAGTTACAGTAGTAAACAAATTAATCACCTCAGTTCACAGTAACAATGAACTCATTTACCAGATTTTCATGAAAAATATCTTAATTTGTCTAAATTTGGGTCTTTTTATTATGTGCATTAACTATTTATTCAAAAAAACTGCATATGGAGAAATATTGAAGGTGCAAATCAATAAAACCAATTTTTACATGTGAAAACATTTGCTGAAGTTTGTCCAAAATCATGAGATTATTTTTTCTGTTTTTTGTTATTGTCAGAGATTTAAAAACGGGAAATTTCACCTTAAATTTCACCTCATGAAAAAACAATAGACTAATAATAAAACCAACAAATAAAGACAGAATGAGACTGAAGGCCTGCCCTTTGTTTTTGACCCTCCCCCCTCTTCACTGGTGGATCTTCATCCTGCTGCGGATACGATCGCAGTGGTTTCTGGGTTAAACTTCTATAGGCGCAAAGACTTTGAACGTCTGCTTATCATCTGTGCCTCTCTGCATTCTAGATTCAAATATCTTAGACATCAGCGAATGATGAAGCCTTTTTCATTTTCTGTCCAATTGTGTGTGACTCATGATAACTACTGTTCTTTATGCTTTCAATGATTTAGATGGGAAAGTATAGCGAAGCAGCTAAAACCTTAGAAAACAAAATATCCTGCAAATGATATGCCATTTTTTCTTGTTTTACTTTTTCAGTACAATGATGCCTTAAATGATACAAACCACAAATATATAACTTTTGTTCTGGTAGCTGTCCAAGTCACTCATGATGAGGCGTCCACAGATAGGCCGAAACTAATATTAAGGTGAAATTAAGCCCCAAATTTGACTTTAAAGTATATATATATATATATATATATATATATATATATATATATATATATATATATATATATAACCGATTTGTTTCTTCTGACTGGAAGTGAAATTAGATGTTTTGGAACAATCCAGCCATAGTCCAGGCTTGTATCTAACGGGGAATCTCTGTGGAGGGAGCTAAATATTAGGGTGATGGGTATCAGGCCCTAAAAGTTGTAGCTCATGACAAATAATAAGGTAATGGAAATACAAGTGGATACATTTACTCAAATGGGCAGCAATTAAAAAAAAGGTTTTACTGCTGTAATGGAAGTAGAGATTATTTATTTAATATTCCTCAGGCTTTAAATTATTTTTGAAAGGCCATTTATTAATAATATGTAGATATAAACAGATCCAGCGTCACTTCACGCATGCTTGGTATGAGGGATTGCTGCAAAGCCATCAACAATACAGACGACTGTCCTTGTGGCTCTACGCTCTTTCAGGAGTGAATGCTGCTTATCAAAGACTTGATAAAATATGCTGTGTTTACTTAGATAGGAAACTTTTTGACCAGTCTGCCTGCATGATTTGATCAAAAGTGCCTTGAGATGACGTGCTGTAAATTGCCGATATATAAAGAAATTTGAAATCAAAAACTTTATTTAAAAACATTATAGCCTGCTCCTTTTGTTTTGTTTTATTATCTTTTATTATCTTTTGAGAAATGACTGTCTTGTTTCCCCTCAGAAAAATAATTGCTGGTTGACTGGAAATAACTTAAAATCTAAAATCACCAGAGCTATTAATAGTTTTTATCTTAACTATATATGCTCAAAACCTCAGCAGTGATAAATTAACATCAACATCAGCTGAGGACGCTGCAGTCCGAATTGAAGCGTCACTGCGACTAGAGACCCCGCCGAATGGACTTCAAAAACCTGCTGCTGGGGTTAGCTGGGTTACTGAATCTACTAAAAGCCATAGCTTCAACAAATAAGTGTGAAGGTATATCTGACTTGACAAAAAAAAACCAGCCATGGTCTTCAAAAATCTGCATTCTCCATCTGCTGATGTTTTTTGCTTTTTTCGTATCTGCCAACGTAGCTAATGCTAGCATGTTTCCGTACTGATATTATTTGCTGATATTTGGTAAAATATCCAAATTCCAGTCTCGAAGGATATGTTTCGGCTGCGCAGCTTCCCCAGACGGACACCAGACCAGGGATATTTAATCTTGTAGCCAGAGCAGGTCATATATATATATATATATATATATATATATATATATATATAAAATATTACTGCTTATCCTTGCAGCATAGCGGGAGGAGATGGTGCCCATCTCCAGCGGTCATTGGGTGAGAGGCAGGGGGACGTCCTGCACAACCATGCACACAATCATTCCTAATGGCAATTTAGAGAGACTAATTGATCTAACAGTTAATGTTTTTGGTCTGTCAGAGGAAACCAAAGTACCCGGAGATAACCCACTCATGCACAGGGAGAACATGCAAGCTTCATGCAGAATAGACAAGCGGAGATGATCAGGTGGACCCAAACCAGCATCACGGCAATCTCGGGTCGAATGTTGATCGCAAATCATCAAAACTCATCAGGGTGTCACTTTGATGAACACCTAACCCATACCATGCATAGTCGCAGCACTCCAACCATGTCTTTCACTTTTGTAAAAACACTGAATATATGCATACAGTATTAAAAAAATATTTCCCTTTTTATATATCTATACTTAAAATGTTTTCAGTGAGAGCGAAGCGGAACCGAAGTCAAATTCCTTGTTTGTGTGCACAAACTTGCCGATTACTGCTGATTCTTATTCCTTTGCTTGTTTACATATATTTAAATGTTAAATTTTTTTAATGCGACTTAGGCTCTTTTAAAATATGATGATCCGTATTTATACAATATAATGAACTATATGTTGAACGTAGCAATAACAATCTCAGGAAGAGTAATATAGTCACATCAGTTCATGTTTGAGTCTCTTATGTTCACTAAAATCTAAATCAAGGTCCAGCATTGTAATCTTTATCTCTTAGGACATGATCTGTTTTGTTTTGTTCAAACTATATTTCAAATAAATCATACCATTTATTTTTATTGATTCTACATGTTGGGTGTAAACCAGACAGAGCTTTACAAGGTTTTTATAATTTGAATTAAAAATCCTTTTAAACAACAATTAAACACACGCACAGCAACTGACAAATAAAACTCTTGATTTATTATTGGCTCAAGCATTAAACTTATCAATATTTTTCTAAGTAACACGTTTGTGTCTGTGAATGACAGTTGTGGGGTAATCCGCCACTTATTCTTTGATATAAACGATTTAAAGCAGTTGTTTTGTACATAAAGTAAAAGAGAAGTGAAAGAGCGACGAAAAAGTAAAACAAGCATAAAAGGAGAAATATGTACTTTAAACCACAGTCTGTGTGCGCTGCTGGTGCTGTGGTCTCTCTTTTTTCTCCCTTTAAGCGTGGAGAGATCCGTCTTTCGTGGAACAGAGGAGGAAGAGAGGGGGTGTGAGAGGCAGAGGGGGAGGAAGAAGAGAGGGGAGGACTGGGATAAGAATCTGCACCTTAACTAAATCAAGTCCCACCACAACCCAGCGTACGCTCTCTGTGTGTCTCTTCCCCCTCAACACTTGCCTGCCTGTTTTCATCCGAAGCCCACCACAGGCCGCCTACTCTCAGCTCTCTGAACCTTTCCTCTTTTATCTCCTCAAATCTCTCAAAATCTGAGACCACCACAACCCCAGGGTTGCTTCCGGTTAAATCCTTTCAATTTTTACCGAAATCTGATATGGAAACGATATTGTATAGTAAAATAAGGACACTTCTGCCAAATAAAGCTGTAAATATATAGTTTAAAACGTAGATAATACTACTAGAAGCTGCAACTAAATACTCACATTCTGGCTTAACGTGTTGCTATAAAGTGTAAATTAAGGCAAAAAATGGTGTGCTAAAATAGCAGGAAATTACATGATACCATATTCCCAAAAAAACTAAAACAAAGAAAAACAAAGCTTTGTTAATGTGGTTACATTTGTAAGCATAGAACTCATCATAGGATGTTTGAATTTGGACAGAAATGGTCATGTCAACCACAATAATTTGTTTTGATGTAAAAAGACTGTTTAATACGTTTTTCTTATTCGTGACTTTGGGAAATTTAGTTAATGAAAACAAGGCTAAAGGTGTTCCACAGAGCTCAATGTTTAGGTCATAATTTTTTCAGGGATAAATGTGCATTTTCTGTGCAAATCTATTGACCATGATTTGGGGCTATGTAGAAAATTACTGTACTATCGCTACGTGACCATTTCTAATTGGCTTCCTGACTATTTACTTGAAATAAGAAAGGCTTTTACATTGCAATTTACATTTCTATGTAATAGTATAGATATTTCTTTTAATTTGTGACATAGCTCTCTTGAAAAACAATTAATTCAGTTTTCCGCCACAAAGGTCTGTATCTTACTTTTCTTCTACTGTATCTTTCAGGCGTGACATTAAAATGAGGAAGATTCTTCAGTTCTTCGTCTTTCTCACAACTGTCCTCAAGACCAATGGTAAGAAACGCCAAGTACAGATTTAAAGAAAAAAATAAGACGTTTTGGTTTTGCATATCAACGTTTAACATTATTTCTTCCTTAGGGGCTGATGAAGTGATTTATGTTCAGCTTGGAGACAATGTTGAACTTCAATTATCAGATCGTTGTAAAAATTATTACGTCCACTGGCTCTTTGGAAGAGAAGACGGACTTGATCTTGGAGACATGAACTATCTAGGCAGAAAGTGGGTTAAAAACGGTGAGAGAAGCACTGGAATACTGAAGTTTATATTTTTTTATTTATGTATTTTGCAGTTTACCAATAAAAGCAATATTTATATTATGTAGCAATTTGAGGTACTTCTGGCATTATTTAAAATTCAATGAATTTCCCATTACAGATGACGTCTGGAAAGACAAGTTGAGTTTATCTGACGAGTCAGCGCTGATCATCAAAACCATTGAGGAGACAAACTTTGGGACCTTTGTCTGTAGAGTGTCAGATAATAAGAAATTCAGCTTAACACAAACATTTCAGCTGTTTAAAGTCAGTGGTAAGGAAAAAACTCTAAATGTATTTCACTTTAACCAAAACACGTTTAAGCTTAAAATAGGAAGGATACATTAACAAATGTTCTCACAGTA
This sequence comes from Fundulus diaphanus, assembly GCA_037039145.1. Classification (NCBI taxonomy): domain Eukaryota; kingdom Metazoa; phylum Chordata; class Actinopteri; order Cyprinodontiformes; family Fundulidae; genus Fundulus; species Fundulus diaphanus. The sequence continues at coordinate 38,389,102 of CM073130.1, forward strand.
TCTTGCTCAGAGTTTTATCGTACATATTATAGATTATCCGATCAGATTTACTTAATGTAAGTTCTGTTGTTTTATCTTTTCTGCGTTAGTGAGTATGCATGAAACCTCACCGTTGATCCCTGGAGATTCTCTGACTCTGAGCTGCAATGTTGAGACTCAACGCAAACCTTCAGTTTTCTGGATTCACCCAATGAGCTCAAGACAATATACTGGTCATAGAGTTCAAAAGACAGCAGAAACCCGAGACAACGGAGAGTGGACATGTGTTGTGAAGGATAATGGAAAAGAATCCAAGTTCAAATTGCCTGTTTCAGTTGTAGGTGAGTTGTTGGATGTGAAAACACGTTGTTTCATGCTGCAACAGTTTACCTGAAATTTGGAGGAAAATAATTTTGTGTCTTACCCCCTTTTCTCAATTTTAGACTTCTCTTCTGCATCCGAACATCTTTTTACATCTACAAACTTCTCCCTCACCGTGCCTTTTCTGATTACTCCTAACACGTTTGTGCAACAAATACCGACCAAAATCAAGAGCGTTCGGTGGTTCTTCATGCCTCGAACATCTTCTGATCCGCAGCCTATCTTCTCCATTTCACCAAAGAATGAACAACAAGTGGAGAACCCCAGAGGCCTGAGTTATGAAAACTTCACAAAGGGTGGAAATTTTTCTTTGTACAGAAAGCTGTCAAGAGTAGATGACAGAGGGAACTACACTTGCTCCATAACATTTACAAATGACTTCACCATCAGCCGGACTGTGCTAGTAGAGGTGCTGCAAAGTAAGTGAAAGCAACCCTTCAACTGGGGATATTTCTGCTGTTTTTTCTTTTGTAATTACTGAATTATTGTATTATTTTAGTTGATAAAATAAAAGTCTTTCTTCTTTGTTCTCCAGTCATCCCCTCCCCGGGAACAGAGTTAGTTTCAGGCCAACCCCTGAACCTCTCCTGTTCCACTGGCGGTCCTCTGGATCCTGACGTTGAGGTGATTTGGTTCCCCCCGAAGACGTCATCCCTAGCGAAAGACAAGCTTCTGTCCAGCCATCTGATGATACCGAGAGTGGGCACAGAGGACTCTGGAAGCTGGAGGTGTGAGCTGAGGCGGAGCGCTGCGACGCTGACGTCAGCCGTGATAACACTGAAGATCGGTGAGCACAGGAAGCGAGAGGAGAGCAGCAAATATGACACGGTTATGAACCTGTGGCCACAGAGCTTCAAGACAGAAACCTGGTTTTACCTGTCATGTTTTTTTTGTAACTACTGTATATTGTTTGATGACTCTATTTCTCTGTTCTCCACAGAACCCATTCTGACTGTGTGGATGATTGTGACCATATGTGCCGCTGCAGTCATCCTGATCCTCCTCCTTGCACTTGCCTTCACCTTCTTCCGGCGCAGACAGGTGGAGTTAAACTCCTTCCTCGTTGTCAGGTGGATCAAACATGATTTCTAGCTTTTCTTAACTTGCCATCTCACTGCCTGTCTTTCTTTTTCTAACTCACATCAGAGGAAGATGAGACATTTAAGGCACCGACTCTGCCAGTGCAAAACGTGAGCGTTAACCATTTCCTGGATTGACAGGACCGCGTGCATATTTACATTTACACACGATTATAGCTTTAAGAATTTTTTATATTTTTGTCTCTTTTAATGAATGTAACACTATTTTTTTTCTTTTTCAGCCCAAAGCCAAAGGGTTTCTACAAGGCCTAATAGTCGGGAAATTCACAACAGGACACCAGAGCATCATGCAAACAGATACATTTTTGTCCCAAATGGAACCTCATATTTTCTGAACTGTGGAAGCTTTCTCTTACACCTTGGATAAGTTTTGAAGAGATGTCAACTTTCAGACATTGCCAAAACGAAAGATGAGAGAAAGTCAATGTTAAAGTTGTAAATATCAACCAGTTTGCTTGCCATTTTGGACTGGTTCTTACGGGTAATGGTTATTTCACCTTTTGAGAACAAAACTGTTGAAAAGTGTTGTTCCAACTTTTCCAACCAACGATTTTAAGACTCCAATAATTATATCAGCTGGAGGTCACTGACTGTTGTTTTGGCTTGAACTTGAATATTATGTAATCTTGCATGTAAAGTTTAAAGGTTTACTCCAACGGGGATGGGAACCACAGTCACTAGAAAAACAGCCTGAGTTTAAATCTTCAGAAAGTAAAATACAGAAACATTTTATACTGTACATTTCTTTAACCAAACTGAAGAGTATTTAGCTCCATAGTTTATGGAAATAAATAAATACCTGGAGATTTAATTTTATATGCACATAGAGGTGGTATAAAATGGAAGGGGGAACATGTTTTACCACCCTTTTATAGAGAGTGAAAAAAATTAAAAATATAAAAACAGAATACATTATTCTGAAAAGTTATTCAAACTCTGCTTTTTAACAGAAATAGCATAGTCACTATATATAAAAATAGAATAATATCATAAGGACTGCGTCCAGAAACCATCATGGATGCTGGCTTTTAATGATGCTCAAAGAAGAAGGCAGCAGAGTTTTTCTTTAATTCGTCTTTATTGCCAGAGTCAGACAAAACAGATTTTGATCCTCATCTTTGCACAGGAGCTTTTCATGCTTCCCTAAATGTTTTTAATAAAATTATATATAGCATATCAGTGAATGCCATAATTTTTGCTAATTCTTTAAAGATTATTGTTTGATGATTTTTTTGGTTTTCTGTAATGATTGACAGTTCTCAGCCTGATCCCTCCAGATAGTTTTGTACCGGTGTTAATATGTTGTCTTTGTACCATTTTCAATTTTAATTTAATTTGAGGAGTAAGTTTAGTTAGTTTTTAAAAACAATGGCTGTACTCTCTCTTTTACAAGGTCATAATCATTTTGGAGTCAGAAATATGTACGTACACTGTAATATATTTGTAATATACGTTTTATTGTTGTAGAATTATTATTTGTGATTCTTTTTGTTTTTGTTATTTTGTTGAGTGTCTTGTCATGTCATGTGTACTTTCAGTGATTTCTTTATTAACTGTTCATGATATAGGTATTCATTCATATATATGTGTTAAAAAAAAAAACCGCTCAAATTTAATTTCTGCACACAGGGTAATATTTTATTTGTTAAAAATAGAAACAGGATCTTTTGGAAATGTGTTGATTTGAATGTGAATTGAAACTGTAATATTATAAATGTATTATAACGTTTTCAATAAAGGATCAATAACTTTAGCAGCTCAGTGGAGGTACTGCAGTGTTGTGTGGTCGTTTCTCATAGCAGCGGGCTGGCGGCTTTCTGACAGATCCGAGGATACGGGAATTCACAGGGAACGTCGTACCAGTTCTGAGTGTAGCTGTCCACCACCGCACAGTCCTCTCCCTCAGGCCCTTGGGATTGGTTGTTGTCTGGTTCTGTTCTGTGCACATCCCAGAACCTTTACAAGAACCATGAAAGAAAAGAAACAGGGGATGAGCTTGTAAGTGTGTCTGAAGCGTTTAAACATGCACAAAAACCCATCAGACTCATCATAAGAGGAAATGCAGGTACACAACAATGAAGCAGGTATTTCTATTTAGATTTAAAAACACCAGAATGACTCCCAGGCGCCACCATGAGGTTTGTAGATGAAATCCCTCAATGATTTATCATGAGCTACTCACATATTTCAGTTTTCTTAAAAACTACCACAAGCTGGACTCATACCAAGTCAATGAACCAAAACGTCATTAAGGCAATACGTCTTAACATGAAGATGTTTGCTGATCAAAGACACCTTGTACGCTGAAAAGATTATTTAAGACCATGGCTGTAACAATACCTTTCTCTGTATTTGTTAATCCTAATCCCCATTTCTGGCTCGAAATCATCGTTTTTCCAAAACAATCACATTTATTTGAACAGTATTCTTGTAAACGTGCACAAAATTAATCTAATGTGGGCGTCTTACTTTATGCTTCCCAGCATGTATGACCTACATGCAACTGATGACGCAACTCTGTAAAATCAAGGCATTGGTCTAAGTTTGTGAACCATTTTATGCTCCTTGTGAGCTGTTCTAAATAAAAAACAACTTCCTTTCTTTGCAAATCCAATTTCCCCTTTATTTACTCTTATTCTGTTTTTCTGCCATCTTATATATCTGAAGTTCAAACACAAAAGATGATCATGTGTGTAGGCTTTTGGGAATCATCATTCACCTCTGAATGTTGAATCTGATGTCTGCATTTTCTTAACACAGTAGTTATTGAGAGAATTAAGAAACATGTCAGGTTTCAAAACATTTCTCTCTCCAGGGAAGTTTCTTTTTTCTTGTTCACATTAGTGTGGATTTGTTTCACAATAGACAGTTATTCTGAGCCCGTCATGTTCAAAGTCTTAACTTTTACAGCCATATAATGGTACCAGCACGTAATGAGTGTGGTTCTCGCAGCATCGACTTCATAATAAAAGGTGTGAGAAAAAACTAGTTTTTACGCTGAAACAGATTCTTGTGAGCTTGGATTTAACTGCCTCTGTTTTTTCTATATCCAGTACTACAAATATAGCCTATAATAAGAGACCAGAAGCATTATAATTAAACTGTCAACCTACTCTAGTTTTACTCAGCTGTAATGTGAAGATATAGTGCACTGAAAAACATTTGCCCATTTCCAGGATCTCTCCAGTTTCAGCTTTTTTTTTGGTCACGTGTAATAAAAAAGATAGCTTTCATTATTTAAGAAAATGCTATAAGTAAATGCAAATAAATTGTCTTCAACCTATATTTCATTTATTAAAGTAGAGCCACCATTGACAACAACAGCCATTCAGTATTTCTGATTACTGTTAATGTGTCTTTTATATCGCTGTGGAAGAATTTTGGCCCATTCTTTGCAGAATAGTTTTCAATTGGACTTAAGGATGGACTTTGAACAGATTCTTCCAAAACCTTAATTTTGTATTTTGAGCCATTCAGAGGTGATGATGCTGGTGTGCGTCAGGTCATTGTCGTGCTGCAGTACTTTATATTTCAACTGTTCTTGAGTTTCTTTAAAACGGGGTGTAATATGTTGTCTTTTGAGAGCTGTAGCCTACTTCGTGCTGTCAGACAGGTACTATTTAAGTGATTTCTTGATTCTACAGTGATCCGGCCTTGTGTTGTTGGTGATATTAAACCCCAAAAACGGGAAAAGAGGGTAATACAGATGGGTCAATACAGTTAATTCATTATTTAATCATGGGAGAGGATACAATTTTCACAAAGGGCCAGGTTGGTTTAGATGGCTTTCTTCCATGAATAAACTGAATCATTATATGAAAACTGCATTTTTTATTTACTCTGGTTATCTTTGTCTGGTATTAAAATTTGTTTGATAATTTGAAATATCTAATTTTAACAGCAAAGGCAAAAACAGAGAAACTCTGTAAATGGGCAATTCCTCCACATACATTTAGTCAAAGTGTACAAAATGTTAAAATTTAAGAAATTATATTGTGATTATTGAAAGCTTTTCTGTTACATTGCCAACATTTTATTACTGATAGCAGCAAACACCTTTATCCTCAAACTAAATGAAATAAATAAGTACATAAATATATGGAAAATAGACTTTAAACTTTTTTTTTTCGGTTTAAATACATACAAAGTTTTTAGCGCTGAGTTGTCCACCCATCTCCATTCTCCTTCAGTTTTACTGTCATTCAGTCCGATCCAGTAGTAGATGTGAAACCCCGCGATCCTCCTGCCTTCTTTTTCAACAGCCTCCTATTTAAACCAAAAATAATCAACACTGTCAATTACCTGATTGTGTACCTTTAAAACACTTTGCAGTTGAACAAAAAGGACTTACATGCTGTTCTCTTGTGGTCAAGATGGCAAGGTGGGCTCCGATATCTTTACATTTCTCTACACTGGTGGAGAAATTGTGCCTGTCGGTGTTCAGGAGGAAGCACTGATCTTTGACCTGTAGCCATCCAGCAGGACACTCGTTGCAGGTTATGGCTGTTCGGACAAACAAATAAATTATGAATGACTACTGTAATGCACTTTATATAGATTTGTCAAAACCTTTTGACACTTTAGATCATGACATCTTGCACCAGAGGCTTACAGATATAAACCGGTCAGACCAAGCAATGGTCTCTGTAAGGACAACTCTTTCTACAATTCGCATTCAGAATCTGGCTCACCCGCTATTACCATCTAATGTAGAACAGATTACTGGATCAATGTGTGCTTTTGTGCTTGTTTGTCTCTCTTGTTGTGTCTCTGCTCTGTCTTCTGTAACCCTCAGTCGGTCGAGGCAGATGACCGTTCATACTGAGCCCGGTTCTGCCGGAGGTTTTCCTTCCCGTTAATGGGGAGTTTTTCTTCCCACCGTCGCTTCATGCTTGCTCAGTATGAGGGATTGCTGCAAAGCCATGGACAATGCAGACGACTCTCCCTGTGGCTCTACGCTTCTCCAGGAGTGAATGCTGCTTGTCGGGACTTTGATGCAATCAACTGGTTTCCTTATATAGGAACATTTTTGACCAATCTGTATAATCTGACCCAATCTGTATAATATGATTGAACTTGACTTTGTAAAGTGCCTCGAGATGACATGTTTCATGAATTGGCGCTATATAAATAAAATTGAATTGAATTGAATTGAATTAATATTACGGATGCATCTCCATGATGATGATGCTGTTATCTATTATCTGAAACACACGATCCAAAAACGGCTGCCGTGGTGCATGGACTGCAGCTTTAATTGGCCATAGTTTGGTCACATTTGTTTGAAAGACAAAGTTATATTATTTTCAAACAAAAATGTGAAACCTGTAGTTCTTCTATTTTTTTTTCAAAACAAACTATCCCTATTTAATTTGTTTATTCTCATTACATATTTAGTTATTTTAATTGATGAACACTTTTCTTTTTTTATCACCTGTTGACATGTTTTTTTTTTAATTCTTTACAAAGAAATATCTGAAAGGTGTGGTGTCCATTTAGCATTCAGCCTTGTTTCCTCTTCACCCCTAATCAAAATCCTATGAAACCAATTTGCTTTTAACTAACACCTAATTACTGAATAGGGTCCACCTGATTGTCATTAAATATGCACACAATTCCAGTTGTTGTGTGAAGACCTCACAGGGTGTTAGAGAGAAATAGCATGATTTGGGTGCAGACAGGATCTCGGGAGTAGCAGGGTGAATTGAAAAATTAAATGAAATCAAAGACCTAGAGCACAGCACAAAGTGAACAGGACAAGGAGCATGAACAGAACAGTATGGAGAATCAACTCTGAATACTCATGGGCGTGACAGTAAACATTGTAATGGGTAGACAAATGGAAGAATCCACCAAGGAACACTGACCAACAGAGTGTTTATACGCTGAGGGATGTGTGGAGAATAACAAGATGCTTTTGTGTTAATCAGGAGACAATACAGAGCAGCTGAGCAAGAAGTTAATCAGGGAGTGTCGAGTGAGGGAGACTATTTAAAGCAGATGAGCTGTCAAAAAAACAGCAAAAAAATTAATAAAGGGAGAAGGGTAAATACTAACCTAAGGGACTAATCTAGAATCCACAGAGAGCAGAAGGCAGGAATAAACTCAGAAACTAAACACAAAAGTATAAACTAATATGGCAAGACTAAAATGTACATAAATGAGCATCGAACTATTGAAATCATAAAAACAGAAGAAAGCCCAAGCACATGGTGATTGTGAAGCATTCGTGAAGAACCAGCATCGTGAAGGCAGAGGAACATGACTCTTAAAGTAGGATTAAGATATGTAACAATATCACAAGCAGTGTTCAACATATCTTTAGAAAATGGGAAAAAAGCAACTTCCATTTCCAGAATGACAGCAGCAGCATTATGCTGTGGGGATACATTTTGTTTAACAATGACAGGGAAAGTGATCAGATTTGAGGTAAGATGGATGGACGTTAATGCAGGGCAGTTTTGGAAAAATCTTGTTAGAGGGTGGAAAAGATTTGAGGCCGGAGTTGAGACTCATCTCAAAGCCGGACAACAAGAACCAGCCAGAACTACAATGGAGGTGTTTAAATTAAAGCACTTTAATTTGTTAGTAAAGTACAGATGCTACCTGTGCAATCTGATTTATGTAGCTTGAGCTGTTTTACAGAGAAGAAATAGGAAAAACTTCGGCCTGTAGATGTGCAAAGCTGGTAGAATCATGAGGCGAAACTCTTGCAGTCGCACTACTTTGTGTTCTACTGTCATCTAAATTTCAATAAAATATGGCAAAATGGTTTAAAGGGGACGCACAGCTTTTGAATTCCTGTGGCATTTATCCAGAGCAACCACAGTCTGCGCTCATAGACTTTTGTTACATTTAGTGATCTTCTTCGTGAGAAAAACGTTTTCATGAAATGATCCTTACATTTGTGACAAACTATGAAAGGACATTTAGCTCTACAGCTTAATTCTGCTGATTTAAGGACATTCTAAGGACCACCAGCATCACTGGATGCTGGTGGTCCTTGATATTTTGATATTTTCAGCTAATTTGTTGTATGCAGTGTATTGCTAACTATATATATACTGTGTATATATATATATATATATATATATATATATATATATATATATATATATATATATATATATATATATATATATATACTGTATATATATATATATAGATATAGTACTCTCAGTTTGTATAATAGCTTACTGAACCACCATCTATCTGCTGGAGCTTGGAGGGGGAGCATACCTGGAGCTGAGCAGTTGTTGGCCAGACTGGAGTACTGGTTACACAGCTGCTTGTAGCGATCCTTCATCAAGTCGAGCCTCACTTTCAGGAAGGCAACCTCTTCCTTAGGAGTCCTGGTTTCCTGACAGGAGATTTCATGAACCATCAGGCCCAGAAGAACAAAGAGGACGGTGGCTAACGACAGAGAGCAGAACCATAAGCGTTAGAGAGCAGAAGCATACAGACTCCACACACACACAGACATCAGCTGTGAAAAGATCTCACCTTTCATAGGATTCATCATGTTTCTCTGTGAGCTGAGGATCACTTATGCTCCCTTTGGGCTCGCTGTTTTTTTTTTTATAGAGCAGTTTGTTTACTAAATAAATGGCAAAGTACAGATTGCAAAAGAGGAACCAGACAGATTGTTTTTTGATCATCAAAGCACGTCAACTCAGTATCATATTGTGCAGCCAAATCAGTATTGACCTCTGTTTCTCCCGCTGAAAAAGACCATGCCCTCCCCCTTCCCACTTTTCATCAATTATTAATGGTAGTTGGAAATCCAGGAATTTTTTGAAAATAAACGTGAGCATGAAACGGGAAACAACTCACGTGTAGACAGAAAATTGCAAGCGTATTCGTACTTTAAACTTTTTAATCTTTTGTCATTGCAACCAAATATCTCTGTCTTTTTTGATGACATTAGTCAGATGCAAAGTAGCGCAGGGTTTTACTATGAACCTCCGCCTCAGTTAATTACTCTTTCAGGATTCCCCTTTATTTAGCGCTGTCTATCTACCCATCAATCTGTTCAAGGGGCATGAATACTTTTAAAGACAATACTCGCCATTCCACCCCTCTGGATGGACTTGATGAAAATCAACAAAAGGGATCATATTTCTCCAATTTTAGCTTCCCTTCACTGGCTTCCTGTTAAATCAAGAATAGAATTTAAAATTCTTCTTCTAACGTATAAAGCCCTTAAAAAATCAAACTCCATCATGTATCAGAGCTCTGATTACCCCGTATGTTCCTAACAGAGCACTTCGCTCTCAGACTGCAGGTCTGCTGGTGGTTCCTAGAGTCTCTAAAAGTTTTATCTTTTTGTTCTCTCTCTTTTCTTTTCTTCATAGTAGGTACACCTGGTCTGGCATTCTGTTAGCTGTGACACCATCCATCATCTAATGTAGAACAGATTACTGGATCAATGTGTGCTTCTGTGCTTTTTGTCTCTCTTGTTGTGTCTCTGCTCTGTCTTCTGTAACCCCAGTCGGTCGAGGCAGATGACCGTTCATACTGAGCCTGGTTCTGGTGGAGGTTTTTCCTTCCCGTTAATGGGGAGTTTTTCTTACCACTGTCGCTTCATGCTTGCTCAGTATGAGGGATTGCTGCAAAGCCATGGACAATGCAGACGACTCTCCCTGTAGCTCTACGCTTCTCCAGGAGTGAATGCTGCTTGTCAAGACTGATGCAATAAACTGGTTCCCTTATATAGGACATTTTTTGACCAATCTGTATAATCTGATTGAATATGACTTTGGAAAGTGCCTTGAGATGACATGTTTCATGAATTGGCGCTATATAAATAAAATTGAATTGAATTGAATTGAATTGAATTGAATTGAATTGAATTGAATTGATGATGCGTCGGCCACCAGGTTGGATAAACAGACAAGGGCTGTTGTCTTGGCACCCAGATTTCGTATTATTTACTATTATGAGCAAAGGTCTCTCGCTGTTTCCAAATTTGTCTTAAAACTGGCAGACAGTTGCCTAACAATGACTCAGCTCTGACTGGTGCAATTGTGCATGTGAGCTGTGGAGGTTATTTCTATTCTCTTCATAAACAGGAAAGCTGCAAAATATCACCTTTACACACACACACACACACACACACACACACACACACACACACACACACACACACACACACACATCACAGGTTCAGCAACAGACTGTCAGCCTTTTTTTGTCTTATTATGGCTCATGTCCAAGACATTTTTTCCCTCTGCCACATTATTCCCTCCAACAATCTCAGCTTCTCTGCTTCACGAGGTTTTGTTGTTCAAATTAATTAAAGGAGTGGTTAGTGTTTATTTATGTGTCCATGATTTGTGTGCAAAAAAAAGTGTAGTCATTACTAGCAATTCTTACCATCCAAATTCCTGGACTTTCCGCATTATTTTGAGCTGTTCTTTCTATAAACATGTGCAACACTTCGGCTGTCAGGAAGCAGAAAGTACCGGCTGTTTCTTTCACCTGTTCTTAAAAACAGTCTGACTCATTCGTTGCACCTCTGCCAAACCCAGAACCTCTTCTCCTCTCCAAACTGACGAAAGCGAGGCAAGCACTAAGGTTGAGCAACACAGTGCAAATGGGCAAAAAAACGAGAGAAAACGTACAGCAAACTGTGCCAAGAAAGTGAAGAAAGAGCCTCCATTTTTCAGGAAAGCTGGCAGGATCTGGTCAAAGGCACGGTTAAACTGCTCAGCACCTCTCAGAGCTCATTTGTTCAGCTCTGCAGCGGCGTTGCATGCAAGAGAGGCTGCCTCGATAAATCAACCGGCGGCGACAAATTTGATTTTAAGAAGAAATATTGTGGCTCTGGAGTGGAGATTACCAGAGCCTTTGGGGAGCAGAAGAGGTGCAGCATAAGGGAGAGGGAGTGTTAACAAGGTCAAAACAGACAGACAAGGAGGACGGAGAGAGAAAACTACACCTGCCTCCCAGAGATCACGGCTAAGTCGTCATGTGGGGGATGCAGACTCGTTGTCGAACATTGAGACGGTGTTTCCTCTCTAAAACTACCAACACTTAACTACATCTTAAATATAAAACGTCACCGTAACATGCCAATCTCACTGTTGTTTGTAAATCATAGAATTTTGAGTTGGTTACCTAGATCAGGGCATTTATTTTGGTAATATAAATATAACCAGATCATACGGTGCCTTATCAGCTTCTACAAAGGTCAGATATGTATAGTGTGAGGATTATAGTTGTGCTGTTAACAGACTGACATGTTTTCTGACAGGAGCTGTGGATCTCTGCAGCTTCTCCAGACTTATCATGGCTGTTTCCCTGAATAATCCTCTCCTTGGTCTACCTGCTATGTTATGGTAGTTTAGCAATTGTTCCCAACAATTAACTTGTTTAGATGATGAATTGAACATCTGTGGGATGTTCAAAGCCTGTAACGTTTTCTAACTTAATTCTGTCTTGAGCTAATTCACAGCCTTAAAAACCGTCGTTTCATGGTTTTGGTGCATCTCATTAAAACACAATATCAATAAAAAAAAGGCAGTTGAGAAGAAAAACAATTTTACATAGACACAATATAATAATAATAATAAATATAATGCAAGTGTTTTTTTCTGTTAATTTTAATGATTATGGCTTTACAGCAAATGAAAACCAAATGCAGTTCCATGGAAAATGAGAATATTTTATAATACCAATAATTGTAACACAGAAATATTTGTGTGCTGGAAAGTATGTCCATTTACTCTATGTTATTTTTATCAATACTTGGTTGGGTTTCTTTTTGCAGGAATTACTGCATCAGTGCAGCTTGGCATGGAGGCGATCAGCCTTTGGTTCTGCTTCATGTTGGTGTTCAGTAAAACCCTTGAGTAGGCAACAACAATTTGACACAAAAATGTGATTCAATGTTTCTGGAGGGCTTGGGGAATAGATCCAGGAAGCACTGAGGAAGAGAGGTAAGTGTTAGCAGAAGAAGAAGCGTTCAAGAACTCACATTAATGATAATGATAAAGAAGAAAACAATGATTGTTACTGTTTGTGGAGATGATGGTAATCCAGGTAGAAAGTGGCTGGGGTTGGCCGACTGGGGCTAGTTTGTAATGATCCTTTGTGTTCAGGTGGAGGTGGTGATGGCGGCGGAGCGTTGCATAGTGGACAGGCAGGTGAGTGGTGCAGGCAGAGTAAGGAGGCGTTCCAACAGCGGGTCCAGCGAGAGGAGCTGTGAGAAGATGGGTTCTTCCTAGGACTCTAGGAGGCAGTGAATTGAGGTCCTGGACAGAACCAAGGATTAGAGATGAGGATGTCTGCAAGGGAGGACATAAAAAAGGAGGACAGTGAAAGGACCTATGAAAAGAGAAAAGATCCAGTAAGAAGCCTGATTACTACCCTGTAAGGAGGAACGATATGGCATCTGCCTCAGGGGGAATCTGCTCCTCTTAAGCTCCGCCTGTATATAGCTCTAGATTCTGTATATATATGTATAGATATCTATTATAATATTATATTATTATATTCTATATTTTATTTTGTCTGCACCATCAACAAGGAATCGTCAAATTCCTTGTAAGTGCAAACCTACTGGGCAATAAACTTGATTCTGATTCTGATTCCTTATTGGCCAAGATGGGCTGCAGTGTGGTGTCTCTCCTTCCTCCATCTTCCTCCTGACAATAATCCCCCATATTCTCCATGGGGTTCAGGTCAGGTGAGTTTGCACAGTGGCATCGTGTCGTTGAACCCATGTTTTGTTACTTTGGCAGATTGGGTTATTCCTGTTGAGTGATCCACCTTTTTCTACCAACTTTTTTTCTTCCACTCAACTTTCCAATTAATATAATTGCATGCAGCCCTATATGAATAGCAAGCTTCTTTATTATTTACTCTTGTGGCTCACTGCTGTTCGCTTCCTCACGATAGAGGATCAAAAATCCTTTTATTAAATTGGCTTTCTGTAATATTTGAATTTTCTGAGAATTTGGGGTAAACCATGATCATCAAAATTAACACAAAAATGCTTTAAATGCATAACTCTGCATAATAGATCGACATAAGCTTCACCTTTACACTTGAATTGTTAGCTTTTCAATGACGTCCTAACTTACTGAAATGACCCTGTCTGTATAAATGTAATTATAAATTTTTTTAAAAACCTGGATGGAAATGAGTTGGATTCAATGACTGCCTGAAACATATGGATGCCACCACATGCTGAGCTTCCTCATGTGTGATGCTCTGCCAGACCCCAACTCCAGCTGTCTTCAGTTTTTTTTTGTTTTTTTCGTTCTTTTTGACTTTAGTTTTGTCTTCAGTAAATAAAACGCTTGCTCCTCTGATCAGGTCCGCTGACTGACTCAGCCATTTGAAAACATTGAGCAGCTTTAGAGCTGCTCTCGTGGTTTGCTTTCAGTCATCATCCATCTGTGCAGTGAAGCGCTGAGCCGTTGGTTTTCCTGAATTTGGCTGAATCTGAGCTGACAGCACAACACTGTACACTCTGAGAAGTTATTCTGCTTTTGTCAGCAGGAACATCATCAAGGTCAGCGGCCCATTATGTAGTTTAACAGAAAACGAGTAAGAACAACAGCCAAATTTAAGAGAGTGTTTGGTTATCCACCTTCTTCATGTAGTTATTTGAAATTTAGTTTGGTGTTTTTGTATATTCTTGCAGATGAAATGATGATGCATAATCCTGTGTCAAAAGATGACACAGCTGATGTGGTCTGCTTGAAATTGTGACGCATTCTTCTCCTACTGCACAGGTTACTCATTATTTCATCCATCTAAAGCAAAATACATACAATGTAAATTATACTGAGGTATTCAAAATGAATACTACAAAAAAAATATAAATAAACACGTATCAAAATAAATAACCCTGTCAGGATCCCCAGGGATGTGATTACTGATGTTGCTCCCTTATTATCCTACAGTCTGTTTATGTTACACCTTAATTCTGTTCATCCCTAGATCCTTGTTTTTGTCGTTTGTTTAGCATTTATGTTAATATATATTCTGGTATCTGTTGGATTTGGTTTGTGTCTGGTTAGTTTATGCTCTTAATATTTTAGTAGTTCTGTTAGACCTTTATTTTGTGCTTGCTTTCTTTAGTTCCGCTTCTGATCTGTATTTATACTATTAGTGTATTCTTGTACTGTTATATCTAATTAGCGCATGATCTTTATTATTTCTGTAGTTCTGGTATATCTGTTCCTTCTTAATTTAGTTAGATTCTTCCGCATGTCTTGCCAGTTCATTGTTCCCCTTTTCCTGCAGCCTAATTGTTTCACTCAGTTCTCCTGTGCCTAATTATCCACTTATTGTTTCCTCCATTTCTTCCGTATAAGTTCAGCCCACTCTGTCGCACACATTGTCAGGTCCTCCATCTTCATTAAAGCATTCTACTGCGTTCTGGCCGCTTCCCTGTCCCGTTCTTGGTTCCTGTAAGCCTGTTTTTCATCAATAAACCACCACTATTTTCAACATGAAACTCCCGAGCTCTTGTCTGCACTTCGGTCCGATTCCAAAAACCCACGCCTTGCAGGCCAGCAGATCTCACGACCTGCAGGGGACAGATGGACGCAGAATAATCTTCCTGCTGATTTTAAAACGCTCTCTTGCAAATTTTATTCCGCTCCAGTGGTTTTTGCTTTATGAGGTGAACTGTTAAATTCATTTGAACGCCTCCTAATTTCAAACTCTAATAGTAAAAGACCATTGCCTTAAGAGATCCACTGGCTTGCCTCAAAGTTATGAGCAAATTTAGTTTTATTAAACATCTTCTGGTTTTGCTGGTTTAAAAATTACGGCTCTTTGTTTATTTCAAATGCACAAAATGCCATAAAAGTTATGTTGCTATGTTTTACATCCTTATGATCCCCCTTGGATAATGATAGTTTCTGTATAAGTGCCCTTAAAATACAAATCCACTGCTTGGAATTTGCCACATTTATCATATCTCAATACTGAGGACAGGCACATTTTAATGAGAGAAAATAGATTTAACTACATCTGGAAGGCAAGAAAGGACTTTTTATGACAAAGCTCAGAATGCATAATCCATTTAAATGCAAATGTCTTTATTTTATATATAAAGAATATAGTAACATGTAAAAATAGATAGCGGTGGCAGAGACTTTAATAATATGGTCATAATGGTATTTTCTAAGCAATTTTGAAAAGCAGGTAAAAACTCACCTCACAGCTGAATGTGCAGCAGGTGAAGCTGAGAATCATTCAGGAGAAAAACGGCAGCCTGGACTTATAACACTTTATTGGATGGTTATCTGAGCTGCCTTTAATACAAGTAAAACTCTGTGGATGTTCATTCATAACCTTTACTGTTCCCTAATGGACTGAGGGATAAAGTGTTGGAAAATGCAACTCCTGGTGGGTTGGTGTTAAAGAAAAGCAGTATTCAGGAGGATATTACACCGGTTTGTGCATTCAGGATCGCGTAGATATTAGTAGATCATAAGTAATTTTTGATGTTTTGACAAATCTTGTTTTAAACCTCCAGGTTAATGTTCCTAAACAGAAGCTACGACTCTACATGTTATAAATCTTCTGTATTTTTAATTTAGATGTTAATTATATTTTTTATTGTATTTGAGCGACTATGTATTGATATTTTATTATTTCTGTTACAATTGCTCTGGAGTTACTGTCTGGTATAAGCCCCTCAATCAGATTTAAGTCAGGACTTTGACTAGGCCACTACTAAACTATCTCGTTTAGAGACTAGTTCTCTTTTCTGAGCCATTCAGAGTCTGACATGTGGGTGCGCTTATATAGATGTATTTATTTTAAGAAAAACAAATGGCCTGATACTCTCCTTCAGGATTTCTTTATCCAGGTAATGAAACAGAGAAGCAACCCCCGATCATTATTTCACCATCATCCTGCTGTAGGTGGTGTTCTTCATCTGAAGAGCTGCATCTGTCAGAGAAGACTGTGGTAGCGTTGGTCCCAAAAGCAGACGAGAGAACGGCAGTCTCACACCAAAGTGATTAATTAAAAAAGAAAGTAACTTACTAACATAGAAGTAAACTTGAGAATATCTAGAAAAACAAAATTTGTAGTGCCAGCAGAGATCTGGCAATGCAACAGGAACAGGCAGGACCACAGCTGTGTGAGAGCACAACGACGCGATGCTGGGGAGGTGATTAGTGAAACCAGGACCAGGTGTCTCTGATCAACAGGACGAATGACAGCCACGAGGGGAGCAAGAAGAGCTGAGGAAAACTGACAAATGGCACAGAAGAACCAGAGCAAAGAACAAACCCAAACTCAAAGTCCAGGATCATCACAGCTTTACTTCTTTGTCAAATGTAACGGGACAAGAAATATTTTCACCTTTTTCTCATCGGTCTACTGAATGTTTTTCCAAATGTCTTGTGCTTCAACAAGATGTTTTTGTTTTTTTAAAGCAAACGGGAGATGGCCTTTATTTTCTTATGTTCTGCAGTGATTTTCACATTTGAACTGTTTCATGGAGGCCATTTGTTCTCAGTCTTTTTTTAATCATGAACATTGAAGGAAATCAGGTCTGTAGAGCTTTAGATGTTGTTCTGGGTTGTTTTATGATAAGTCGTTCATGTGCTCTAGGAGTAACTCGTGGGAAGGTTTACCACCGTTTTACATTTTTGAATAATGGCTCTGGATGCGGTTCGCTGGAGTCCCAAAGCCTAACAAATGACTTCTGTAACCATTTTCATCTGCAAATACATTTCTTTCAATCAGGACACGACGTGCTGCTTTACGAGATCTTTTTCCCTACTTAATGTTGTCAGGCAGGGTCTATTTGAGTATATATGTTTTTATTCTAAGAGTCAAATTGATCAAAAGAGAGTTCAAATTTATCTGGTAATTCCTACACAAAGATTTAAGTGAACAAACATCGTATATATATCAATAAATGAGAAGTGCTTTGCAAAGGTTTTCATTCTCCATTTTCTCACATTAAAACCACAAACCTCAAGGGTTTTATGTGATAGATCAGCATAAGGTGATAAAGGCTTGTACCATGAAAGGAAAGCATACATGGTTTTAAATATTTTGATAAATTAAAATCTAAAAAATTAAATGTGAATTTGTATTCATCCCCTGATTTTATACTTTGTAGAGTATGTCTCGGCCAGAGGTGGGTAGTAACTAGTTACATTTATTCAGTAACATTTACTTAAGTAACTTGTTGAACAAAATGTACTTTTAGGAGTAGTTTTACTGAACTATACTTTTTACTTTTATTTAAGTACCGTAATATTATTACTACTCTAGTATTGCTACTCTAACTTGAGTCAGATTTCTGGCTACTCGTCCCACTGTGAGTAACTTCACTGAATGAACTGCCGGTTTTAACCAGAAATGCATTAGAGAGACATACCTACCTTAAAGTGAGACTTCTTGTTTAAAGACAGGTTTTGTTGGTTAAATGTTATTTTCCATCTGCTGAGATAATTGAGCCATTTGGAGGTCAATAAACCCTACATTAAGCAGTAGATATTGTTATTGGAAGAGCTTTACACTATTCGAACATACAGTTCACATGCAGTATATACATTAACTGCTGTAAGTACTGGTTTCACAAGTTTTATGTTGGAAAAAATATTTAGAAAAGTGTTCTTCTGACTGAATTTGGTTTTTGTAATTATGTTTTTTTGTATATTTAAAAAAATCTTTAAAATAACACAATTTGTACAAAGTTTATATATATATATATATATACTTTGTATGTCCAGTTACATAATTTTTACATACTAAATCAGATGTTATGATCAGTTACTCAGTATTTGAGTCACCTTCTGAATACTTTTTTACTCTTACTCAAGTACAATTTTTGGCTACTCGACTCACCTCGGGTCTTAACCTATTTGGCCCAGTCTTCTCTGCAAAATAGCTCAAGTTGTGTCAGATTGGATGAGAAAAAAAATTGTTGAATGTAAACTCTTAAGTTTTAATGCAGATTCTCAAATAGATTTATGTCTTTACTTTGACTGGACCATTCTAACGCAAACATGTGCCAGACTTTTTTTTTATGAAAAAGAATGCTGAAAACGTTTTGCTTTCACTCAGCAGCTATTCTTTAATTGTCGGTCAATCATGTAAAACCCCTTTAGAATGTGGCAAAATCTGAAAAAATCCAGGAGGTAAGAACACTGTAAGCAAGGCACTATAAGCTCTATAGTGTGGAACACCATATAAAAGTACATCCACTTCACTTAACTTTAAACTCCCAGTTATCCTCCTGGGGTAGATAATGCTCTGAAGCAAAATTCTGGTCAAATGGTTCTGCTCAGCTCAGAGTCAGAGGATTAATTGACAGCTACCATGCTGTGGACTGTTTTGTGTCTAATCAGGCTCCCAGGGACTGAGGAGGGGGGTACGGAGTGTTTCAGGAGTCTGACGGCTTTCCTGATGCTTATTGGCTTTTTGGCCTCCGTCTGTGCCAGCATCGAACTCACTGTGCTGTACAAGTGTGAACACGACAACCAGCATTTTCCGCCCGTAAGCCTGAGATGTTCTCTGCTACACATTCGGATGCTGAAAATAAAATGAGAAGGGACTGTGTTGAATAGTTGTTTTTGTTTATCAGCTTATACATAAAGTGCTCTAATATGTATTTTGCCTAAAAACAGAACCAGTTCACCTCATCACAATAGTCCCAGAGGTCTTTTTAATTTTTCATTACACTCCACACTTTATTGTTCTTGTGAATTACGACTTAGAAGTCTCACCTTGACATAAAAACCTAAACATCTCACCTTTACTCACCGCTGCACGTCTTCCTGTCTGTCTTTCACTCCGTCTGCCGGTCTAACGCAATTCGGCACAGATTATTCTTCCTTCATTTCACTCCAATGTGCTTTTGGACACCTATAATTGGCAATAAAAAAGATAGAGCACTCTCTTCAGTCCGGTGAGGGTCATGTAGTAGAAAAAGCACAAAAGTCCATAATTGTGAAATATTTCTCCTGCAGGGCCAACAGTCTCTTGCAGCTCAGTCTGATAATGGGCTTTTGAGGACACCCTCATTTAAAGCAAACACCACTGGGGTGGTATGTACACGATCTATTACAACCACCAGGATCACATTCAGCACGCTCAGTTGCTTCAAAACACCCACGCAGGAGCTACTGGAATACGATTTTCATATCCGAAAAATTATGTCTTTCAACGAAAGAAGGAGATTAAAAAATGTTTTAATGGCTTCTGGATCTATAACATATTATAGGACCCATGATAGAGAAAATGTGACATAATTCCTTTATATTTAGCATAAGCTTCACCACAAACATACTTTTAAAAGTTAAGGAGGGGTACTGGGGGTTAAATTAATATCCAGGCTTGTGTACTGAGAAGGAAAAAGATTAGAAAACCAAATAAATAAGAGGTGACAGTTTACAAAGCAATCATGAATGTACAGAAGGAGGCCATAATCAGAGAAAACGCATTTCCCTCTTGATGCTAGGCTGGCTGTTCTTACAACAAATGAATCCTTCAAAACAGAAAATTATGGGTGAAATTTGTGTTTACTTTTCAGCATGAAATTGGAAGACGAGGATTAAAATGAACATGATTTGTTTTCTTATTCGAAACCAGAATATGTCAAACTCTTTATTTATTTTTTACTTTAACCAATTTTATCTAGTGCTTGCTAAGTGAGAGTGAATAGATAATGCCTGACAGAGGGCTACAGAGGGGGCAGCTTCATGTTTTTTTTGAGTGACATTTTGCTTTGGCTGTGAAAAGGGTTTTGCTATGAGAATAATATTCACCTCCAGAAAGAACAAACTCATGAATCATGGACCTTTGTGTTTGGGTTGAGTTCTGATTGTGTTCTGACAAATAGCTTACAACATAACGTTTCTGTACTTATAAAATTCATTTTTTGGTTTGCTGCTTTACATTCCTGACAAATGTCATATTTTTTTAGTTTGTTTCTTTTAGGTACTATCTACACTATCATATGGTCCTTTCATTGTTGTAATACATTCTGTTGCTACATACGCTTGCACTACTTAAAAGATCTTACATATAACATTTCTGTACGTATAAAATGTTGTCTTGGTTTGCCGCTGCATCCCTGACAAATATCAGATAATTATATTTACAATGTTTCCCTCTTATCTTGTGTTTTTACTCAGAGCCTTGCAACAAAATTTCCCTCAGATATACATTGTGAACGTACAGCTGAATGATAAAGTCTAAGTCTAAGATTTAAATATTGCTTTGCTTCCCAGGTTTTGGTGTTCCCTTGGTTGTTCTGCCATGTCATTCATGAGTTCTGTTTAGTTACTTTCACAGTTTCTGTGATTTATTTTTCTCCACTCAGTGACGTTACTCATCAACTCACTTGTTGAATAATCAACGTCCCCACAATAAAATCCTGTTTTTCATCCACTCGGTCAGATCCTCTTGTTTACAGCTGGCGGTTTGTCACTCGGGGTTCCCCGAACTCCCGCCTACGCTTCCTCATTTTTCTTTCCGTGCTGCTGTCAGGGATTATTTGCAATGCTGGGAAAAATCTTAAAAAGTCTTATTTCACCTACGCATGCCTGCTTGCTGTCTGCATTTGGGTCTTATTCTCCACAAAGGACTGACACCAACATGAAGATAACTTGCCAAAAAAGTATGTCTTCCTACTTAACTACTCTGCCATAGTATCCTCATCAAAGATGAGGACGACTCAGAGTACAGACAGCGGATCCAGAGCTTTGTAGCTTGGTGCCAGCACAACCACCTCATGTTGAATGCAACGAACACAAAAGAGCTGGTGGTGGACTTTCACACAACAGACTCAATAACTCTTTACATCATGCTAATGGTTGCACTGCTCTGATCCGATCATGAACCGTTTACACTGTTCCCAGATGCGCCTTAGCTACTTCGGGATACTGCTGCACTGTCACGCACATTGCATATTGTAGTATTGTGTATGTAAAGAGGATGGAGTCTTGTCCACTGTTAAAAAAAATGTCATAAAAATCGATACAAAGATTAATATCGATGTTTTTAAAAATGATTTAATATCGATATTCTGGCTTTCAATATCGATATATCTTCCAACCCCTAGGGGGCGTTGTTACAGCGCACCATTACCGTTCACAGCGAGGAAGTGTGAGACGAAATTGTGTAATGGCCGACAGGATTTTAGAAGCGCCTTCGTCCCTAAAATCAGACATTTGGGCGCATTTTTGGTTTCTGTGATACGTTAAATGCATTGAACCAAATGCACTTTATTTTCCTGTTAGTATATCAGTGTTCAATAAATTAAACATAAATATAATATTTGACTGGTTTTGTTGATTGAATGACTTTGAGCATTAATCTGAAAGTAATAAATATCGATATTGTAGTCAAATCAAAGCTGAGCAATGTATCGAGAATGGTATCGAATCGGCTCATCCTAGATGATACCCATTCCTAATATTTATATTTATCCACTCTGGTATTTACTTTTTCTCTTCTACTCTTAGTGTTTCTTTAGAGCTAATTTTAGATTAGACTAGTTTGTTCTTTTTTCTTCTTTCATTGCTAATAACTGTGTGTAACTGTATGTTTGCCACTGTCATGGCTGAATTTCCTCCACTGCGGGACAATAAAGGAATTCTCATTCTTATTCTTAAATCCAAGTGGATTACTATATGGGGAAAAATGCTTAGTGCCATGTTTCTGGCTCGGCTGTCGGTCACACTGTTCCACCATGGCTATTTAGATCATCTCATGCATCTGTGAGCTCTTCCACTGCAGACAACCTCCTGCACTCGTTTCTCTGGCTTTATAGTCTGAAGCTTCACAGTTGACGCCAGATTATTTGAAAGCCTAGAGAGAGCAGATGTCCAGCGTTCTTTGCCTGCCTTGCCTGATCCTACTTTGGTCTCCTTTTCCTTGTTTTCCTCATCTCGTTTTGCCCTTCTTGGACTCCTTCTCAGCTTCTGTCTTTCTGGACCATGACTTGGACTGTCTCCTTGACCAAGAACCTGGCCCAGCCCATCAGAACTATCTGGCCTCTCAGTCGTTTAATGTGTGAACCCTGCCTGCTTCTCGGACCAGATTATTGCCTCATCCCATCTGCCTGCCACTTTCTGCTGTGAGCAGTCAGCTGTCAGCTTCGCCCAGCTCCCCCGCGCTCCTGCTGAATTTTTACCAAGGCTTTATTATTTTTTTAGAAAAGTGTTGTGCACAACTCCGTGTCTGGCTCAAATGTTGGGTTCTCAGATTTTTCTGGTGCATTACACTTAGAGCTGCACATGGCTACAAAAACATTATATATTTTTCTAAAGAGTGAATCCAAAAGCTCAGTCAGATACAAAAAAAGTCATTTTTTCATCATAAACAAATCACCACACAAGTATAAGATTACATTTGCTGTAAATGTGTGTTCGCTTTTGCATTATTGGCCCTGTTCTATTTTTTTTTTTTTTCATCTTTCAGGAGTAGTGTCGGTTACGTTAACCTGACCTTAGCTCTCATTCCTGTAGTTTGACTTTTGCTTTGTGGTTCAAAAAGGTCATCAGGAAATTACCTCATTGCTTTTAACCGATTTCTTTTGTTGTTTTTTTTACATTTCTTATTAACATGAACTCATGAATAAAAAATGTCTACAGTAAATTCAGACAAAAGAAAAACACTGGAGGTCATGGTGAATGGGACTCACATTTCATTTCTACAGAATCAGAGTGCTGACGCATATTTGTGGCCTCAGTAAACCACACTGAGGTTGTTTGAATCTTATTCTGTTTAGATAAATCTCCCTTCTCTGGAAGATAGAAAGAAAATTATACTGAAACATGTTTAATTGTATTGATGTCATTTACTGGATTCAGAACAGTTTCTAACACCATCCTGATTTAATCTAAGGGGTGTTGCTTTCATTCTCTTTCTTTATTAGGTAGATCCAGTTATTTAAAACTGAATGTTTCCTTCAGAGATGTTTAGTAATCCTGCGAATTGATACCTCCACCTCTGCAGTTGAGTTATTTGGATCCTGTTTATGACTTCTCTGAGCTTTGGTGGTCTTCTTTTTCTTTCATCTTATTTTGGTGTGATACATATTACCCTTCTTTATAATGGACTTAATGATACTCTGAGATACTCTAAGGTTTTGCCAGTTTTTAATGACCCACCAGTAATATTTTTTCTTCCAAGGAGTTCAATATGCGAGGCTAATTGTTTCAGCATGAGAGCACCTAATAAAGACTGAGAGAATGTGCTTATGTCACAGCAATGAATATACATACATACATACATACATACATATATATATATATATGTGTGTGTGTCACAAGTTCACATATACATGTGACATTGTTTAATTTATCTTCCATTGCATCATATTGTGTATCATATTATATTAGTAACGTATCACACTGCATGTTATCATGTTGCTTCATATAATAACACGTATTGAAGGATCACTTAAAGATATGTTTGAAAGAAATCTGACTAAAAATTATTTTTTTACAACACAAAAGTGACTAAAAATTATAACTTATTTCTATCAGCTATCATCTACCTACATCCCTAAATTAACTCTGTTTCTCCTTAGAAACACTAAAGCTGTTTTGATGGTTGGCTTCATGCTATGGCTCTGTTACTGTTTCAGTAGAGACAAGCCAGACTGGATGAAAAGGAAAGATAGCTGCGAAGAGATGGGCAGTGACCTTTTTTTCCACACCAAGAAACAACATGTATGCAAGTTGAAGCGGGTCTGAGACGGTGCGTGCCTTCTCATGGGTGGTTTACCGAGACTAAAATGAAAAACAAGTCAGTAACATGCCCTTTGTGTAGGTGTGTGAAGCTGAGCTTATCGCAACTTATCAGCAGCTGACAGTGGTACTGACCAGCACAGGTGTTCCTTATTCCCCCTAATTGGCTCGGTAACAGCATACTGTCCACAGGAGAGGAGACCCAGAGACATGTGTGTGTGTTTTTCATTGTGTTTTAAACACACACACACCTTCTTTCAAGACAAGGTGACTTTGATCTTTCTTTGTACTTCTGCAAAGGCTAAATTAAACTTTATTAGCTTGAAGGCAATTGCCCACTGAGATTTTTTTTGGGGGGGGGGGGGGGTTGAAGAGTTACCAACTGTTCAATCTTACATTTGCAATATATTATTTGATAGATTTGCTTTTGCTAAATATGTCTGAGCAAACTTTTTAGAGGATCAATTTTTCTGTGGATCAATTCCTTTGTAGTTGATTAATGAGTACGGAGTCCTGGAAGTGACCATTGGGGGCCAGCTGACAAATAAATGTTTTATTTTATTTTGCTTTTTATATATGTAGTCAATCTGAATAATTTTTTTTTAAAGTGGTTGTGGATTTTTAATCGCATCTATGATGCGTGTCCAAAGATAATCCTCAATTAAATATTCATAACTCTTTAGATTTTAATTGAAAATGTCTTTGTAGACTTTGTATTTCCATTTTAAAAATTGCATAAGCTAAATATCCATATTATGGCCACAAAAGAACTGGGTGCAATGTATAAAAATAAATGATATCAATATGTTTAGTAATATTCTTTCGAAATAATACTGAACTGAGATCATCTTCACAAACAAAGCAGAAGTGGATTCTGGGTTTGGAAAACCCGGATGGTGCCCTTGAATTTATATGTTTCTTTTTTTACTTCGACTCGTCGTGGGTCCCTGCATTACTGAACCTTAACATGACCTCAGTGTCATCTGGAGCAACAGCACCTGCGCTCTTTTTTTTTTTTTTTTTTCAGCTTTGGCTTGCCTGTCTGCCTTCCAGCCTCCCACCGAGGTCTCAGAAAATCTGAAACATAAATATTCCAGCTAAACCACAGTGATATTCTCCATTAATTAATTTATTCACCTGGAAACTAAGCAAAATGTAAATGCTGAATGCTAAATACTAAGTACGCTCTTTTTAGTAGTAAGGTGGAAGAAAAAGGATACGTTTTTTTAAACTGTCTTTTAAATAAAACTCCCTTAAATCAATGCTATCTAGAACCATCTTTGGCTATATTTATTTACCAGCTCTGAATGTTTAAAGATATTTTTGATCTTTGCAAAATAGCTCAAATTCAACTAGATTAGATGTCTATTATCTGTTTAAAAAAAACATTCTAGTGTTCTAATGTTAATTTAAACTGGGCCATTGTAACACCTGAAAAAGGCCTTGATTTAAACAGTTTTGTTGTGGCTTTGGCTTTATGTTTGGGTTTTTGTTCTGTTGGAACGTGAACCTCCACCCCAGTCTCAAGTCTTTGGAGCCCGTTTTCTTCCCTGTGTTCAGCTCCATCCATTGTCCCATCAACTCTGCCTCACTGTCCCTGCAGAAGAAAGCCTCCCACAGCATAATGCTACCACTGCCATTCTTCAGCATAGGGATGCTGCATTCAGGGTAAGATGCAGAGTTAATTTTCTGACATACATGGCATTTTGCGTGTTGGTCAAGAAGATACATTCTGCTTTCATTTGACCAGAAGAACCTTATTCCATATGTTTGCTGTGCTGCCAGTACAGCTTGTGACAAACAGCGAACAGGCTTGTGGACTGAATGACTGACTGGTGACCTGTCTAAATATTCCTTCACCTGAGCTGCAGATTTCTGCAGCTTCTTCAGAGTTACAACAGACCCCTTGGCTGCCTCTCTGATTAACGATCTCTTGCCTGTCAGTTTTTAGGTGGATAGCCATGTCTTGTTCGGTACTTTTGTCAATTTCAGATGATAGATTATACAGCGCTGAGATGTTCAAAGCTTTAGATATTATTTTACGGGTTTTATGGATTATTTTATGGGCTCCAAGACTGCTATCCCAGACCTATCTGCTGTGTTCCTTTGTCTTCATTATGCTGTTTTATTTGCTAATGTTCCCTAACAAATCTCTGAGGCCTCTACACTAAATTTTATTTAGAAGCGTCTTAATAATTGGGTGCAATACAAAAGCAAAAAGGTGTGTATTGTAAAAAAAGAAAAAGAGGAAAATGCATGTATTATTTTCCTTCCTTTCATAAATTATACACGTGTGTTTTTCTATGAAAGAGGTATATAATAGCTAGGTGCATTTACTCAGTTACATTTACTTGAGAAACTTTTTGAAAAACTACTACTGGCAGTAGTTTTGCTGCATCCAGCTTTTAACTTATAATTGAGTAATATTATTTCGGAGAATCTCTACTCTTAAGTAAAACGTTGGCTACTTTATCCACATATGGTCTAAGACACATCCCAATAAAATAACTATTATGACAACATGTGTAAACTGTTAGTGCTCTCCCTGAAAGAAAGTCTAATTGCTGAAAATAGTTGAAACCTACTAGATCTCCTTTCAGTTTCTTTGTACAGGTGATTCAGTCAAAGGCATGGGAAAGGATTAAAACTTTAGAGGAGTTTAAATTTAATGTTAGGTCACCCAAGAACATAACATAGTTTTATATAATTGTTATAATTCCCACAGGGCTAATCAGTGCTAACGAATATTTTTAAATGTCACGAAGATGCAGAAAAATACTCCGTTGCCACACCCCGGCACCTTGCAATATGGACTGTAAATTAAATTTAAAAATACCTCGGGTATTCAAGGTGTTACTGATGTTGGTTGACTGCAGGAACTGTAACTATAGCAACAGAGGATTCTTCCCAGTAAAATAATACATGTATAAGACGAGGGAAAGCATGAGTGGTTTTTGAGTGTTGGTGTTAAAGGGTTCAGACTGTGTGTGTGCTTGTGTGTTAATTAGCATTGGTGGATTTGATTGTCACTTTTGCCTCTGATCCTAGATATGAAATAAAAGAGACTGGAGATGGGTGGGCAACAGGACACTGCAACACAAGTAACAAAGCTGCATAAATTAGGTTCTTTATGCATTTGTTTTTTAAATATTTATTTAAACAGATCCCCTGCTTTCATTTTATTTTATGATACTGAATAAACTGTGAGCACAAAGGATCAAAAATTGCATTTGCTGTGCCAAATTCTGTGGATTAGACGTTGTGGCTAAACAAGACGATGCAATTGGTTTTTTTTTTCTGTTCTGTTTGTTCTTTTCTCCTTTTCGGGGATTTTTACAGCTACTGTTATATTTTTTTGATTGTTTTTCATACTGTAATGCTCTCTGTCTCTCTTAGATATTTGGATCAGTAGAACTCAGAGCTAGACAGGCAACATTTGAGGAAAATGGAAAGGACCGTGTCCCTCACAGACATATTGTTATTAGATAAACAATAATTTACAATTAATAACATAAAATGTTCTAATATTATTTTAAGAGTATTTAATTTAAAGATGTTTAAAATCAATCACACGTCTGTCTTTGACATCGTACAGGAACAGAAGCGTTATTTCAGATAGCCGTTGTGTTAATCCTTTAACCACTAGATGGCGCTGTACTCTCCCATCCGACGGCGCGATCGAGGCAAGCGTTGATTGACAGCAGGTCTATCCCCGCCCACTTCGTCTTCCTAACCAATCACAGGTTACGTCGAATTGTTGTCGTACGTGTGTTGACATCGGAGCGAAGCAACCGGGAGAGAAGCTAACCGCTAGTAACCAACGTATCAAGGTATGTGTTTTTCAGGCAGAAAAAAGGGAAAGTGTTGTTAAAGATTCATTCAGGAAATGGCAGCACTGTTGCATTTTAAAGCTCTCCTTGTGGCGCTGCTGTATGGTTGAATCATTAGGAAGAAAAACAGAGTGAGGCCTAATCTCAATGGTTACTTTGCGGTCGCTTTTTAGCATCCTGGCTAGCATTACAGTTGAGCTGGAAGAAAGACTCGTGTTAGCAAGATTTACCGTGTTATATCTCTCAGATACACGACGGAATTGATATCATTTGTAGGTTTAATGCTGTTTTGTTGCTGTTGGCAATAGCTTGGTGTTGTCATGTAAGGTAATGCCCCTTAAAAATGTTTTGCCGGTGACTTTAGCTCTGCAGCTAACGCCAAAATACAAACAGGGGAAATTGAGTTTGGTGCGGTGAGCCTGTACATAAATTTATATCCCATTTATCATTAATTCACTCTGAAATATTCGAAATCGCTCTGTTACTGCACTGTGTGTGTGTATTTTCTTTAAACTCACGGTTTAATTTTCAACCTAAACTAGTAATCTAATCCCTGGGTGCAAAACTGTTTTAATGATGTTTGCGTTGGAGCGGTGGATATTAATAACTCCTGGGTGACAATGTACACCAGGTTTCGTAGTAGATTACATGTGTAGTTGCCAGATACGTTCTCAATTTGATTATTTTATATCTTTAAGCATTAAAGAGTTTGCTTGTTTTAACACTTTAGAAGTATTTTCCCTTTAGTTAAATAACTTGTAATTAACTGGTAGAAAGTTATGGCTATCTAGGTGCACTTGATAACAGATGCTGTTTTTCTCACCGTCTGATAAAATCTGACTTTCCCATTTTTAGGGCAGTTGGGATTGAGAATTTTTTTTCTTTATGCTAAATGCCAAAGTAATCCACCCATTGATTAATTGCATATACATGTTTATCCATGCAGGGTCGTGGCATAACAGGGAATTTTATCTTCAAAGTGAGAATTTTACATACACTCACCAGCTACTTTATTAGGCACACCTGTCTAACAGCTCATTAACGCAAATTTCTAATCAGCCAATCACATTGCAGCAACTCAATGCATTTAGACATGTAGACATGGTCAAGACGATCTGCTGCAGTTCAAACCGAGCATCAGAATGGGGGAAAAAAGGTGATTTAAGTGACTTTGAATGTGGCATGGTTGTTGGTGCCAGATGGGCTGGTCTGAGTTTTTCAGAATCTGCTCTACTGAGATTTTCACGCACAACCATCTCAAGGGTTTACAGAGAATGGTCTGAAAAATTGAGAATATCCAGTGAACGGCAGTTCTGTGGGCACAAATGCCTTGTTGATGCCAGAGGTCAGAGGAGAATGGCCAGACTGGTTCAAGCTGATAGAAAGGCAACAGTAACTCAACCACTTGTTACAACCAAGGTATGTAGAAGAGCATCTCTGAACACAACACGTCGAACTTTGAGGCAGATGGGCTACAGCAGCAGAAGACCACACCGGGTGCCACTCCTGTCAGCTAAGAACAGGAAACTGAGGCTACAATTCGCACAGGCTCACCAAAATTGGACAATAGAAGATTGAAAACGTTTTCTGGTCTGATGAGTCTCGATTTCTGCTGCGACATTCGGATGGTAGGGTCAGAATTTGGCGTCAACAACATGAAAGCATGGATCCATCCTGCCTTGTGTCAACGGTTCAGGCTGCTGGCGGTGGTGTAATGGTGTGGGGGATATTTTCTTGGCACACTTTAGGCCCCTTAGTACCAACTGAGCATCGTTGCAACGCCACAGCCTACCTGAGTATTGTTGCTGACCATGTCCATCCCTTTATGACCACAGTGGACCCATCTTCTGATGGCTACTTCCAGCAGGATAACATGCCGTGTCATAAAGCACAAATCATCTCAGACTGGTTTCTTGAACAATGAGTTCGCTGTACTCAAATGGCCTCCACTGTCACCAGATCTCAATCCAATAGAGCACCTTTAGGATGTGGTGGAACGGGAGATTCGCATCATGGATGTGCAGCCGACAAATCTGCAGCGTCTGCATGATGCTATCATGTCAATATGGACCAAACTCTCTGAGGAATGTTTCCAGTACTTTATTGAATTTATGCCATGAAGGATTAAGGCAGTTCTGAAGGCAAAAGGGGTTCCAACCCGGCA
This sequence comes from Fundulus diaphanus, assembly GCA_037039145.1. Classification (NCBI taxonomy): domain Eukaryota; kingdom Metazoa; phylum Chordata; class Actinopteri; order Cyprinodontiformes; family Fundulidae; genus Fundulus; species Fundulus diaphanus. The sequence goes on from CM073130.1 coordinate 38,419,247, forward strand.
CTATCAACGTGTAACTAATAAAGTGGCCGGTGAGTGTATATCTCCTTTTATATTTGACCCTGTATGCCTTGGATTAAATGATTTGAGTCTCCTGCTACAAGCTTTTCACGTCAGTTTGCTGAAATTTGCTAACACAACTGGTGTGAGTCAGGTTGGTAGGCTGCTTCACTCACATTCACTTTTTAAAAAGATTTTATGGCTTTAGTGACCATTATTGATCAGTAACTTGACAGGAAGAAAGGCGAAGAGAAAAGGGGAAGACTTGCATTAAATGGCCCAGGTCCAGGAATCGAATCCGGGACATTGAGGACTGCTTCCTGCGTATGTGGTGCACCTACTAATCCATGCCACATGCCGACATACACATTTTTAGCTCTGACAACAAATCTATCAGATCAAAAACATAGCTTAATGAAGTTTGGCCCAAACTTTAAATTTGGAGTGGTGCTGTGAAGCTTGCAAACTTCCTATTTTTTTCTCTCCAAGTGTATCAATGGTCAATGTGGCCAAACACTTACATTTTAGTTTCATTGGACCATAAGAGTTGTTTCCAAATATGTTGCCTTTGTCCCTAGCTGTTTTTGTGAGCTTTGATCAGGGTTTTTATGTTTCTTTTGGAGTGATGAAATCTTGCTCTGTGAGTGCAGGGCACACTTCACTGTGGATAATGACACTCTCACCAGCTTCAGGCAAAGGATGAACGTGACTTGTGGAGCTCCACAATGCTCTTTCTGATATATTGAGGAATTCCTTGGATTTAAGAGTTTTGTTTGTGATAGGAATATCATCTCTTCTATGTCCCACTAGCTCTAGTTGTAGGAATAACCCCTTTATTTTCTAGACAAATGTATACTGGGATGGGAAGCTCGCCCCTACAGCTAGATAAAAAATTACCCGTGTCATTTACTATATTTTTTGGAGGTAAGGTTAACCAGGACAATAAAAGGGAACACAAAAATACATTTTCTCTATTTATTTGTTTCTGAGATAAACAGCAGAAATTCTGCGATAGCCGTAAACCAGATTAAAATTGGATCGGTTAAAAAAGATGCTAATGTTCCCGCCTTATTTGGATGGATTTTTTTGCACTTCATCTGTTGCTGTTAACTCTTATCTTTGCAAGCTAAGCTAATCTTTCTGCTGACCCTCTCTCCTCTGCCACATCCATTTAGGCCCAGAAATATTTGGAAAGTGACATTAGTTTTGTTATTTTAGCTGTTCATGAAAACATATTCAGGATACAGTTATAAAATCAATATGGGTTCAAAATCCCAACCCTCAGCTGTAATTTGAGAGTATTCACATCCAGATTGGAGCTGCTTTTTAATATGTAGCCGCCTCTTTTTCAAGAGACCAAAAGTAATTGGACAATTGACTCAGAAGACTGCAAAATAAATAACAAGGCTGCATGGGATCTTCCCTCGTTAACCTGTCATCAATTAAGCAGTTTAAAGGTCTGGAGCTGATTCCAGAATTGGAAGCTGTTGCTGTGGACACACAACATGCAGTCAAAGGAGCTCTCCATGGAGGTGAAACAGACCATCCTGAGGCTGAAAAAAGTAGAAATCCATCAGAGAGATAGCAGAAATGTTAGGAGTTGTCAAATCGGTCAGCTTGGGAACTCAAAAAAGCCTGGATGTCCATGGAAGACAACAGTGGTGGATGATCGCAGAATCCTTGGAACAGCTCATGATCCAAAGCACACCACATCTTCTGTGAAACATGGTGGAGGCAGTGTGATGGCATGGGCATGCATGGCTTCCAATGGCACTGGGTCACTTGTGTTTATTGATGAAGTGACAAAAGACAGAAGCAGCCGGATGAATTCTGAAGTGTATGGGGATAAACTTTCTGCTCAGATTCAGCCAAATGCAGCAAAGTTGATTGGACAGCGCTTCAGTGTACAGATGGACAATGATCCAAAACATATTGCAAAAGCAACCCAAGAGTTTTTTTAAAGCAAATAAGTGGAATATTCTGCAATGGCCGAGTCAATCACCAGATCTCAGCCCAATCGAGAATGCATTTCATTTGCTCAAGACAAAAACTTCAGGCAGGAAGACCCACAAAGAAGCACCAAGTGAAGACAGCTGCAGTAAAGGTCTGTTAAAGCATCACTAAGGAGGAAACCCGGCGTTCGGTGATGCTCATGGGTTCCAGGCTTCAGGCAGTCGTTGCCTGCAAAGGATTCTCAACTAAATAGTGAAAAGTAACATTTTACTTAGGGTTATGTTTATTTGTCCAATTACGTTTGAGCCCCTGAAATGAGGAGCGCTTGTATAAAAATATCTACAATTCCTACATGTTTAATCAAATATTTTTGTTCAACCCCGTGAATTAAACCTTAAAGTCTGCACTTCAGTTACATTGTAGTTTTTTGTTTTTTTTTTTCTTTTCATTTCAAACCCAATGTGGTGGCATGCAGAGCCCAGATCATGCAGATTGTGTCACCGTCCAAATATTTCTGGGCCTAGCTGTAATAGCACTAGTTTACCTCTAGTTAATAGTAATAATACATGGTGATAATTAATGTTTCCTGCGTTGTTGACATGTTCCCTCTCTATGCCCACATAGCATCTTTTGCCAGGGATCATGATACTTTTTACTGTTTGGCAGCTTTAGAATAATTAATTTCCTCTTCTGGTTGTTAAGTTTCAGCTCCAGAAGACATTTGATGTTTGATCTGAATCAAATGTCCCACCACTTTATAAGATCATAAAATAAATTCTGTCTGTGATCGCCCATTGCCTTGTGTTTAAAAAAAAAAAAAAAAATAACGAGCCTTGCGACGTGTTTGTAGGGATCTTCAGAGTGTATTTGGTTTAAAAGGATCGTGGAAGGGAGAGGGATGAACTGCTTCGTATAATTAAGTCTTTTGAAAAGTTTGAGATTAAGTAGCGCCGCAGGATTTTAGGAAAACATGACACCGTGATGTTCATGTCGAATATTATGACATTTTCGATTATCCCGTATTTTCTTCTGTACTCCATTTCTTTTCCGTCATCAACTTCTACATCATCCTGCGCAAAAGATCTATATTAACTTTGGCTATAAAGGAAAGTGAAATAACTTCTTAGTGGCCAACTATATTATGAGAAAAGACACTTTTAATGCACTGCACCCAAAAGACTATAGCCTTTGGAATATTGCTTCCAAGCAGTCCATTGTGATCGTTATATTGCACACATTAATATTGTGATGATGACTGCGGTTAGATTCACTGTGAAGCTCCACTATTAAGTGTGCTGCAGTATAACATAAGGACACAGCAGTGAAACAGTGGAGTCAAACGGCTGACAGATCTTGTCCCAGTGCGTCTTTTATTATTGATTAGAATTTTTTTTTTTTATCATGTGTGATCATCTAACTTCCGAGACCCTTGTAAAAATTTAAATACCGTAAAAATCAAAGGACCCGCTTTGCTCTGTAGACTTTAGTTTTCTGTCTGTCAGTGATGTCTGTTGGGTTTTGCCCCTTTTTTCCCCAAATATATTTGCCTTTGAAGTACACCTAGAATATCAAGAAGCACTGTTTTTGAGAGGACGCGACGGGTTAATTTTCTTGCTTGCAGCATATGTGTAATCATCTCATCCTGCCTGGGAAGATGCTCCATGGCTGTCTTTGATGGCGATCCAAAGGGACGACATGTGAAAGATGCGTGTTGGCATGAAAACGAGGCAGATTTACAGTCGGAGTGATCGTCATCTTTGCCATCTTAAAGATTAAACTGAACAGGAAACTAAGGAGCTGAGTTTTAGCACCAGTGAGCTTTATTTTCTCTTCTTTTTTTTTTGCCTCAATTTTAGCACGCAGCCTCAGGTAATAAAGCCAGACTGATGCAATTGTAATGATTTTATCATACATCTGTGGTAGTTAGTCTCCTTCTGTCCTATTATCGGCTGGGGCTGGAGATCTTAAGATAGCCAATCAAAGCTGTAACACCTTCACACGTAAGATGGATGTTTGTCAATGAAATCGTTTTTAAAATGTAAGCTGGTGAGAATAAACTTGCCTCGTTTCTTATTGTATCGTTCTATTTGTTTTGTATAGAGGTTGATTTAAAATGTGAAAAACAAAACTCTGAGAGGTCACATCTGAGGGAACGTTATTTGTTTCATTTGTGGCTGTACTTTCTGATTTCTAGTTGTGTGCTTGAAGCCCAGTTAGATTTATTTCACTACTTGAGTAATTATTCTGCTTTAGCCTTCAGTCCTAAGTGCTTTTGCGTCATGTTTTTTATATATTTCTTTTGCATGGAATAAGTTGATGAATATACATGCTCTGCTTCACATTCATTACACACGTTGCCCACAGTGGTGCTGCCAAGTGTTGCTGCCACCCCACTTGTGCGGTACTTCAGGTTGTCAGACTGTCAAGTGCCTCGGTCAGGAGTCACTGGCTGTACGATATTAAGGGAGAGGGATTATTGTTTGTCTATGTAGATCTCACTCTAACAAGCAAAGAGTGTGTGAACCTCTTTAAAATTAGATAACATTGCATGCAGAGGATGTCGAGACTTAAGCTTTGGCCTGTTTTGCTCTTCCTCATTTGCAAACCCATAAGGACCTCGCTGGCACACAGAGATGTGTGCATACTGTAGGATGCAGTTGCAATAATGATTTTGAACATTTTTACGCAGAGATATTTGTTCCATTTTTATCGTAAACAAAGAATGTGTTTAAAGAATGGAACGTGGACAAAACCTCTCAATCACTTAACAAGGTTTTGTGACTAAATGTACAACATGTATGGAGAAGTTAAGCTTACATTTTTGGGCTTTAATCAGATTAGTTTTTTGTTTTTAAATAAAGTGTGAACACGCACAGGTAGATCATCAGAGTTTAGTCTGAGAATCCACCTGGGGTCCGTTCTTCGTACGTCGCTAACTCAGTTAGCTGGATTTGATTGTTGACGATTTTGCATGATCTTGGATCGTTTGGTTCTTCGAAACTCATTCCGGACTTGCTGTCATAGCAACATGTGCGCAAACTTAAACCTGCTCGCGAGCAGGCTTATTTCATGTAAACAGGATTAGATCGCAGCTGTATAAATGGAGGAGATGGGGATATCCAGCCAGTGCACTTGGACCACCTAGTGGCAGAGGACGGGACAGAATTGTGGAACACCATTTTTTATTGTTTAATAAAAGACGAAACAAATAATGCTTAGTTCCTGTCTTTTTATTTAAACAATTCTTTATAAAGAAAAGTCAGCAAGTCATCTTTTGTCTGCAATAAGAGATAGTTATGTACAGTCAGCAATACTACTGTCAAATGGTGTATTAGAACTTACTCTGAAGGTCCTTTTGAAGCAACTCGATCTCTAGTGCAAGTTTTCTCTTTTTCAAGTTGTGGAGTTCAATTTCTCCTCTTAATTTGTGTTTTTTCAGGTCAAAATACAATTTTTTTGTTGAAGATGCCGTTTATATAACGAACGGATGGCACCCTGTGTCATTTTGGGAAAAAAAGGGTGAAACATGCCTCAACAAAAGTAAAAAGAACCTGTTTTTTTCAGCCTTCTTATAGGCTGTTATAAACAGACAAATACATCATTTAACAGTGGCTTTTAAAAAAGGGGAAGAAGTTGCTTTTTAAAATACAGTATAATAATTAAGGGCTACCATTTTGTAGAATATTCTTGTACTTCACTTTTTTCCCCATATTCTAGTGGGTCCTGTGGAGGCTCTGACATAAAAGAACAAAGTAACTATGAAATTATTAAAATGCAAAAATTCATACTGTAGAAAGGGATAGAAACATCTACCATGGACAGTATTTACGTATTAATTTGTCTGCTGCTTTTTGCCAGCCCTCTCTCCTGGCTTTAGCAGACTTTGAGGTGTTTTAATTAATGACTCAAATTCGGCATAACCTTCCATCAAAAGCTCTTGTTCTGATTGGGAGAAAAACTGTGGGTGTTCTTTGGCCATGCTGAACAGCCAATAGCAGCGTTGCTGATCAGTGTTTCTACTATCGATACATTTCCCCTTTTAAACAAAGGCATGAACGCGCAGTTATCTCAGATAACTCAATCCAGCCATACTAATCCTAAACAACAGGTGTGTTCGAAGAACCCAATTAGCCGGATCATGATTAGCCGGATGAAGTCATCTTGGATGTGTCATTTGATCTCGGATGTTTTAAGCAACGTACGAAGAACAGAGCCCTGGTCTCTGCTTCAGAGATGTTTCAGGTTGTGGAGGATTGACCGATCTTTCTCTGCCTTCTGCTGCGGATGTTGTGTGTAACTTTATTGCAATTTAATTCAAACATCTGAGGAAAGTCTTTTTTTTTTTTTAAGGATAGGTTCCTTGTCTCGTTTGTGTCCTCGTTGTCTGACCTGCTATTTGTGTGTCGTGTTGCTTGTTTCCCGTCTTCAGATGGAGGTGGAGCAGCTCCTGTCTCTGTCAGGCTCAGCACTGGCCCAGGCTGTCAGCTCTCTGCTGGAGACTCCTGGCCTCTACGTGTTCTCTGACATCCTGGAGCTGCCTAATGTCAGAGAGGTAAACAATCTGGTTTATATGAAAAATGTATACATTCTATAGTTTGACTAAAACTAAACACGATGACTATAGATACATATTCCTGTTGTTTTGACCTAAATATAACCGAGGGGGGAAAATTCTGCATTGGGAGGAAATTTAACGGTGAAATCCAAGTGTGCGAAGCAGTTGTTTAATACGAAGTTGTAAATATGCCCCGTTTACATGTTGTCAGTGGTTTTAATCTGTGAGGTAATACGGCGACACCAAAGTGATTTCTGACAAGCTGAGGACACCTTAGGCCGGCTATCAGGTTTAGACCTGCACTGCTGGATGAATTCACGCTTCTCTTAAAGTCTATACAAGGACCAGGAAGGTGCTCCTTTATAATGGTATTGTGGGTTTATAGATGTTGCTATAAATCCTAATTGGATGTCAAACACATACGACTGATTGCTGGATTTTCTCAGTCATAACTCAAAAATTCAGCTTCACTGCCATTTAATCTAAGACATGAGCAATCTGACCAACCTGAGGACAATCTGAGGGATCGGTTGTGTACGTACCAACACAACGCAGCTTATAGTTATCAACTTTTTCCTCAATCGTACACCTGTGTGTATACTGAGATTAATTTACTCAACAGGGATATTTGTTTTACTAATTTGACTTCTGGAAGTAATTTTTTTGCGCTGGATTTTCTTTAGAAACGTTACACTGAATGGGGTTGAACATAAATGCACGGCACGCTATTCAGATATATTATCTGTAAGCAATCAAAATTTTAAAAAGTTGCATCTTTTTTCTTCCACTTCACAATTATGTACGACTCTGTCACATTAACTTCCTCCTAAATTACATTGACGTTTGTGGATATAGTTCATTGGATACCTTTGCAGGGTGCTGTAGGTGTAAAGTTCTTTTCTTTTTTGGGTTATTCTTTGGCATTCAGTGATCAAATTCCCAGCGCTACTCCTTGGTACCATCCTACATTGGCTACCGGGAAGTCTGGACCCCGGCAAGGGTAGTTTCGTTACACATTAAATTTGCAGGGGAATACACAGATGAGTCCAGGAACGAATGGAGACAATTTCTGACAGATGTAATATTTGCAATGGATATGGGAACACTTTCATGAGCTAAATAATGAATTTGTGTTTGCCTTCTGCTAGTAAATGACCATAATGTGGTTTCCTGCTGGTAAAATGGAGGACGAGCATCGCTGCAGAAAATTGAAGGCAGTGTTGTGAAATTAAAGGTCTGAAGATGCAGCTGTAAAAAGTGCAGCTCAGTGTTTATTGCGTACAGTAAAATAAAAAATGAATCCCTATGGCCAACTTGTAATGGAGGCAAATTAAAACAAAAGGTAAGATTGGGTAACGGTTCAATCTAAGCAAAAGATCTTAAAGTATATTAGAAAAAAAATTATGTTATACTTTATGGAAATTTTTAAGCCATTTGTCCAAATATTTGTTGCCCTAAATGTTTGTGTCTTATTTTGGAAGGTAATGGTTGTGTTAATGTGGGTGTTAACAAAAGAGCAACGTTTTAACAGGCTTGATGAAAATCAAAGCTTCACCCCTGAAGTTTCAGCTTAAACTCACATTTATTTTTTACTTATCAGACGAAGTACTTTTATCTAAAGCCCTCCTCATAGATTATCATCTTGTTTCAGTTCCATTTTGTATCTAGACTAGTTGATAAGATTATCTGATTCTACATTTTCTCCTGCACGGAGCTTTATTCTAGCAAAACAAAGACTCGCCTTCATTTAGAGGACGTGGTCTTTTGTCTTTTAATTTTTCCTCCCACTGGGTCGTCAGACAGAATACTTCATTTTCTCTACATACATATTTAGCATCCATCAGATCTGTGATACAATCATAGAAGCTCAATTCATTTCTGTGACTTGGATTTCCATTTTATGTTTCAGGCAAACACTTGACTAAACCAAAACAAGCGGCAGAGAAGCAATTGCCATGCCTGGGGGGGAGGGGTGTATCTAGGACACTCCAGGATAGCTTCTGAGAGGCAAAACAAGTTTTTATTCAAATTCCCTTTCTAGTCTGGTCAGTGGTTGGGGAACAGTATGGGTATGAGCTGAGCAGAGATCTTAAATCTGCCCAGAATCAAAAGCTCACCGGGGACAGATTTTGCCTTCCATAATAATCCAATCCTCTTTGTACCGAACTGAATATTTTTTAAATATGGAAAATATTCATTTTTATGACTCCTTTTCTCTCCCACAGACCCCCTGCCAGACCGGCTCAGTGTGCTTACATAATAGTTATCGCATCGTCTGTTGTGTGCTGCTACATCATTTTCTCTGTCTTCTTTCCTCCGACCCACAGCTGGAGAACGGCCCTCATGCTCCAGTGTTTCAGCTGCTGAACCTCTTTGCTTATGGAACCTACTGCGACTACAAAGGTACTGCAGTGGCAGCACTATGTAAATAAGTAATAGAGTGGCCCTGCAACTCTTTTTATTGAGCCGTATTTCTCTGGAGCAAGGCGGCCACTTTAACATGGAGGTTTTGAAGTCTCTCACATGAAGAACTGGGGGTAGTTTATTAACTGTAAAATAATGGGCACGCTTTCATTTCTCTAGGCAAGTGTTCCTATTATCAGATAATTGTCTGTCACAGCCAGGCTGGCACAAACGAACTGTCCAATCTAATCTGTTGGGACTTCATTTGTGCTCTACATACAGTATTATGAGCAAGACGCGAAATCTTAATAAATATGTTTAATTGAATGTTGAAAAGGATCCAATAGGAATAATTGCATAGCCTACTTTTACCGCCCCCGCCTTCTGGGTCACGCTGTGAGGAAGTAAATTCCCTTTCGTACGGCCGCGTAGTGGAGCTGTCGTCTCAGGAGGGTCTGAGTTCTGCTCCCAGGGGAGCGAGTGTGCAGGAGAGGCGGTCACTGGAGTCAAACTTGCTCCAAACTTTCTCCCAGCGCTGTGCGTTGACTGCTTAAAAGGCCGACACTTGCCTGCACAACGCCCTGTAACTCTAGATCTCAAAGTATTAAACGGTTTCAGTTCTTTTTGGTTGTGTAGGTGTCTTGAAGATGACACTAATGCCAATATTCAGCTTGATCGGGCCTGACTGGCTGCCTGGAAACTCAAAAGCAAATCTTTTTCCCCGATCTGTGAATTAAACCAACTAAAGTGCTGTAAGGTCACATTTGTGTAGATGGTGTTACTGAGGGATGAAGGCTCAAAGATGGTTACGTTCAGCTTTAGCGACGTGTTTAAAATGAAGCCAGAGGGACCACAGAGAAAGGCTTTCAGGCTTGGAGAGAGGGAGACTTTTTGGAAATAATTTGTTATAATAACTGCATCCTCGTGGGAGGAAGGATACGAAAAAAAAAGGTGTTTTAAATGCCATCCCCAAAGAGAAATCGGAATCGGCTAAAATATGAAACGGCTCAAACTTTTATAAAAGCCAGAGTTCGTAACTTGGTCACTTGGATTGGTGCGTCTCTTCTGTCCAGACCAGTTTAGCATCTGTTTGGTGGGGGGTTAGGGTCATGATGCTCAACAGGCTTCGTAAGTGGCACAGATATTTGAGCTCAGCTGACCTGTTGGTTGTGAAAAGCTTGAAAACACACAGGCTGAGCTTGTTTTGGTAGCCTTACCTTGGGGGATAGAATGACGTGATTTACAAAGACTGTTAGTTGTGTTTACTCTGAGTGAGAGTTATGAGATCTCAGATTGTTTGGTTTGGAGGTATCACCCCAGTTCTTCAAGGTTTCATTTCAAATATTTCCAAGATAATGTCAGTGGAAATCTATATGTTAAGATTATGGATGTGTAATATTGTCTCAGTAACATATGCATGAACATTGCTAAAAGAAAATTATACCATGATAAACACAATTTAAAGATGTTTCAATCATACTACTTTAAAAACTGGTAGTATGGGTGTTTTGTTTTTTTTTAAATTGCTGTATTTCTGGTTCTCAGGCCATGGGCCATATGGGGTGAGAGGTGTGCCGCCGGAAGACAAAACACTGTTGAATTATATTTTTCTATAGTCACTTACATTAAAATTAATTTGAGAAAGTTTAATTTTGGTTCATATCACCCGTGTCTAGTTAGTGATGACTTCATCCTCTGGTATTCTGAATAAACGTAAAAAGCTTTAAAGGGATTTGCTTCTCACACGCTCACACAATGTCAGGAATAAAAGTTGAGATTCTATTTTATTTTTTTTTGTGGTAAATAATGACAGATTGCCGTGAACTGTTTAATAAACCAGCCTGACTAAGTTCACTAATCCCTTCTAAAAAGAAATCTTCCATAAACACATATGCAACAGGGCACAGCTTTAATACCACCGTTTACATCCCTTTTACATTTAAATAGTACGATGGCTGGATATCAAACAGCAACAGGCAAGAATTGACTTGAAAACTTTCACTCACCGGCCATTTTACCTGGGTTCCTGGTTGGATTCCCCTCTGCCTTCAGAGCTGCCTCAGTTCTTTATGGCATCGATTCAACAATGTGACAGAAACGCGTCTTTGAGGTTCTGGTCCACATTGACCCGATCACGTCTCTCAGCTGCAGCAGATGCGTCGCTGCACATCATTAATGTGGATCTCCCTTTCCACATTTTCCCGTCTGTTGGACAGTTTTGGTGATCCTGTTTGAATTGAAGCCTCAGTTTCCTGACAGGAGCGACACCCGGTTGGGTTTCCTGCTGCTGTAGCCCGTCTGTTTCAAGGTTCAATGTGTTGTATGTTCAGAGGTTTTCAGTAGAGGTCGACCGATTTTTAAGGCCGATACCGATTATTTAGACAGCAGTCTAACCGATCCCTGACATGTGCGGCCGATTCTTTTTGAGCCAGTTCTTGGAAGCCGATGGGGTTTTTTCTCCTCCCCCCCCCCATTTACATGATACAATGATTACAGATGTTACACAAGTCTCAGTTTAAACAAAAGAGAAACATTTAACAAAACATAAATATGGACAGCAAACAATATAGCACCTTTAAATATATAACAATAAAAATAAACTTAAAACTTAAATGTTGGTGCACTTTATGTAGCAGCTTTGTAGTGTAAATGACCTTCCTGGAAATATTTTAAACAGCAATACAGCAAAAAATAAATAAAAAGAAATGTGAACAATCTGAACCTGAGTGTGCTAACGGATCCACGTATCAGCCGATGCCGATACAAGAAAAAAACACAAAAATCGGCCAGTCGGCCTCTAGTATTCAGCTGTAAACATCGGTTATTCATCTAATGTTGCCTTTTATTTAAAACCTATCTATCCTCTGACAGGCTTTAAGTAAGAGCTGACACGTCTCCTCTTGACATGAACAAGGGACGTTTATCCATACAGCTACCATACTACTCACCGGATGTAGGTTCTCGTTTTCTGCCCATTCTCTATAAACCTGAGAGATGGTTGTGTGTGAAAAATCCCAGAGGATCATCGCTTTCTGAAATACTCGCAAAAGCCCGTCTGGCCCACAATCAACCCCCTTCCTCCTCGTCGTAAGAGCTCAGTAAGTCATCGCCACCACGACTAGGCGGCTAAACGGTCTCGAGGGCGTGTGATTGGCTAATTGGCTTGTTGTGTTAATTAATAAGCAATCAAGCAGGTGTACCTAATAAAGTGGCTGTTTTTTGTTTACCCGGATGGTAAATCTGAACCTTTGATGCAACTCTTGTCAATTGTTCCCCGCCGTTTGTCAATCATCTGTTTTTTTTTTTGTTTTCATCTTTGCTGCAGAGCGAGCGGCCTCTCTTCCAGAGCTGACCCCAGCACAGAGAAACAAACTCCGTCATCTGTCAATCATCAGCTTGGCTTCCAACCTTAAGGTTCGTTATTTTTCTTCTTTTGGTTTCAACATCGAAGCGCAGATAAACCGTAAGTTTGTATTGATTTCCCCCCCGAACACAAGAATAGAAAATAAATTCTTTCTCTGCTACTGGATCGCTGCAGGCTTTAAATAGTGAGCTCCTATATCAATAATATATCGACAACTCTGTTTTTAAATATGGCTTTACTATTTTATTCTGACTGATAATCAATTCCTTTCAAGTTCGCGTAAGGTTGCCTTTGATTGTGAGCCTGTGGCTGTATTTACATCAGCCAGTTTAGGCAAGGCTAATTTATTTGTATAGCACATTTCAGTACAAAGAGAACCGGAAGTGCTTTACATGATTAAAACATAGGGAAATAAAAACACAATAAAAGCAATTTGGAATAAAATGCAGAAAAACTGAAACAAAATAAGACATGTTGGGCTACAAACTTAAACTAATGTTTCAGTGAACAGTTTAACTAGGAGCAAATAAAACAAATAAGCATTAAGGTTTCCTCTAAATGTGGAGCCTCTTGGTTGCTTCTAAATCTTTCATATGACAAGAAAGTATGTTTGAAATCATCTTTCTTTTGGATTTTCCAACCAAGCTGTACCTTTCTTCGTGCCCTTTTCTTTTTCGGCTCCTGTTAAATAATTGATTCATTATCCTCACCAACACAGTCCTTTTTACCCATTTAGCTCGCTCTCCCTTTCCATTAACATCCCTCCTCTCACTCCTGCCCCCTGTTTTGTGTCACCGCTTCCTCTGTATGCAGCCTTGAAATCTCCTAATTGCCAATAAACGAATTGTGAGAATTTAGACTTCTTTCATCTTCCCACGACAGTAACATTTAGGCAAATGAGGATTTTTTTTTTTTTTTTTGCAAACCCATTTATGTAGAATGAGAGTTGCTGCCAGTTTACATAAACCTGAGAATATGAAGGTTTTAAACTGCTTTGTGCCTTTTGGCTGGTTTTCCCACAGTGCCTGCCGTACTCGCTGCTCCTTCAGCAGCTCGAGTTGAAGAACGTGCGGGAGCTGGAAGACCTGTTGATCGAGGCCGTTTACTGCGACATCATCCAGGGCAAACTGGACCAGAGGAACCAGCAGGTGGAGGTGGACTGCAGCGTAGGTCGTGATCTTGGCCCCAACGAGCTCCCGAACATAATCAACACACTGCAGGAGTGGTTCGTATCAACTGCACTTATCTCCCCCGAACGGTTCAGCGCTGTTTCTTGCTTTCTGAGCCTCGGCGTGCCTCCACCTTTCCCCATTTGCTCTCAGGTGCACAGGCTGTGAGACGGTCCTGTGTGGCATCGAGGAGCAGGTCTCCAGGGCGAACCAGTACAGAGAGAACCAACTAAAGGTCAAAGTCCAAGTGGAAACAGAGGTTAGTCCTTCATCTCTTTACCCTGAAGTTCTGTTGTTGTTTCTTTTCCTCAGGGAATTAGTGTGAATAAATGTCTCTTTCTTCTTCAACATTTATGTTTTGCTCTTGGCTGTCTTTGTTATTTTAGTTTCCCCGTGACTGCTTATCTCCAGTTCCCCCATCTGCTAGCTTGAATAATCCCCTCCCAGTTTATTCTGGCTGAACAATTCCTCTCTATTCCACTTTCAGTCTAAGTAATGGGACAGAGCGTTTATTTGTAATGGAAGACAGGATTTTCTGTTATACTTAAGAAAAATACAGAGGGATGTGAGTAAGAAATCGCAGAATATTGAGCGTTCACATTTATTTTAATAATTTGAAGCCGTTTGCACATTTACTTTCCTGTTCCCTAAGGTTTCACGCAAACACAGCAGGCAGGCAGACAAACATCTACTGTCAGTCAAATACAGATACTGACAGTCTAGTATTCATTTTACGTCCTGCTTTAACAGTAAGTTCACAGGGGAAAAGTAATAATACTATGAACTCTTTCTCATTTCTTTCATGTCTACAGACTTCACTGTATTTTTATAAAGAATACATGGTTTTCATTTTGTTTAACATTAAAGAAAACTGAAAGGTTTAGATTTTGCTGCCTTATATTCTGATAACCCTGATGGAAACCTACTGCAAATAGTTGCTGTTAGAAGTCACTTCATTCTTAGTCTATCTTTACGGCGCTTATTTGATAAATTTAATTTCTTTGGCAGTCATGCCAAAGAGGGCTGGGCGATATGGCTGAAAAATAAAATCTCTGATTTTATTATACCAAATCTGAGTAATCTATTTTTTTTTTCCTCTTTTCTGTTTCACAAAAAGAAATGAAAGAAATTATTTTAAAAAAGTGCTTTTATTTCAAGCATTTCATCTGGAAGTTGACCTGAATTTAAAGTGCAACTAAATACAAGCTGTGAAACATGCTTGTAAAACAAGATGGCGGCCCTGCCGTTGTAAACAATGAGAATATGACAAAATGTTATAGTGGTATTACGTAATGAGCTAAGAACAGACTTCACTTGTGTAAAAAAAAAAAAAAAAGGGTAAATTAAAGAGCCTCGTATATTGGTAAAAATACAATATATTTTCCTAAACATATATTCAGCATTACATGCTGTTCTGTTCATGAAAGCCCGATGACTGCATTGGCTAAATAAAATCCCGGTTTTCCAAAAAATTAAATCTTAAAAAATTGTAAATTCGAATGAATCGATTAAATTGATTTATCACCCAGCCCTAATATAAAACACTGTGGTGGAGAGAAGAGGATTTTATCACTGAAAACATCATTTCTGTTGTGAAATACGACAGTGGCAGCATGAGGCTGTGGGGATGCTCTTCTTGACGGGAAGCTAAGTTTATATGCGGGAAACGGTATTAAAGGTTTGATACTGGGGAGGAGATTCATTCGGCGGCTTCATAACAACCCTAAACATGCAGCCAGTCTCTGTTGGAAGAGTTGAAAACTGATGTACACAGACGCTCTCTGCCCATTCTGAGGTTAAACTATTTGGCAAAGAAAAAGCAAACATTTCCACCACTAGATGTGCAAAGCTGGTAGTGACGACAAAATAAAAATGCAAGTTGGTTCTACAAGTTATTATAGCCAACAACTGCATGCCACGCTTTAAAAATTATTATTATTAAATATCATGTTCCTTCTACTTCATAATGAGGCACAACCTCGTGTTGGTTTGTAACATTAAATCCTAATAAAATGCGTTCACGTTTGCGGCTGTAACCAACAGGTTTGCACAGCGCTGTGTTGTTGGTGCAGTTGTGTTAAAAAACCCATCAGGAGATCTTTAGATGTTAGAATATTCACTCTTTCTAAAGGAGAGGAGCTCAGTAAAGTCTGTCAGCAGAAAAACAATCAAAAGAGACGTATTAGAGATGTGGATATATGTTGTGATTTGTGTTGATGATTGATGTAAATGTGCATCTCAGTCTCTTCCACAAACAACTCAATATAACCACAGAGTCATTAGTACAATTACTCTGAATTCCCTCCTTATTTACAACTTTTTGAAAAATCATCTGGGCTTGTTTTGATGAAAGTTTGCATCTTCAGTGTAAAAAGAACAAAGTGACCCACCTCACTGCTGTGCATATGTTACACAAGTTAATCCCACATAAGGCCCTCTGTAATTCATCATCACAGAGGACCTTGGCCTGGCTAGAAGCTGCAAAATGTAGCTGTTCGTATCAGGAGCTTCTTTCATGACTCTGAAGCCTACAGTTGCTGAACAAAAGTGCATCTCGAGCAATAAAACGTAAAAGTTGGTGGTTCTCAGTCTCCTCCTTAATATTTCCCTGACCAGATGAGTCTGGGTTTCCCTGTAGGAGGCTTTATACCAGGCTGTGAATGGCAAGCATGGTTCCTCATTTTAGTTGCATTATCCCAGTATTTCACTGTTGTGAGGTGGAGTTTACAGACCGAGTTCATCTTGTCAAATGCGTTTGCCTTCTGGTAAGTTCATAAAATCCCAAGTGAGCCTTTTTGTCTGCTTTCAAAACGGTGTTTCTATTGTCATCCATCACTGCTGATCTCTGCCTCTGAGTTTTATTACTCACCGTAATACAGAGACATCAGCATAACCTTCCACACGGAGTCCAGCTACAAAAAAATGCATGTTTGCAGGGTTTGAATTCAGTTTACACAAGGTAATGACAGAAGTGTGCCGCTTTGTTGTTTACTTGAGGCCAGAAAACCACTGATTATTTACTGTAAGCTGTGTGACTCTGTGCCATCACTGTAGAAACAAGAGTTCATCCCCATCATAAAACATCTTAAAAACTTCCCTGAAATTAAATACCTGAGACCGTTGTTATTTTCCAGGCTGTTGGTGAGCAGCTTTTATGGCGTTTGAGGATTACGCGCGTTTGGTCTGCACCAGTGATTTGGTTGAGTTACTGTCAGCTGTATCTCAGGAACGCTGCAGATGCATGTGTGGTATTTATTCAAATATTACAGTGAAAAATCAATGTACCCATCTTTTTTTTTTTTTTAGGAATCACATATGACCAAACAGTTCAAAGAATCTTTATTTAATGTAGAAACATCCACTCTGCACTTAAATATTGCAAGAATTA
The DNA here is from genome assembly GCA_037039145.1 of Fundulus diaphanus. Taxonomy (NCBI): domain Eukaryota; kingdom Metazoa; phylum Chordata; class Actinopteri; order Cyprinodontiformes; family Fundulidae; genus Fundulus; species Fundulus diaphanus. The sequence continues at coordinate 38,436,076 of CM073130.1, forward strand.
TACATTTTAAGGTGCATATCTGTAAAATGCCGCTTTACAATTCTGCCACGTCTGAAACCAACTTCAGTTTTGTCATTTTGTAATTTGTGAAACAGACGGATCATAAGACAGAACTAAGGTCTATGTTTTGTACTGAAATGTTAATAAATAACAGAAAAGACAAACATGGGAGTCTTAAAGTATGGAAATTTTGACATTATAGAGTTTAAGCTGAACAAAGCTGTCTGGGCATATAGAAGAGAAAACGGCCCACAGCATCACATATCCTCCACCTAACTTGGCATTAGGTGCTTTTTTTTATAACTATTTATTGTGCGCACAAACAGGGTATTTGCTCTCAATGAAGCCATTTTAAATGTATATCTATAAAAAGAGAAATAAAAATACATTTGTTGTGTTCATACCGATTTACACTGTTTATACAAAATGGCATTTTGTATAAACAGTGTAAACCTGATGGTTCGTTGCAGGTTGGACCTGTCTTCTTTCTTGACCGAGACAAACAACACAGTGATGAATAAACTCAAGATGGACTGAATAATGTCAGAGTAGATGACCAGCAGCTCCTCCTTGTACTTGAGTTGGGCCTTATTCAGAACAGGATCTGTGTGTGAGGAGGACCAGGTCAGGACCGGTCACAGCAGAAACAGCTGTGGGTGAGGGTAGCAGTGTGGGAAGTTTCCTCCAGAGGTCCACCATCATCTCCACTGACATTAGAGGGGTTAATCTCCAAGGGGTCCTGTCCAAACCAGTAGACCAGCCAGTCCACCAGAAGATAGTGGCGTCATCTGCAAACGTCATGAGTTTCACCGTGGATCTGCTGAGGTGCGGTCATTTGTGTAGAGTGGGGAGGAAACACACCCCTGTGGGGGGGCACTGGTGCTCATTCATCCTTTAACATCACTGGAGAGTTTATTGGCAAAGGTTTAATCTTATAGTGGCCTTATCGGCCTGCTTTGGGGATAAAATAAATATGGGTCCCCATCCAGCCTGGTGACTACAGCAAAAGGGCCTCTGTAATGTCATTTATACCCCAGGGAAACGAGAAGTCATTGACTATCAACCTAGAAAGTCTGATCACCTTAAATCTTCTGTGATTGATTTATTTAAAGGGATTATTATGGGTTTCAGCATTTGTGCCACCAGTGGTTTTGTTAAAAAAGAAATTTAACGAGGGAGGTTTTAAATTAAGTTGCACAAACTGAATTTCTCCTGCAATAAAGATGCATTTGTTTTAAGGCCTTGTACACAGGTTTAATGTAATGCTATTTATTTTTATAAGGCTATTTAGATACCTGAAACTAAACTAAGCTGTGCTCTCTTTTCTCTTTCACATCAGGTCTCAAACCTACAAAAAACGTTAAAGGCCAGCGCTGCGTCTCCATCCTCAGGCCCCGCCCCTGCCGGAGCAGCATCCAATCAAGATGCAGATCAGCCAGCAGAGCCACGAGACCCCGCCTCCTCTCAGGAACCCCGACAGCCGGGCAAAAAGGCTTCAAAAGTGAAAGGGTGAGTGCTCTTACATCAAATCTGTTATTTTGTTTCTTAGTTATGAGCGGCAGCTGAATAATTCCCACAGAAATGAGCCTCTGTGGGTTTTGTTTGGCTTTTGCTGCTTTTAAAGAACAGAAACCATCAGAGGTTTGGATTGTAAGCGCTTTTGTCTTTTCAAAGGCTTCACAAATTGAGCCTGAGCAGCCTTGTAGAATGACTCTCTAACAGGTTGTGTTTTTACATCAAGTCTAGGTTTTTAGTTTTGAGATTTATCTTTATTTCTTTGTTAATCCCATGCTTTTGTTAAAGTTAGAAGCACAGCATAATCATAAAGACCATACGAAGTGTTGTTGCAGAGCCCCAAAATAATCTGTTTCTATATTTCCCATAAACGGTAAAAAGAGAGCTGCTGGTGTGTGTGTGTGTGTGTGTGTGTGTGTGTGTGTGTGTGCGCGTGCAGAGGAACTACTTTTATTAGGTACTCACCAGTGTTTTGCAGTATCACTATAACCCCGCTCAATAAATCCCTTCTCCCGCTCTGCCTCCATCCGGCCGTATTACCGATGGCTAATTTCACATCTGTCCTGAATTGTAAAATGTCAGTGGATACACAAACGCCCTGCGCGCTCGCTTCCTGAAAGAGCGCTTTCTCCCTCTGGGGGATCAGCCGCGCTGCTGATGTTTTCCTGCTGCACAGAAAGCCGACTGCCTGTTACATTTAGGGGAAACACAGCGGCTCCGCGATTTCCGTCATTCGCTGCGGCGCTTCATGCACACGGAGAGCCACTCCATGTTTTCAAATCCAAATTAATGATAGCTTAGCCTCAATCCTCAAATTTAAATAACTTTCGACACTTTTTTTTTTTTTATTGGGCTTCTCGAAATGATTAAATTCATAATTCAGCGGTTATAATTAGAAAGATTTTATTTGCCAAATTTCTTATTAATTTGCTGAAAGAGGAAAATCCACTCAGATGCGTTCGAGTTCAAGCTTATTGAATATTGATGTGGAATATTTTAACATCTTTGCATCCAGGTTGCATCAGTTGTGTGTCTTTATTTCCCTCCCTGTGGGAACCGGGAGAAAGTGAAAGCAGAAATGTATAAAACTCAAACAAAGCCTAAATTCGGTGTCTTTTGCTGTCTCTGTTTTAATTGGCTGTGTCCCAAACAGGCTGCGCGGGAGTGGAAAGATCTGGTCCAAGTCCAACTGAGGGGGAGAGACGAGGATGCGAGGACAGCCGCACCGATGGGATGGACGCTCGCTAATTTACGGACCCATTGGCACATTGACAGGCGGACAGAAACCTGAAAACGACGCGAGCCTTTCCTCTCGGAGAGACCCTCCCCTGCAGAACAACCACACGTCGTCACTGGAAATTTTGTCGTCAAATCTAACGTTTACGGATTCAGAAATAAACGCCCGGCGGAAGAATAAAGCGGGCGCGACGACGGCTTGTGCACAGACTCAGTGTAAATAAAAGCACTTGTAACACTCGAGGACTGAATCGTCTGCAGTAGGAAGCTGTTGCCTTTGACCAGAAACCGGATCAGTGTATTTAAATGTATGTTTGTATCTTCTGGTTTAGATTTAAAAACAAAAAATGTTTTCTTCTTCTTCTTTGCTGGGTTAAAACTTGTATAAAATCAGAATATAAGTTGTTGGGAAAATAAAAAGGAAGCTCACTATTCATCCCGGCTGCCTTATTAATGTCACTTCTTTTATTAAATGTACTTCAGGGTGCATCTCTGGAGGGCTCACTACTAAATGTTAACTCGCAGAAGGGGGCTACCCGCTAGGAGGTCAAGTCATTAATTAGGGCATGTCCCCAAAGGGATTAATGCATTATAGAGCCCAGGCTTCCCCTGTGCTCTAGCGGTGCCTGCAGACACGCATACAGCAAAGGCACATTTGTATTTTATACAAGCACGTTTCGCCCTGTGCCTCCATTTCAACGTCTGAATTGCCTGCCACTCTTCTTTGGACCTCCATCACTATCGAGATTGCCTTCATTGTGCCTGCTGTGTCCATCTCTCCCTCTTTAGCTTCTGCTTCCTCTAAATTCTCCTCCCTTCATCCTCCATGACACTAATGATGGCAAATAGCTGACCAGCCGCAATAGTGACAAGCAGCTAGACGGGGGGGGGAAATTATCCTGTTCCATTTAACCCTGCATCTTTCTAAATTTCCCCCCTGTTTTTTTTTTTTTCCCCTCCATCATCGTGCCTCACCTCTATAAATAGAGGTGTTAATTTCAGTCGGTGTGGTGAGCTTCGTTGCTTTTCGCAACATTGGAGCTGTGACTTCTAGCAGATGTACACCTCTCGAGGTGTTTGAGTGAAAGTGGAGTTGTTGGAGAATTGGGTTTGACCGTACGACCTGCACCTCCGCGCTTATCGCGGTCACACCGCAGCGGCGTTTCTCATATTTTATTTTTATGTCACGGCAAACCTCCATGTATTTCATCGGGATTTTATGTGATGGACCAGCGCAAAGTTACGAGAGGCAACGTCTGTTTAGACTTCTTTTTATGAATAAAAATCTAAAAAAGCGTATATTCAGCCTTTACAGGTTAACACTTTTCAGATTTTTCTGGCTCCAATTTCAGCTGCAGGACTTTTGGAGTACCTCTACTGCCTTTTCACATCTTGACACGAAACGCTTGGCTCACTCTTCTTTGCAGAATAGCTCGAGGCCAGCGGACGGAGAGCATCTGAACATCCATTTTCAAGTGTTGCCACAGATTCTCAGGTGGATTGAGGACTTTGGGCCATTCTCACACACGGATATATTTGGATCTAACGGGTTCGATCCGAGATCTGGCTGCATGTTTAGGGTGTCTGTCCTGCATGAAGATTAACCTCTGTGGTCTGAGCATGTTTTGGTAATTGGATCTTCCTGTTAGAAACCAGTAAGAAAAAATGTTTAATTTAAAAAAAAACTATTAAACTGAAATAATGTAATTTATGATCCAAAAATTGAGAAGTAATCTTTTTAAATGGGGTTTTGTTTTCTTTTCTTCTGTAAAATTATAAAAAACAACATTGGCACCAACAAAGAGAAATAAAAAAAAGTCCCTTTAGTAAAAATGCTAAATATTACAGCTCTTTGTGGTCAAAAAGAAATCAACAGATTTAAGTTGTTTGATTTTTCTTTTCACATTTTAGAAATATAGATGTCTAACATCTTCCATATTTAATTTACAGTAATAACGTACAGTTTATATGCTATCAAACGGTTAGAAATAGTATAGGATGTATGATAAATGGCAGAATTAGATGCCCGTGTAACAATGTTGGAACCTGGCCATCCAGATCAATAATATGTAGCACTCTCCATTCTGCACATTATCAATCTGGGTCTGCTCCCATCGAATCTGCTTAGGGAAAGGAGGGACGTTCAGCAGAACTCTTGAGCTGATTGGACAGTTGACACCTATTGCCCGCCTACCAAAGGTTTTTAGCCAATCACAGTGTGAAATGAAAATGTCGTAAGCAGCAGGCGTTATGAGAAACCACAACAAGGTAAGCTGATCAAGACGCTTTCTTGCCTTCAAAGATGAAATCATGGATTCTGACAGAACAGATGTGATAGCAGCAGCACTGTGTGCGTCCTCCTGCGCTGCCATGTTTGTGTTGGATCGACTGTGGGCTCGTCAGCTCTTGCTTTCGTCACCGCTGTATGTCCCGCCTTAAACCATAACACTGCAACCTGATTGGCCCGCACCGTTTTTGGTTCGGACACAAACGGTTGACGCCGGAGCGCGACAAGATGGATTCTCGTGTGTTTGGGAACGCACAGATACCACGAGCATTCATCTTGCAGGCAAGGTTAGCAGTGCCTAAACAAGAATCCAATACCTATATATTTTATTTTATTTTTGTTTTCCATTACTGGCTCCTGAGGAATAAATCCAGTGACCAAAACATGAACGGACCCTCCGCCCCCGTCTCCAGGCTCTTGCAGCCTCCAACAGGGTTTATCTTCCAGGACTGCCGTGTTTTTAGCTCCGCCCATCGTCCTGACCAGCATCTTTATCCTTTTAGAACAACCGCATCCCCACAGCACGATGCTGCCGCCGCCATGTTTCACCACGGGGATGGACGTACGTGGAGAAAGTCACTTGAGCTGGGATTATCTCATCCTGATAGCCTACAATGCATTTGTGTATTCCATAACAAAACGCTCAGAGGTTTGTGGTTGTGAGAAGCTCAAAATGGGGGGGGGGGGGGGGGTGAATACCTCTGCGTATTGGTCGTACAGGCATTAATACTTTGTAGTGCAACCCAGCCGATGCATTACCACGATTGATCAGTTCAATGCCCGGAGGAGATGTAAACACTAGCTGCACCAGCAGGACGGGTGGAGAATCTCAAAACAGTCGAATGGCATTTCTCTTCCTGTTCCCACCCTGATTTTATTGACATTAGTTTGAAAAACTATACACAGAGGAAATTCTTGCTTAGCACCCTGTTAATCTTGCTAAAGCGCGAGGAATCCATATGAGGTGAGGCGACGAGGAGGGGGGCTTCAGACAGAAGCAGACACATTATTCTCCTCTCCTTTTTTCAGCGGTTGCAAACATGATTGGCGCGTGCAGGACTTTTTAATGCCAAGACTAAAGGTTTTACACATCAGCGCGAGGCAGCGGGACTGAATGCTCACTTCAGGGAGAGAGCTAGAGATTAGGAGACACGTGTATCTATTAAAATGCACGCTGTAAGCTTTATCCTCCCCATAAAGCGGCGAGGACTGCACAGCTCCCTGGGGAATTCGTTCAACATGCACTGAAATAAACAGAGACAGGAGCTAAAATGCCAGCGTCGAGTCTTTATTCAAGGTACATGGAACAGAACGACCAAATTCATACAGGGATGCTACGAACAGCCACAAAACTGGACATCTGGAGAGTGTTGCACGAGCTACCATGATGCCACCAGTACGATATCGGTAGTGGGAATGTTTCCAGTGGGATTCGTGTCTCGAAGCTGCTTGGGAAAAGTTAACAGAGAGTGAAATTTCTCTTTGACAACTTACTGATAGTTAAAACAGACGATTTAGAAACAATGCAAGCGTCTCTTCTCAGTGTTTGCGTGCTCATTCGCTGCTGATCCTTCTTTGTTTTTGTTTTTTTGTGCTACTTTCCTCAAGACGGCTGATGACCATGGAGGTTATTCTTTCAATACTGAGAGACGAAGCTGCCAGGAACAAAGGAAAAAAAAAGAAAATCATACGCCAAGATAAGTCTGAAGATCCCAGCCACAGTCCGCCCACCCGTTTGCATCAAAGCGTAGATCTGCCCTTCGTTTAGGCACCATCCATTTGATCTCCGCCACTGGAAGTCCTCTGGTCAACAACACATTTCTGACACAGTCCAGCAGGAACAAAGCGTGCCTGTTTTGACAAAGAGGTGAACCGTCGGCCAGATGATTAAGAAAACAGATCATGAGGAAAAACAAAAGAAAAACACTCAGCTACATTTGCAGAAACGAGAATCCCCCCCCCCCCCCCCCCCCCCCATCATCCCACCATCCCACTCCACTATTTTGCATTTCAGGCACCCAAAGCGGGAGAATAAACATCAGTTTTTGGAGCGTGACATGTTAAACACATTGGCTGTTGGCTGCCGCCTCGCCGAACGGCTTTGTGAAATACTCTTGGAGATGCTGAGCGTGGTTTTCTTTTTAACCGTCCACAAGCCTGCTGAAGAGGACCGAATCCTTGTCTTGTCTCGTTCCGCGGCAAGAGGAGTCTGTTGGATCGCCGGTGATAGCAAGCAGCTGAGTGGCTGGCTGAGGAAGCATAGGTGGGTTTGGTGTGTGTGTGTGGGGGGGGGGGGGGGAGGGGGGGTAATAGGATGCTGCATGGCTGTTAAACTGCTTGTTGGTGGATTGGTCACGGCAGGCTGAGGCGCAGAGCCGCTGGGTAGCTTGGCAGAGCTCGGGGGGGGGGGGGGGGTCGTCGTACAAACAGTGGAAAAACAGGGTCACAGTGATGCACATGAAAAGAAATTTTTTTACACCGACCAGGAGGAAAGCGAGCGAGTCAGAGGAGCTTGGGATTTTTCTCAGTCCTCAGGGAAGCCGAGGGGTTTTTGTGATGGCTGGATACCTGGGTTCCCTGAATCTGTTTCACAGTCGGAGAGGAAAATGGAGGCAAACAGAGCTGCGGGCTCTTCCCCCTGGTCCTTGTTGACGGCGGTCGCTCCGGAGCCCCGGGGAGAAAAGTTTATCATACGGGCAAAAAAACAGTCACCTCACAGGTTCACAACTGGGATCCTGACACAGCAAGAGACAGAAGAAGAAGAAGAAGAAGAAGAAGAGTGAGAAGGGAGGTTTTCTGATGGAAGGCAGGAGATGTCGAGCACAAAAGGCCTGAAGCTGGTGTGGATGGAGCGCTGCATCACAGGGGACTGCTGAGAGACGGAGGAAGGGGAGAAAAAGCCTATGGGTGGAGGAAGACAGAAGCGGCACTAGAGAGTGGCTCTATAATTATCCTGATTGAGATTAACTTAAAATACCCTTGAACAAAAGCATCATTTCATGGAAGGTGGCTCGGCGCCTCTTTTCAGAGGCTCCAGATGACTCATCTGGAGAGGGAGTTTGAAACACTGATACATCTAACAGCAGCACCAACACTCCAGGCCTTAATGTTCTACAGAGAATAGCGCTGCTGCCCAATTACGCTCCATGCGCACCCTCGCAGTGCATGCAAAGATAATAAGGCTGCGCGCGCACAGAGAAGCAAACTTCCACATAGATGCTGCATGCACACGTGCACGCCGGTAGTCGCAAACTCAGCCGCACAAACGGCGGGGCTGTGCGGGGCCGCTGGGGCGACTCATTACCTCTCCCTGTCGGTGAAGGAGGAGGTGGTGCTGTGCAGCGTCTGCCTGCTGTCCTCCGAAGCCAGGGAGCGGGGGAGCGCGAGGGACAGAGGGGGGGCCACGCCACGGGAAAGCGGGGGCGGATGCTGGGAACAGCTGCGATCGTAGCTGGAGAGAGAGAGAGAGAGAGAGAGAGAGAGAGAGAGAGAGAGAGAGAGAGAGAGAGAGAGAGAGAGAGAGAGAGATGAGACGCGGTCGTAAGGAAGAGGAGATTGAGTGAAATGAAACAAAGGAGCTGGGAGTTTTGACTCAGATATGAGGGGAGAGCAGATCACAAGAAAGAGAGGTGACAGAAAAGATGAAGCAACAAAGTCAGAGAGCACCAGGAACACTGGGTCGTTTAGCATCAGCGAGCACATTACCCTGCCACTGTGAAGGAGGGAAAACATCGAACTCATTAAAACACTGTCAGCGCTGTGCGGGAGGCAGCTCTACGGGGCGAAGGGGGGGGGGGGGGGGGGGGGGTCAGAAGAGGTGAGGTGAGAAGTGTGCAACAAGGTGAAGAAGCAAAACTGAGGGCTGGCTGAGGCGTTGGGCAATTACTTCAGCCAGGAGAATAACTTGAGGTGCCATGCTGATGTAGTCAGATACAGACGTAAGCCAGGTGTGTACGACCACGAGCTTTAAGTGACTCAGAGAAACTCAGAGCGCCACACAGCTGCGTCAAGTGGAGAAACGCGGGGTTTTCTAACTTTTTATCATATTTAGCCACATTTTACTCCCAAAATAAAATCTCCTGAAGGCGTTTGCTTTCATAACTTGCCAGTAACCTGTGTGCAGTTTAATCTCAGTAGAAAGTCAGCAGTTCTGTGGAGGCCTCAGACGTTTTGTTGGAGAGCGTCTGGGGACAAACACCGTGAAGAGCAGGGAACACAGCAGCCAGGCCAGGGAAACGTTTAAACCGGAACATCTCACACAGCAACGTTCAATCGATCGTGTGTGAATGACGTAATCTGCAGACGGACCACGATGTGGCCACTGCCCTGAACAGACAGGCAAGGAGAACATTAACCGGAAAAGAGGCAGAGAGCCATGGTAACTATGGAGGAGCTGCAGTGATCCACTGCTCAGGTGGGCGGCCGGTTTGCACATGACAACTATTAGTCGACAAATCTGGACTTTGTGGAAGGAGGGACAAGAAGAAAACCAGAAAAGCCACAAGATGTGCCGTTTGCAGCCGGGCGTAGGGGACACGGCAACGTGCAAAACACTCCTGGAACAAATCCCCTTGAAAACACCAAACCCAGGGTGAAACACGGCGGTGGCAGCATGGTGCTGTGGGGATGCTTTTCTTCAGCAGGGACAGATGTAGGGAAATACGATAAGAGAAACCCTAGTCGGGGGAAAGGGTTCACCTTCCAGGAGGCCGACAAACCCTAAATATTCACATCCATGTGTTGGAACGGCCTAGTCAAAGTCCAGACATAAATCTCATTTAGAATCTGTAAGAGGATTCAAAAACTGTTGTTTGCCCGACGTCCTTTTCCCAATCTAACCCAGAAGAACCGGCAAAAAATGTCCATCTCTAGACGTGCGAAGCTGGAAAATATATGCAGGAACCCAAACTACAGCCCGCTGTGATATAAGCAGGAGGTGGGTCTACAAAGTAAAACAGCTGAAAGCCTGAGGTGTGAATACTTTTTCGCATGGCGGTGTGATCTGAAGACACAGCGGGGGGGGGGGGGGGGGGGCGGCATCACTGTGACTCCTGATGATACTCTGAGGAGCAGCAAAGCTGTTCTCAGAGCCATAAAAGCCACCCTGAACCCTCGTCTTTCCCGCAGTAACACCTGTCCACGTCTGGCTGACACTTTCCCTCGCTACGCACGCTGCGTCCCGCCTCGCAACATTATCCACACTGGCAATTTCAGGGCTGGGGGGGGAGGGGGGAAGGGGGGGGGGAGAGAAAGAAAGGAAAAAAGAGGAAAAAAAAGATCAGAGCACATATGCTGTTCCTCTATAATCATAATGAACTGGACGATGGCCAATTTCCACTATAGGCTATCATTTGGGTCCATCTGCAACCTCCCTCATCACGCCCTGCTCGTTCCACGGCTCCTCTCTCCATCTGACACATGGTGTTATTTACACATTTATGACACTGAAGCACGAGGGCTCTCTGCCGCCTTTTCTCTCAGCAACGCTCTCTCTGCTGCAACTCCTTTCCCCCCTCTTTCTTTACAGCCACCGGCACGGCACGGCACGGCACGGCACGGCACGACTACGCGGTGGGGGCTCGTGAGAGTAAGTTATCAGAACAACAGTGAAGCCGGTCTCGGGACCAGGGAGGAAAAAAGAAATAATGGAGGGAGGACAAATCATGTCTCGGCTCCTGGCAAGCCGGAGGATTATCTGTGGATCTTCATCCAGACTGGTGTTTCTGGGAGAGCTAAGAGACCGGAGAGAGGAGATAAGAGCGCCGTCAGTGCAAAAGAGAGAGCACAGGTATCTCAGACAAAGAAGAAGAATCCCTTGAAGGAGAGGAGAGAGGAAAACTAAGATTAAGAAGTGGCTGGGAAAAGCATATTATTAGAGAAAGGAGTGTGAAATGAGGACGTAATAGACTTTGGGGTAAATTTCGCAGATAAGAGCAATAAAGTGGGAACGAAGCGCGTGGAAGTGTGAGGAGAGGGAAGAGAAGGGGTCCCAGCGGTCAAATAAACCGGGAACTTATTGGTTTCCACCAGCAGGGCATGTGAGTGCCTCGCTACATCACGTAGATGACTCCCCCGTCTTCCAGCTAACGGCGACGCCTTCCCTGCTACGCAACCGCCACACAGACAGCCGGCCGGACCCATCCACCCCCCCCCCCCCATAAACCCACCCCGTGTTTAGCACCATGTCTACACGCTCTGACAGGTGTAGTGGCAGGTGGGCCGCCGTTGAGGAACAGTCTGAGAGGAGGCCCCGCTAATGTCCGAGCTCACGAGGCAGCCAATCAGAGCCCTCCTCTCCTGATCCTAATGATCGTAGCAAATGTTTAATCATTGCAACGCTAATGGCTCTAAATGACACATCTGTGCCAACTGTGACTTTCAGGAGCACAAGTGTTGTTAATAAAGTCATTAGTAGGCAATTACTCAGCTTTCACTTGGGGTGGGGTGGGGGGGGGGGGGGGGGAAACCACACAGAAGCATTACGTAACCATCAACGATACACAAACAAGACACACCAGCGTGGGACCACCATCCACACGAACAACCACACTCCTGCCATCTGCTGTTTGGATCTCCATGCTGGTAGCCCCATCACCGAGGACACGAAACATAAAGTATTACTACACTTTAAACTTTTTTTTTTTTTCTCCACTTCGTCACGTAACAGCCACCGACCTCGACGTGTTTTAATGATGCTTTATGTGACACGGCAACACAAAGCAGGGAAGAATTGTGAAATGAAAGGAAAATAATACACTGTTTTCTAAATTTTCAAAGTCTTGCCACAAATGCTATCTGAGAACCCGTCTGGACTTTGACTAGGCCATCCTAACGCATGAATGTGCTTTGATCTAGACCATTACATTGTAGCCCTGTGGGTTTATTTAGCTGCATTCGTCTTCCTTCAACTCCGACCTGCTTCCCTCTTCTGGCTGGAGAAAACGCCTCCCCACAGCATGATGCTGCCACTACCGTGCTTCATGAGGGAGATGCTGTTAGTTTCCCACCACACACAGCGTCTTGCATGTAGGCCAGAGCACCTTCCTCCATGTGTGTCACCTACTGTGGAGAACTGCATGGGTTTCTTTCAACAAAGGTCCCCTCTTCCAAAAAGCCTGTATCTGTAGGGCTAATACCAACATTTTCTCTTTTCATTTTCTGATAATTTCTAACCCCAAAACCTTCAAAACAACTTCATCCCTGACCTGCCTGGCGTGTTCCTCTGTCTTCATGATGCTGTTTGTTTATCGATGTTCTCAAATAAACCTCTGAGGCTTTCAAAGAACAGCTGGATTTATACTGGGATTAAATTAGACACTCAGATGGACTCTGTTTAGTAACTAGGAGGCACATGAAGGCTGGTGGATTTTATTTAGGAGTATCAGCGCAGACGGAGCTTAAAAGAATCTACAGATCTTACATTCTGGTTTGTAAAGGGCCTATTTTTTTCGTCCCATGCCCTTCTTTGTGTTGCTCTGTCACATAAAATCCCGTTAACACACATGCAAAGTTTCAAGAGGTAGAAATACCTTTGCAAGGAGCCGTTATCTCCCATTGCCTCTAGACTTTACTCTTGAATGTCTTATTAAAAATGCATTCAATTGAAAACTAAACCATCTCCACTTCCTCCACGCAAAACTAGTTCAGCAAAGCCTGATAGGTCCATTTAAGCCATTTTCGGATACTAATGAAGTGCAATTAGCCAGATAAAAGCTTGAAAAAAGAAATTTCATTTTAAGCAGCACAGTTATGTTTTATTCATTGCGTAACGCCGAAAGTTTATCTTCTTATTCCTCAGTGGCCTCCTAATCTCCAGTTTAGGAACTAAGCAACTCTACAACTGACCTCGATACATCTCGACCTGAATGGAAGTCGCCATTGTTGCGAGGATGACTGCAATATAATGCTCACGCCAAGTATCCCAATATCCAAGAAACCCACGCTTATTTCACGTGGACGGTTGCATTATGAATCAGAAAGTTCATTCTTATCTGATTAAACCTTTCCAAGAGAACGTCCCGAGGTGTTTTAGTCAGGACACGTTAACCCCGTCCTGCTGTGGGACAGGTGTCCAGCTCACACAGCGGGGGGTCCATCATATCTATATTCATGTATTCATATGGAGAGAGTTCAGGCTCCTACCAGAGTTTGGCTGTGATGATGACGGCTGTCAGGATGAGCAGTGAGGAGATGGTCACGGTGACGTAGAACTGAGGGTCCACTGCATCAAACACACAAACACGTAAAAAACAAAAGATCATCAAAATGTTTGTTTTTATTCCAGTAAATCATTTCAAAATGTCAAAATCAGTGTGTATACATTTATAAAAGACTGATATATCTCAAGTATATTTTGTAAAATAAGATAATTATCGCTTACAATTCATAAAAAAAACAACAACTAAATATTACAAACAAATATTCTCATTTTGAAATGAGAAATGTTATGTTGAAGCCGGCTATCAGGGAGGACCCTCCACAAAGAGGGCCGGCAAGAAAATGTCACTGCTGCAGAAGCTAAATGGTCACAGAGAGCTGAATCCAAACAAATTAATGGAAAGTTTAGTGGAAGGAAAAACTGCGGGATTGAGCGGATTTGTGAGGCAAAACCCATTCTAGGGTTTGGGGGAGATTAATGAGAACTAAACCAAAGGCGTTGCATCAAGCCGGTGTTGAACCAGAGACAACGTCAGAAGCGTCTTTCCTGGGCTAAGGAGGGAAAAAATACTGGACTGCTGCTCAGTGGTCCAAAGTCCTCTTTTCAGATGAAAGTAAAGATGGAAATCAGGGTCCCAGAGTCTGGGGAAGGAGTGGAGAGGCACAGAATCCACGTTGCTTGACGTCCAGCATGGAGTTTCCACAGTCGGTGATGGTTTGAGGTGCCATGTCATCTGCTGGCGTTGGTCCACTGAGTTTTATCAAGTCCATGGTCAACACAGCCATCTACCAGGAACTTTTAGAGCACTTCATGCTTCCTTCTGCTGGCAAGCTTTATGGAGACGCTGCTTTTATTTTCCGGCACACTGCCGAAGGAACCCAAAGCAGGTTCAGTGACCGTGGTGTTACTCTGCTGGATTGGCCGGCAAACTGGCCTGACCTGAACCCCCACAGAGAAGATCAGAGACACCAGAACCACAAACGGAGCTGAAAGATGCTAACAAAGCAACCTGGGCCTCCGTTACACCTCAGCAGAACCACAGGCTGATCACATCCATGCCACTCCGCACTGATGCAGTAATTACTGCAAAAGGAAGCCCAGTACTGAGTGCATATATATATGGATTTTTATTGCAGAAATCTACATAGTTTCTGGTAGATTTCTGCAATAAAATTCCTATTTTATCGATCTTGCGCAATACAAACATTTTCTGATAAACGGAGATTTGGTTTTTCATGATCTGTAACCCATAGTCATCAAAATAAACCATTAAAACAGCTCACTCTGACTGTAATGGATCCATATACGAGTTCCATTTAAAAAAAAATATGATCTTATTGAAATACATAATCTTTTCCATGATCTTCTGATTTACTCCCTTTCTAATCGAATTCACGACAAAAGAAGAAATCAATAGAGCCAGCTGAGACATGAAATTGGATGTGCAAGGTTCTGGCCTCCAACTAGAGCGCCAGCCCAATGCCTGGTCTTCCCGCTTTGTTTTTTATGCAGCTTTGACACGGGCCAAACTCTCCCTGTGAGCGATGAGAACTTTATTAGACATTCCCCGGCACAGACACAGCCGGCTGCACACAGAAGGGTGTCAGCCTTCACCCCTGTGACAGCTAATTCCCTGGAGGACTCCTGGTCCGACAGAGAGAGCGCGCGCGTGTGTGTGTGTGTGTGTGTGTGCGCTCACTCAGGGCCACCTTTATTTAGAAACCCTTCATGCGGATCTCCTCATGCCCACCTTCCTCCGGTTCAGTCTCCTCCGCCTCCGTCCCTCCATCCTCCTCTCCCTCCCGGTTCCTGGACTCCAAGGGCGCCTTCTCCTGGGGCTGCACGCTTGAATCGAGATAGACCCAGTCCCCGGGCGTGGCGGTGCCGGCCTCCTGCTGGCTCCCGTGCGGGTGCAGGTGGTCCGTCTCCTGGCTGGAGAGCAAGTGGTAGGTGGCATCCTCATCCAGCGGCTGCGTGGGACCCCACACCACCGCCCACAGCGGGGTGGGCGTGACCTGGGAGTTGACGGACAGCGGTACAGACAGCGAGTCCACCTGCTCCTCGTCCTCTTCGCCGTTACAGGTGGAGGGCTGCGTGAGCAGGGCAGTCAGGAGGAGGCAGGTGAGGGCAGCGAGTCGTGCGACAGGAGAGATGGAGCTGAAAGAGGAGTGACAGAGGAGTTATCAGAGAGAAGCAGTTGGCCGGGGGGGCGCCCTGCACAACCTCGGCAGCTCAGGCATTGATTCCCATGCCAGCCATCAATCAGAGTGACATTTTATGCATCTGCATCCCTGTACTGAGAAATCTTACCATCTCTCCATCGCTTCGCTCTGTTCACACAGACTCTTCTTCTCCGATCATCTCTGCAAGACACGAGGGCAAGAGGGATGGAGAAAACAAGAAGGGGGAGGGTCCTGCTTCCCCCCCTTTCATCCAATTTCTCCCATTTAAAAACCACATAAACACAGAAAGCAGCATGACGACTGGCTCCGAGCCAAACTTTGCCTCTTAAGAAAAAGATAAAAAACTGTCCTCACAAAGCCCTCCCGGGGGAGATCTAAATTTATCACTCGGTTACACGCCACACGTTTGCACAGGACCAACATCTGCATGCAAAAAGAAAAAAGTAACACACTCACTGTCTGATCCGCTCTCCCTTTCCTTTCACACAGTTACACCTGAGCGCAGCACATTAATCATCGTTACGAGCATCATGCACGGAGCCAGCACTCAGTATGGCACTTTTGGGCAGAAGGAGGGAACTTCTACCAACAAACTGCAGCCGAAATGCCAGGGAAATGTCATCCGGAGACAGCACAGGCACGCCGGGAGTCGGACACAAGCGCTCAGACACATATCAGTTATCATGCTTACCTCTGGCAGCGGAGAGAGGGAATGAGAGAGAGGCAGACGAGAGGGGGGGGGATACAGAAAGCAAGTGAGGAAGAGGAGGGAAAAAAAGCATCGGTTGCCTTAGTGACTGAGACATGTAGTCTGCTAGAGTCAGAGAGGGGAGAGAGAACGATGTAGAGGAGGGCAACTGACTGTAGGAGAGAGATTTAAATGCTAATTATGTTTTTTTTTTCTTCTTTTTATTAAATGGACGCAGAGGAAAGGGCATGAACAGAAACGATACAAAGGATGACATTAATGAGATAATTGTGGAGGTGAGAGGTTGGAAAGAATTTAATAAACTCTTTTTTTTTTTGGTGTTTTCAAAAGCAAGCAAGGACACCTCGGAGGGAATGAGACAGGAGGAAAGAATGAGGAGAAAATGTAATTCCAGCTCGTTTAATCGGGTTAGGCCGGCAGAGTGAGGGGCAATGAACTGGTGTGTCAGGAAGAGGCGGGGTCACACAGAAACCAAAGAGGAGAGAGGGGGGGGGGGGGAGAGAAAGACAACAAGAGCTGCAAATTTGCTTTCACGGTTTGACGGCTTTATTGAATGTGAAAATATTTACAGAGAAAACAATCTGCCTATCACCCGTACACATTCGCTCATACTCTCTCTGTCCATATGCTCCCTCCTCTTCCTCCCAGACTAGCACTCAGTCTGTCACTTCGCCACCCCTCCCTCTGTCTCCCACCCTCTCATTTCCCGCTGATGGCTGCAGGCCGTGGAGTCCTGAGCTTCACTGGAGAACGCAGCGTAGCCACGAGCCGGACGCTCCGTCCTCAGCAGCTTCGGGGCGGGCGCCTCCTCCTCCGTCCTCATTATCCCCGTAATCTGAATTTCACAAGGCTTTCATTAGGGATTTGTCGCCACATGCGCCTTCTGAAACTGACGTGACGGCGTTCGTTTCTGCGATTACTCATTAAAACTTGTGCGCCAGAGGGCGAGAGCGTGAGGAAGTGTGAAAAAAAAAACGTGAGGTGTGACTGAGTGTACCGTCGCTCTCCTCGTCCTCCTCGGTGTCCCCCTCTGACTCCAGCAGCGTCGAGTCCATCCGACTGTCTCTCTTTACTGTGACGTCGCTCCTGTAACATTTAGACGCCGGATTAACTAAACGCGCCGCGTTTAACAGAGGAGTTGCACACAGTTAAACCTATTAGCACGCATTAAATCCTTGTACAGCCTCAAAATTACATTCATCTGACCCAGATGGGGTCTGTTGGAGAGGTTTAACGTCAGGGTCCCTGCATCCTTTTGTCGAGTTAAGTGCCTTGAAAAAGTATTCCCACTGCATTTCATCCGGCTTTTATATGACAGCAATACAAAGAAACACCCTGAAGGTGAAAGAAAATGATAAACGAGTTGCAACATTTTTCCTGATGAAAATCTGAAAAGTCGTATTCAAAACACTGTGTGGAGAAAAGCTTCACGTCTAGAACAACACAACCTCCCTACGGTGAAACAAAGTAGTGGCAGCCTTGTGCTGGTGGGAAACATTTTTTTCCCCGTATGGGCAGGGAAGCTAAATCCAGATCAGTCCTGGAAGAAAACCTGTAAGCGGCTGCAAAACACTCGAAGGCTGGGTGTGAGGTTCACCTCCCAGCAGGACAACAACCCTGAATGTACAGAAGCGCTGAAATGGGAAAGCTTGAGGTCAATAGACAAATTCCTGTGTTGGAACGGTCTAGTCAAAGTCCGGACCAAATTTCAATTGAAAACTGAAAGTTGATGTTCTCCATCCACTGTGACCGAGCTGGAGCTGTTTTGCAGAGAAGAATGGGTTAAAGGCCTCAGTCTGCGGACCTGAAGCTGTACCTGCAGCAGACGTCAAGGAGGCAGAAATCAAACCCATGGTGCAGGTTTAAAGGGGGACCCATTATGCTTCATTCTAAACATCAGGATACGTCGATGAGCTACACAAAACATGTTCATTACATTTTTTTGCACAAAATTCTTCCCAGATAATGAGATTTCCCTTCCCCAGTTTCACCCTCCTTTCAGAGTGAGATGTTTTAAGGTCTCTGTCACTTTTATGCAAATAAGCTGCAGCTGGCCACGCCCCCCCCAACTCAATGGCCGTTTCTCAATATGCGTTCTTGAGCGTTCTCGTGTGCTCGTGACACGTCATCAGCCTCAGCCCGAGCACTGTTCCAATACCGAGAACGCCAAATCGAGAACGCGCCGAATTCCCCGGATGTTGTTCTCGCCCGCCCTCTTTGTCGAGCATGCATCAGAGCAGACTTGTGCGTTCTTCAGACTGACCGCTTGCCCACAATGCACCGCGGCAAGATAATTTTTAGGCTTTTTAGAAATTAAAAATGTTGTTTTAAAAAAAATTTCAATAAGATTTATTGTGGTGTAGTATATAAATAGTTTTGAATGTTAAAGAAATGCTAAAGAACTGTGCGTCTCATGACGTCACAAGTACGCTTCTGTTCCAATACAACATACGTGCTGCGTGCTCACGTTCTTGTCAAGTCCGATCTTCCTGTGTTCTCGCCAAGACCGGACTTGACGAGAACGCGAGTCCGTACTCGCGTTCTGGTGAATTGAGAAACAGCCAGTGTTTACACTTTATACACAAGAAAATGGCTGCAAACAGATGCACAATGGTATAGTCATACATCTAAGCACACCTGCACAACCAGCAAGGTACGTTTCTACCAGTAGCCTATTGGTGGACACGTGCGTACCAAAGCGGAGCGTTGCGTGGTGCGGCTCCGTGCAGCTCGAAGGGGGAGCTCAGACCAACAGAACCCGGTCCTGGGCTGTCTGTGTCCCTCACGCTAATAACAGCTAGCGTTAGCTTATGTTGTCTGGATGGTTTACTGCTTCCCCGATGCAGATACAGGAGGTTTATTGACCTTTTTTTTGTTGTTCTCAAACATCCACGCCGTACTGTTAGTTAGCATGTAGCACGGTTCAGCATTTCGTTTTTTCTTGTCTGCCTGACTGGGAAAGTTCCTCCAACTTTATCTGGTCTGTAAAGAGGGTTTCATGTTTTCTTCTGGCTGTATTTTACATGTGAGGCGACTTTAAGCTCATCGGCTGCAGGGAGGCCTATATCATAGAGGGGGAAACCCTGCTTGTTGTCACCCAAACATCCACTGCACCGCGCATACGGCGGTAAAACCAGCTGATGAAGTGGGCGGAGCTCCGCTGGGGCTGCTGGGTGAGGGCAGTGTCTGCCACTCGTGACGTAATAATCAGGAGGTTTTTGAAACGGCTTATTTTTCAGACACCTACAAAACATTTACTTCTTGCAAAAAACACTTGAACTGTTTCTAGAAGCAGTAGAGACCCAAATCGAAGTACATAAACATGCAAGAAATGGATAATTAATTTTAGGTCCCCTTTTTTCACAGATTGCAAACCATGTATCATTTTCCTTCCAATTTAATTGGTTGGTTTATGACATAAAATCCCAATAAACCACAATGAAGTTTGGTAAAATGTTTGAAGGGTGTGATTTTTGTTTTGCAGAGCATCATAACTTTGCCCATTTTTGGTTAATTTTCCTGTCTTGATACAAAACCATTCCTCAAAATTTACAACCGATTTTTAACACAATGAATAACCACAGGCTGTTACAACGATATTAAATAAACATCAGGGAACCAAAGTTTTTAAAAAAATCAGTCACGTATTTTCCCTAATAAGTAAATGCTCTGCAAATTACAGGATCCAATCTCGGCATTAAGTTTTCCATCAACTGTACAATGCCTATCCATAAAGGTTTGAGAGCTGTATGAGAAGGCATGTTTTTGTAGTTTACATTATGGTAATATTTTCTTCAGTTTTGCATAAAATAATCAGTGCAAAAAGCAGTTTGATTCCTTCAATGGTTCGGTTTAGATATTCGGATTGGTGCCTTTTTCGTAAATAAGACATGAAGTAACAAAAAAAAAAAAAAAAGTAATTTCCCGTACCGCCTTTTTTTCCCATACTTTTCATTGTATAAATCCCAGGGTGAGAAATAATTGGTTTTCAACACTTACAGGCATCCCAAATCCTTCCTGTGAAATAAATGTAATTGAAGCATTTTTGTAATCTTGACTTCCAATATTGATCAGAGTGTCAATTAACGTTTAATTTGTGACTCAGCATGAATTCCTGTTTCTCTGTGAGATATACACGACATCATAAAGAGGCTCATTTCTATTAGCCGCTCTTCAAACCGGGAAAGACAAGAGAAATACAAAGATTAAAAGAACTGAAACTGTGACAGACAAGACTGGACAAGGACTCGCGTTCACACACAGCGATGAGGTTGGTAATGGAGGCGGAAAAAACACACCCAATGCTAATTTTTAGAGTATCTGCAGCAAAGATGCGCCTCTCGGAGTCTCAGTGACAACCATTTATTTTATTTTGTACATATCTCTCACAGGATGCCCCTCTGTGGCGGTGTTTCGGGCTAAGTCTGCGTATCTGTGATACCAGGGACCCGGGTGTGAATCCCCATTGCGTCAGGAGGGACATCCAGTGTAAAAACTCTGCCAAGTCTGTGTGCAAGTAGTAATAACTTGCTGTGTTGACCCCCCGAGTGAGGGAGCGGCCGAATGGACCCACAGCACACGTCTCTATCAGGGCTGCCATCAATCGTGGAGGGAGCTGTATGTTTAGAAACCCACCTCTGCTTCCCAGAACTGGGGAGCTGCTCCCATACGATGAGGTCACGACCCCCGATCACCCAACGGTGGTCTCCGCTACCGGTCGTCCACGCCGCAAAGCAGAGGATCCTGGGAGCGTCGGGCCAGGTCAGGGAGGCCAAATAGCGGCACTGCGGCAGAGAGAACACTGCGGAGAGGATTAAAGGATTGGAGGTCAACAGAGGAGCACAGAGTGGATTCGATTTAGACTTTAGTCCTTATTGTGTTTTCACGCTCAGAGCGGAGAGAGGACCTTCTGGTTGCACACGCTTTAATCTTTGACTCACAGTTAAGGGAGCTGTCTCCGTTCGCCAGGTCGTAGCAGGAGCCAATTAGAAGGCCCCCGGTCTGGTGGACACAATCTGTCACGCCGGTGATGCTGCTGTGATTGGTCAACCTGGATATCACTCCTGGGGACAGTCAAACAGATGTTGGTTGAAAGGATTATGAAGATTTCCCGAACATTTGTGGCCGATCCCACTCCAGAGCTCACCTGTCCTCCAGTGTAGGATCTTGAGGCAGGCTCGACCGTAAGCCAGGAACACCCGGTCTCCGCGCGGGCTGAGCTTCAGACGCCCGTCCGGCCCCCCGCTGAGGCCCGTCACCTGGCTGCTCCAGTGGTGCAGCAGCTTCAGGGGGTCTCGTTCCGAACACCGGTTCTCCCACACAGACACCCCCCCTTCAGCCGATCCGCTGAACACCAGAGGACCCTGAGACTGCGGAGGGCACCAGAGACATGGTTGTCATGGTGATTTGAGTCCTTACCCCTCTGCGTGTGTGTGCGTGCGTGTGTGTGTGTGTGTGTCTCAGGCGGAGATTGCATGTATGTTTGTGGAAATGGAATTAAAGTGAATATTTTAAGATGTTTTTCGTGCCGCTGCTGGTTATAAATGGATTGTGTGCTTTGCATGAGAAACAACAAAGAGGGTGACAATGCTTTAGGCGTATTATGATGTCTGCAAATTGAAAAAAAAAAAAAAAATGTGCATATGCAGCTCTGGGTTTCAGTTTTCATAAAATCCTCATTTTTTTGCTAAAAGAAAAACAAACAGTATGCTCTAAAATTGGACTAGCTCCACGGCCCGCATCTCAGTGAACCTCTTTATCTCCGTTTGAAAACAATGAATAAGGAAAAGCCTGTATGGGAATGAAGGTTTTGGAACATACCAGCTTGATTGATTTGGGATTTTATGCAAATTAGCCATCATAAATTCTAAATATATTGAAGCCAGCCTTAAAAGCATGTTTTAGTCTTGTCATTACACGTTAAATATGCAATCGGTTTGAACGTCATTAATGCGTGGGAGTGTGCCAGCCTAAAAAAAAAGGAATCTGATGATCTGAAAGCATTTAAGACAGTAAATCACAATATCCTAACCTCCATCTCTAAAAAATATTCTGTATAAAATAACCTTATGTAGGTTTGATTCACATCTAAAAGTTTGTTGGAGCTGATCTAATTAGGGTTTGTCTCAAAAAATTTGAGGAACTCAACAGGGAACTGTTTTAGGTCCCTTCGTGTTTAGTTTGTATAGTACAGGATTTCAGGATAACTATGTAGATTTTAGTTTACGACCTAAATGCATTATGAAGGATACATTATTTTTCATTTTGTTAACTTAAGTTAATACATTTTATTTTAACCAATAAACATAACTGTAAATGTATTTACATTGATTGTTTTTCAGCTCTGGCATGTTAGTCAAGTGTTTTTTTATGCCTCTTGAACCCGACTTTGCCTTCCTACTGTGACAACACGATTGAGCCAACAGTTGAAATCCCTGTTTTTAAGTCAAATCTTGTTAAATATTCTACTTTCCCATGAAAGGTGGATAGCAAAACAAGAATGTTTCCATTTTTATTGTCTATAGATACAACATGGATGGGTTCAGAAGCAGGTTTGTAGGAAAGGCTAAATGTCAAGGGAAAGATTCTAAACCCTAACCCTTACATCTAATAAAAACCCTGAATTAAAACATTATTTGAATATATGACAAATAAAAGAAGGGATTTTAGAACAGAAACATTGTTATGGTCTAAAAAATTATGGGGAAAACTGTGGATAGTTGTAAACACCTTCCACAAGGAGGACAAGCCACAAAAAGCTAATAGAGTGGTTCTTAATGGAAAGCTGAGTGGAAGAAAAAAAGCGTGGGAGAAAAAGGCACCGAGCCAAACAAGAATAACGCCACCCTTTGAGAGGATTGTGGATGAAAGACCATTCAAGAGTCTGTGGGACATTCACAAGACACGGACACACACAGACGTGTCCCGGACAGCCGTTACCTTCCTTCTGTTTCAGCCACACCTGAACCAGAGACACCAGAGCCACCTGGGCTGATGTTCAGTGGTCAAATGTTCCCTTTTCAGATTAAACAATAAATGGCATTTATTTGGAAACCAGGAGTCTGAAGAGTGAGACAGAACGGATGGAGAGATACGCAGAATTCAAGTTGTTCCAGTGTGGAGTTGCAAGAGTCTGCTAGAGTTCTCCCACTGGGTTTATCAAGTCCAAAGTTAGCGCAGCCATCTACCAAGAAATTGTAGAGAGCATCACGCTTTCTTCTGCTGACAATCTGATTTCATTTTCCAGCAGGCACCTGACGGAAGGTACCGAAAGCTGGTTCAATGACCAGCCAGCTGGCCTGACCTGAACCTAGGGCTAGGCCTTTATCGTATTGTTTTATCATTATCGTAAAAAATGTCTTATCATGAGAAGATTTTGGGCTTATATTGACAACGATAAATTCCAATTAGTGATGTCCGAAATCTGTCAGTATTGTCAAGATTGTTATTTTAGCTATTTTCTCCACTGTTGGTTTCTTCAGAGCATCAATAAATGTCAATAAATTCAAAAATATCGTTAAATGTCCTGACTGTGCGTAGTTTAGTGATAAAAATCACATTTTTTTATGTAACTTGTCCTGATGAAACAAATTTTAAATTTTGTTTTAATATATGTAAAGTACCTTGAGATGACATGTGTTGAGAATTCGTGCTGTATAAATAACATTTTATTGAATATATGTTACATTATCAAATGTGTTATTTTAAGGACAGTATTTGTATTTATGGGGCTATAATGGATATGACGTCGCAGCCATAGAGTTACCTAAAAAGACTACAAGAAGCTGGTAATAGTCTTTTATCATCGCATTTATTGTTATCACAATAATACCACAATATATCATGTTAAAATTTAAAGTCCTTATTGCCCACTCCTACCCAAACCCCTCAGAGAAACTATGACATGTTGTCAAGAGGAAGAAGATCCAACAACGCAGAAAAGCTAAAGGCCGCTATTAAAGCAACCTGGGCTTCTTCTGCACAGTATATGCACATACTTTTAAGTAGACAAAAATATGTGCAATAAAACCTGATTTTTAATGTTTTTCTTTCTTTCTTTTATGTATTTATTTTTTTGCACGCCCTGTCTTGGCATTTCAGGCATTCCATATGGGGAAGCTGGCTGCTACGGCAGTTTTGCTCTACAAAACGGATTTAAAGACGGTATCCTCGTTACGTGATTGAGTTTAATAAATCAAGACCACATCCAGCAGCAAAGTAGGCTCGCCACTTTACTGTAATAGTAACCCGTGTTTGTACTTTATTTTTAATTGAAAGGCCCAATCAGGGACTGGGAGGGCAAATTAGTCGGCGGCCAGACGGCCTACATGTGGAGGGGCATCGGCTGGTTTTTCACATTGACTTTGTGCTGTCCGCCAACAAATAAACAGGACTCACCTGAATGGAGGTGACTGCTTCCTGGTGAGCGTTGACTGACTGGCAGTTCTGGAAAGTGTGCCAGCTCCAGGCTTGAACTTTACCCCCGTCTGCAGGGTGACAGAGTGTGAGGTTAACGTGTGAAGACAGACGGCCAGCAGTCATTATCGCCGGCCACAGCTGACACACCTGAGCCAGACAGCCGAATCGGCCCGAACGGCGCTACAGTAACTAGGTGGCAAATGATGCCACCGAGACGGACTCTTGGTAGAGACGCAAAACTTGGGGTGAAATTGTGCACATGTGTCAATGGAAACAGACCAATTATTCCCTCCGCTGTGTCGCTTGCACTCTGTGGCCTCGCAGGAACACACCTGAACCGGTGATGATGTAGCCGTCCCCCTCGGGCGCAAAGCAGAGCGCAGTCACCGCGTTGAACGTGTAGATGGACTTAACACACTGCCCTGGGGGTAACAGCAAAATGCAGTTTAATTGACAAGATACGGGCCGTTATATTAAAGCAACCATGTCCGAGCGTGCACATGTCGGTGTGGTAATCTTACCGATGCTCAGGGCCCAGATCTTCACATAGCAGTCTGCCGAGCCGCTCAAAATAAACCTCTCTTTCTCAGACAAGGACAGGGACCAGGCTGGAGAGACACGGACAGGGGAGGACACGGCAGAGAACTCAGACAAACGAAGAAACTAGTCTAAAATATACAAAACTCAACACAACTTTGAAAACAACCTTGTTTCTTTGTTTTTGTCGTCTTTAAAGTGATTTTGAATTTCATCCAGATGACCTTCGAGACAGTCTGTCAGTATTTAAAAGAAGACATACGAAAAGCAGTGTGTAAAGGCCGCTACATACTCTCGTATTTGGGGAGGGAAGAACACGAAAAAAAGTTCGCTTTGTCTCCGTCTATACATATTGCACGACACACATAGCTCTGTCGTTGCACGTAAAGACCACGAACATCGGGGACGTGCAGTGCTACGAAGCCAGGACTGCCCCCCCTTGGATAATTTATAGAGTAAACGGCACAAGTGAGAGAAACTGGCATGTTCGACCTCTTAAACGACCACGGTTGAACTGCGGGACTGCAGTTCCACAGATGTGGGAGACATTTCCTCTTCTCCAATCTAAACACGCTTATCTAATCCAGTCCAATCACAGTGCGGTAGTCGGACACCGCTTGAGAAAAAAGTTCTGCCCAGAGACGAGGCAGGGAGAGCAAAATGATGTCATTCGCTGCGGGAGCGAGAACAAACGTCTCTTTTCTCGTGGAGTATGCAGCGGCCTTAGGTCTAGACTATAACTTATAATCAGTAAGTTATAGTCTAGACCTGCTCTGTCTTCTGTAACCCCCAGACGGACGAGGCAGATGACCGTTCACCCTGAGTCTAGTTCAGCTGCAGCTTTTTCCTTCCCGTTAATGGGGAGTTTTCCTCTCCACTGTCGCTTCATGCTTGCTCAGTATGAGGGATTGCTGCAAAGCCATGGACAATGCAGACGACTGTCCACTGTGGCTCTACGGTTCTTCAGGAGGAGTGAATGCTGCTTGTCAAGACTTGATGCAACCTACTGGGTTTCCTTAGAGAGGAACCTTTTTGACTAATCTGTATAATCTGACCCAATCTGTATAATATGATTGAATTTTGACTTTGTAAAGTGCCTTGAGATGACATGTATCATGAATTGGCGCTATATAAATAAAATTGAATTGAACTGAATTCAGTTATCATAGTTTTCAGTCGTTGCAAAACTCTACAAACTTGGACCATCACAAAAACCTAAATGTGCGTGCGCGCGCACACACATCGGTAAATATCAGCGATCGGACATAATATCGGACATAGATATCGGCCCAAAATTTCATATCGGTGCACCGTACTGCAGATGAGCGTAAAAGCAAGAAATAGACAGAGAGGCACGTTTGTACAAAGTAGAAAATAAGCTCATTAACGGAGTAACTGCTGTAGGACTGGGCTGCACTTCCACGCCGAGTGCTTTAAGCTGGAGAACCAGGGGGAAAAGGGAGGGAAGCCAGCGAATCGAATGATGGAAGGCTGCCTGCTTCAGACAGTGAACTCTCCAAAGCGTCTATTGAGGTTATTTCTCCGTGGAGTTGATCTGATGAACTGCTCCTATAATTACCAGGCCGCAGGATACGGGCATTACTCAGCCGCAGTCAGCCCACATGTGTATCTACGTGTACTCACCCAGCCGCCTGCAATACTCGGGGGGAGGTGCCGACAGGCAGGTGACTCCGCCGGTGTGACCCCCCAGGTTCTTCTGCTCTGTTGCTGTGGGAACGTGCCACACCTTCACCGTGGTGTCTCGACTTAGACGGCGGGGCGATTAGGAGGGAACGCGGGAATAGGAGTCAGAGAGGGAAGACACAAAGTCAACGACATAAAGTACAAGAGAACGGGACGGAAAATACACGTGCAGCGACGACGGCGAGGGTGAGCGCCTATTAGGAGATAAATTGGGTGGAATGCTCACTTTGCCCATCCATTATGCAAATGGCGTGCTGCTTTACCTTCCAGAAACCACCAGGTTGTCAACAGCAACCACGCTGGTAACTATGTCGTTGTGACCCTCCAGCAGCCTCAAGCGAAACCTCGCCTTCTCCCAGGACGCTTTGAGGGATGAAAACTCTGCTTCTGCAAAAGGAAATGATTTGTGCAATTAGCAGTGTTGACTCATCAGCACCCTGCCTTGTTAATCTACAGTACACGACTCCTCAGTATGGATTAGTGCGATGCTGCTGCTGCTGCAAAGCGTGGGGCTAAATTAGCTCCGTGGATGCGAAACGTGGGCCCTGTCTTCAGGGAAGCACAACTCAGCCTGTTGGTTTTAATCCCGGCTGCCACATGAGCTTGTTAGGACTCCTCGGGGGCACACGTGTATAAACTGGTTTTAGATGGTAATCGAAAATTAGGGCACTGCTTTGCTCTTTTAACTCCCTGAGCTAAAGGGTAAGGACGGTGAATGCTGCTAAGTAGCCCACCTTCCTGTTGCTGCAGCTGTTCTGGAGAGCCGTCTCTGCTCTGAGGCGACACCTTAGACGGCTCCGTCCCATCCTGCGGCCCCCCCGTCTCTGCTGCGTTTCCCCCTGCAGCCCTCTGCCTGGCAGCCAGCGCTGGCGCTCCTGTAGCGTTGGACTCCGTTTCTCCCTTAAGGATCTTGGAGGCTGGAGGCGTTTGTGATGGAAGGGTCTCCGGGGCATCGTCCCTGTGCCAGAGCAGAAAGCAAGAGCTGAATAAATAATGAAGATGAAAACTGCACAAAGCGACCTTTGTGACAACAAGTCTACCTGTATAGGATCATTTGTTGGACCTTTTTTTTTTTTTTTTTTTAGAAGTATTCGTATCTCTTGTCAAATTTACCATTTTGTCATAATAAAACCACTAAATTCAGTGTGTTGTATGCAGATTCTGTGTGAGAAGCCAACACAGTGTAGTGCACAGTTGTTGAAGGAAAAACTATGCAGGATTTTCAGCATTTTGTGCAAATAAAAACCCAAAAGTGATGCATCCATTTGTATTATTTGTATTTGTATAATTTGTAGAACCACCTTTCACTGAAATTGAAGCTGCAGGACTTCTGGGGAACATGTTGCCCCTTTCAACTTCCCGAAACAGCTCAGTCTCAGTCAGATTGGACAGAGGAGCCTCTGTGAACATCAACTTTCATGTATCGTCACAGATTCTCAATTGGATTCGGGTCTGGACTTTGACTAGGCCGTTCAAATACGTAAATGTGCTTTGCTATTAACCAGGGACCCTGCAACATGCAGCACTAAGCAGTGTTTTGCTCAATTTAATAAGTCAGAGTCCACAAACAACATTGCTCATCTTTTTGAGCATGTAATAGTATGATAAAAACAAAACAATGGGCTTTTTCATCCATCCATCCATTTTCTAACACGTCTATCCCTTGTGTGGTCGAGAGGGGTGCTGGTGCATCTAAAATGTTATTTTATGCCGTTGCTCTTCCTTTGTTATCACACTTTCATTTAAGTAATTTATAAATTACATAATCTAAAAAAAAAAAAATGTTTTTTTTTACGCAAAGTTAAGCCTCTTCTAATTCAAAGGTCAGTACTGGTCGCCCTTCGTATGACACAGAACCAATAAAGTAGCTCTCAGTTTCAAAAAGCTTGGTGACCCCTGACCTAACAGGTTGTCTTCCAGGGCTGCCCTTTATTTAGCTCCATCTTCCCAAAAACTCTGACCAGCTTCCCTGTCCCTGCTAAAAGAAAAAAAGCCTCCCCACAGCAGGATGCTGCCACCTCCATGTTTAACAGCTTTAGGTTCTGCCGTACTCTTTTGATTTTCAGACGATGGACTGAGCAGAGCTCTGGGAAATGTTCAAAGCTTGGGATGCTATGACAAATGTACGCCACACTTTTCAGGATTTTATTTGAAAATAATAATTAAACAAAAAAAATGCACTCTTTACAACTATGCACGACTCTGTGTTGGTCTATCAAGTAAAAGCTCAATTGAATATGTTTAAATCTGTGGTTGGAACCTAACAAAATGTGGGAAACAATTCAAGGTGCATAAACAAAAACAGTGTTTCTTTATAACAATGGATATTTGGTGTTATATTTGGTGTATGATACTAATTTACATCTGATGATTAACGAGACGAAGGACTCAAACAGGGAGCATGACATCAGTGATGTTTACATGACGCACCACAAACATGAGGAAGCTCCCTTTTTCCAAAAGCACAAGAGGATTTGACCTCCAGTGTGTTTGGATAGACATACAAAATAGATCAAAGGCTTCAAAGTGAATGTTGTTGCTTTTGAAAAATTATGCTTTTCTCCATATGTAGCCCACTACACACACACACACACACACACACACACACACACCCACGGGTACCTCTCCCTCTCTTCCTTACACTCGTCTTTTCATCTTCTCCTTATTTCCGTCTCCCACAATCCCAGGAGTTTGCTGCGGGCCAGAAAGCTGCAGCTGAAGCTCAGCCAATCTGGAGCGCAGCTCCGCCTTCCTGGAGATCTGACAGGAAAAAGTCAAGAGATTGGTAGTAAGAGCAAGCTGCTAAATCCACGAGTTGCTTACATCCTGTTTATATGCACAACCAGATCACTCGGTCTGTCTCCGTCTATTAGGCTGCAGCTGAGAACATACGCTGTCTGACTGTGGGCTTTGAAATATGCATGCCTGAATAAGTTAGATGTCAAGTGTACATCAAGTGTCTGTTTTCCCTGTTAAATTCGGCACACTTGGACAACTTTACACGGCGCATCACACTGCCAAGAGCTGCTCTGCATCTGAAAACAACTGGAAATCTCTTGTGGTTTGATGCTGCTGATGGCAGCGTGGCTCTTTCTTTCTTTCCTATGTGAGGTAGCAAACGTCATCATTTTAATTGGCTGTAAAAAGACAAGGCATTTTCAGTGCAGGCCACAAATCATCAAACCAGGGGTGAGCTGAACTGTGGAAAATGGGCCTGCACACGTTCCTTAAGGGGACAAATTAAAATATTACCTCTGTTTGTGGTTGATAGGATGAGTTGATCACATGGTGATTGGAAATAACTAATTTTAGCTTCTCAGCTCTGATTGGTGATCAATCGGTCAAGTACTGAAAAATCAGATGCTGTTCCTATTCCTTAACTGCATCAAAACGAAGATCTCTCACCTTTTTAGTGAATAAATGCATCAACCAACAGTGTGGATGGTACTGTGAGCAAGCATTTGTTCCTTTCAGTTTTTTCTGTTGCTTTTTTTGTGACACCTAAATGTTTTAGATCATTAAACTAATTTAAATACAAAGATAACCTGAGCAGGATTGAGCAAATACGACCAGCCTGGACCAGACTTGCTGCTGTGCTTCAGATCATTGTCCTGCTGTCGAACTCAAGCGAGCGGGAGCTGAAGGTCACAAACCGATGGCCGGACGCTCTGCATGCACTGCAAAAATGGAACTAAAACATAAGTAAAATGTTCTTAAAATTAGTGTATTTATCCTTGATTTGAGCAGGTAAATAAGATGATTTGCCAATTTAATAAGATTTTTGCACTTAAAATAGGAACAACTCATCTCCATCATCTTATTTCAAGTACAGGATGTCTAATTATCTTATTTTAGGGGTCAAAATACTCATTCCATTGGCAGATACTCTTATTTACCTGCTCAAATCAAGGACAAATACACAATCTTTAAGAACATTTTACTTGTGTTTAGATCCATTTTTGCAGTGTGAGGATTTTCAGCCAGAGAGCAGAATTCATGGTTAAGTGATTTTACTGATTCTATTCCTATTGGCACTATTCCTGCCTGGGTGTTGTTAGTGAAACTGAACCAAACAACGTGGTTAGCCACAGTAAATTCCCCCTTTAACAAGAGGGGCAATTACTTTTTCACATAGAGCCAGGTTGGTTTGGATAGGTTTTTTTTTGTCTTAATAATGAATCTGCATTTTGTATTTAATCTCATCTTTGTCTGATATTAAAATGTGTTTGATGAACTGAAACATTTATACGTGGAAAAACAAACCAAAAGCAGAAAAAAAATGCTGTTTCACAATGCTGCACCTCTTTTTACTTGAAACAAATGCTTTTGATGCTTTCTTTAACTTTCTGCTGGAGTCTATCAAAGAAACTTTTGTGCGATGTTCTCTTTTGTGAGCTGTCATAAAAACAGCCGAAGAAAAACTTCACAACTGGCAGCTAAGATCCAAAATCCTGAACTAGGAATCAGCCTGGAGAAGACTGTGCAGCTCTAGTTGCTGGCAGTGCTGTAGCATGCAATATCAGCAGACAGTAAAAACTCAAACACACCTGTGATAGAAGTCATTTTTGTGGGCCCCAAAGGTTTGAAAATGCCTCAATCAGTGACTGCTTCAGATTTGCAGGGGAGAAGGTATGTCACAGTAAATTTTAGAATCAATTTATCCAGCCTCCGCATCTTTACATCCTCCCCACTCTCGTGCTACATTCACTGAACCACCAGAGATGAGAACAAAAACCTTTTTTTTTTGCTATTTCTACTCACATCAATGTTAACTGCAAAAAAAAAAAAAAAACTGACATTACCTTTTTTTTTTTTTTACTTGAGTTCAGGAAAGAAATAATTTAATAATACTTTGACAACTTTATATCCCAACCAGAAAATTAGAAATAACAGACACTGTTTGGAAGAAGGCTCAACAGAGACCGTACTTCCTGCAGCAAGTCAAGAACGACAGCCTTCCACTGCAGCTGGTGATCACCTCCTACGTCTGTCCGGTGTTCGTCCGTCACCCTGTGGTCAGCTGTCCTGGCCCAAACAGGACAGGTCCAGACTGCAACCAACAATCAGGTCTGCAGAGACGATCCATCCCGGACTCGTACAGGTTTCGGGTCGAAAGAGGCCAGCTGCCGTCTCTGCAGACCCCACACATCCTGCACGCAAACCTGCTTAGACTTTTAGCCTCAGGTCGGCGCTACAGAGCGCTATTTGGTAAAACCAGCCGCCGCAGAGACGCTGTCTCTCTGGTGAACACTTAACAGTCAGAAGACCCGGAGCAATACTCGGCTTATTTGCACCAATTTAATCCTCTTTTGTTAAAATGTATATATTCATATCCACAAGAAAAATATTTCTATTTACCTTTTTGTGTTTTGTACCTAAAATGTCTTCATTCAGAGCAAAATTCCTTGTTGTTTGAAGCTATAACCACACTAGGTAAATATTTCAAAATGGGTTAATCAATAACAGCTAATTATTTTCTACATAAATGATGGATTTGAAGTTTCTTGAAATCGTAATCCCTCGGGGAAATGTGCCAATATTAGCTGTGTATGTGTACAAATACTTTGTAAGACTTTCTCACCGTAAAAAGACATGAACAAAGCTGGCACTATTCACTTTCACGACGTTTCACGGGCTGAAACATTTCATTTTCAATTTTTTCACAGACTAACATGTTTATAATGTTGATTTCAGCTATTTTTATATCAGTGTGTGGCATCATCACTTGGTTAAAAAAGCAATACAATCTAACAAACTGGTGATACTTCTACTTTATGGTTATCATTGAGACCTTTAGGGTTGTAAAATTGATTGACTGGCATTCCAATTATAATTCTTCATATTTATTTCCCTCACTTTTTGTTAGAAAGTTGGACATTATTACACATAAGGAAGAATTATCACCTTGTTTACAACATCAATAAAAATGAAAACTCAGGAGTTTTGTAAAAGTAAAGTTCTTACTCATGAACAAAATGCAAATAAGTCACAGCTTTAGTCAAAAGGAGCGATGTATTGCTCTCAGCTACAGAAAAGCAGTGGTGCATAAAAACATGAAAAGGTATTACTCATTAAAAAATAAACAAATACAATTATGTCATGTGCATTAAAAGCAAATGCTGGATTCAAATTATATTCCATAACTTTTTCTCAAAAGGAAATAAAATTTCTAGCTCTATATAATAGGGCTGGGCAATATATCAAGATTTTAAAAATATTGAGATTTTTTTTAAAGGTGATATAAGATGAGACTAATGTTTATATCAAGATGTCTATGTTGTGTTAGAATTATACTTTTACGTATTCCAGTAGGTTATTTTTCAGCCGTTTCTCATATTTAACTAAAGCAGTTTGATAAACAAAATGTGCCTGAGAGACATTTTGGATAAAGCTTGATTCAGAGATGTCTCTTTATAACTAATTTAGGAAAAGAAAAACATTTTGAGATAAATATTGTATATTGGCATTTGGCCTAAAAATATCTAGATATTATTTTTGGCCCATATCGCCCAGCTCTACTGAAGAATAAGCACAAATGTATCTAATTGTCGCATCTAAAAGGAATTACTGATGAAACGCTGGGATTTTTAAAGCAGGATCACAGGTTCTGCCACATGGGAAGAAATTAAACTTCAAGGAGATTCTTTATCTCACCTGTTCAGAAAACGCATTGAATAGGGAAGTCAGTCGGTTCCTTGTTTCCAAAAGCACAGACCTTCAGGTGTGCAAAATAGGCAATATTAATTGAAGCAACTGTTACTTTTAATTTGGACAGATCTCTCTTTTTTTTTAGGTCTCTTAAACTAAGCAACCATTACCAAATGCAATAAAGTAATTATTTTGTAATATTGAGCGTTGCAAGAACAAAAGCTATCACAAAGAAGACAGATGCTTCAACAACAGAGGGTTATTAGGATATTAAAATAGC
The DNA here is from genome assembly GCA_037039145.1 of Fundulus diaphanus. Classification (NCBI taxonomy): domain Eukaryota; kingdom Metazoa; phylum Chordata; class Actinopteri; order Cyprinodontiformes; family Fundulidae; genus Fundulus; species Fundulus diaphanus. The sequence continues at coordinate 38,469,751 of CM073130.1, forward strand.
ATTTTTGTTGCTTAAAAGATAATTTTCTCTTTGAAATACAATGAAAGGAAGTTTGAGGATATCTGGAAGGGATGGAAATAATTTAGAGCCCAAAGAGGCACTACTTCTGTGATAATGCTTTCTTTTTAAATTCAAATTCAGCACTACCGTCCGCCTTTCCGCTTCTCATTTGTTATCTTATTTATTTTATTCTACTTACAGGGCAAAAAGTAAACTATCAACAACCATTGAACTTTTTTTACATGCGTGATTTTACAAATATCTTACAAATCAAGATCTGAAAAGTGCGGTGTGTTCATTTGTCCCCTCGTAAACTGTTCTGTTTTTGGTCTCAGAGGTTTGCTAGGAAACATCAGTGAACAAAAAACCTCATGGAGACCAATGAGCAAACCAGACAGGTCAGGGAGAATGTAGTTCAAAGAATGGTTGGGCAATAAAACATTATCCCAAGCTTTAAACACCCAACAGAGCACTGTTGACTCCAACATCTGGAAATCAAAAATAGTATGGCACACAACTGCATACCTTTCAAGACGTGTATGTCCACCTAAACCAACAGGTTTGGCAAAGAAGAGAGTTAAGTTAATCAGAGAGGCAGCCAAGAGGCCCGTGTTAAGTCTTGAGGAGCTGGAGAGATCCACAGCTTAGATACACCAGAATCTGTTGATAAGACAATCACTGTCCCTGCACTCCACAAATCTGGCAGAAGAAAGACATTGTTGCAAGGCAGCCATAAGAAGTCCTGTGTGCAGTTTTCCACCAGCATTTTAAGGAAGACGGTGCTCTGGACCGACAAGGCCAAAACTGAACTTTTGTTCCCACCGTGAAACATGATAGCGGCAGCATCCTGCACCGGGGGTGCTTTTTTCTTCAGCAAACACAGGGAATTTGGTCAAAGTTTGGGAAATGAATGGATGTAGATACAAGCCAATCCTGGAGGAAAACCTGTTAGAGGCTGCATAAGACATGAGACTGGAGGTGCAGCTACTAGCAGGACCACGGCCCTTAGCATAAAGCCAGAGCTACAATAGAATAGCTTAGACCAAAGCATGCCCATATGTCGGTGTCCAGTCAAAGTCCAGACCTAAACAGAATCGAGAATCTTAAAAACGGATGTTCAGACACTTTCTACCCAATCAGACAGAACTTGAACTATTTTGCAAAGAAGAATGGACAAAAGGCTTTGTCTATAACGGTGTAGAGCTGGAGGAAACATACCTGGCAGTGTAAGGGGGCTGACGCAAGGGGGCTTTATACAAATGTCTAAACTGCTGAAAACAAGCATCTTCACATCATACAGGCTCCACAATAATTTTCCTCTGGCATCACAATTATGTGTTGGACTATCACATAAAATCCAATAAATGCAAATGCCTTTGCATGAAACCGTACACTCTTGTATCTGGCATTTGTAATAAATGCCAGTTGGGTCAATGTCTTCCATTAAAAATCCACTGTAAAGTGATTTGTGGACCAGAATGAGACATTATGAACGTATAGAGCTTGTGTTTTGGTTGGTTCAGGGTCTCGTAGCTGTAACCTTCACCCTGTATGTATTTATCCTCCCAATTAGGAGCTCCAGGAGCAGCTCGGTAAAGGAAAATCCGTGTTGTAGGGCACCTCATTTTCACCAAGCACTTATATTGTGACCTTTAACAAGAACAGACTTTCCTGAAGCTCCAGGTAATTATTTACCCTGATGCGCTCTGTTTAACGTATGATCATCTGATCTGCTTCAATCCTTGGGCAAAAAAAATAATAATCTGTCAAATTATTCATAGCACTATTATTAATTCATGTTGATCACTGTGTTAATTAAGCCAACACTGTTATTTCAAGAAAAACACGCATTTGTATTCATTTCTGCAGCCCACAAACCCATTTAAACCTTCATCCTTAGAGAGTGCGGCATCTGTAATCCCTAAACTGGTGTTTTTCTCTCAATCCTAAACCCACCGCAGACCTGAGCTTAGTTTCTAATTTTGAAGGAATCCATCTGTCCTGCCATGCTAATCTCTTCTTTCATCTGAGGGAAATCTACTTGTACTTTTATAAAGTCAAACAGGGAGATTCGGGTGAACACAAAAAGCCAGGCGAAGTGTTTCTGTACCTTAAACTTCTCCTCTGGGGTGAGACTGATTTTTATTTCCAGATTTTCAATCTGCCTTAACTTCTTCTGCAGCTTCCTCACTTCCCCCATTTGAAGCTCTAACGGTGTCTACGGGCCCCGCAGGTCAGCCGAGGTTGTAAAAAGTGAAACTACGTGTTCAGAAATTCTCACATGAGCAATATATGATGAAAACAACGCCTCAGACAAATCTGGATGCGTCTGAAGGATTAGCGCTCTGCTCTGTCCAGGAGACGTGTCGCCGGATGTTGACGTTGCGCTGAAAAACGGATAACTGTCCCTACAGCGACACCCAGTGGCCAGCAGATGCAGGAGCAGACTCCCATAAACAATAACAGATATACAGATTAAAATTAAATTCAATGTTTATTTATTAATATTTATTCATTGCGTTCACAGCAAAAAAACAAATCAACAGTTTAATAAATAATAATAATAATAAATGCGTATATATGATATGAGATATATGATGTAAAACAGAAAATTGCACAATTTTTCTCGGGCAAAAAAATGCATAGACATATAGATAAAAAGATTTGCAATGAGTTGTTCCTTTACACCTTAGTTGATAATTAGTCAACAGTTGGATAGTAAGCAAGCAATACCACAGTGAAAGTAAAAATCCCTTTCTGGATGGATCGAATTGAACGTGGCTGCAAATGCTGCAGCACCTCCGCAAAAACTGGCAAGCCTAAAGATCAATCCGTTTTAATTTTTAGACCACTCATCATCTAAAACAACAGCAAAACAAAGTACTTTACATCAAGGCAGAGCAAAGTAACAGCAATATCGACAAAGGGCTAATGGGCAAAACATGGGACAAGAAGTACCTGGAAATGTATAGTGAATTTTGTTGAATATAATAAGGAGGGGAAAGCAGAGGTTGACCTAAAAATCCTAACAAGAGGGATAAAACGCAAATCCAAAACAATAAAAGGGTCCGATAGAAATTTTAAATAATAAATATAATAAACAACACAACTAAACGTAAAACAAATTACAATTTAAGAGAAAAGGGTAGCGACCAAAAGTAATCTTATTTAGCTAAGCCACAAAGATACAGCTTGAGTTTTTCTTTTAAACAACAGTCTCATTTGCTCTCAGGGCTTCGGGGAGGCTGTTCCACAGGCAAGAGCTGTAATAAGAATACAATGATTCACCGAAGGTTATTTTTCTTACTTTGTGAATTTGCAAAAGGCTTTGTCTCTCCTAGACCAGGGGCGTCTGGGTGTTTTTTCTGATAAAAGGAGTTCTGATAAAATAAGATTAGCACAAAACCTTCAAAGTAGATACTTACAGAAATATTGACGTCCACAAGATGCTACTTTTTGCTGCAAATTTCCAAAACTCACTGTTCTGGAGCCTTGGAGATGTTTTTTTTTTTTTTTTTCGATCCGCCACATTGTCTGTGCCAAGGCACAGTCATGTTTGTCACATCCAGTTTTTGTAACCTTTTTTTAAGTATTGCCCTAGCTTTTTACATGGGCAAACTCAAACTAAATAACTATATTGACCATTCCATGACTAATGAAGATTAACATGCATTTACCTAATTAATGTTTTCCTGTCATTCTCTTTTAAAGAGTGTCCAGAGAAACAGGAAGTAGTAGATTGTTGATTAAAAGTTAGCAGACACTCTGACCAACTTGAAAAAAGGTGTAAATATAAAAATGAATACTTAAGCTAAATTTATTTCACATTATTGTGGGTTTGCTAAAGAAAAAACAACATTTAATTCATCTTTTTGGATTATTTGTCTTCAGTCAGGAAATGCTCAAACAACAGGTAGGTTATTCCCAGCGTTTTCACTGTGTGATAATACTACTAGAATACAAAATTTATTTATATTTATGGCTTGTCTTATCTGTACCAGGTTTGCCAATGTGTGGAGGATCCTGTAAAAAAGCCATGTCTGAAAAAAATAAAGCCATGTCTGAAATCTTTTAACAACGGGGCTAATGGATTATTAAATCAAAAAGAAACAGACTAAAAAGATGTTCTAAAGTTTGTTTTAAATGTTTGTCAAAGAAATATATTAAGACATTCTAGAAGCCTTTATATTTTACTAATCTTATATCTTCAGATAGCTGAAGTACAGTCTGAGTTGCCATGCTCTTTGTATAAGCAAATAAAAATGAGCAGTCAGTTACATCAAACAATGCTTTGCAGCTCTGCAAACTGCTATGTGAAGATCTGGGGCCTGAGAATCAGTATCATGAGCACACTTCATAGTGCCTTGTTAGAAATATATTCACACTCTTTGAGCTTTTTGACACATTACCAATAAGATTTAGAAACGTAGCACATTTCTATTCTGCCTCCCCGAGACAATTCCTTTTTACAGGAATTGCAGCAACAGAATGTCCACTAGTAATATTTTTCCTATAAAGCACCTCCAGAGTTCCCATGGGTTTATTGAATCTCACTTCTTGACTCACTGAAGTAAAAAATAAAAATATATTTTGTTTATGAGGGGGTACTGGCCAAAACTGTTTTAGAGATTTTACACTATACATCTACAGCAAAATTATAAAACCATGTTTCTCTTCCTCTTCATATGCATGCACTATTTTGTGACAGCCAATAACATAAAATCTTGATAAAATACATGAAAAATGTGTTGCTGAAACGTGACAAACTATGGAAAAAGACCGAGACCTATAAATATTTTTGCAGCACTGTAAAATGGATTTACAAAAATATCTACTGTGCTGAAATCTGTAGAAAAAAAATATTGAAATCTAGTCAAACACAACCACATTTAGGTATGTTTCACGTTCAGAAATCTTAATCGGACAGGACACAGTCGTGGCAGATTACCGGGATTACAGTGCTGATCCTTTTCCTTTATTTTAGATGAACGGGTTTACTTCTGTTCTGTACGTTGTGATCTTTTATACGTACTTTTTCGATCATTGTACTGTTTGCTTTGCAATCACTTTATCCAAAGCGAGCACAGCATGGAGAATAAATCGATGTCCGATTCATTAAACTGAACGTGAAAGCACCGCGGCTTCTGTCCGCTCCTTACAATCTGATCTTTGAAAGTAGCAAAGTAATACTAATCAAGAGTGGATTGTGTCCGAAACGTGCCTCTGGAGCTGCTGTTGCAGCCCAACGAAGGAGGACGTGTTATTTTTTTTAAACCAAACACCCATCAGATACCGGACATGACATCAACACAGACACGCTCCTTTTGTCTGACGACCTTTTCGAGAGGAAGTGAAGCTCGGGCAGAGCAGCTAGCTAAACGGAGGAGAAAAAAAGAGAAAAAAATAGTAAAACAGAGAGCGAGAGGGGAGGAAAGCTGACTGATTTACAGGAATCCTGACAAAGTTGGACCCCGGGCCCAGGTTATCCCCGCTGTTTGGGGTTTCGGACAGGAGGACGAGGCCGTCTGAACCGGTAAACATCGTTTGTAATCGTCCCTTAAATGTGTCCAACTGCCGCTGCCGCCTCTCCGCCACAGCCGGAAGTCTGTGAGGATGGCCTCTCTTTTTTTTTTCCTTTTTTTTATGCTTTAGGTTTTTTTTCTTTGCTTGTTATGTTTTTTTTTTTTTCTCAATCAGACAGGAGAGCAACACAGACACACTGTCTGCTAGCTGCAGCCAATGGGCTCGGTGGGCCGGAGCGACCACAGCACCTACTGGGCCCCAATGGAGTCCTGCTTGTGAGCTTCAGCGTTACAGTTAGAGCCGATAATGTAGCACTTTATACGAGCTAGCGCTGTTAGCCTCAAGCTAGCTCACGGCAAACCGGCGTTGAAGCCAGTTTACTACTAATTATTTTAGAGCTAATTACTTTAAGATGCTATAATACTGATATAATGGCTATTTGTGAATTGACCTAAAGCATAGGAAATAGCCGTACCTGCTTATTAATACCAGAGGCTATCAGGAAGTGGTATTTTTCTTCTTCAAGCTACATAAAAAAACGTATTTTAGTCTGGTTACCGTGTTACTTTAATTATTCGTCTTTACATTTGTTTTCCCTGCTTTTGCGCTTAGACTTCACAGGGCTGGGCCCTCCAAGCCCCAAGCTCTCGTGGGTCCCCCAAATGTCCCCATCTTTTGTACTTTGTTGTTAACTTGATCGGCAGGGTTTCCTTGTTCTGAAGATGCTCTCGGTGACAGTGGAGTAAAATGACTTCTGTTCAATTTAAATGAGCTCTTAGTTTCAGGGTGTTGCTCTGGTTTATCGCTGCCATCCCGAATCTCCTGTCATCAGATGCTGCAGTGGTAAAAACCTCAATCTGTGTTGCTTTGATAAGGTTCCGATTTAATGTCATGATTATAGTCATGTCAGCCATCTATATATCTATACTTTTAGAATTATGCACAGTCCTTTAAAAAAAATAGATTTTTTTCCCCCTTTAACGTTTGAGTTCCTCGAGGTAATTTTAATAACGATCAAAAACAACCTGAGTAAAAGAAAAAAGATCTGTTTCATTTATTGAGGGGAAAACAGTTAGCCAAACCGATGGTCATCCGAGTTAAGATGTAATCACCCCTTTGTTAAACCGTGAACCCCACACTATTGATGGAAGCATGTATTTTGCTCTCTTCTCAGGAAACCCTGAAGGAGAATGTCCAGACACCAGGTTGTGACTTTAAGCCTGTGTGCACTTAGGTTATGCAGCATCTCCATGATCCAAAGTATACCCGTACAATGAAAGTAAAAATTAAAAAAAAAGATGCAAGGATTTGGAGTGGACTTAAATCTCATTTAGATGCTTGAACTGAGTGGCTTACTTACGAACTGTTTAATGCATCTGGAGAAAAAAAACAAATTTTGCAAAGAGGAGGGAGCCAACGTTCCTCCGCAGATGTAAAGGACTCTTTGTCAGGCTGCAGAAAAACACTTGATGGCGGTTATCGCCACCAAGAGTGGCACAACCAGTTATTAGATGGCAACCACTTTTTCACTCTGGGCCATGTTAGTTTGGAAGGCTTTTTTTTTTTTTTACCCCTTTTAATAATGAAATCATTTAAAAACTGCATTTTGTACTAAGTCTGTTTTCTCCTTTTCTGATATCAAAATTAGTTTGATCTGAAATATTGAAGTTGGCCAAATACAGCAAAAACAAAAGAAATCTGTAAGGTGCAAAACCCTTTTTCACAGCAGTGTCGGCCACATGGTTTAGCACCCAAATGTGTTAAAAGCCTCAAAATGAATTCATATTTTAAATTGTACAATGTCACCCTGCATAAATTAGAGGAATCAAACCTTTAAATTTGATTCATTTAGTGAAAAGCAGGAATCCCACATTAAGAAGCTATTTGTGATAGTTATTATCAATAAATGAAAATAATTTTTTTTTTAATTTAGACTTCTTTAAGTTGATCTTCATTTCTGCAGCCTTCTCATGAGTTTATTTCTGTTGCGCTGTGGTATGAATATAACGACACAGAGGCTCATTTCTAGGGCTGCACTCTTATTAGGTATAGTAAGGTAAGTTTATTTATATAGCACTTTTCAGTAACGAGACATTCAAAGGGCTGTACATGAACAGAAAATCTTATTATATTAGAAAATCTTGATGAAAAAAAAAAAAAAAGAAAATCTTGATGATAGCATGATGAATGCCTATTTTCTTATTCCTCAAACTCTGTGAACCTAAGCTTTTTGGTGAATGCCATTTTTGTCCAGTGTCAGCCTCTGCCACTGTCAGACTCTCTCCAGCTTGCATTACCAAATTACAGCTGCATGTAAAATGCAAGTTCATAACACTTGGAGTATATTAGCCGACAGTTATTGCACTCCAAAGAGCCCCGTGTGGCGTGGATACCGCACACACTGATGTTGCGATGACGATATTTTTGCGATATATTGTGCAGCCCTGCCCATTTTCCTTTAAGCACTGGTAACTAAGCAGGACAAGGTTTCTCTTGACACCACACAAAGTGAGAAAGTAGGGGAGATCAAGCATTTATTTCAAGTTGAAGAACTGCAGCGCCATCTTAGACATTTGACTCTAGCCACGTGTTGGGGAGGTATGCAAAACATTAAAAAAAAGCCTTCTCTTTCCTACAGTCGACGGGAATTGTCTGCTTTGGTCAGAGGAGACTAAGAATAAGCTATTCCCTGGTTGGTTTGGAGTAAAGTTCAGGATGAATATATGGAAAAGCACTGTGCAATTTTATTCCCCGTTGAATAAATGTTCTCAAAATAAAGGTTGGAAACTTTTCAGTGTCTTTAAAAACTTGCAACAAACTGTCTGCAATTCAAGCAAGACCAGGAAGTGCAGGGGACAGTTTTCCTTCTTATTACTGTAGGCATTATTACCAGCAACATAATAGCACTAAAGCTCCTATACGCTGCTCTGCAAATAATAAATTCATCCTACAGGCTTGCACTTATCGCAGCCAGCAGGCGTAGGAAAGATTGAATTGGTTTTTGTCCTGTATGAATAGATTACTGAAAATGAGTGACGGGAAGTGAATCAAGCCTGGCGCTGAAAGAACTGATTGGATCCCATCTAATCCTTTCATTCGTAACATATCTTAATCATCATCATCGTCACCAGCTCTGCCTCCAATCTCAGCCTCCTTAAAGTTGAAAGAAGTGGGTTCCTGGAACATTTAGATCATTCAAGTGGAGTTTCATTGTGTCTTTATCTAATTTGACAGGTTTATGAACCCTTATAATTTACTGTTCTTGCATCTTTTGTTTGTTTTTCCCCCCCAGAAATGATGGAAGACTCTCATTTCAACTCATCGTACTTCTGGTCCACTGTCCCCACGGTGCCCGCACAGGTATACGCTGCATTTAGGGTTGATTTTTAAACCAAGATGCTTAACTCCTCGTGAAAAGCCGTGACGACATCCTCCTCCCTCTCCTCTCCTCTCCTCTCCTCTCCTCTCCCGTCCCTCCTGGCAGCTGGAGAATGCCATGTTTCTGAACAAGGTGAAGGAGCACCAGGAGAAGAATGCCTCGTTCCCTCCGTCTTCAGCCTCCCACTACCAGACGACTCTTCTCACCATCCCAACTCCCGGGGGCAAGACAGATGGAGGCGGGCAGGCCGGCGGTGCGCCACACCTCCACCCTCCTCACAGCACCCAGAACATCACAGTGTTGCCCGTCCCCTCCACGGGCATCATGACAGCAGGTACATTTCGCCTACAGGAGCCTTTAGGGCCGTTCCCTTCCGCCTGTAACAGCTGAAACCGTGGACGTAATGTCTGACGACGCAGAGGGCTCCAGCGACTCCACGGCTCACCCTGGGTTCATAACCGCAGAGCGTTAAATGATTCAGGCGACGGGAACAAACGGTGCCGACAGGACGGCCTGGGGCTAAAATGAACATCTGTGCGTCTCTCCTTTCATTCCACAGCCACGGGGAGCTTCTCAGAAATGATTCAGCGGCTCTTTACCTTTTGCGTACTCTTTTTGTAATCCTGCTTTACCACTTCCAGGCTCAGCAGACGGGATGAAATATGCATTCGATGTTAAATTTATGTCAGCCTACTACACTATCTGCCACCATCTCTCTCTCTCTCTCTCTGTCTCTCTCTGTCCGTGCAGCTGGACTGGTAATCACAACACCTCAGGGAACGCTGGTCTCTCCTACGTCCTCCCAGTCGTTTGTCTCCGGTCATCCAGCGACCACCATGATTGTTTCAGCGCTTCATTCTACAGGTGAAACATGCGCAGGATAATGAGCTGACGGAAACCTCAGCGGTGCCTTCCAAAGTTATTAATACCCCTTAAACATTAATGCATATTGTCAGGTTACAGCCTCAAACTGCATGGCGTTGCCTTGGGATCGCGGGGGATCCTGCAAACACAAAGATGGGCGTTTAATTTTTAAGCGGAAGAAACACATTTTCAAATCTTTTTACATAAAAACCTAAAAGGTTCAATTGTGAACCACGCTGTGTTGGTCAGGCACATATCTCACGAAAATACAATAAAGTCGTCAGTTTTGAGGTGCAAAAGAGGAACGGTTCACGAGGGTTTGGGTAGTTATGAAAGGCTTTTGATCGTATTTTGTTTTGCAAATGCGAAGACTAGAAGTGAGGCGTGTGAGTGACCACAAAACAGAGGCTGACTACCAATTCTTCGTAACACAATCATCTTTGTCCTGACTCGTTTGCGACATCGTGGCAAACAGGTTTGTGGAGAAGCCCGTCGGCCTTGTTCTCCAGACCCAGTATCAACAAGCCATGCGTGCTATCTGATGCAGATGCAAGCGGCCAACTCTGAGTGCGAGCGTTCACACCTTTCTTCAAAGTCCGCCCTGAATGATTAGGTCTCAGCTACTCGCTTCACATGCAAATTAAAGTGAGAGCGAGTCAGAGGCACCAGTCAGTAGAGTGACACTAAAAATATTTTCCTTTACTTTTACGTTGGTTCAGGCTCACCAAGGGAAAGGCGAGGGGTCGGCCATTTTTACAGTCCAAACGGCCATATTATGCCTTCACTGCTACTCCGTTATTTTGTTAAACCCTAAAAACAACTTGTAGAGAATATCAGCCATATATTAAATATTAAATATAAACTTGGTAGACGGTTTGAAAATAATTATTTCTCCTTGTAAACTGGCAGATCTAAATACAAATGTTTATTTTGCACTGTAACTTTTTTCTTTTCTGTTTTTGTTTTTTCATATTTGGTGATCGCTTGACCCTCTTGGGCTGAACGTTTATCACTCTTTGCAAGGCTGGGCGATGAATCGATTTTCTCAATTAATTTGAATTTGCAATTCCTAAAGATTAAATTGTGGAAAAATTGAGATTTGTTTGGCCATTGAACTCTCCCTGGCTTCCATGAAACTTTGCATTAAATCAGTCCCGAAATGGGAAATTGTTTTGCTAATAGCATGCAACGTTGAATATATGTTTAGGAATATATATTGTCAAAATACTGTTTTACCCTAAGATGGGACGCTCTAACTTATTAATTTACTTATTTATTACTTATTTGAAGATTTACTTATTCTAAGTTAATATGAAGCTACGCAAGTGAAGTGAAGCCTGTTTGGCTTAAATGTGCGATACCAGCAAACATTTCGTGTTATATTTTCGTGTAACATTTCGTGTTATATTTTCATTGCTTAATATGGAGGTGTGTGGGGTGGCGGGTGTTACCATTTGGTTTTGGCATGTTTCAAACTTCTAAATATTTGCACTTTCAATTGAGGTCAACTTCCAGATGAGATGCTATCTAAGTCATTAAAAATAATTTCAGTAATTTGTTTTGATGAAATGAAAGTAAAAAGAAAAATCACTCAATTAGATTTGCTACAGTCAGAGATTTTGTTTTTAAGCCATATCGCCCAGCCCTACTCTGTACGCTGACTCCTAAGTGGTCAGATAAGCCAAATAAATCCACAAACAGGTTCCATCTAATTCTTAGCCATCTCAAGAGTTTATGCTAAGGTGTGTAAGCGTTCATTTGTGCCACAGAGAGCATCTGCATTGCATAGCACGAGATTAGTAAATGTGTCAACATTGTGTAACATTTGAGTAGCATTTATGGAAATTCTGTAGCGGGGATCTATTCGTGCAGTTCATGTTGCACCTGTGAGTTGAAATGACCTGAAAATCAGTTTGAGATGACATATCATCTGCTACAGTGTTGGATTATTATAATTATTCACTTAAAGCCTCACACTCCATAGAAATGCAATCGTCAGTGTGCCTGTGGTATAACGACCCACGGTTCATTTTATTTCTATTTTTTAGAAGACAGAAAAACATCAAACCTATTCAAAGTAGGTAGGTGAGAATAGACTCAGCAGCTTGCAGAAACGTCGTCTTGGGCTTCAAAACATGCTGCTCTCTCTAAGAGGGTTCCTCGTTTCTAAGTCGAGGTTGCCATCTTGTTGTAGACAAGAAAGAAGGAGACGGGACGTCCCACGTAGTCGTGATGCCATCACCCTCCAAACGAGGGAGAAAGAAGAAGACGACCATGTCTAGAGTTACCACTCTGGGTGGGCCAGGAAATGACACACTAATACTGACACACCTGACACCTGCTGGCCAGGTAAGAAATGAACTAGAGAGGAAAATGTGGTTGTTTTAGCTGGGGGGGGAAAAAAGTCATGTTCAAACTTCTTGTTTTTGTTTTGGAAAGGTGTCTTCTTTGCAGCATCATACCGGAGATCCCTACGAGCTGTCTAATGAAGACGAAGGGCACGGCCATAAAGACGCCACAAAGACATACAGGTATGGCCTTAAGCAACAAGCTTCTGCCGTGCATCCTCGCTCCGGCTGCATCGACGCTCAGCTTTTATAGACCAGCTAGGTGCTGCTGACACAGACACAAACATGCACAGTAGCTCTTCTAAACATCCTATTTCCGCATGTTTTGGCAGGACATGAGTCTTTGTAGCAGATGTTTGATGACGTACTTAAGAACCAAACACATCACTGCTCTGTAGGTCCTCTCTGCTTCTGCACATACGCTGCACATTAGCCTTGCTTCTGTTTTTTTTTTCTTTCTCGTATATAGCCCTCTCTTCCTCTGTTTTATATCTGTCTTTTCTGTTTTTACTAAATTTTCCCTTTAACGTCTTTTTGTGTTGTCTGGATGTGTGAAACATTTATTAACCCACTCCTGCCTTCGTTGATTTTTTTTTTCTTTTATAATTAATTTTCTCCTATACCTTAATTATCTGACTCATTGCTCCATTTTCCTCCTTTTCCAATCTCACATGTCCTGATCCCCCCCCCCCTCCCATCCCATCTTCTGTTTATTTTTATTTATTTTTTTTGCCTTTTCTGGTTTTGTTTCCCTCCTTCTGGTTGTCCTTCCTCCATCCCGGCCTCCCCTTTCTGTGTCTCTCCGCCTGTAGGTGCCGGATGTGTGCGGCGACCTTCTTCAGTAAGTCTGACATGCAGATCCACTCCAAGTCGCACACAGAGGCCAAACCTCACAAGTGTCCTCACTGCGCCAAGTCTTTCGCCAACTCGAGCTACCTGGCCCAGCACATCCGCATCCACAGCGGGGCCAAGCCTTACACCTGCTCCTACTGTCAGAAATCTTTCAGGCAGCTCAGTCACTTACAGCAGCACACACGGTACTGCAGACCCCGCCCTTCCTTCCCTTGGTTGTCTCCCCCGCACCACAGACGCGGAAAAGTTTGTTGCTACCCTTCCTCGATAAAACAATAGAATACGCCTAACAACTTGAAACGGACCGTTTGTTTGGATCCATTGTTTTTGTTTTTTTATTCCATATGTGACAAATCAGACTTGGCTTTGGATTATTAAATCTATTTAATACTTTATATTGGTGAAAATTGCATGGACAAAAAAAGATTGTACCTTTAATTTAACATTTTCACGCTGTCATTTTCAGACGTCTCTGTGGATGCTCAGCAGGATTTGGATCAGGACTCATTGAGGTTCCTTTAAGCAGTTCCAAAACAAAACTAAGCATCTTTTGCAGCAGTTATAGTCTTTTCTCTGAGAATGTAAAGCTGAAGCGATTTGCCAAAAAAAGAAAAACTCCAGCTTTCTCTCAAAGCACTCTAGGATATTCTCCCTGAAAGTCTCAGCTTGCTTTGTTTCTTTAAATTTTGGAGCCCTTGTGAGCCATTATGGTTTTAAAAAAGGAAAAGGGACACCTTCCTTTTGAGGCTGGCTACATCTCACAATCAGTCCTTGTAGTATTACGGATAACTTTGGAAAAGGAGCATTAAACTGCTTGGAGATAGTCGTGTAGCCTTTTTTGGTGCATCTCAGTAAATGAGAATGTCATCAAAAAGTTTATTTATTTCAGTAATTCAGTTCATGAATTATCTTTATTTAGACAGTAACTGATATGTTTCAGCCGTCAAGTTCTGTTGAATTTTGATGACTGTTGCTTATGTCTTATAAAAACTCAAGCTTATGTTTCTCAGAAAATATCCATTTTATTTTAGACACAATATATAAAATGTTTTGTTTTTTTCTAATGGAGAAATGTAAACTTGCTGAAAGTGATTCTGGACTGTGCAGTATATGCACTGAGTGATTGGTCTGGGTTCTGTTTGCATGAATTACTGCATCGATGCAGCGGAGCACAAGGAGAACCGGCCTGTGGTTCTGCTGAGGTGTTCAGGAAGCCCAGGGTTGGGTCTGCTGTCTTTCATCTTCCTCCTGACGATTTCCCATGGATAATCTGTGGGGCTCAGGTCAGAGAGGTGTTGGTACCTTTAGCAGTGTAGGCAGATGCATTTTGAAATTTGCTTTCATCTGAGAAAACATGTTTTGGATCACTGAGCAGCAGTCCAGTCCCTGTTCTCCTAAGCCCAGCCAACACCAGGAGTGGGACCGCTCCTGACCCGTAACGTTCCCGTATTTTGCCTGGATACGGCGGCCAGCTCCTATAGCAGTGGCGTTTTGTGGAGGGAGTCTCTGTTTGCTGGACTGAACTGTCTGGTCAGCAGTCTTGCTGCTAAAAAAAGATTTTTATCAGTCATCTGATTTTCTGAGAAACCGAGCTTTGAGTTTTCATTAGCTGTAACCCTTAATCATCGAAATTAGCAGAATTAAATGCTTGAAATATTTCCCGGTGTGTGCACAATGAAGCTAAACGACTCTCCTTTTTGAATTAGGTTACTGAAAAAAAATGAGCTTCTCATGCCATAATGCCATTTATTGTATTGAGATGCAACGGTACTATGGTCTCTGCGAGCTCCTCAGGCAGCTTCTCGTCTTTGCTTTGTTGGGTTCATCTTCAGTGCGGTGCACACGTGACCAAACTACTCTGCTTGCTGCCTTTAAATGGGCTGAACGGCAGATGAAAGGCCCGCTAGGCGCCTGCGACATTAAATCAAACCATTAGTTTGACACACGAGTAAAATGCAAAGGTTAATAGTCTTTACAGGTACCGACACGTTTGTCCATGCTATTCTCTTTGTGAGATCACAGCGAATATTTTCTCTTTCAGTCGGTTTACTCTGTCACATACTGACCGTGTTCATTATATAGAATCACCTGTTAATAATTTCTCAAGGGAAATGAAGCATTGTTTAAATAAGGGGTAAGGGCACCAACAGATTTGTCCACGTCTGTGTCCCTGTCCTGTTCAGCTGTCGAGCCGAGCTCCTCCGGGAGCCCAGGCTGCTGTCCTGCTTCTCTTCATAAGGACAAGAGAGTGATGTGCAGAGGCATATTACATGCCTCTAGTAGCTTCCAGTGACCTTTTCAGGAAATCCGATTTCAGATTAGACCTTTCTGGAACGCTAACAAGATTGTACATAATTCATGCAATAATTGGAAAGGACAGCTTGAATGTACGGGTCTGTGTTAATTCAGTTATAATCTTTTTTTTTTTCCTTTTTTTTTTCTATCTTGATGGTTTGTGTGGCACATCTTGCTTGTCTATGTTCTGTTTGCACTGCATCAGATGTTTCCTCCTTCGTTTGCTTTCCTGTCTTTTTGTTTGTCTTTCATACAAACCCATTGGCTCACTCCCTCATTATTATTTTTCCCAACATCTGTTAGGCTTCCTGATTTCTGTTTTTTTTTTTTTTTTTTTCCATGTTCTTAGTAAATTAGACATTGGTGAGTGTTTAGAAGTTGCTTGCTGCAAAGCTCTGCTTGGTTCTGTTTCTGTATTTACGTTTCGTTTCTGAATGTATGCTGATCTGAGCCGATCTATTTGTTAACCTTTCCCAAAAAGACTGAGCCTGCAAAAGGCAGAACAGGAATACAACAATTTAGGATAAGCAAACACTAAATCTTTGCTGAACATAATCAAAACATCCTATCCTGTTTTTTTTTTTAATCATTTAAATGAATGCAGTTTTCTAAAATGTGATTATTGAAACTAGTATAAAAACCGTTTGCGTCAGCTATGTTAGCCACCCGGTTGCATCAGCTCCGCTTAAACTGAAACAGTTTAGAAATTTGGGATCTAGAGTAATAAAAACTTTTTCCAACTCATTCAGAGCGTAAAAACTTTAGCCGTTCCAGTGTTTTGCAGCCTCTTCTGTCATATTTTTTTTTATTATAAAATAATGCACAAATGTGACAGCTCTGGGACAAAGGAAGAGTAATTTAACACCTAAACCTTTTGCTTCTAAAGCTTCACTCTTGAAGTATGGCAGAATGTATGCTGGCAGTGTTTTGTTTAAAGAAGACAGACTTTCTTTGGAAAACACGAATGGCTGCAGCAAATGCTTTAATTATTGCAAAGATTTTATGTTTACTGCTGTTTAAGATGGTTCCTTTATACTAGCCTGGCCAGCCTGACTGACTTACACCGTAAACACGGCGCATCAGTCTGGAAAGCAGCGGGTAGAGCCCTGGTCCGGTGGGACTAACAGGCTAGAACTAATCAGATAACTACGGATGTGACCAAGCAACAGGCTCTGGTTCAGCCCTTAGAGCAGCCAGTTGTTGAGGTTTTAAGGAAATATCCAGCTCGGTCAGGACATAATAAAGGGCATCGTTAAAACATCGCTCCGTTGCAGCCGCCATCTTGACTGTTATGGTTACATAAAAGCGCTTTGATTAGTCTGGCAAGGACCAGGAGTGGTGGCCTAGTGGTTAGAGCATTGCGTTTGGGTCCCTTAACCCCAGATTGCTCCCCGGGCGCCGCACAGTGGCAGCCCAGTGCTCCCCAAGGGGATGGGTTAAGATGCAGAGAACAAATTATGTTGGAATGTATGTTGCAATGACAATAAAGATGATTAAAAAAAAAAAGGCTAACTTTATCCAGCTGTCTAAAAACAGCTGACTGAAGCCGATGGGAATAGCTAATTTTTCTGCTTTTTTTATTTTTTATTTTATTGCTAGCAACATCACCAATCTAACGGTTGCATTAGTCAATCCATCTATCCGTTTAGCCACCCGTTTCTGTCCATCTATCCATCCTTTTGTTCATCTGTTTGTCCATCCGTCCACTAATATCATTTTTTTTTTTACATAAAATCATTTTTTACCTTCAAATTGTCTTTTTTTTTTTTTTTTACACGTGACATTCTTATATTTTACAGAGATGTGTTTTGTTCAAATTATTGCATTCAATTTAAATACCTAAGAACAGTGCCAACATTTTCTCTTTTTTTATTAAACTTGCACAGTTTAAATGTCCAATTTCTAATTGATTGCTGACACAAAAGTTTTTGTTTTCTTTGTGATTTATTTCTTTTTTGGTCTCTTTCCCCTTCCTGTCTGTCCTCCATCAGGAACCACACGGAGTCCAAACCCCACAAGTGTCCCCACTGTACGAAGTCCTTCGCCAACTCCAGCTACCTGGCTCAACATGTCCGCATCCACACCGGAGTGAAACCTTACTCCTGCTCGTACTGCGACAAGTGCTTCAGACAGCTCAGTCACCTCCAGCAGCACAGCAGGTAAGTCCAGCTCTCGTCTTGGGTTTCACACCTACCCGTGTGTTGCAGGAGTCCGTGTACATGTGTGTGTGTTTGTGTTTTTTTTTTGTTTTTTTTTTAATGCAGAATTCACACCGGCGATCGGCCGTACAAATGCATCCATCCAGGCTGTGAGAAATCCTTCACACAACTATCAAATTTACAGGTGAGAAGGAATTTATTTTAATCATGTGGTGAACAAGTTTGATGGAGCATCTTTTAATCCGTTTTTTTATTTATTTTATTTTAAATTATTATTATTTTCTCCCAGTCCCACCGGCGTCAGCACAACAAAGACAAGCCGTACAAATGCCCCAACTGCAATAAAGGATACATAGATGCAGCAAGCCTGGAGGTGCACATGTCCACACACACTGTCAAACACGCCAAGATCTACTCGTGTGGTCTCTGCAACCGCTCTTATACATCAGTAAGACAAATGTCCATTTCTGAAGAGCATTTCTACATGAAACACTATGAAACGCCGCACTGGCATCAGACGCCTGGCAGCTACTTTACACCGTGTAGTCATGTGTCCACTGTTTCCCCTTTACCTATCCTCCCCTCATCTCAGGAGACGTATCTGGTGAAACACATGGAGAAACACAACCCAGACCAGTTGAATGCTCCTGCAGGCTCTGGAGCACAGTCGTCGCAACAGAGGCAAACCCAGGGCCAGGCTGGAGCTCAGAGTCGGGGAGAGAGCACAGACGGAGGGTCGCGCCGAGCCGCGGGGTGCGCAGCGGCAGGTGGAGGTCAGCAAGGACAAAGCCAGAACAGCTACCCCCAGACAGATACCATGCCTTGTCCGTTTGACCTGCACCAGTATAAAACAGTATCGGCTGGCGACATCCAGTACAAACCAGTCAGCGTGGCTGACCTCATTTCCCACAAAGACCTCTGTCTCACTGTGTCAGCATCCACAATTCAAGTGGAACACCTCAACTCTTAGAGGCGAACGAAGGAAGACGGTGGTTGGGAGGTACTTGAATCAAGAGTAAAATCAATCCGAGGACAGAGAGTCAAAGGATTAAAGCAATACTAGGATAAATATAGAAGCTCTGCAACACGTGACTGTGCTCGAACGCTGAGTTGAGGCAGACAGGACAAAATATTTGCTAACATGTTATAATGAAGACTGTTTTATTTTCTTTTTTTTTTAAATTGGTTATCGTTTCTGCCATGTTTTCTCTGTTTCCCTTTCTGCTTAGTTTTTTTCTGTCTGAGTGGAAACTGCATTTAAAGACTAAGTGTGTTTCAATCCATCACAGTGATGGTTTTAGGATGGGATCTGTCCAAGATAACTTGTTTCTTTTTATTGTTACCACAAAAAAAAAAAAAAAAAAAAGAATCTTCCAATCAAACACAGGTTTGACCACAGCAGCCATGAAGTAGGCAGTTAACTGTGAAGGTAATTTTTTATACTTTCATACAGCGTTTCAGTTTTTACATCACTGTTATTGCCTCTGCTGTTGGTATAGCATACGTGCTTTTGATCTTTTAAACCTAAGAAAGGGATCGAAAGGTGAATTCCTTTTCAGGAAAAAAAACAAAAAAACAATCAAGTATATAAAGATATATATACTACCACTTTATTAAGTATGATTGAATATCTAAGGAGTTAAAAGATAAATTTATTTACAAGTTCACATGACCTTTGAAGAAATAAAGCACTTCAGCTGTCATGTAATCAAGTGTACTACTTTGTGTGTATGTCTGTAAGGTAATGTTATCCAAATGTGCTCTTGCTATAATACTTCCACATTAACAATGTTTATAATGCTTCTTTACAGAAGCATTAACTCATTTAAAGTTTGTGCAGCTCTTCTTTATGCTTAAAGTACAATAAAGAATATAAAAATATTTCATTTCTCCCATTGTACTTAAGTGGTACAGGTAATTTTTTAGGCGTCACAAAGGCTCACTGGGATGGATAACTAATGTTCTGACTAACTATTATGTTTGTTTTTGTTTTTGATGAAAAACTGGACACTGTCTATAATGTATAATACCCACCAGGGAAGAATTCTCTTTTTTTTCCATTGACTGGCTTCCATTGGTTTGCAGAATTAACAGGATCAGGAGGGAACTGAGACCCCCAACCTGAAAAGGCCAATCCATCCTTTTTCCCTGCAGAAAAGGATCGTCTGATACTAATTTTTTCCATTATGACCTTAAAAAGCTGTTTCAAGCAACAACTACATGGACGATTCTAGTGCTCTTCCCCCCCCCCCCCCCCCCCCCAGGATTCATCATCAGTGGCTCGTCAACAAAGAGCATCCCTAAACAATATCTGAAGTGTAAATGGGAGCACGCATGAATTGGAGATCTGACATTTATTCTAAAAGGGATTCCATTCTAATCATTCAAAATAAATAGAAATATCTTCTATAAACCAATGTTCTATTAATTGCCAAGAGGACCCTGCTACCACTTTTTGGACGAAAAAAAAGTATATTTTAATTTATTTCAGCGTTTTTGACTGAATGTCAACTTTAAGTTGAGATGATTAAATATTTTTGTGAATTATATGTATTATATACATAATATTTTGTAAAGAAGTCCTTGATATTTAAATATAGTAAATTTAAATATTAAAAATAATTTTCTCCTTTAAACTTTCACCATTGCCACCTAAACCCATTTCTAATTTTAGAACAGTCGCAGCTTTAATATTTTTATATTTAAAATCTCAATTTTGGAGATCTAAGTAAATACTGTATTAAATGTCTTTGATTTTATTTCGGACTGTTAGGAAAATTAATCTGAGCGGGAGGATTGCTGATAAATAAAAACTAGATTTTGATATCTTAAACTACAGATGGGCGTGTGGTTTGATTAAATATTACGACCTTCCCCAGTGGTTTACGCACGTCTGCACGTTAAGGAGGTGTTTACAAAGTTGGGTTGTACCATTGGAGTTCCGGGGGGGGTGGCTAACGGTAGTTTTAGCAACATATTACAGTGTATTTATCACTAACAGAGGACCGGCAATAGATTATTGTCTTTTTCTAATTTAACGGCATACCTTTTAAATAAATAAGTATGATATAAACGCTATTGAATGTTTTGCCGACCCTTTAACTTGGTTTCGTCCATGATTCTCCGCAGTATGCAGTGGACGTTACGTCACTAAAAAAAAAAGTGTGGGAGTCCAGAAACTTCACTCATGTAAATAACGGCAATTAGAAAGCCGTGTGCTACGCGCTGGGCAGCGACACACAGTATATAGCTATTAAATATATTTATTAGCTTTCCTACTTTTTTTTTTGACTATGCCTCGGAAAAAGCCTTTTAGCAACAAGCAGAAGAAGAAACAGCTGCAAGTCAAACGCGAGAGAAAGAGAGGTAACTGGACATCTTTTTTATGTTGTTGCTTTTAGCATTAGCATGCTAACATTAGCAGTTAGCTCCACGGCTCCATTCAGATTTTGGTCAACTATGTCCCTCCGTGGTGGAAGGTAGCGCTAGTATATTTAGTTAGCACATCACTCCAGTCGGTTAGTCTGTTGAAGGTACTCAGGTGTTTGTCCAGACTGCGTCATATCGGTTATACAGTAACGACGTCGAAGTTGAAAGGCAAACTTAGGCTTATCAGGTTATTGCTGAAGCGTCCTTCGCGTAAACAGTAGACATGTGGGCTGCTGCCAGTAGAGACAGTGCGGCCCGGTTCTCTCTGTGGTTGAGTTTGTAAACAGTATAATGGTTGAAATAGCTCCCAGAGTTATATTGGTCTCACACTCAAGACATTTACACTGCCTTTACAAGCGCCTGTAGCGTCCGCTTGCTGTTTAATTTTATTTAGGGGGACATGTAACTTATTACTAACGAATATATTGGCATATGTCTTAACAGGAATTGTATTGTTGTTGTTGGATTTAATTGCGTTATGTTGGAGTCTGAATCGACTCAAATTGGGCTTATAAAGAAGTTTTGCTAACAAAGGCTTGCACCATGTAAACACCGAAATAAGCAATGTCCGTGTGCAATTTTTTTTGATCCACAAGCCCCAAAAACTATTTTACTGGTGTTTAAAAAAAATATTTAGCCTTGAAGTAAGTTATAATATTTGCACTATATGTTGTCTTAAGGGAACTGCAAAAGTACCTCAATTCCATGAAGTAGATGGCTTCATAGAATTGAAGTATATTGAAGTTAGTCTGTAAAGCAATTTATTATAGATTCTGTTTTTGGTTCTTAAACAATCATTGAAAATGATTGTGTTGTTTACTTTTAGAAAATTATTGTATGTTGGCAGAGTGCAATTTAAAAGTATTCATACCCGCTGTAACATCTTGGTGTTTTGTCATGAAACCACATTTTATTAGGATGTAATATGATGGATCAGCACAATGTTGTTGTTTTTTTTTTTATATCATTTTGAATTGGAAGGAAAATAATGAGTGGTTTCCAAAGGTTTTTACAATTAAAACCCTGAAAAGTAGAGCGTTCATTTCAGTTCAGCCGCTTTTATCTGATACTCCTAATTCCAATACGGTACAACCAATTGCCTTGAGAAGCCACCTAATTTGTTAGGCGTCCACCTGGGTGTAACATGACCTCAGGATAAATACAGCTGTGTGTTGGGAACGAGGTCGGTATATCTTCAAAACTGCTAAAAGGTGTCTGTCCATCTAAACCGACGAGGATGATAAATAGAACATTAATAAGGGAGCAGCCATTCGTGAATTTCTCCACTGTAAGATCAATAAAGTCTATCTTAGCCAAGAGGCTCATGGTAACTATGGAGGAGATCCTTGGTTCGTGTGGGAGAATATGCTTACAGGTCGGCTGTTACTGATGCATTCTGCAAATTTTGCCCTTACAAGAGAGTGGAAAGGGAAAACCAGTTGATGTTTTTAATGTTACAAGCCATGTAAGGAATGCAGCAAGCATGTGGACGAAAGTGCTAGGGTCAGAGGAGGCCGAAATTAGACGTGTTAAAAGCTATTTGGTATAGAAACCAACATTGCAATCGTAGAGTAAACCGTGGTGGTGGCAGCATCATGCTGTGGGGACGCTTTTGTCCAGCAGGGACATTAAAGCGGGTCAGAGTGATGGAAAGAAGAAGCTAATCAGAGGGCAGTTCTGGGTTAGAAACTTGCTGAAAGCATCGGCGGACTTGAGACCGAGGCGGAGGTTTTCCTCCCAGTAAAATGCATATTGAAGTTGTTGAAGCTACCTGTAACGTGACACGACCTGGATCGGTTCAAGGGTTTATGAGTTTCAAGCTTTTACAAGTATTCACAAACCGCTTGTAAAACCAGAACACATTGCTGGTTCACTTTAGTTTGACTGTGACGCCAACCTCGTCTTCCAGGTGACACAGGTTCTGGTCCAAGCAGCCGCAATGCGAGTGTGGAGCGAGGAGGAGAACGCCAGTCAGACACGTCCGACAGCGAGACCACCGATATCAGAAGAATAAATCAGCAGCCCATTGGCAGAGATGGCAGATATGATCCCAACAAGTAAGCTGTTTCATTAATGCTGTTTAGTTAGGAAATGAAAGAGCTTCTACAGTACGGCTCATTACTACAGCTTTGTTTATAAATTTGAACAAACCTCTACATTGGAAGAGCTTTATATGCTGCAGTCATCAAGAAGCAAATGTATTTTCATCGTTTTGTTATCTGCTGTAGCACATCTCGCAAGTATGCAATATTTTAATGAAACAAATAGTCAGGGTTGTTTTTTTTTGTAGGAAAGCGATGTGTAAATTATTCTGTTTCCAAAACCTAAAAAGGGGACTGGCACGCAGTTTGAACCTTCTTTTTGGCTCGACTAAACCAAAAACAAAAAAAGTCTGTCAGCATAATAACATGATTCGGGTCACTCCTACTTCCAAGTTTAATAAATTAAAGAAGACCACAGTACGCGTTTGAGTTCAACTCACTGGATAGATTTGGTCCTTTTTTACTATGAAATTAAGGCGAATGCAAAAAGCCTGTTTATTAAAAGACTTAATACTTTTTTACGTAACATTTTTCTTTGTATGAATTCATTTTAATTTGCTGATAATGCATTTTAAAGTTCTCCATCTGCATTAAGCACCTCTGCTGGCCCATTGAATCTCAGTTTGGTGCCGTACAAAATCAGTCCAGGGGACAGACGGTGTTCTCATGCTGAAAGGACGTCGCTTTGATTTGACGCTTGAGTTTGCAACTCGTAACAAAATCTGAGTGACGCCTCCGCAGGAAACGTGAAGAACCAAACTAGAACTTGTATAAGGTGTGATGTAAGAGCTGAATAAGCTCTTTTTTTTTTACCAGCTTTCTGTTGATGTCATGCTGTCTGCTACTTTAAGGTTTCGACTTCACTTTGAGAGAGAGAGTAGAGAGGAGGTGGAGAGGAGGAAGAGGCTGGCCATGGAGACGGTGCTGAAACCAGTGTCAGATAAAGAACTTGAAGTAAACATAAATGAAATCTACCCTTCAGAGAAAGGTCTGTCTTTTTTTTTTTTTTTTTTCTTTCTTACGACCTGTCTTTAAAGCACACCAGACGACCAGAGTGCGGTGAAACAATGAGTCACTTCTTCACCCGCTGAGGTGTAATTATCCTCTGTTAGGTCTTTGTTTCCCACGACGACCATCTTGGACTTATGAGATGACCCGAGAGAGCCTGCTGAGGAAAGAAGAGAAGTCATTCAAAGACTACCTGCAAGACCTGCACTCCAGAAACCCACCCGGCTCTCTGAGCCACTTTGAGCACAATCTGGAGGTAACTTTGCTTCTGTGATGGACTGCCACGAAAAATATTTATTAAGTTGCATGCCCACGAATAGATTTTTATATCCCAAGTCAAAAATCATACACGATTTTAAAAGTAACTCTTTTGCTATGTTTTTTTTATATACATTTCTTTATTTTGTATTCTTAACAGTGGATGTTCTGGTTTGTCCAATCACGACTTGTCAAAGTTGACCAGTTTTGATTTTACAGCAAAACTGGTCAACATTTTTTTTAAATTTCCAGATGCTTTTAAACATGGTGATTAACTTTATCACCTCTAATCAACAGGTGTAATGAGCTGATAGGAATCATCAGTAAGAAAACAGCTGCCTATTGATACTTCTAGTAGTTATGGAGCAATATAATCTTCCATTTAGATACGCCTCATGCGTTGTAGCATGTTGTGGTCCAACATTCTCTCCATGTGTTTGTCTCGCATCTACGTAGTTTCCACACATTTGATGAGCATGTGTGCACCTTTTTATATAATTTAGACTTTTTTTAAATCTATAAGTAGATATTTTTTACCACTGTCATGGCTGAATTTTTTCCGCCATTGTGGGACAATAAAGGTCCTTATCTTCTTAATTCCTCTTTAACTCCGGAGCTGAAGAAGAGCAAGATGGAAAGTAACCGTTCCTGTTTATCAACGTATGTCAATCTTTTCTTTTTCCTTTCGCTTACTTTCAGACATGGAGACAGCTATGGAGGGTTTTGGAAATGTCTGATGTCGTCCTTCTTATTGTTGACATAAGGCACCCGGTAGGTGAACCTGTGAGGTGAGGTTGTCATAATGGATTAGGCCACTAGGTGGAGTCAGAATCAAGAAATACTCAATGCTATTTTTCTCTTCATTCATCTGGCATATTTTCCAATTGTTTTATGTCTTTATTAAATGCGGAGTAACTTCTAAACATCTATTTGTCGTTTGCCAAATGAAAGCTTAATGTTTTTTTTTTTAACTGGGGAATGTCAGGACAAGAATCAAAACCATCAACATAACAAAAACTATAAATAGTGATAGGATGTGCAGGAAGTTGATGAAATGTAAATTCAGAGGTAAAATCTGCAAGCTCAAATTTCTGTCTACTGTCTCTTGCATTTAAATCAACCAAGAGTACCCCTGGTCTATTTTCCAGGTCTGGATTAGTGTATCAGTAGTATTTATATTTCTACATGCCTTATTTGGTATCTGGTTTTCTAAAGGTTGAATCCATTTATCTGTTTGTCCATCCCTCTGTCCTCTCAACCATCTATTGGATCATGTATCCATCCAAACTGTTGTAAATCCATCAGTTTGTTTATCCATCTATAATCCATTTATATCTATCTATCCATTT
The DNA here is from genome assembly GCA_037039145.1 of Fundulus diaphanus. Lineage (NCBI taxonomy): Eukaryota > Metazoa > Chordata > Actinopteri > Cyprinodontiformes > Fundulidae > Fundulus > Fundulus diaphanus. Next base: position 38,495,257 of record CM073130.1, read on the forward strand.
TTCATTAATCTGTTTGTCCATTGTTTAATTTCCCCCTCTTTTTTTCTCTCTTTCCCCCATCGCTCCTTAGCAAACTTCCATTTTCTTTGTTTAAGTTGGAGCTTTTTAGAAATATCTGCCATAGAGTTGTAGAGAGTTTGATTTATACTTTAAAAAATTTATATTTTATACTTTAAAAAGCACAGTAAGATGGGATCCTTGGCTTGGAAAAAGGTGTAAAAGTTAGTACTCATATAAGTAAATCAGTTCGACGCGCCCTTTGAAAGACAAATGTGTCTTTCTGTAACCACTCAGGTGCTGCAGTTTCCTCCAGATCTGTACCATTACATCACAACGGATCAACATAAGCAGGTGATCCTGGTGTTGAACAAAGTCGACCTGAGTCCTCCTCCACTGGTGATGGCCTGGAAACACTACATGACCTCCCAGTTTCCTCACCTGGAAATAGTGTGCTTCACGTCCCAACCTGGACAATCCTACAACACAGGTGAGGCCAGGGTAATGGAGGCCTTGTTGTCGTAATGGGATAATTATAATATTTGATTATTTTATCATATATCTTTTCTCTGGAAGTGCTGCAGAAGAAGAGAATGAGAAAGAAGGCCGACATGCATCGGGCTGGAGGTCTTATAAACCTCTTTAAAGCTTGCCAAGAGATCACGGCGGGAAAAGGTGAGAAGAGGAGTTCCTGTGCTCTGAATCTTTCATCCATGCAACTGATGTTTCATCGTGACAAACGACCCTCTCTACCTTTGTGCTGATTCTCAACCTGTTGGGTGTGTCCATTACTTTTATCTCCCTTTCTCAGTTGACCTGACCAGCTGGGAGCAGAAGATTCAGAGAGATTCTGTTTCAGAGCGGCTGGATGGAGGGCTGCATGACGACGCAGCCGACTCGGTGTTGGTGGAGCACCAAAGTGACAGCGCTTTGGAGATGAGCACCCAGGAGCGCTACAAAGATGGAGTTCTCACTTTGGGCTGTATAGGTGAGTTTCATCAGAAAGCTCTAAGGTAACATTTTTCTAGATTTGATGCTGATGCAGGTTTTCAGTCATCTAGGATATAAAAATTAAACACAATTAAGTGCTTAAGGTTTTCTAGAATAGAATTAAAATATATTCATGCAATGTGTTAGTTTTACCTGAATACTCACCTGTGGTTGGACTCATTTTTCCAGGTTTTCCTAATGTTGGTAAATCAACTGTAATAAACAGCCTAGTTGGGAGGAAGGTTGTGAGCGTGTCTCGGACGCCAGGTCACACCAAATACTTCCAGACCTACTACCTCACCCCGACAGTCAAACTCTGCGACTGCCCCGGGCTCGTCTTCCCCTCCCTCGTCAATAAACAGCTGCAGGTACTCTTTTTGTTCTTGCCTGCAAATCCTAGACATTTGACATATAAGACTCAGCTTTATCGATCTCAGGTTGAATTGTTTTCTTTCTACGGCGGCTGCACGGACTAAAATGCTTTTAGTTTTTGCTGCGTGTCGCGGTTCCCTGATATCCTGCTTCTAAACCATTCTCATTGATTTTTCCTAAGATTCTAGCTGGCATTTTCCCAATCGCCCAGCTGCAAGACCCCTACACTTCAGTCGGTTATCTGTGCGAGAGGATCCCTTACCTGTCTGTGCTGAAGCTCAAACACCCCAGTTTGCAAGAGAAAGATGCCGAGCAGAGACAACAAGGTACCGCGGAGCCGAGCTGGACCGCCTGGGATGTGTGTGAAGGTAAGATGACGTTTGTTCCCACAGCAAGTGCTTAAGTTGCATTAGGCATTTGTAATTGACACTAAGAAGTGTGATGTGAACACTGGGGAAGGTTTTCTGACATGGATTTGGTGTTTTAAACAAATAGGAAATATTGTTCTGGCTTGTGGGCCGTGGTTCTGTCTTCTCTACCTCCCCTGTGTCTTCATGTTAAAAGCAAATCCTTCCTTTTTACTGTGGCTACCTGCCTTGCTTAGTATAAGGGATTGCTGTCAAGTTAATGCCTGGATGCAGTCGACTGGGCTTCCTTTAAAACGTTTTACCAATTTGATTTTAACTGCTCTGTGTTTTAACTTGGATCAAATTAAAACCTGTGTAACTGAATTCATCTTGTTATATGTTTTTGTATGTCGATTGGATTTGTCTTCAAAAGTAACGTACCATGAGATGGCAGAAAATCACGCTGAACGGATCACAATGCATTTATCTCTAAATTCAACTCTAAAAACATTCTAATAATTATTTTTACAAGATAAATGAAGGTGGGCAGGACCACCAATAATCTTCCTGTGTGAAACATGCTGAGAACAAAACATGTTATTGTAGCTTTCTGAGAGAAACTTAAGAAATTTTAAAAAGCAAAAAGTATATACAGCAGACGGACTGGAAATGCTTTACTTGTCCAGTTCTCAGCAAATGTTTCACATCGGAGGATCATTGGTGCTGCGCCAACTCCTTTATTCACTTCCTCTCTAAATGATATTTAACCTCTGTGTAAATAACCATCCAGTAAAGATGTAACATTGAAGTGCTAAGCAAAACTAAAGTATGTATAAAACTAGTTAATTTAGCTGCAGTTTTGGACATAATATTTCCAAGCAAATGGAATTGCTCTACTTATAATTAAGGAATAAATGCCTTTCAGCCAGCTGAGCAGCAGTTTACAGCAGCAGGTGGGGAATGGGGGAGCTCGATCTTGCCTTAAGCTTTAGAAATCTCTACTCTTGCTCTGGCTTCTCCTTCAAAGGAATTTAAATCCTAGGAACGGTTGACCGCACGTGTTTTGAAGCAGTAACTTATTGTACTCGACTTGTGGGTTTTTAAATACAGCGACAACCGTTTTTGGCTGCTAGCCCAATTAGCTCCATTTAATGTGCTTTAGCTTTTTGTTTGAGGAAATGAGCTGTATACAGTTTAGCTGCAGGGCCACTGCTCATTAATTTGAAGGTTTTAATATTAGACTTCATTTTGTCAAGGAAATAGACGACAGGAAGTCTGTAAACACCCATTAATTAGGAATATTATCACACGCTGTAATGATCCCCCTGACGGCTCCCTTTAAAGATCTTACTCTGTCTTTGCGTTGTTCAGCTTGGGCAGAGAGGAGAGGCTATAAAACGGCGAAAGCGGCTCGCAACGACGTTTATCGCGCAGCAAACAGTCTACTACGGTTGGCTATTGATGGCAGACTGTGTCTCTGTCTGAGACCGCCCGGCTACAGCTGCCTGAAAGGTACCAGGAGTTGCTCCTCACATCACATCAAATGAATTTAAAGAGCTGAATCGGCTGGCTGCTGGAATTGACCTCTTTTTTGGGGGTTTATTCATGGTTAACAGAGCACTGGGAAAATCACCCGGACCTGCCCGAGATTATGGCTCTTCAAGGAAGGACAGCAGTGGAGGAAGGGGGTGCGGAACGGGAAGACGAGGAGGACGGAGAATCCAGCTCGGAGCCCGAGGAGGAGCAAGATAGGGATGCTGATGACGACGAGGACGGCGACGACGAAGACGAGGGGTTTGGACAGCAGAGGCGGAATGACGAGAAGCCGCCTGGGTTCACTGTCAACATGTACAATGTACTACGGGAAAATGACTGTGATTGAAATAAAAGGAAGAGGAATGCAGAGAAATATCTGTTCCTACTTTCCCCAGTCTGCTTCAGTGCACTTCTCATTCCTTCTCCCCCTTAGACCTGCATTCCTTCTCAGGTTTGCTTGTATTTCCACTCATCAAATTCTCATTTGCACATGAACACAAACTGCTCTCTTTCTTTCTTTCTTTCAGTTATTTTCCCTTCCATATATCCTCCCCAGCATATTTACGTATTCCCCGCTGTGCCTCCGCTCCGCTTCTTCGTCCTCGCTGCTCGAACCTCGCTGTTGCTTTCAGGAGCGGCTTTGGTTTGATCTTTTTTTTTTTTTTCAATTTTGCACACCAATCTCTTGAGACAAATTCCCTGAGCCCGTCGACATCAACCAAACTGGGTTTTCAATCTTTTCATCAGAAAACGACCTCATAGCTGGGATGCCAAAGTTCAGAAAAGATGACGAAACGATTCAGACACTTAATATGAAAGCAATCGCTGGAGCCGCCTTTCTGGCTCAAAGAGAGGCTGCAGAGACTCTAAATCTTCCTTAAATGGAGCGAAACCTTTGGTTGATGGGTGTGGGAATGAAAATTGGAGATGCTAACCCACAAAACAAGAACTGATAAAACCAACCCTTCAGTTTTACAGTTGGATGTTATGCAACCCCGTCAGCAGACCGTCAATCTGAACAGGGTTTTGGTTCAGATGATGCAGAATGTGAGAATAACTTTGTGTTTTTGGGGGGGGGTTTGGACTGGAGGAGACTCCCGTTGTGCTGGAGGAGGCTGCTTCAAGAATTAAACATGTAGTGTTTTAACTACTGCAAATTTCCTTTTAGATGCAGAGAGATATTTTCCATAATTAGTGCATGCTGATTGAAACCGAGTGTTTGGTATAAATATGTGTTTATAAAGAGATTCTTTGGGATTTGGAACACCATCTTTATTGTGTCCTTGCCCGGATGTGTTCATATCATTCATTTGAAAGACTGGAGTCAGCCTTATTTTATCAAAATACTAAACAGCAGGCTGTACTTATAAAACGTACCCGTAGATCTAGTTTTTTAAATCCGCTATCGAGCTAAGGTTTAAAAGACGCTCGTACTCTATCACATGTCCAGCTGTTGGAGTGAATCTTTCAACGACGCGAGGCTGAGGCAAACGGCAGCGCTAAAATTATTCCCAGTAACTCCTTGACCTTACATTTAAATCCTTTTGTTTTTTTAATATATTTTTTTGTTTTTTTTTAACAGAGTTAAGAGCGTGTTTGTTCTGCCACATGCGTGTCTCTTTGGCTGCTAGCTGCTGTTCAGCGTTCACACTCCCACCCTCAATGTGGAAATGTGTCTGTTTAGCTTCGCAGAGATAGAAACTTTTCACTAAAAATTCCAGTTCATCCATCCTAGATAGAGACACATTTTCTCATTTATTTGACATTTATTTTAAAATGTGCTGTTGGATCCATCTGTTGTCCTCTGTCTCTGACGTTTGACGGTCCTGCTTGTGTTATTAGTTGCTGCTGTGAACTCCTCCACACGTTGGCGCTCTGCCGTGTTATCGGGCAGTGCGTCACAAAAGCGGCCAGACATGGTTGTTTTTTATTTATTTACATTCTGTACCATGAGCAGGTTTTCCTAAAGCCTGGAGAAGTTTGATGTTAGTTCCTGGTCTGATTGAGTAATGAAAATATTTTTAATGTTTTCCTTGTCCTTCATTCTTTGAGTCTCTGCTGTCTTCCATGTGTCCCGTTTGGTCATCATATACTTACTTGTGTCCTTCCTTTCACCCTCCTTAACCTTATGCCCTTCTTTTTTTGCCTTATGAAGTCTTTCCTTTTAGTGTGCTTCCTTTCTTTGGTTTATCCAGATTCCATATTTAAAGCCTGATCACTGTAGAAAAATCTGCCATGTAGTCAAGCTGAAATGTGGTGATTTGCATTTTAAAGGTATATAGTCACATTATATGCTTAAAGGTTTGCTTAGTTAATAAATCTAAATTAAATAATGCCAGACCAAGCGTGACCCTCTGAAATGCCTTGCAGCGCGGCGTGATCGAAGACCAAACGTTATTGATTAAATAAAACAATCTAACGGCAACTTTAAGAGCCTCATATCAGAAGATTTACTCGCATCAATCAACTCTGTGGTCACATCTGCGCAATTGGCAGGTTTAACGTCCGCTTCAGTTAACACAACCGTTCATACTGTTTTCCCAGCGACATTCCAGTCTTTTCCCTCTTGGAATCATTTTTTTTTTTTTGTTGCATTTTTTTCTCCCACTGGATCTTGGACCATTCTGCATTGTTTCGCTGGGAGATGCTAATAGCCATTAGCCGTTTCTTGTTTTAACCCCTGCTGCGCATGCGCAGTGCGTACTTCCGTTAAAATCATAAATAAACACGAAAGGCTTTATTTACTAAGGAATTGAGCAAAAACAAAGCATAAAACACCAAAATAACAACTAATAGGCCAGCAGGACGTGATAATCTTTCATAAAAACTTTGTATTCAACCAGAGTGAGTTACTGACGTATAAATTTAAAAAAGTCAAATAACCTGGCTATGCACCTTTAAAATGCAAGTACGGTAAAGGGCTGAGAACTCTTGAGATATTTGGTCTGCTTAAGTATTGGATTTTCACATTAAGTGTGTGAGATCCCTGAATGAGAACAGATCATTACAGTTCAGTTTGAAATAGAGTTTTAGTTGTGTTTTTGTAGATCTTTGGGTTTTAAAAAAAACAAACCGCATGTCGAGAAGGTGCTGCGAGAATAAAGGAAAGGCTTGAGGTGTTTTCAGGCTATTTTCTGCATTCCTCGTTTCATTCCTGGTGCGCCTTATGATGTCTGGACTGCTTTCTGCAATTAAAGAAGAAAAGCTTCCAAAACCCACTTGTATTTTGTTTTTATTTATTTTTTGTAACATCTGAAGGATCGTCCTGCAGCTTCTCGCATACACTTTGTCTTTTTAATTTAAAAAAATCCCATAATTGGCCTTTTTATGTAATAGTTTTCCCCCAAAACGTCGGAGAGGAAGCGAGATAAAAGATCCAACTGCCTGCAGTGCTTTGCATGAGTGTTCATACCCCTGATCAGATGAACAAAAATTAGCTTTGTGGCTTACATGTAAAAAAAAAAATAAAAATCTGACAGAAAACTGCTGCATGCTGAATACACCTTCCCCACTGTGAAATCGTGAGTTGGCAGCATCATGCTTTGGTAATTACAGGCATAAAACCTGTTAGAGGGTACCAAAGACCCGAGACCTGCAGTGAAAGGTGCTTCTGCAAAGTATTGAGTCGGTTTTGAATACAAACGCCCCAATTTTCTGATTTATGTTTGGAGAGCAACAAAAACATGCATCCTTTTCCCTCCTTTTTCACAATTACGCTCTACTTTGTGTTTATATCGCATTAAAACCCTCAATATTCGTTTTGGTTGAGTATTGGACATTATTGGAAGATGCTAGTAGACAGAGATAAAAAAGAAAGTCTATTTGCAGTTTCACAGATTAGTTAAATTTCCCACTAAACAATGTTGAGTAAGGAATATCTGCAAAAAAATGATCAAAACCAAATAATAATCTGCGCTATAGAGAGATTTAAGACGCCATCAGATGTGATGTTAATACTGTGCTGTTTAGTGATTGTTGCAAGCAACATACACTTTGCCAAAGAAGCGTCATATTGTGTTGGAAATGCTTCACCAGAAGTATTGATATGGATTTTTCTTTTAAATCTATGAGCATTAAAAGTTTAAATAGCAGGCTATATTGTCTTCTGTAATCAGCATCCTGTTATGTTATATAGGCTGTTCTGTTGTTCCAGACTGAACATTAGCTGATTATCACACAGCGCCCTCCACAATTATCAGGACTACTGAAAGCCTAAAGTAATAATTTTTGTAAGAAAATGTTGTTAGTTACAGTAAATGATTTAATAAGAAGGTAAATTACTTTAACACACAAGTCAGGGTTGGTTCGGATACTTTTTTTCTCTTAATAACTGGAACCAGTACTTGAAAACGGCATTTTGTATTTACTTTGGTAATCTTATAATAAAATGTGTTGTTTAAATACGTAAATATGACTAAAAACAAGCAAAAACAGATGAGATCCATGAAGACTGACAGATTCTTTTCAGTATTCCCCCGTCCTCCTCCTTATTAAGTCTAGCATATTTTGTATCTATGGAAATATTTTCCTCTGAAGTTGAACTTTAAATAATAGATTCAGCTAGTTTCTGGTATCACAGCAGGAGTCGAAATGGCTCGTTCTGCAGGGGTCAGCGAGGCCCAGGTGGGTTTTGGTTTCCACAGGACTGCTGCATTAACTTGCACAGGAGGTGTACACAGATATCCACACTTTTTAATATCATGACCCACGCCAAGGATGCTGCATGTGCAATGGCCAGCATTAATCAGATTGCGCAGTAGCATTTGAAGATGTATGAATTTCATTATGAAGAAAACACCCAGAAGCAATGCTGTTATGTGATTTACACTTCTGTGGCCCCGTGAGAGCGAAGAACACCGGCTTATACCGATGCTGCACTGAAATGTAAAAGAACGACTTTGCTTTAAGTCCGGCGACGCTTGTTTCTGATAATACATTCAGTTTTTGGTTTCCAACACATCTTAAACACACCATTCATCAGACAGAGAGAGCTGCTCGTTCAACAAAACATAACTCCATAAGGTCCCCTGCTTTCACCAGCTGTGAAGCATATGGAAAACATTATTTCCCAGCCTCTAATAAGATGACTTCTTCGTCCATATCTGACATTTTCCTTCAGATTTATGTTTCATTTGAACGCTGTCTGTCTCTGCCACCGCAGATAAACCGTACTTTTATTTATTACAGAGTTTGCAAAACTGTTTCCACTCTTGACGCCTCTCCAGCACCCCCCCCCCTTCTAGTCAGAGTAAATCTGGCCACAGCTCATTATCTCATTAGGTTTATCGCGACCCGTTGGGCACTGCTCGTGAACACACTGAGACAGAGTGATTACAATCACAACCGAGCGCTTCCACAATCATTATTATAAGCAGATGGAAGTGGGTGGAAAACCCCGCTCCGCCCGCGTCATTCGGTTTCGGTGCCAAACTGGTGTGTCACTGGGAGAAGCTGCTGGGCCTGAATGAACTCTGAGGGGAGAAGTGAGAAATCTTCTGGAGCTGTTTCCGATCCACAGGCGGAGCAATGAGCTGCTTAATTTCCCCAGACATATAGTTCTTACTACGTTGTGGCCTTCAGACCCGTAAGTCGGTAATTACAGCCAGACAAAGACCCCAGATTTACTGGGGCACAACATCGTAAATTTTAAAATCTGTTAATTAAATTCTGCTGCTCTGAATCTCTGTGCTGCCAGCGTCGGCCGCACCGCTAAACCTCATGTGGCTTTGATTTGATCCCCTCTTTTATTTTGGAAAGGGTTCGCGTGATTTGCCCAAAAAATTAAACTGTTTTATCAACAACAAAAAAATCCATTATTAAATGAGAATCAGTATGGATTGCATTGACTTGCATTGTTCACCAAAATGACCAGAGAAATACAATAAATTGAACATATAGAGGAATTATCTCTGCATTACAAAGAGCCGTTCTATACTATAATTTACTGCATTCAAATTACAGCCTCATGAGATAAGTGGTTTGTAAGCAGTTGAGCAATTTTTTATGATGAAACATGGGAGCTCAAAGATATTAAACAGGGGTCCCCACAGGATTCAGTGTGCAAACCTAATCTTGCATCTGAGCATGACGTATTTCTGCTCTAAGTGGTGGAAATATGGTGGGGAGCAAAATTGTCTCTGCTCCCAATACAACCTTTCTATTTGAAACATTAAAAGAGCTCAAAATTATTTGATTACTGATTTATTTTAAGACCTCACCGCCAGCCCTGTACACCATCCTCTTCCTTTTCTGTAATTGTGCTGCGGCATTGCTGCTCCTAAACATATAAAATAACTTTAGAGATGCATGTCTAAGGTAAAGCAGCTGAGCATGAAGGTGGCTGCTTTTAAAAATAAATGGGGGAAAACATTCACCTCTCAGTTAATATGGAGTAGCATTTCACCATATAAATATGCAGACTTGTGGGGTGTTCTAGTGCAGCTGATAACTGACCCAAACCTTGATTGTACTGTGGAAATACTGAAACAATGACTAAAAAAAAATATTTTTAAATAAACCTGACATCAGTCCTCATCTGTTCTCCATTCTGGATCTATTCTATCAATAATGTAATTTTTAAACTTAACCTCACACCCTGAAGCTCCCCCTGCCACTAATAATATTTTTTGTCACTGATCATTTAAGACCTCACCCCAGCTTCCTCAGTCTCTCCACCTTTTCATGCTTCGACCGCCTCATTCTGCTGATATTATTGCTCATTATGTCAGACTTGTATGATTAGGTGTCCTCATCACACTGGCGTTACTCTTTTTAAGAAAACAAAGTCCTGCTGTTGTTTAAGAAATTTTCTTTGGTGATGGGATGGCATTTTGCTGAGAGATAAAAAAACAAAAACATTATTGGTTTGTGTTGACGTTACTACAACAATGATGTGGAGTGCCTTTAGATTTAAAGAGACGGCGCCAAAATAAGTTCACAGACGCACCTCAGAAGAGGGGGGGAAATAGGGGAACGTGGGGGTAAAGTAACAAGGAATTGAGACCAAAGCATTGCAGTCCCGCTTTTTATTGACCGGAACTGAGTGATCTAAAGGTGAAAAGGGAATGTGATAGGTCCCCTTTAATGACTGCTTGTGCTACACTTGGCATCAGCAACCACCATCAAGCAATTTTGATAAGTGGCAAAGAGGAATTTCGGTCCGCTCTTATGTTCAAAACGTTTGGACTTTAGCCACAGTGGAGGGTTTTCTTGCATTAACAACCTGACTAAGGTTATGCCACAGCATCTCAATTACGTTTAGGTCTAGACTTTGAATAAGCTCCCCCAAAATGTTAATTTTGCTCTTTTGAGACTATCGCAGATTCAATATAACTATATCCTTAAGGGAGAATTTGTTTACAGCAAACAATAAACATTGGAAAAAATAAAACACACTCCCAGTTCCATACTCATATCTTAATAAGGTACGGCTGGTGGCATCAGTTCAGCATCGTGGCGGTATGTAGCTAGTTCCTGATGGGAGACTTAATGATAATAATCATCTTTATCTGTCACTGCAACATGCCTTCCAAATTAATTCATCCCTGCATTTAACCCATCCCTTAGGGAGCAGTGGGCTGCCACTGTGCCGTGCCCACGGAGAATTTTGGGGCTTAGCGTCTTGCTCACAGACCCAGAGTGGTAGTCTGTGGGATTTGAACCTAAAACCTTGCTGCCTCTATAGGACGCAATCGCGCTGCTTTCTAAACTTGGCCGCCACTCCTCTTAATAGTTTGCCTCAGATCATTGTGTTTGCATAACCCAGGTTAGCTTGAGTTCAGGGTCACGGACTAGTGGCTAAATGTTGTTCTTCAAGATTTTCTGCTAAAGGTCAGAATTTATGGGTTCAACCCGTACAGCAACTGGTTCAGGTCCTAAAGCAGAAAAGGAGAGATAGGATTTTGGTCAACATTTTGCCTTAGAAATGACTTTTCCAGCCTGATAGGCGTTAGTGTCTTTGTTTCTCATCTGTTTTTGATTGTCTTTAGATCAGGGAATCATGAATTGCTTGTTGAGATCTTATAGCCTACTTCACGTTGTCATACGGGTGCTTTTATTCTACAGATCTAGAAGCGATCAGGCCTCGCTGTAGCTGGTGAAACTGGAAAAAATGTGGGTAGTAATTTGTGATTTAACAAGGAGAGTTAGTTTTTCACAATTGTTTGTTTAGATAGCTTTTTTTTCCTGCAGTGAAAGATACTGTCATTTGAAAACGACATTTCTCTATATTAAACTGAATTATCCTGGTCTGATGGTAATGTTTTGATGATTTAAGTGTGGCATAAAAGGGTTTAAACATGTTTTATGGCATTTTATGCATTGTTTCCCCTTATTACTTGCATCATTTTGTAAATTCTTGCTTAGATTTTGCCTAAGTTTGGATTTGAGCCATAGATGCTGATCAAGGCATGCTTAAATTTAATGAGTGAAGTAAAACCGAACAGAACTTTGCAAAATGTAAAGTTCATTGAGATACCATACCATACCAATTTTATTTATTTATTGAGCATCAGTGATACATTATATCATTTCAATTACAAGAGGCACAATACTCATATTTATATTTTAACCCCCCGTCCCAAGAACATGTTGGACACCAATCCAGTAAGAGTAGATAATTGAAGGTCCAATTTTATTTATAAAGCACTTTAAACATCCACAGGGCCAAAGTGCTATACACAATCTTGAAATACAAATGACCAATCATAAAACAATAAGCAAAATGGTATATAAAATTAGTAATAAAATTAAAGAAAATAAAATGCTGTAAAACAAAGTCAACATCTCAGATTGTGTTAAAAGCCGAGGATAAGAGTTTTGAAAAGGGATTTAAAATCCAGAACTGAACCCTGTGGGACACCACATGATAGTGGAGCATGGAGGACACAGAAAGTACGCTTGGCCAAATAAGATTTAAACCAATCTAGAGCTGAATGGCCGATGCTCAACCACTGATCCAAAGTAGCATTCTGTGGTCAACTGTGTCAAAAGCAGCTGATAAATCTAACAGCACCAGAACAACACAGTCACCAGAGTCAGTGTCTAAAATATATCGTTAACAACTTTTAAAAGAGCTGACTCAGTGCTGTGAAAAGATTTAAAACCAGACTGTAAAACCTCAAAAATATTTTGTTTTTTCAAATAGACCATTAGTTGATTATAGATTACCATCTCAAGGATTTTTGAAAGGAATGGTAGTTTAGAGATAGGTCTATAGTTCGCCAGAACAACGGGATCCAATATAGGTTTCTTAATCAGTGGCTGGACAACGGCATGTTTCAGACTTTCAGGAACTAAACCTGAGGACAAACTGCTATTCACAAGAGCAAGGACAGAAGGACCTATAGTAAGAAAAACATCTTTAAATAATTGAGGTGGAATAGCATCATCCGGAGAGCCAGTTGGCCTTAAATGACTAACCACCTCCTGCAAAGACAGCAAGGTCGCAGATTCAAAGCTGTGGAAAACAGCAGAACAAGGCTCACAGACTCAGCGGTCAGGAGCGGAGGGTATAATCTGGGCCTTTCTCAACAAAAAAATTTAAAAATCTTTCTCATGTAGCAGATGAGGCCTCTAAACAGCCTCCATGTGGAGCATTCAGAACAAGGTCAATGGTTTTAAATGAAACAGAAGGATTGTGACTGTTCAATACAATTTCATTCAATATTTAGAGCGACACCTGTAACCTGTCCATGAGATGTGTGTTGTGAACTGGCACCATATAAATAAAAACTGAGTTGAATTGAACTGAACTGGGCTGACTTAGTCATTGTGTAGCGGAGACTCTTGTCCTCTTCTTCACCCCCCCCCCCCCCCCCCCCTTCTCTCTGTTTGTCTTGTTCCTGCTCCCCGCGTGACCTCGGCAAGCGGCGGAGACCTCGGAGGAATTAGATGATTTCAAGAGGCAACTGAAGTGGAAGGAAATCATTATTCTGGTTTTATGCTCCTCTCGTGAGCACCACCAGCTTATATAGGCCTACAGTATATATTTATACAAACACACACAAAAAAGCTGTAAAAAGAATAAGTGTTTTCTTTAAACACAAAGAGTAAAATCAAATGTCTCTGTTGGCTCTGTGGAAACAGGAGGCTCATTACAGACATGTTATGGTTCTACGTCTCTGCTGGCAGGTACACCTCTGTGGTCACTAGAGGGCTATCAAAGCCAGCGGTAGAGCTGCTCTTTGCTGCAGTTAATAATCAGGTGCAACGACCTGCAAGGTTTCTCATTTGCAGAGTTAATGAGTGCTTGTAACCTGATTTTACTGCCATGCCACTCTCTGAAAGGTCGAGCCGCTAACTGTTCGGTGTGTTTGTACGTTGCTTTTTTTATGTGCAGCTTTCCTCTCTGTGATTTTCAGAGGAGTCAAGTCAGTCTGCTAGAGGAGCGCGGACATTTTCTGTCAGCTTTCTTCTTCTGTTCAGAGCACATTAGCCAAAAATATGCCACTTTATCAAAATCCCACCTTTAAGGCTGTAAGAAAGACCTGATTTTTGACATGGAGACACGCTTAGATTTACAGCCTAGGCAGTTGTTACCTCTCTGGTGCTGCAGTAACACCGTGGGGGGTTGCAGGGGGTGAATAGCTTGCATTTCTCACTCTGCTGTTTGTTTCCATTACCATCACCTTGTAACATTGCAGGTAGTTAAATAAAATCTACTCCAGTCTCATAACAATGTCATTTCAAGACTGAGCATTTTAATTTTACTCTGCTGTGCTCTTTCTTTTATTTAGGTAACTTTGCATCACTTTGTCTCATATTCGCTAACAGCTCCTCCCAGTCTTCTTGGTTCCTCTGGTGAACATGTGTAAATTATTGATAAATTGGTTGTTGTTTTTTTTTTTACTGCAGTATATTCCCACACAGAAAATTGTAGAGAAGATACAAGCTGGAGTTTGAGTACTTAAATCGGAGGCAACCGGACCTTCGCTCAGTTCTAGTGAAAATGTTTCGACACCTATCTAGGGGCCTTTGTCAATTCTAGTTGTTCGCACCAGAACAAACAATCCTAATTTGTTAAAAATTATTTTTAACATTATTATTAAACAGCTGTGCCACCCTCAATGGTGACTTAACAACTGTTTAAAAAAATGTATGTAACACATTTTTTTAAAATCTTTACCTTTTTAAGATGTCCACAATGTATGGGATTTGATTTTTTTTTATCAATTCATGATGTTCGGATTTCCTGCCACATATATACGTAAATACGAGGTGACATGCCATTGAATTAAGGCTGGTGTGTTCTCATCTTCACAAGTCTGGAAGAGGCTGCAAGATAACAGCTGCTCACCCAAACTTAAACCATACAGTCCCAAGAATATTTGAAGACAGCTAGAACTGCGGCAGCTGTGGATGTGGACCCACATTTACACACAGAGTGAGTAAAATCTCCTAGAGTCAGCAAGTCTTCAAAGCGCCACGATGTCTGCATGCCAACCAGGTGTATTTGAGTCATGCCAGGAAAAGCTTTATTCTGTCCACCGCAAACATAAACATGTTGAGTTTCCTACATTTTCCAAAGACTGGAACTGGAACATCTTTCATCGATGAGATGAGACTATGATGGAGTTTGTTGGCACCAAACCCTACAGGTGGGTTTGGTGCGACACAAGGGGGGAACATGTGGCAGTATATTGTTGTCATTGAAGTCTCCCTAGTTTAATTCCCTTTTCTCCTTAGTCTTGCTCCACTAAATTTTTTTCTGTAGATTAGCTTTTTTCCACTAATCACCTCCCCATCATTTAGAAGCCTGCCAGCTTTGGTTGCTCCTTGTCAGCTGCTCCTGTTGACCAGTCCTCCTGTGGTCGTGGCTATAAACATGTGTAACCTCTGCTTCCCAGCCTGTTTTCTGGCCTTGCTGTTGTATTCAAACTCCTCCTGTGTCTCTTTCTGGGTTATACGTCTTATTTCTTCAACAAATTGCCTCAAAATGAGACCACCATCTTCCATTTTGCATTTTAGACCAAATCCACCTCAAAACAGAGCTTAGTTCCAGTTTTATTGAAAATATTTCACCCATGCCTTTATTCCCTGTAAGCACCTCTGCAAGCAAATGTAAAATTATCCAATGAAAGTGTGAAGTACAAAGCATTTTTGTCTTGCAGATCTCTAGTCCAAACTATTCATATTTCACAACACTCTACAATTGTTGAACTCCTTCAGACGTAAAGGGAAAGCTTGTTTGCAGAAAGACAAGTTTTACTCAAAACATTCAATTTCAATTTTTTTTTACACACACTATACTTAGGTTGAGTTTTGAATGAGAGGCTTCCACTTATAAAGGATTAGCCTCTTCAGGTCTAGAGCAATGACAGATAGATCCGCAGGCTGTAGCACAAAAGAGCTCCCTCAGGTACCACACCCATGTTTGGAAGAGCTTCATAAAAACCACAATGAAAAGACCCGTACTCTGAGCATCTAATTTCCTAAGGTTAGCAATGCTAGGCAGACTTTCTCAACAGCTTGTCAGCATGAGGCAACTTCAACAGCAACGTCTGCCACAGTAAACTTTCAGAGAAATGTGTACAGAGGGCCGTTCCCATCTTCTTGCTGCTGTGGGTCATAATACAGCAGCTGGGATTGTTTGCTCAGAGGACTTGTGCTTGAGCGCTGAAAGGGCCTGCTCTTTGTTCGACACAGAGCTCTTTGAAAACGGAGGAGATCAGTGTTTTGTTGTTTAATAATCCTGCATGTGGTGGCAGTTTAATGTCCTCAGTTATTAAAGAACGACCCCTGAATGTACAGGCTTGCCGCTTTATGAGCGTTTATGGCAGATTCTGCCTCTGTGATGCATGAATGAGGCTTCTTTGCTCACTGCTGTTTGTCTGTGACTCTGCTGGTGAGCTAGAGCCCATGTGTCACTGGGGTAAATTTAGCACCACCTCTCACTGCATCGCAATGGCACTCATTTGCACCCCTCCGAGCCCTCCCCACACCTCCTCCGTCCTCTCCCGTCCACCCGTGCTGTCTCCGGGGCCTCCCAGTCCGCCACAACAGTCACTCTCACTGGAAGGAGCCAGCAACAGTCGCGCTGGTAGTTTAAAAACAGGGCGGGAGAGTACTGGCATCTGAGCGATGAAGATCTGGGGTCCTTTCAGAGATAAAGAACTGGGTTTTTGTTCTTCCCTTTGGCTTTGGAAAGTCTGAATATTAGTTATTATAATTAAAGGATTGCTGTAATTATATATCTTCTCACAAGGACCCTGGGAACATAGCATGAATGTTTGAGGAAAGTCAAGCTGTTGGATTGAGCCAACGGGTGTGGAAGGACAAAACATTCAATCGGTGAAGGCAAGGCATGTTTATTTGTATAGCACCATTCATAGATGAGGTAATTCAAAGGGATTTACAGGTTAATAAAGGAACAAAAATTAAAGAAATGCATTAAAGAAAAGAAATACAATGACGTACCTACTAAACAATTATAGGCATCAAACAATATGCAGATTTTAAACAAATATATTTCTAAGACTTGATAAAAATTGTTTATGGCAGCACTAAAATGGCAATGATTTCAGTCCCGAGCAACCAATCTCTGCATATCTCAAGATTTCAGGCAGTTGGTTTCAGTGTAACCTACTTAAATTAAATGAATGTACCATATATATATATATATATATATATATATATATATATATATATATATATATATATATATATATATATATAAAACTTATAACATAGAGCTAATATATATATATGTATATGCAAGTAAACTAGATCTCATTGTTTACTTAATTTTAACATAGAGCTTAAGTCGATGTTGGACCTTAGATCTATGTTAGACCTTAGGTCAATGTTAAAATTAAGTCAACAATGAGATCTTGTTTGTTTGCATCATTTGTAATTTTTACCGTGATTGATTTTATTTCAGGGCCAAAACCCTGCATCCTCAACTATTATGGACACATATTGAATCAGTAACTGTTGGGGACCTGTGGTGACAAACCAGTATAAACGTTTATATCATCACCATGAGTGTGACAGATGTTGTAGTACTCTACAATCTGAATCTGGGGGGCATGTATGAATAGAAGTGGCCCGAAAACACAGCCTTGAGGAACTCCACATGAAATCCTTGTTTGATTAACAATAGCTGGGTTTCAGTCACGTGATGATTATGACGCGGCCAGGGGGCGCGATTTCAGATGGAGGGCAGGACGTCTATGAAGTTAGCGTAAACATGGAGGACACCGTTACCGAGAGCCCGTATTGTATGGAGTTAGAGCCTGTTTTAAGACATAGATACAAGGAGTTGATTGACAAATATGTTGGACGTGACCCGTACCTCATGAAGATGAGTGAGTTTTCGGTGGACCTTAAAGATTTGCCGACGGTGGGGGCCGTTGACATAACAAACTATCTGGTCCTTCAGACTTCGTATATAAAAGTATGGAGGCATATAACTTCTTTGTCAGCGGGTGGGTCCACAACCTCGGCACCAAACGTCTCCACGACGATCATCGTTTAGTCTTCGCCAGGGTGAGTGTTTGTTCTTATATTGTTTTATGTGTTAAAAGATGCTAGCGTTAGCTGCTTCGGTTCAGAGCAGTCGCATGTCTGCGTTAGATCGGAGCTCATACCCAGGCTCTCAGCTGTCTTTTGGAGATCCAACATAGCCTCTGCACATTCCGACCGGCTTTGTTGATCTTCTTTGAGCTTCATCCTCTTCTCTCGTTGAAGAGATGCTTCTGATTTGGGCTTAGTTTTTTGGTAACCGAGGTTGACCGTCGGAGCCCAGTTTACCGACTCAACGTAACCCAAAGCGCTAGGACAGCCTAAACAGTCCCAATGAAGTCCATATTAGACTACCGGTAACCTATTAATCATTACTAAGTAAATGAGCATTTAACGACAACCTTATGCTATATAAACACAGCCACAAAAACAAGTTAGCTGGCTAACATAACGTTATAGCTTACCTCCGACGAAGTGGTCGCTGCAGACACGGGCATTGGCAGACTCTGCTCCTCCAGACCGCAGACGTACGTTTAAAATCCATTTTTTACGGCGTTGTTCTGTGAGCTTTTTACAATTTTCACCTTTATGAACGACAATCTTTGTTACTCTGTAAAAGCTCTTTTCATTTTCTCGGTTCGAACGATTGGAGCAGCCGTAAACTACACAAAACATAGGCGTTATTTCAGACGGCAGATCCTCAGCTACTTCACTTCCTGCCCTCCATCTGAATTTCGCGGTGTCGCGCAGCAGCGCTGTGACGTCACGTGAAACCCAGCTATTACGAAGTGACTTAAAGTTTCACTCTACCAAGTAATGCTCAAAACAATTTATCACAATACCAAAAGTCCTCATTTACTTTTTCAGTCTATTACTCAGTATATTATGATCAACTGTTTCAAACACAGCACTGAGGTCCCCTAAAACAAAGACTGGCGTTTTTGAACCATTATTACTGAAATCGGTCTCAAATAAAATGACCAGAAAATGGTGATGAGGTTTTCAATCAAACAGAAGTAAATTTGTCAATAAACTGCCTTTTCAATCCTGTTTGTCCAAAATTTTAAGTTATATAAGGTCCTGTAACTCTTTATCACTGAGGTTTCCATTTTAGGCTTCTTTAGGAGAATAAGTAAAGTGAAAAGAGAAGACCTGGATATGAACTAAAGAGAAGGAAAAGAAGGAAAGAGAAGGAGCTGGGAGGACCGTTTGAAGATAGAAGAACCCCTGAAATGCCACAGCAGGGGTTACTGTCCACACAGTGTGAGGACGAACAGCGGGGGAATTCAGAGGGAGGAGGGAAACATGACTCCAAAATGAACATACTTCTTTCCCCCCTTCCTCCGAACATGAGGAGGAAGAAGAGGCACAACTGCAAAACTACAGCTGAAAGAGTCTCCATAGACTCCTGACCATGTGACGGATCGTCTTAACCTTCCCCCCCCCCCCACCCCCACGCCTAAGCCCGAGCATCTCAACCCACCCCACCTGACCATCCCCCTGACAACAACTCACAGTCGGATCACAAGGACACTCTGAGCCAGACAGGATTCATTCAAGAGATTCTTTGATGGCTTCAGCCAGACAGAAAATGATCTGTTACAAGTTTTTCTGTCCAGTGATGTTTTACTTTCAGAATTGGACTGCAAAGGCTTGAAAAGAAAGAGACCTGTCTTCTTCTAAGTTGACCGAAACATCGTCTTTGATGGTATTCTTACTATGTCCTTGCCTGACTTTGCTGTGGGCTGAAATATTTCAAATTCTTTTTTTTAACAACCATGATCTACATCAGTCAGATTTATGAGTTTGAATAAAAGGTCTTTAAATGTACTAGTAAAAAAATAACAAGAAATGCATATTTAAAGTCACGTGGTTTCCTTCATCTCTCAGACGCTTCAACATTAAAGCAACACTAACGCAACACAGTGTAAAACATCCATAAGTCTTCTTTTTTTTTTTTTTAATAAATGCTTTCCCTGCATCCCATATCAAAAGATCACTGTTCAAAACTGTTTTATTTGTTAGTAATTAAACCCAAAATGATTTACACCACTGGCTAAATAGGGTCATCTTTTTAATTTTACTAGCATGTTTCTTCTGACTTGAAATAATTTCAAGATTTTGGAGTGATCCAACATGAGTCCTAACTTGAATCTGCCAAAAACTGAGGGTGATGGCAAGGAGGCCTTCCATTTTATTTCCTTATTTTCTGATTTCCTAATAAAAATATTAGGATTTGGATTTAAAATGGAATGAAAATAATTTTAAATCCAAATCTACCAGGTGTATAAATACTTTTGTGTTAACTTTAACAGATTATCTGTCAACGTCATTGCATATCCCAGCACCATTATTGGCCAACAGAGTAAAAGGTATTTGAAAAACATCAAAATAATTGACTGTTACAGAGATCTGGTGACACCAGGGTGCCAATCTTTCAGTTCTCCAACAATCTTGCAGTTCTCCAACAGCGAACTTTAAAGATTTTTATTTACCTCTACTACCACCATGTGTGGAGCCAAGATAAACTTCGGTCCTCATTCATCCTTTTTTCACATAGTTTTAAACTTATTAGTTATTGCTCAAATGGTAGACATGGACAAAATTGGATGAGTAGCTATTTTCTTGAAGCCATTGTATGTTTTACAAAAATCGGTGTCCGCTCTGATTGAATGATCTCTTGTCATTCCCATTTTGAAGAGTGCCAAAAATGAAATGGACCTCTGTGTTACCTCATATTTATACTCCAGAGAAACAGGAAGTCGTGGAACAAACACTCTTGCAATCCAAAAACAAAAACATATTTTTTTAAAGAAATTATTTAATCGAATTTACAGAATGTTATGGGAATTGTTAGAGGTACCAGTAAATGTGGTGCCAGTAGAGATTGTAGAGCCAGATAAGCTTAGGCCCCTAGGTTAGTCTTCTTTATGACAGTTCCAGCTCCTGAAATTCTCTAACATTGTAGATATGTGCTGATTTAGGTTTTTCAAACGTTCTCATGTCTTTCCCATTTTGAAGAGTGGATAAGAGAAATTATCATCCACGACTAGTCATACAGTATTTCTACGCCACAGGTCTTCTAAATGTTCAGTGCAAGATTGTGCTAGTATGGTAAAATCTGAATCTTTTTTCTATGTTTTCAATCACATTCTACACTGCATCGGCTTTTCCAGCCGTGCTGTGTGTCCATATGCACAAAGATTTGTTTCCCCTCAGCTTGAGCTGTACTCTGTATTTTAATTGGTAAAGTTTTAGTAACAAACATTTAGCTTAAAACAAAGCTGTTTGTATCTCTCCTGCTTCACGCAGCATGACAGGACTCTCTTCTTAACAAGGGGCTTTGTTAGGAAGTCTCACTAATAATCTGGAATCCAGAAATAAAAAAAGAGAAACCGTCGAGCCTTGTTTAGAGTAAGAGGAGCTGTCATGGAAATGTTCCTTTTACTGAACATTTGAAAAGATGGCTGTGGGGCAGCGATCAAACGCCCACCTCCTCCCCCTTGACGCGCCCCCCCCTGGAGCAGACAGCGACCCTGTGACCTCCTGACACCTCCAAACTCTCAGACCTTTCTCCAGGGGCTCATCCACCAAAACCTGCTCCAGGCCTGGGACACTGATGGCCACAGTGAACACATTAAGGGGAACAGTGGAGCTGTACATTTTCACCTGACACACTTGTGGACACTTTCCCAGATGCAAACTAAAAGCTACACAAACTAAGCTGAGGCTAAGGGTCCCCCAAGGCTTAAGGCAACTAATCTTTCCTGTTATAGGTCAACGGTACACATATTTTTGAGAGGGATTTTTTGGGGGATTTTTTTTATCATTTTCTTCAAATTAAGATATTATATCCATTCCTTAGGATTTGGTAGAATTGCCTTTTAAGATGTATGACCATGGTCAGGTGTTTTTGGGTGTGCTTCCACAACCTGTCAGAATTTTGGCCTATTCCTCCTGACAAAACACCTGTAACTGAGTCAAGTTTGTAGACCGTCTCAGCTCTGCCCACAACTTTTTTCTGGGACAGAGATAAGGGCTTTGTGATGGCCACGCAAAGCATTGACTTTGCTATCCCAAAGCCCCATTGTAATTAAAGTAGTGCAATGCTTAAAGGTGTCGTCTGTTTGGCAGAACAATTTGTGCCCATCTTAAACATCCTGGCGGATACATTGAGATATTGCATTTTTGTGGCACTAGTGACCTTTAATGAAAGTAGGCTGACAGAAAGGGGGGCTAAGAGAGAGGGGAAAGTCATGCAGCACAGGTCCCAGGTGCTGGAGTTGAACCCGGGATGGACACGTCGAGCAGTTTTTGAGAAGCGCACAAGCTCTTCCTGCAGCAAAACACCCACACTACATGATGTGGCCACCCTGGTACTTCACAGTTCAGATAGTACTTTTGGGCTTGCAAGCTTGTCTACTTTAATTTCAGTTTCATCGGACCAATGTCTCCAAAATCTAAAGTCTTTGTCCTTTAGTGCATGTGGAGTGATGGCTTCTTCCTTTCTGAGTGGCCTTTCAGCCAATGGTGGTTCAGGAATGGATACTGAAACGTCTCCTAGCTTCAGCCAGCAACTTAATAAGTGGAAAACTAATTGAGATTATTTATCATTGTTTCATTTTCCACCTGAAAAACACCATTTGAACAGGAGTGTGTGCACTTTAGAGAGCCACTGCATTTTGCAGTAAATTAAACATTAGGGGATTTTGTTTGCCAGTGGAACATGGGGACTTTGAACATTACCAGAGAACAAGACACTGGTGGAGATGTTTCAGAGGGTAGAATGTGTGGTATGTGGCTCTACACTGGTTCCCAACACTCTGCAAGCCTCACATTCTGCAACTGATCTGCGTTGTCTGAATCCTGCGGCCCTGCACAGCTGTCAGACCGCAACAGGAGGTGAAGAGGCAGCCTGAGAAAGAGAGAGAGAGACTGTGTGTTATTCCATGAAACGCCTTTAAACTGAATGCTTCCATTTCTAATTCAGAGGCTTGTGTTTTTGATGTCAGAGAGGTGATCAATTCAAGCTGCATCTGCACTCTGACAGGCAATAGATCATCTGTCACCCCTGCTAAATAAAAGCTTTTGATAAAAATGGTAATTTCTTTTCCACTGCATGCTGCAAGCTTTTCAAAAGAAAAGTGAAAAACTTTCCCAACTTTAAACAGTTTTCTCTTTCTTGAAACCCCCTCTTTATTCTTCTTGGCACACTATTGATGCTTCAGGTAACTCTTTCTTTTCCAGGCATCAAGTGGTCTCTCGTCATTGCGGCCTCATAAGTGCAGTACAACGTTTTCTCTTTCATTCCCTCCCCGTTCATCTCTCGCTGCGTGAATTCACTATGTGAATTCCTCACAGGATCAGACCTGCTTTTTATGCTCCACTGGTTTTCACTCAGAGTGAGTTGAGGAGGGAGGATAGAAGGAGGGGGGCCTTTAGCAACAAACCAAAACTCGACAGAGAAACCGTGAGAGTTGTGTGGAAAAAGGTAGAAATTAAAAACACACAAAATGATCCAGGCAAAAGCAGAAGTGAGGCATAAACAAGCAACGAGAGAAGCAAAACAGAGAGGGTAGAAGGGACATAATGCAGGAAAAAAAGGTCATAATTTTTGCCAGGGGATTTGCAGTTGCCCAGACAACTAACAAAGCAGAGCCTGTTGGACGATGTGCACGACAAAAACGAGCTGAAAAGCAAAGGGGAAGGCTTTTTGGAAAAGAATAACATGAGCTGGGAGTTACTGCACTCATCAGCAGGACAATTTCTGGGAATCAGTTCAGTCTCTTGCTGATGTCATTGGATAATAAGTTGAATACTTGCAAGGATTTTGTTTGTACTATCAATAAATTTGCTCATTATCTACAACTCTTTTATTTGCTGTAGGGGGAGAGAAAAAAGAGGGAAGAGTCAAACTTTTGGTTTAGTCTAGCTCTGAATTGAAAAGTGATGAGAGAATGTTAATATGCAGGGAGAATAGAGGTGAACAAAAAGTTTAAATCAGTGATGGAGATGGCGGGGGGGGACCATCATCTACGTATAAATTTGTTCAGTCCCAAAGAGACAACCAACCAGCGGCTGTAGTTTGACTGTTTCATAGTTGTTCTTATTGCAACCAGAAACTTAAATATTTGATTGGGACTTCATCTGATATATCAAAACAAAGTATAGTGCATGATTGTGAAGTAAAACTAAGCAAAACGTTTGGTGCTTATTTGTATTTAGCCCTTCTTAATCTGAAACCCCTAAATTAAATTCAACCCAATTGCCCCTCAGAAGTCATCTAATTAGTAATTAGAGATAATCTGCGTGTGTTTTTATCTTAGTATAAATTCAGCTTTTCTGTGACTATTTCAGAGGTTTATCAGAGATATTCTGTGAACCGAACGCATCATGAAGTCCAAGGAACTCACCAGATAGGCTAGTATTTAACATATGGAGATATTTGATGCACATGTGTCAAAAACAACATCTCAAGCTTTGAACATCTCAACGACCTTGGAATACTCCTTCAAATAACAATATACAACGGGCAGGGAGGAGGCACAACTGCAAGTTAGGGCTTTCCACCTAAACTGACAGGACAGGTAAGGGCAGCATTAATCAGAGGAACAATCCAGAGGCCCTTGGTAACTTTGGATGAGGAGCTTAGATCGACAGCTCAGGTGGAAGAGTCTGCAGTCAGGACAACTATTAGCTGACAGTTCATATATCTAAGCTTTATGGAAGAGAGGCAAGAGGATAGATATAGTCAGAATGTATAGTTTGGTGTATGGAGCATAACAGGAAGGGCAATGGAGGAGTACTTGTGACATGTCACAAATGATTTGAAGCTGAGGTGAAGGTTTATCTTCCAGCAGAACTATGCTTGTCCAACATGCAGCCAGAGCTCCAATGGAATGGTTTAGATTAAGGCATTATCATATGTTACAATGGCCTCAAAGTCCAGGTAAACAAATCTAACTGAAAATCTCCATTCTCCGTTTAATTATTTTTGGATGCAACTATTTTGCAAATAACTTTAGTTACGTTTAGTTTCTAAATGTGCGATGCATGTAGTGACATACTTCAAAAGATCCACAGCTGTAATTTCAGCTTGAGGTGGTTCTAAATAGTATTGACTCGTGTGGTGAACAGATATGCATGCCATATTTTTTCAGATTTTTTTTTTCCATTGTCATCTTCACATCTATGCACTAATTCGTGTTGGTTTATCTATTTTATTTCATAAAGTACACCTGAAGTTTGTGGCCGTAACATGATACAGTTTGTAACTGTTAAATAAGAATGAATACTTTTGTGAGGTAATGTATGCAAAGATGACACTGTATGGGACACTTTCTTTTCTGTAAGTTCTTCTTGATCCAAAACAAAAATAACTTATTATTAAGATATTATTGAACAAAGTAAACAAGTTTAAACACTAACACAAGCCTTCAGAAACAGCAAAGAAAGCAAAAAGTCTTTTCAAACAGTTGCCATTCTTAGTTTATCCAAGGTGGGGCTCAGAGTGTGTAAATGACCTTTATTGTCCCTGGTTGCTGATTGAGCTCCAGCTAAAGTTTCCCTCTTCTTTGCCCAACAAGTACGAACAAGCACTTCACCTGCTTTAAACCCCCCTTTCTAGTCTGTTTGCGTCTTTCTTGTTCGTTTTTGATGCTATGCAGCATAGAGATTCACACATGTGGCTCTTTTTAAACATGAAATCCTGTCTAAGCCCCACTTTGCCTCAGGGTCCCATATGAACAACTACGCTGGCTGCAGCTCTGTTGCTCTGCTTTGCTGCAAACCCTTCATTCTGAGTCATTATAGCCAAAAGGCAGTAATGCTATACAGTTACTCCACCGATACTCTGTAATAAAGTTGCCCTTAGAGGTAAATACCAAGGTTGAGTACAGGGTCCAGAATGACTGGGCCTGGCCAGATGCTGAGACTTTTACTAGTGAATTTTTAAACAGTTTAAAAGTTAATAAATCTACTTCAATAAGCAGCTGAAACAATTTCCTTTACATGCAACAGGTTAACTGCTCCCAGATCACGTCATGCATCTTGCAGTGGTGCTAAACTGAAAAACGTCCCACTACACCCAAATTCTCCTTATTGTGTGAAAACACACAAAGGTCCACTTGATCTTTCACACCTTTTCCATGCATTTCTTGGCCTGTAACTACCTCTGCAATCTTGGTGCAATTTCAGCTGTTCAAATATAAAAACAATAAGCTCTTACTCTTCAACTATGACTCCATACAATCATAACTTATAGGCCTACTTTATATCTGTTGTAAAAAATATATCACCCCTTTCGCTTAGCTTACTAGCTAACTTTAGCTAATTTACTAACATATTATTATTATTAGCATATTATCTGATTCAGGGGTTACAGCTACCATTAGCAAGTAACTGAAATTTGCTTGGTCGCAAACATGCTAACGTTAGGATATTAGGTATAGATAATCGGCTAATGCTAATTTTAGCATTTAAACTAGAGTTAACATAGTTGCTGTAATTCACTGTTGGTAGCCTAGATGTCATTGTTATGAAATTAGCTAAAGTTAGCTCATTAACTAATGCTAGCATTTTATCATGTTTTAGTATATAAACCACCATTACTAGAATAACTGAAATTAATTTATGGTCGCTAACAGGCAATTGCTATGATATTAGCAAATGTTAGCTAGTTAACTAATGTTATAGTACTGTATAGTTGTTGCAACTTGTTCACCATTAGTGAAGCAGATAAAATCAGCTCTTGGTAGAAAATATGCTAAGCTCAAGACATTAGATAAAGTTATCTACAGAGCCGTCAAGTCTCATGCAATGAGCGTGAGATGCACACATTTTCCTGATGACACGTGCACCCCACGAAACTCCCACGCACGGCGCTAGCCTCATTCAAGCGCAAAGTTGCTGGTAGGCTGAGCTGTGTGATAAATGTCAGAGAAACAACCTGCTTTACAGGGAAACCGCCCGTTTCTTGAGTGACACCTGGGGTCCGTTCTTCGTACGTCGCTAACTCAGTTAGCAGGATTTCATTGTTGACGATTTGGCATGATCTTGGATCGTTTGGTTCTTCGAAAGACATCCTGCACTTGTTGTCATAGCAACATGTGCGCCAGCTTAAGCCTGCTCGAGAGCAGGCTTATTTCATGTAAACAAGATTAGATCACGGCTGTATAAGCGGAGGAGATAGGGAAGTCTGCCGTAGCCATGTCCATTTTTACGACTGCAACCTGTTGCGGAAGGTGCTAGAATAATTTCAGAGTTTTTCGAATTAATCGCGTATTGCGCAATAGACAGGACCCTTTAGCGCAGCGCGACAGTGTAATTGTAGAGAGATTTTCTTGGTGGCTGTTATAAACAGACAAACACATCATTTAACAGTGGCTTTTAAAGAGGAAAAAGTGGTGTTGGAGCCATAAATCTAAAATATTTAAGTTATTTGTATGATGGTTTGCTTTTTATTTTTATCCTATTCAGTAAGAAGATTTGTTCGGGCCATTTTATTGTGAAGTTTAGTTTTACTTTGAAAGGCTTGCATCCTGTCGAGCCGTATATTGTATTAGAAAAAACTATGGATGGATTATCTAGCCACGGAGCAATAGTTTTACCGTGTAAACTGTGGATGACTTGGAAAAGGAAGAACTTCATTTTTTTTATAGATAAATAATTTTTTATTAAAAATCCCAGTTTGCATGCGTCCTTTACTTCCCGTGTCTAAGGAATGACACTGAAATTTGGATCTCTTGACATAACAAGTGCCTTTTTAAAATAAAGTATAATAATTAAAGGCTACCATTTTGTAGAATATTCTTGTATTTCACTTTTACTTGTCCCCATGTTCTAGTGGGTCCCGTGGAGGCTCTGACATAAAAGAACAAAGTAAATATGAGATTATTAAAATGCAAAACTTCATACTGTAGAAAGTGATAGAAACATCTACCATGGACAGTATTTACGCATTAATTTGTCTGCTGCTTTTTGCCAGCCCTCTCTCCTGGCTTTAACAGATTTTGAGGTGTTTTAATTAATGACTCAAATTCGGCATAACCTTCCAAGCTCTTGTTCTGTTTGGGAGAAAAACTGTGGGCGTTCTTTGGCCATGCTGAACAGCCAATAGCGGCGTTGCTGATCAATGTTTCTACTATCGATACATTTCCCCTTTTAAACAAACGCATGAACGCGCCGTTGTCTCAGATAAGTCAATCCAGCCATACTAATCGTAAACAACAGGTGTGTTCGAAGAACCCAATTAGCCGGATCATGATTAGCCGGATGAAATCATCTTGGATGTGTCATTTGATCTTGGATGTTTTAAGCAACGTACGAAGAACGGACCCCTGATCAGAAAACAAAGACAGGTAAACATTGGAGAGGCATGGCAGGCTCCACTGTGGAGGGAGGGCTGTAGCACAGCAGAGAGCAAGGGGGAGGCACCTGTAAGGTGTGCTTATTCAAATTTCAGGCTAAGTCCATGGTTTCCTCAGAACTCCCTACTGCAGCTTTAAGATGAGTGCTTTAAAGTTGATTTTTCAAGTAAGTCAGGATGCAGTTCTTATGCTGTTGTGAACAGGGGTCATCCAATACATTAATGTATGTACATGTGCAAAAATGGTTTGCTATTAAAAAAAAAGTTATATTCTAAAAATTAGGGAAATTAAGGAAATATTGTAAAACTGATGAAATAGGCCGTGAAATGAGTGTGAATATGTTTACGATTAGGATTATTGCCCTGCAAAACTAGCCTGGTACATTGCATCTTTTCTTTATATACTGCTTCCCTCTAGGTGACCACTCTTCCTCCCACACTCCACAAAAGATGGATGCAAAGATCACTCTGATTTACTCATGGATGTGAGTGTTGTGTGTTTGTATGACTTGTGTGCTCTGTCCATACCGTTGCTGTTCAGCGCGCAACTCCCTCCCACAAGAGCCTCTGATTGGCTGACCAGCGTGCTGTAATATTTAATCAGACACCTTGCTCTGAGCTGTGATTGGACACAGCCGGTGCAGTTATGTAAATGAGCACCTGGTGGCGCCTGCTGGCTCGGCTGCGGAGCCCGGAGAGCAGGCGGTGTGACCGGGGCTCACATTCAGTGAGCGACCAAGGAGCGGAGACCTTCCTTGCGCTCCTTGTGTGTATGTGGTCTTCTTTATTTGTTGACAAGTCTTAAAGATCCGTATCTTTAGAGTGACAAGGGAAAGTCGGCGCTCACAGCAAGAACACTTTGCTGTTGTCCGAGTTTTGGCTGAACTACAGACTCCGGACTCTCTTGGATTACTCTGAATTATTCGGGGGGACTTTTGTTGTTCAAGGCGTTGCTGTCTAAACAGACAGTTTATCCCAAAAGTTTGGACCGGTGTTAAGGCTCTCTTCTCCCTCTTTTTTTAAGGTAAGTACAGACAAACTCGCGTAAAGCCACTGCGCCTTTCCTCACCCAGCGCGTTTACTCCATGATAAGCGACCATAATAATATTGCAGGGGATATTTCCAGCCTGCTGTCCGTGTGTTTGTCTGTGTGTCTGTCTTGGCGTCTGTGAGTCTCGGCGTGATCTGGACACCGACCACAGGCTCGTATACGCGCGGATCAGCTCCCAGCAATGCGCCCCGTTTTATGCGCGTTTGTGCGCTGAACGCATTTGGGCATCCACCGACTGCGTAACAGAAATATTCTGATTGTGCGCGTCATGGTGTTGACTTGTCGACCAGCCATGATATGGGGCAAATATAAAAATGTTAAGCCTGGACTTTACCTAAACTATTCTAATACATGTACATTCTTTAATCTAAACCATCCCATTGCAGCTCTGATTGTACGTTTAAGTTCTTGGTTCGGCTGGATCTGAGGGTGACCCCCCAGGTCTCAAGTATGTTGCGTCCTCTAACTGGTTTCCTTGTAAGATTGTATATTTGGCTCAATCTATGTTCCAATTAAGTGTAGCTCAAAAAGGTTTCCCCATAGCATGATGCTGCCACCACCATGTTTCATGTTGGGGATGGAGGGATATGCATCTTTTCTACCAAAGGTGTTTTTTTCCCACATGTGGGATAAAATGTATTTTTTCTTGCCATTCTACCATAAAAAAACACATTTGTGGAGTGAATCGACAAATAGTTGCCCTGTCAACAGATTGGTTCTTTTTTCTCTATTAGATTTATTAATTATTAGATCTGGCTCTGATCAGTTAAAAAAACGTAGACACCCCGACTTTAAATAGATTCTCAGTCTGGAATCTGGATCTTCTTTTTTTTCAACCCTATAATTATTCTTCAGGTATGTCGAGATTTACAACAAAAAATTTTTATGTTATGGAAAACCCGATATTTATTGATAACATTCAGTTGGTAGTCATTTAACACACACACTGTGCCCTCATAGTAGCCCAGGTGACCTCCTATAAAACCATCAGCTCTGATTTCACTCTCCTCCAACATTAAAGGAGGAGCTGACTGGTCACCAGAGCCAAAGCCGAAGCCAACCTGCTGACCTATTATTGGAAAAGTGTATCGCGCTGGTATAGAAAATGTTTTAGATTCTGAGGAATCCGCTCTGAGCGGATATTCTTTTGTGGTTTGAATCCTCAGAAAAGGGCAGCAGGAGTAAATTGATCGTTCTTGCTTACTCTGAGAGCTGAACTGTATAAATAAATCACGAGGTTGCGCTTCACACCCGTACGTTTTGACTGGTGGAGCAAGGTTAAAACGTGGATGGCGTTGTGTTGCCAGCCTGCTCCTAAGTGAAGTGAAGGTAGCCTGATGGAAGAGTTAAAACAATCAGTTAAGCGGGTGGTCACCTTTCCCGGCACACAAACACACTCAGCAGCATTTTGATGTGTCGGCTGCAGGTCACTGAGCAGGCGATTCAGGGGAGGTGTAGCAATGTTAAATTGTTTGGAAGAATAAGAGGGAAGAGGTGGGGGTGCTTGTGTTTATCACTAGTAGATAGAGGCTACAAAATGCCCCCCCCCCCCCCCCCCCGCCCCCCCAGTCCCTCCTTCTTTGCCTCTGGAGCAAAGGCGTAGGCATAAAGTGAAAGGGAACTCAAAGTGTGACGCACAGTTCCTCCCAGCCAGCACATGTCTGCTGGATCACTGTCTAATGGGCATCTGGCTGCTAATTCTTCCACAGCGTCCCACGGGAGCAATTGGCCCCGCAAAGCTTTTTTTTAAATCAGCTGTGCAGCCTGAAGAGACTCCGAATATCTCAAATAGTAGGAGAGACCAGCTGTGTGAGTATGCATCCACATGCGCAAATTGAAGGACTTTATTATTATTATTATTGATTTGTCTTTGTCTTGGCAGTCTTGGGGGACAAAATGATGTTAATTGCTTATAATTTGTGGAGAAGCATGGCCTGTATTTTTGAAGTGGCAGCTTGCTTCGTTGTTTGGTTATCAAAGATGTGAAGACTCGGCAAGAGACTATGCAGAAAATAGTCTTTTTCAATGCGAACGGAAAGCTTAAGTTGCATTTAGGCATGGAAAGAGAGTCTTAGTGTCTAACACTGAATAAATACATGACCGTTTCAAACCTGTTGTAAACTGCTTTCATTCAAAACAGAAAAGCAACAAGTATTCCTTCTACTTGATGAATATAACATTGGTTGTTACAGTTTAATCAGTTGTTGATGTGATCTGTTAGTAGGGCTGGGTGATAAATCGATTTTATCGATTAATTCAAATTTGCAAAATCAAGATTTATTTTTTGGCCAATGCACTTACTTACTTGGGCTTCCATGAAATGTTGCATTATTGTACCACATAAAATCAGTTAAATTAAAGCACAACTTTAATCACGCACCAGATTATAAGGCGCACCATAAATTTTTGAGAAAATATAAGGATTTTAGGTGCGCCTTACAGTCCGAAAAATAGGGCCTTAAAGATAATAATATGAAATAAATCTAGCTGGTTAAGCAGTAAATTTAGTGATGGTTTCTGATTAAACATCCTCACCTTTTTGGCACTTTGCAAACAGGTTAGTCAGTCTTTTGCCTTGGATAGAGCCTGCAGTCAGCTGCTTAGCAGAGATGTTGCTTGTCGGCATAGTTTTAAAGGGGACATATCATGCCCTTTAATGCCTCCCCTTTCACATTGAAGTTATTCAGTTGTGGTCTATATAAAGTGGAACTGCAATGATTTGGTCAGAATTCATCGTTATTGTTGCCCCACAGCCACTTTTTTGCCCCTGTTCTGAGGTACATCTAAGAGCAACTCGTTTTGGTGCTGTCTCTTTAAATGCAAATAAGCCACTTCTCTCCCTTCCCCCCTCCAGGTCACAGAGCGATCCGCTCTACTCGGTCCGGCCATTTTTGTAGTATGTGGGGAGATGGTGTAATGAACAACCGAACATTTTGACTTATCCGCTTGCAGCTTCAGCATCCTTCAGCTTAGTTCACAGATTTGTGAAGTCGTGGTCACCTGGAAGTCCTTGACCTTGTTTAGCATTACCGCAGCAAATACTGTGACGTAAATATCTCCACTGAACGGTTTGAAAAATATGACCCAAACAGAATATAAAGATATCTACGCAGCTCCTGGGCAGACTAGATTCAAATATTCTGCATTCGTAGAGGCTGCAAGTACACAACAAAATGTGCTTAAGGGCTGAAAAAGAGGATTTTGCATGATGTTTCCCTTCTTAAAAATGGCGTGATCTTAATATGAGTGATGGGTGGTGCTGGTTTAGGTTCCACACCATGAAAATTCATGATCAGAAATATTTCCAAACAGCTAAGTTTATCTTTCTGAATGTGAGGAGAAAGTGTAGAAGCCATCCTTCAGCCATCAGACTGGCGGTGTGCAGCAACAAGTGGGGAAGGGGCATGTGTTCAGTCATTCCAGTGGTTTTCAAACCTTTCAGCTTCTGACCCAAAAATTGATAGTGGTACGAAGTTGTGACCCAGACTCTGGGTTCAGTGTACATTCATATCTTCCAAGTCAATTAAGCAAGGCTACAGCGACACCAGCCAGTATATTTGGCATAAAAGTGGTTTGATCTATCTGTACGTGCATTGTTTTTCAATCTCTTCTAATATTTATATGTTAATTGTGCTTTATCAGAATCCTTTTTGTTTAGTTTAATTACTGGAAATGATCACAGGACCCCACATGTGACCCAAGTGGAGTTAAGACCTGTAGACATGCTCTTCAAACCGTAACATTTTAAAATCCTTCGTATGCTGGTTACGATGCGGGTTACTTGCCCATGCATACTTGAATTGTTGTTGCGTTTGAAAGCACAGTGATGCATTCACACAGAGAAGTGGGGTTGTTGTTTTCGCTGCATGTGGAGCTGCCGTTGGTCCTAGTCTGTTTAATCATTGACCTGAGGTTTTTTTGTTTTTTTTTTATGTCTGGGTCTTTGTTCTGGTGGTGGCCCACCTCTCTGACTCGTTCCTATTTGTTGAGCGCAGTGAAAAGACTTTCAGCAGGTGAATGGAGAGCCTGGAGCAGCTTTGAATTTGTGTCAGTTGAGTCATTGTGTGGGCCCTGTGCGATAATTGAGCCACATGTTTTGCACAGTTGCCTGATCTTTATGGCTAACGTTCCAGTGTGGCTAGTAAATCACATGAAAGAGCACGGGGATGATAATGGGTGTTTTTCTGTCCATAAGAGCAGTTTTCTTTGTGCGTCTTCTCTCACGGCAATCATGTATTAATCAGAACGCCTGCTTTTGCTCATAATTGGCTCCCGACAGGCTGAGCAGAAAGGCCGGTGGAAGAATTCATTCAAGTCCAAAGAAGCAGCAGAGCTACTCCTCTCTCTCTCTCTCTCTCTCTTCAGTCGCCTCTTTAATGGGAAAGAAAACCAATTGAAGACACAGCTCAGCTGACCACCGTGCTTTCCGAAACAGATTTCCCCTTCATGTCTAGACTTTTCAATTGCATTTGCAGAAAGTGTGGTTGCATGCATGTCAAGCTACAACGCACAGTGGGAGAAACAAATTAAAGGTGGTCAGACTTCAAACGGGATCTTGGGTATTCCTGAGCTTCAGTTGTCGGGGAGTTTTCACATCTGTTTGATTTCCTCTCTGTGAATCTCCATCTCCACAGACCTGTCCCCTCTCAGATTAAGGCTTCATCCTCATATCACTGCTTCCCTGAATGACATTATGTTGAGGATCCAGGAAGAAGGGTACATCTGTGGAGTGTAAGTGATAGTTCTGAAAGTTTAGGCCTTTTTACATGCACAAATATTGATTGGTTCATTCAGTTGGCCCCATTTTCCTTCCTTCCTTCCTTCTTCTTTCAGTTTTCCCTCTTTTTCCATATATTTGGCAGTATACATAGTTTTGGAAATTAGTCATTTTTGTGGTTTAGGTATGTGGCACAACACTATAAGTGAAATGTAACTGTCGAAATGTCCAATGTCCAAATAACTGTTAAATCGGATCATCATAATGAGGTTGGCGTTGGAAATAAAAACCTAAATTGTCTGGATTTAGTCAGTGTGAACTCCCATGGTAACATGGTCGTGTAATCACGTTTCGCTTTACTTGGGGTATGCCTTCCCTTCTTGCAGATGTAGGCTACCTACTTATGGTGCGTTCCAGTTGCCTCTAAACTAACAAGTTTTTAGTTCGGCTTTTTTCTGTTGCAGTTTCCCTCTTGTCAGACAGTAGGAAAAAAACATGGACGCTCACACAAAAGCCATTGTTAAACGCACAGATACAGCCAACTTGAGCCTCAGAATGCATTTTAAAGTCACATTTTATTTCAAAATCCCTGTATTTTTTTTTTCAAGCCATGCTGAACTGTTCAACTGAACATCAAATGCCAAACAACAATAGGTGGCGATCCTTCATTGCCGGTTTAGCCACTATGGTCTGAAGAACACTGAAAGGTAGCACCTGTACGACTGACTAATTGTTACATAAATAATAGAAAACTGCTTAGAATAGTCAAAGTATGAAGTTTTACTCAATGTTGCTGTGAGTAGCAGCCATTGTGAATGCCGAAGTCGGGTACCATCCTGTTGCACTGACTTTCCGACTCATAATACCGACTTTAGGGGCCGTTTCAGTTGAAATTTCCGACTTGGAGGTCAAGAGTTGCGACGACCGAGGACAAAAGGAACGCCCCATAAGATCCGGGTGGTGGTGTGTTTGTGAGTATGTTTTCTCCCACTGAGGTGCAGGTTTAGCTTGAAGGTGGAGCCTTTTCATCAGGCTCATCTGATGGAGCTGAAGAGGATCTGGCTGCCGGTCATTCTGTGCCTGAGGACAGATTCTCCTTCCCTCACCTTCTATCTCTCCATCCTGTTTAAAGCAGCACTAGATGTTTTTATTTGTCCTCCTCTTCTGCTCATTTATCATATCTCTGCTAGCCTTTATCCTGCCCTCTCCCTGTGTCCGATCATTTTATGCTCTTTCCATCAACGATGCCCTGGTGGGGCTTAGATGTAAGCACTAAGAGGCAAAATTTGCCTCAGAGGATTTGTCACCGTATCTTATCAAGGTCTTTCAAAGAGCTGCTTCATGGCTCATTTTAGCTCGAGAAGCTCTGTTTGTCCTAACATTAAACACGGCTTCTTTCGAAGGTCATGGTATAAAGAAAAAGACATTTTCGTTGTGTCCAGTGGTGGATTTTTCATTGACATATAAAAGATTTCCTCACGACTACAAATCAAAACATCTTCACATAGTTCCTTGTAAAGGAATTTATGCACTTGATTTTATTTATTTGACATTTTTCACATTGCAACCGTAAACTTCTATATATTCGGATTTTATGTGATAACCAAACATGAAGTCGGTTGTATTTGTGAAGTGGAATTAAAAATTAGACTTGGTTTTGAAACATTTTACAGATAAAAATCAGAAAAGTGTAATTTACATTAGTATTCTGCCCCCTCGCATCTGATACCACTAAATAAGGGCTGTTGCAACCAATTGCCTTCAGAAATCACCTAATTGGTAAATACCATGGAGTCCAATTATAAATCCAGCTGCACTTTGAAAACCTCAGAGCTTTCTTGGAGAACATTAGCGAACCAGCAGCATCATGGAGACTGCAGACTGGTCGGAGAGAAAGTCCTGCAGAAGTTTAAAGCAGGATTTGGTTATGAAACTATATCCGAAGCTTTGTACGTCTTCCTGAGCACAGCTCGATCATCTGGAAAAAAACCCCACCTGAATCTAACTGAGAATCTGTGGCAAGACTTTAAAGTTGCTCTTCAGAGGTGCTCCCCATCCAGTCTGACTGATCTTGCTGTTTAGCAAAGGAGATTGTGCAACAACTTCAGTCTGTAGATGTGCAAAGCTTGTAATGATGCATCCTAAAAGACTTGAAGCTAATTGCAGGGAAAATCATTGCTACAAAGTATTGACTAAGGGGCCGAATGCATATGTAATCCTTACTTTTCAGGTTTTTGCTAACTAATTTTGAGATTTTTTTTTTATTCTTCCATTTTAATGGCTTGAGCTGGTTTGTAATGTACAATCTTAAAAGAAAATTAATAAAGTTTTGTGGTTTCAATATTACAGAATGTAAAAAAAAAAAAAAAAAAAAAAAAATTAAAATGGACTAAGTAGGTTTGCGAGGTCCTGTAACTCAGCCAGACTGAGAGATGGAAGGAGTGTGGCCTTTTTTTTATGTTTCTTCGGTGTGTCTGTTGGGTGTAACTCCAGGCTATATATCAACCATATTAAAAAAATGATTTAAATTCAAAGTAAAAGTAGGGAGTGTTTCTGTCCTGAATTCAAACTGGCAGGGGTTTTTAAAGTAGAAGTGCTGGTGTATCCCCAGCGCCACCAATATGAATATTTCCTCTGCAGCAGTCTGCAGGTTATCTTACTTAAATATAAACTTTTGCTCCAGGTTGAGATTCTGAGTAGTCTAAAAATCAATCAGGAATGCTTTCTCTCTCTATATATATTTGAACAGTTTCTTCAGCTTTTACTGGTTACCCTGTCCTTTTTACCAGAAGATATCCCCACAAAATGATGCGGCCACCGCCATGTTTGACTGTGGAGGTGGCAATATCTATTAGATGGACTGTGCCAAGTGAAAACTGCATTCAGATAGTCTGTCTGCATCTCCTTAATGCAGTATGTGGAGCAAAAAAAATCAATAAACAATGCAAGGACTGAACATTAAATACAAAGAGAGCGAAGAGACTGAATACTTAACAGAATATTTCCACCCGAGTTCTGGTTACTCCTTTTCTTCCTTGAAGATTCATGAACGAATAAATAACCCATATTATGATCACTTAGAGAGATGCATGACAACCCCAGGCATGAAAGCGCACACAAACTCCTGGCTGGAGTCAGTATCACAAATTAATCTAACATGTATGCTTTTGACTGTGGGAGGAAACCAGAGTACCTGGAGAAAACCCAAGCGGGAATCGGGAGAACATGGAAACTCCACACAGAAAGGGCTCCAGCTGAGATTTTAACCACAGACCTTCTTTCTTTCTTGCGTGTGTGTGTGTGTGTGTGTTGCTGCAACGCAGTCCATGTTAGGATCAGTCGTAGCAAATTATAGATAACTTTAGAGGGTCTAAAGACGTTCTTTTGGCTCTGTGAGCCTCAGTATCGGCAGTAAAGCACAAAAATCCAGGAGCTGACAGGTAACAGCTCCCCAATATATAATTTCTCATTTGTAATACATTTTTTATGACCTCATGAAAAATAACTGTGAAGTGATTCACTCCTACAACACTGTTAGGCTTTGATGTACAGTTACTATCCTATTTTTTTTTCCCCAGTGTCAGAGCCCAGCACCTACCTTCCACACAATGCAGCCCTGCTGCTGACAGCTCAGCAGGGGATTCAGCAGTGTTTGCTTGTAGCAGCTGATGCAGCCTAAAGGAGAAAGGAGACGTGGGCTAGAAATGTCTGACTCGAGTTTTTTAAACTCCTCACCTCCATTTTTTCCCCCCTGTTTGTTTAATATTCTGTCATTTTAAACAAACTTTGACCCTTGAGAAATCATTTCACGTTATTTGCCCAGTTCCGGAGCCACAAAAGTTTTTTACATGCCTTTTCTTCCGCCTCTAAAATTTATGATGTTCAGTTAATGATCTGGTGAGAGAAGGCATCCAGCTGAATCCAGCGAGCTGAAACCAGCCGTGAACCTTGCTCCCTTCACACATTTCAGCAACTTGCTAGAGGTGGAGGTTGTTGCTTTTGGAAAAAGATGGACCTCTATAAAATATGGAAGGAGCCAGTGTTGTGCCAGTTCACGCTTAACAAGAACTACTTCTAAATTCAGTTCAGGCATTTAAAACGAGTTGGCCTCAAAGATCCAACCTTATCTAGTTATCCTTGTTCTTTTATCATATTCTGCTTGAAATAAAGTGTAAATATACAGTATATACAGGCAAATTACTAATTGGCATGCAGATAATATCCTCTCACAGATTTTCCAGCAGTGTTAAACCCCATTTTTTTATAGCCAAATTCCCAAAACAGCTGCTGTCATCTACATATTTCATTGTTTTTGTCATCAGAAAACTAAATGAGTCCAAAATTTTGACTGAAAGGCAAGGTTGATGCTGCTCTTTAATAATAATGATCCCATCAGCTGACTAGATTGTAAAATGTGCTGTATTTTTGGCTATACTTACCTGTATGATGGTCTTGAAAGAAAAGTTTCCTCAGCTCCTTTCTGCTGTAGCTGAGACTCCGGGGAGGCTCGTGTCCTAACCTCCAGTTTATATCATTTTAATTAAAGTAAATAAGAATCCCTTTGTAGTGAAGCTTAAAGCGAGGGGAGAGTCAAGAATCAACAGTGATGAGTTCATTAGAATGCTAAAGTTTAAAGACATTTTAATGAGATTTCAGAGAGAAATTGTTGGATTGACTGGAGCTTTTCCCTATAGCTGCATGGAGCTTAGTGGAACATAGCGCTGCCTCTCCCCCACCTGTTGCTTAATGCTGCAGGGCTGCTGTCTGAATGGAAAGCAAATAGGACTTACAATAAATACAAAATGTTTGCTGTTTTAGTCTGCACTGCGAAAAGGGAAGAAAAGTAGGCAAAATCTTCTTGATATTAGTGTATTTGTCCTTGATTTGAGCAGGTAAATAAGATAATATGCCAATGGAATGAGTATTTTGACCCCTAAAACAAGATAATTAGCTATACTGCACATGAAATAAGATCATGGAAATGAGATTTTTTTCTATTTTAAGTGCAAAAATCTTATTCCATTGGAATATCATTTGAACTTGCCTGCTCAAATCAAGGACAAATACACTCATTTCAAGAATATTTTACTTACTTTTAGTTCCCTTTTTTGCAGTGTGGTCGCAATAAACAAACAACCATAATGCAGAAAATAAAGGAGGGCCATCCATAACTTTAAATGAATAGTTGCCATTTTGACCACCAATAGGTCCCTTACCTGTAGCAGAGCCATGCCCCATCGAGTAGTAAAGAAACACTTATAGAGCTGTAAGGCTAATAGATGCAAGTTTTTAGCAAGTTAAAAAAGTTGTAATTGGAAATGTTTGGGATACACGTTTTCCAAAGTTCATCCTGAACCATGTCCAGGTTACTGGGCTAAACCTGCGTTGTTTGAGGCAGTCTGCCTGATCAGCTGAGAATCTTTCGACCACCAGACGTGGAGTAAACTTTTGGGTTTTGTGCCAAATCATTTGTGCATCAACAATGTGGATGGTACACTCCACTGCTTCTTAGTCTGATAGTTATTTGGAAATTACCCTCTGAGGCAGCTGACTGATTGAGCCGGTAGTCTCTGGCAGCCTAATTGTAGCTTGGTAACACGGAGCATTGTTTGGCTGAGGAAACAACAAACCTAAACAGGGGTCAACTTGTAATAAGCCAAAAATAATATTTAATAAAGCTTTTTGTGTATTTATATATCTCAATCAAGCGAAGCACTATAGCAAAGTAATGCTCCATGTGTAAAACTAAATCTGTTGAGCTCCCTTTGGCATTAAGACAGCAATTCTTAGTGCTACACTGCCAGAAAATAATCACATCCCTGGGGATCCTGACAGAGTAATGATTTCCTGAACCTGTGCACCTGCTGTAATATGGCTTTGTGTGAATTTAGCCATTTTAGGTGGAGGTTGAGGAAATATTCTGATTCATTGTTCACTAGAAACTGCACTTGTTTAAATGCAAATGTAGTGTCTTCAGTTAATTGCTTAGTTATATTACTTGAATATTTGTGTTGCTGAAATTTCTATGAAACATCTATATGTAAGAAAGCTTGCAGGCTCTTAAAGAGTGTCGTCATTTCTGAACATGACCGTAGTCAACAACCAGTGTGTGGTTTTTCTCATTTCAAACCGTCACGCTGTTAAAAGCCGAGTTTCAGCACACATCGTACCTCCTGTGGTTCAGGACACTTCTAATAATCACTAATGGCTCTTGGCAAAGCAGGCAATTTTCAAACCTTCGTGGAATATGTTAGACAACCGTGTTAAACATCAAAGGCTACTTTTCTTTTTGAATGTGTCTTCTCTGCAAATGACGAATGTGAGCTGCAACAACAGCCACATTGAGTGGGCTGGATGTGCCTATCTCCCTTCCTCCTTCCACCAGGTTTGAAGGGGTACATTACCATCAGGAAACCGTTGTGCAATGTGTAATTTAGCCAGGTTTTTTCTGATGAGAGGGAGGAGGAGGGCTGGCAGTGTGATAGAGGTATCAGGCTGTGCCTGAGGCTTTTAACAGAGAGGTGTTTGTGTGGTTAGTGTTTCAGCAAAGCTCAGACTTTATATTAAACAGGTCGCCACATTTTCAATGCCTTGTTTGCTTTCTGTCAGCAAAATTTATTTATTTGCCTGCTGCTGTTTCTAAACATTAAACAGACCAAAGAAATGTCAAAAACACTTTGATTTTCCCTGAGCTGGAAGTCATTAGAAACGAGCCGAAGACATCTGTTGGAGGGCTGGGATAGGCCTGACTATTTTTCTCACTTTGACTCAAAATGCAGAGTCTCGCTGATCTCATTCCTGTTTGACTTGAACTCTGCTGCTCTCTTCATTTCTCTCTCTCCCTCCTTGTCTCTTCTTGTTCCCCAACTCTGTTTCAATAGCTGCACGCTGAATGTATAACTGTCAACCTCCTGCAGGCTAAGAGAGATTTTTTTTCTCACGCCTG
This sequence comes from Fundulus diaphanus, assembly GCA_037039145.1. NCBI lineage: Eukaryota > Metazoa > Chordata > Actinopteri > Cyprinodontiformes > Fundulidae > Fundulus > Fundulus diaphanus. The sequence goes on from CM073130.1 coordinate 38,536,042, forward strand.
TTCTGTCATTCCTGGTTTTTCCGTGTGAATACCGTTGGGAATTTTCTTTGTGGCGATCTTCTGCTTATCCATCTGTGACTGTTGCAGCTCAGTGCTGTCAATGTCTCTGCGTTGGCCCTGTCCTCCTCTCTAACCCTCGCTTGTTCTCTGACAGCTGCCTGTAAAATCACAAATTCAGAGTTCTGACATGTTTTCATGGTTAACATTTTTAGACTTTTCCAGACTTACATTTTTAGAGCTCTTTCCCTTTTCAACCATTTTTAAAGTAATAATACCAATGTTCAAGTTTTTCAGCAGGGGTCAGGCTTTAAATATAGAACCAGCCAAATCTGATTGATGGATGGGTTGATGGACAGTCAGAAAAAAAGATTAATGGAGGAATAGGTTTAGGGAAACATGGCTGAATGGATGATGAACAAAAAGATGGATGGACAAGTTTTTGAATGGATACACTTTAGATGGATGGAGAGACAAGTGAACTGATAGATTGTGGACAAACAACTGGCTGTATAGATAAATCAGATGGCCGCGGGTGGATGGATAGACGGAGACAATAAGCTGGATGGATGGAAAGAGAGACAATTAAGTTTATGGATTAATGCACAAAAGTACAGTGGACTGGATGAATGGACAAAGAGACTGGACACGGATGGATCATGGAAAAACAAAGGGATAGATGGGAAGGGATAGATGAAAGAGGAAAGGATGGATGGATGAACAAAGAAACAACTAGTTGGAGGAATGACCGTTGGATGGCTCGATGGATTATTGGACAAATGGAGTGTGGAAAAATAACTGGGTTTCTAATTGAATAAGATAGGACCTTATTAGTCTCCCAATGGAGATTAATAAAGAACAAATGGACAAAGAGATCGGAGACAGAATGATTACGAACAAATGAGTTGATAGATGATCGAAGACATGGATGGATCAATGTTGGTAGAGCTGCATAATATATTTGCCATCACAATATGAGTGTGCACGCAGCATCACAATGGCAGCTTGGACTCAATATTTGGTCGGCTTTTATACTTTGTGTGTCATGCAGTCATGCTCTGCATATCGATGATCTCTTTGGCCATTTATATGGACTCCAGCTGCCCATTAATGCTGATTTGTATATCTCTGGTGGCCACCGATAGGACTGAAAGGATTAATAGATTAAGAAACGGATGAATTAATTCCTAACCCTTACCCCAACTTTTGTTGGATAGGAAATAAAGTCTGGAAATACAAATATATTTCCAAGAAATAAAATCCTTAAATTTAATCTCAGTTTTAATACCCTTCTCCAGATTGTTGAACAGATTGTTTAGAAAGCCTGCGAGTTGACTTCAGGGCGCTGGCTGTAACACATCAACTCAAAAGATAACACTCTGCAGCTATGTTATATTAACACACCAATGCTGCCTCATTCCTGCTAAATTTTCATGTTATATTTTGCACCCAAACTCCAAACGAGGTCAGACCCTGAGTCATCCCTTTTCCCGAGCTGGAGCAAAGGTTCAGTCGCAGGTATCAGATAACATCACTTCTACTAAAGGTGAGACAGGCCTTTCATTAACAGGCTTTTACTAGAACCCGAACTCGTCTCATTCCAGATGGATTAAAGCAGGCAAAAAGGAGCTGAGAACAGATCAGATACTTGTACCAACATGTGTGACGTTTCTCGCCTCAAGAAACATCTCTGTGTTCAAGCTACTGTCAGTCCCATCAGGTTTCCCACAAGAAACTCTAAGCCTCTTGTTTTTTAATGCTCTTCATTTGCATGCACAGAAAGAGCATTTCAATGTGGTTCACACGCTGCAGCTGGTACCCATCGGAGGTACTAATGAGACCTTTTGGGTTTTTTATTTTTATATATATATATATTTTTTTTCCATCTCATGTTTCAGCTTTCAGTCTTTCTTCTTTTTATTCATCTCGGTTCCCTCCTCTCTCTCAGAAAACCGAGCTCCTTCTTGGTCGGGCCACTCTTCTCATTGTGATTGCTTTTTCTGATGGAGAAGCACAGGATCACAGTGACCCAGCAAGTGCAGTCCAGACCAAACTCTGTTTTTCACTCTAACACCCAGCTACATAAACTTGTGATTTCAGTTCATAACGCAACGCTTCTTGGAAGACTAACAAAATCCTGCAAAATTTTTATTTTTTTGTTTTTATTTACAAAATGTTAATTAGCACAAATAATTTAATGTCATTTATCGTACTTGAAAAATGTTAGAGATAAATATCACCAGTAGCATAAGGACAGATTATGAGGCTAGCCCAAAAACTAAAGCCAAAGGTTGCGTCTGAAAAGGTCTAATTGCTGAGGACTCTTTAGCTAAAGTGGAAGTGCGTTAGCGTTAGCACTATTTGGACAGCACCTATCATGGCAGTCAGTAGTGAAGGAGGTAGGAAAAGGAGCCTGTATGCTTCCTATCATGGTTTATTTAGCATAAGTAGCTTGTGATGTCCATCACCCGAATTGCCTGCTGACGGTGGTCAGAGGGCCCAGATGTATGGCAGCCTTGCTTCTGTCAGTCTGCCCCAGGGCAGCTGTGGCTGCTAACATAGCTCACCGCTGTGAATGTGTGTGTATGACTGACTGTAGTGTAAAGCGCTTTGGGGTTGTCGGAGTGATAAGGCACTATACAAGTACAAGCCATTTACCATATGTTCCTGCGTTGACTTGTGCGGTGCCGCTCGAATGAGTCATTCAAGAGGCTCAAGATGCTTACTGACCTTTTTACGTGGCTTTCAGACATTCATTTCGCAGTGTTAGCATAGCACTGTTAAGCTAACACTGACTGCCTTTCCTTTTTAAGGAAAGTTCCTCCAAACAACACTTTCGTGTTGACTTGACGTCAAAGAAGGTCTCATGTGTTTTTCTGGTTGAACTAGACATGTTAGAGTTGAAAACCTTCAGCAGCTGATTATTGTTGAGATGAGTGGCTGCAGCGAGTGGTGGGAGCCTCTGCTGTTCAAGCACTGCAGTCAGAAGAAGTGCTGCAATTTAAGGAACTGTGAATGGGTCTGTTTATATCAATTTTGATGCAAATCAGTATCTTTGAATAATTTTTTTTTTTTGTATAAAATTATCACTTTAAACACCTGAACTGAAATGTGTGTATGCCCAGATAGATGTGGCAAATGCTTTATTTATTTATTGTTTTTGTGGTCAAAGGAGACAAAAATTAAGCTGTTTGGTCACAATGACCTGGCATATCAAAACTTCAGCAACACTTGAACGTTAAGGAGCAGACTTTATTAACAGACCAAAGCGTTTCGGCTTGTGGCGTTCTTTAGTGTCCCTGGCCACAATAACCTGAAAGATTTATTAAAAGATTTAAGTTGAGGTTTCCAAACTTCAGCAACTGAACAAAGCTCTAACTTTAAAGCATGGTGGTGGTACAACCAGAATTTGGGTCTATTTGTTGTAAGTGGTACTGGTGGATAGCAAAAAGGGGACTGATTACTGAAGAACTACCTCCAAATTCTTTAACTTTTCCTAAAGCCAACAGCTAATTGGTTAAAACATGGACCCCGTCTGTTGTTCCAACATTTCAATGATCTCTGACACACCAAGATTGGTTTTGGAAGTGATAAAGCAGGCTAACGTTTAGCTTCTCAGATGTCCTTCCCATAAACTTCAACATCAACCAAATGGATTATGTGGGGAGCTGGCTCAACCAGAGTTATGCTAGAAGTGTGTCCATGGTCACAGTGTGTGGTGTCGAGGCAAATCATCAATGTGTAACTAAATATTAGTGGGGATTTTGTATGTCATTTTGACCCTGTGTGGATTTAGAGAAAACTTCTTATATTCCCATTTGAAGCTTTATGTTGTTTAATCTCACCAGCATGGACTCCAATAAATCACAAAAAGCCCTAAATTATTGTCACATTTTGCTCATGGTCGATTTTTGCAAACCTTTGACTAGAACTGCAGACAAACTGACTTAGACACACCAGGAAACCGAGCAGAGCTGTTTTTAAATGCTCCGTAGCAAGTTTAGAGGGGAATAAAGCTGAATTATGTGACAGATTCTTAGCTCGGTGTAGCAACAAGTTAACGACCAAGTTTGCTGTGCTCATTCTTTACCTTTGAGGAGTCTGGAGAATTTCTTTGCTTGTGTGGCGTAGCTGCTAGATTTCTTATGAGTGTTGTCATTTTGTTCCACTGCTTTAAAGGGGACATATGATGTTTTAAAATCCTTCCTCTTCACATTGGAATCAATCACTTGTGGTGTATATAAAGTTAAACTGCAATGCTTTTGGTCCCAATTCCTTGTCGTTGTTGCCCCACAGCCCTTCTTTTGTCTCTGCTGTGAGGTTTGTCTGAGATCAACTTGTTTTGGTGCTGTCCCTTTAAATCTATAGGAGACACCCAGCCCCCTCCAAGTCGCAGAGCGTTCCTCTCCACCCCGTTCTGCCATTTTTGTAGTCTGCTGGGCGACTATGAAATGAATTCTGTAGGTTAATACATCCAACAACTGAACATTTTGATTTACCCACTTGTAGCTTCAGCATCCATTACCTCATACTGCAAAAATGCAGCGAGAAATAAAAATGGCAGGTTCACAAAATTGGTTAGCCGGAAATCCATGACCTTCTTTAGCAGCTCATAATTTAACGTCATTCTTTAAAAAAAATGTAATACAGTATATAAAAAACAGAACAGATTGAAAAATATGACCCAAAAAGAATATAAAGATATCAATGCAGAACCTGGGCAGACTAACTTAATGTTTTCTGCACTCATGGAGACTTTCCCCCCCCCCCCGCCCGCCCGCCCACCCGCTCGACCCAATTCACCGCCTCGCCTAAGCAAATTCTTGCGGGAAACACTGAACATGCACAGAGAGAGAGGGGGACCATTCCAATGTTACTTACAATCGCATCAGCAGAAACGCGAGGTCCGCGTCAGCCTTGCAGCCTTCTTTCTCTTTTAGCTCTCGCCATTCGGAAAAAGTTTGCCTGATGTTCACCCGTGTACGACTCCTCTCTCTGTCCAGAGCCATTTTCCTCTTTCTTGCCTGCTCCGACATGGGCTTTCGCTGTTTTCTCACTGGTTCCGCCATGATAACTGCACAGATATCGCCACTGCGCTAGCAACAAACATGCCTTTCCCTGGGGGCGTGTAGCAGTTCTCGCCGTAAAGCAAGACCGACTCTCGCGATGCACGAGACTTCTGACCCTGTGGGTGCGGGCCGAGGGCTCCTGCAGTTGCAAGTACGGTATTTCCCCTACAGACCACCAGGGCGGCCGAGAAAACCTTTGTTCAACCTGAAATGACTCATTTAATCATCCAAAACGGTATGGAACACATTAATTAACTGAAAAATGTTGCATAGTATGCCTTTAAATTAGCATTTAATTCTCACCTGGGTAATACGGTCTCTTAGGTGTTCCTCCTTTTGTCTGCTCCTTTCTATGTATTTTTTAAAATGTCTTTTAACGTCCAGCAGCACTGCACCACTGCAGCACCTTTTTATTGTATCTGTATGTTTTGTATTTCTTACGTATTGTTTTATGGCTCTATTGTAAAGCACTTTGGGTACCGTTCGGCTATTGTAAAGGGCTATACAAATAAACTTGATTGATTGACTTGATTGATGATATGTCCCCCTTAAAATACTGTCCTGTTTTGTCTCTATCACCAGGAAGTTGTGTGTTTGCATGTGTTTTGAATTTGGTATGTTTTTTAGACGTTTTATGACTCGTTTGATGTTAAGTACTGCTAAGCATCCTTCCAGGAATAGCTTTATCATCTTATCTTGATCATGATTCATCACCTTTCTTTCTCATCTTTCAGTCACACTTTACATGCTTCATTTAGTTTTCTGGAAATGCTGTTAAAATAGCTTTCCATGCTTGCATGCTGTTTTTAAATCAGCATTAATTTCCTGTCAACCAAGTGATTCATCTATTCTTTAGTTGTGCTTGGGTTAAGCAGGTCATGAATGCCACTTCCTCTCTGTCCAGGACAGTTGTGACACATAGGTGAAAAAATAGGTGACTAACAGGAGGATAAACTAGAGTACATGAGACCAGACATTACCTCCACTGCTGTACATGTCCTCTCCATTCCAGACCGTCTCCATAAGTCCGTGAAAAGCAAAGCCTGCTACATCCATGTTTACTCCGTCTAGCTCCGTTCCAAAGTTTCTTTGAGCCCGAGGACAGGCATGTGCGATCATCGTCATTACAAGCAGAATGCAAATCTATTTGGAGAGGATCACCACGTTTCAAATTAAATGTTGAAAGGACAAATCTGCTTCCTTGTTTGTTGCAAAAAGAGTGGTTTGCATCCGATATTTGAACAAAACAGCTAATTTTATTGTAAATATTAAAAATGTATTTCGTTTGTGGTTAATGATCTCTATTTACACCTTCTTTTTCCTTTTTGCTACGATTTGAATTACGGATCTTGACCTGACCTGTTTGTCCCTCACAGTTTTTTGTTTGTGTCACATTTAAATGTTTCAGATCATGAGAGAAATTAAATTGGAGTTTTAAATCATTATTTTATTTAATAAGAGAAAAAAGCTGTCTATGTCTACCTGGCCATCTGTGTATCTGCCATCAGCTGACAATGCGTCTTTTCCATCACTGTTGAGGAGTTTTGACCCACTCATTTGCAGGATTGTTTTAATTCATAGGAGGGTTATCGAGCAGGGCCTGTCTGTCTAAGCTCATATCACAGAATCTCAATCAGTTTCATGTCCACACATCTTTTTTAAGAGGTGGTCTTAATGGTGGACTTTGGGCTGTTGTCTGGAGCTAAAGAAGTGAAGCAACCCCAGAACATCCACCATGTTTGAGTTGGTGTGATGTTTTTTTTTTCTGAAGTGCTTCTAGTTTTTCACCTAATGTAACGGGACGCACACCTTATCAACAGTTTACAGTTTTCTCATATCAGCCCGTAGCATACAGTTGAAACCAGAAGTTTACATACATTATCTAAAAATACACATAAGCTTGTTTTTCTCACTGTCAGACATAAAATCAGAATAACTTTTTCCTATTTTTGGTCTGTTAGAATTACCAAAATTATTTCTATTTGCTGAATGCCAGAATAATGAGCGAAGGATTATTTTTTTGACAGTAATTTCTTTCTTTCTTCGTATTCAGAAGTTTACTTACACTAAAATCACGATGCCTTTAAACAATTTGGGAGCTCCCAGATGATGATGTCATGTCTTTGGAAGCTTCTGATAGGTTTATTGACAATATTTGAGTTGATCCGAGACACACCTGTAGATGTTTTAAAGGCACACCTAAAACACTTCTTCTTTCTTTAACATAATGGGAAAGTCAAAAGAAATTAGCCAAGATATCAGGAACTTGCACGTGTCTGGTTCATCCTTGGGTGCCATTTCTAAATGCCTGAAGGTGCCACGTTCACCTGTTTAAACAATTATATGCAAGTATAAACACCATGGGACTGTCCAGCCATCGGAGCACTCAGGAAGGAGACGGGTTTTGTGTTCCAGAGATGAACAGGCTTTGATGCAAAATGTGCGTACAAGCCCAAGAACAAAAGCAAAAGGCCTTGTGAAGATGCTGGCTGAAGATGGTAAGAGCGTCATTATCCACCTTGATACAAGTGCTGCACCGACATGGGCTGAAAGGCTATTTGGTCAGGAAGAGTCCATTACTCCAAAATGAACCCATAAAAGCCAGGATACAGTTAGCAAATGCACACAGGTCAAGGAAATTAATTCTTGGAGACATGTCCTGTGGTCTATTTTCTATTTACTCAAGTTACTTTTGTCTGGTATTAAAATGTGTTTGATGTTCCGAAACATTTATGAGTGACGAACCGGGGTGTGCTTTGGTGGCGCAGTGTTTAGCCCGCACGACCCATGTACTGAGGCCTTAGTCCTCGACGTGGCTGACCCAGGTTTGACTCTGACCTGTGGTCCTTTGCTGCATGTCTCTCCCTCTCTCTTGTACCCCCTTTCCTGTCAGCCCACTATGCAATAAACAAGCCACTAGTGCTGTAAAAACCTATATAAAAAAAAAAGTGACAAACTGGCAAAAACTGAAGAAATCAGTATGTGATATACTTTTTCACAGCACTTATTTTTCTATGATAAGGAAACAAGCACCAATGTTAGTTTTCTTCCCAGTTCTAGGAGTAACATTTTCATCCTTGTTAAGGGTGAAAAACTGTGTTGCCGATCCTCTGGAGAAATTATGCTGAGTAATACTTAAATATTTAATTAATGTAAACTGAACGTTTTTTTTTTCTAGTTGAATGAAGCATCCCCCACATCTAAACTGGCATAAACAAACAACTGCTGCCTCCACTCAGAGTGGGTCTTCAGTAAAAAACGAGAAAACTGCGGCCCCACTGGGACCGGCACTTCACCCATTCCCAGAGTCTCAAACAGGCGAGTCTATTTCCAAGAAAGCCATCAGATGAGCTTGTTTCAGAGGCTGGCACAGTCTCATCCTTCAAAGTGTTGGGAAGATAAAAGATTGATTCGTGTTTCCCTCCCTCTCCATGACTCTAAGCCTAATACTGCACACATCTAATTTTCTAACCGGCTCATGGAAATCCAAAACAAAGAGCTCACTACTCGGTGCCTCCCCAGTGACCATTAGTCACGTCTAACTGGCAGCATGTTGCTTTATTTGGCCGCGACTGAAGACTTCACACGTTGTTTTCTGTCTGTGAAACAGTTTTGATAACATAAATGATGAAAAAAATCAAGGCTCTAGTCTCTTCTGTTACAATTTAGTTACAGTTTTACATGTTTGCTTGATATTTTCTAAGCTGCAGACCGGCATTTGATAGGGCAAATAAAAGCAGGGAATACTTTTGATGTTTTTTACTTTTAACATAGACATGTTCTATGGAGCAGGGATCTTCAACCCTGATCCTCAGGACCCATTGTCCTGCATGTTTTAGGTGTTTCCCTGTCTCCACACACCTGACCTTAAGGGGTGATTAACAGGTTTCTGCAGTCCTTGAAGGCTGCTGAGAAGGTCATGCAATCCTTTTATTCAGGTGTGATGGAACACAGTCACATGTAAAACGCGCGGGACGGTGGGATTAGAGTTGACGACCCCTGCCATAGAAGAAGAGTCCTGCTGACTTTAGCACTGCACTACTTTACACACTCCATACAGGCCCAAATTACTCTAGCAGAGTCTCTGACATCACATTAAAAGTACTTTAAACCGTTGGGAAGATAATTTCTTTTTAAGCTTTTATACATAAACTTAAGCAAAAAGTTGGGATAAACACTGGCTAAATTTAATATGTTTATTATGTTAAATAATATAGAGCAGTACTACCAAACATTTTCTGTTGCCTCCTTTGAAGAATTACACATTTCTGACCCTCTATCCCAATGAAATGGATCAACAATGTAGCTTTTATTGTTCTCTATCTTAATACAGTGAACTTGTTGGTGAGGATTACCCAAAATCCATTTTTTTTCTCTATGCAAGTTAAATTTTATAACTACCACTTTTTCTAACAACTGGCAATTATTAACACTGCCACATTTTTAATTGATAATATTAACAGTATAAGATGTTTTAAGTCTGACACATACCTGCTGTCAAAACAAAGGATGAAACAACAATAGCTATGTCTACATGCACAAAATTTCACAATCGGATTAAAATGTATTGGGATTAAATAATCGTTTTTTACCGTTTATATGGGCACACAATCAAATAATTCGACCATAATGTGTGTGTATTTGCACCTGGCTTTATTCAGAATAGAACCAGTATAACATGCAGAGTTATCAAATTCCCCTGAAAAAAACCCAGAAGAAGGAGTATTTCTGTCTTTGTTAGACACAAAATATCGCAAACAAAGCAGTATATTACGAGTTTGTTTGTCTTCAGAGCACCCGGACTGGACTTTTAATTTTATTATTATTACTCATCCGCAGACAATCAAAGCTACGTTCCCTCAATGCAGTCAAGCCGTTGCTCTAAGAATGACCCAAAATGCATTGCTACTCATACTACTGACTGCAGGTACAAACCAAACAGCAGAATGGTGTTGTGTCCTAATTAGCAGGATTTAATCTTTCATCTTTTAACTGTGCTAACCTGCGCTGTATCTTCTGGACAAAAAAGAAAAGAAAAAGAAAAGGCAAGGCTGTTCTTGTGCCCCTGCCCCACAGTTTGAGAACCGTTGCTATAGAGAAACACTGGGAGTGTTACAACCTAATTTGCTGGGCTATCTGCTTTGATTTAGCACTTCTGCTTGACACTTGTAACTGCAGTCTTTTGTGTGTGTCCTGTCTGGCAATGTGGCAATAAGAATTGTTCTCTTAATGCCGAAAAGAGCCCAACCTATTTTACTTTAACAAGTGGAGCCTTACTGCTTTCGCCATAGTGCTCCGCTTGATTTATATATGCAAGAAGCTTTATTAGAATTTATGCTGGGACTATTTAGTGTTCAGTGGACAATGAAACGGGAAGGTAAAAGAGGAAAAAAAGGAGAGTAACAGATGAGACAAAATGCTAAAAGAGAGAAAAGGTGAAAGAGAAAGAGGAGAGAGCATTATAACATCCTCTGAGTCTGCTTCTTCACCTGCAAAGAGAGATATAAAAAGAACAGCAAAACCAGCCGTTAAGGTATTACAGGTACAAACAACCTGTAATACTTTAGTTGTAACTGCAGCTTTAAAACAGCATTACACTAAAGAAAATAAGTGATACTCGTTTAGTTTTTCACCCCATAAATGTTGGCATAGTGGCACAGTTAGTAGCATTGGTGCTTTGCAGCAAGAAGGTCTTTGGTTTGAACCCTGGCCTTAAGGTCTTTCTGCATGGAGTTTTCTTTGGGTACTCCAGCTTCCTCCCATCATCCGAAGACTGTTAGGTTGATTGGTCTCTCTAAATTGCCTTTAGGTTTGAGTGTGTGTGTGTGTGAATGGTTGTTTGTTTTATAAGTCTCTGCGTTGCCAAACACCCCCCACCCCCGTGACCCTGCACCGACATGCGGGTATAAGCAATGGATGGATGGATAAATGTCTGTGTTTCTTATGACACAAATGTTTTCAAACTGCCCAGCTTTCCTATTTTTCAGCCAGGTGACCAGCAGTTTCCAGCAATGGTGAAAACTCTGTGCTGCATATGGTCAGAGAAAACTCGGGTCATGTTGGCAGCATTGAAGCTGTCACTCTTTAAAACCGTGGCCTACTTCGACACCTGTAACCATCCCATGCCTTTTCTGAACTGATGACTTTCCCATCAAACTTTGATGCAGGACAAAGTTGGAAAAGCTGACATCATATCTTGTAACTTGGAGCATTATCAGCAAGAATGTTCTTTCATCTCCATCATTACAGCTGCATCTATTCCAGTCCAGAAAAAAATCTAAGAAAATAATTACTTTAACAAGCAAACCCAGACCAGTGAGGAATTCTTAAGCGAGCCGCTTGCTAATGTTTCTGTTCAGCCGCTCTGTTGGGGCGAGGATCGTGGTGATGTAACTGACAGAAAAAAATGAATTAACCATTGATTGTGATTGATTACCTCTCAGATTTCAAGCCCGTGGAACTTGGTTTGTATTTGGCTCTGACACAAACTGAAACTAATGGCTGTCTGGACAGGGAGTGGGGCAAAAAAAAAAGAAAAGAAAATCCCAGAATGACTTAGAAGTTACGATGTGTTTCAGAAAGAGGTCAGCTGTGATGTAAAACATACCGTTCACAGTTAATGGACTAAAACATGCAGCATTACCTGAAAGTCCTTGAGGTCACCTTTTGAAATCTGGACTTGTTTTAGAAAATAAAACTTTAAAGAGTAATAGCTGCTAACAGCTCCAACCTTTGGAGCTGCAGAGCAGACGCTAAGCATGGGCACGGCAATCTCACCAGCTTTTCAAAGGAGGAATCTAATTATAGCGACTGGCAGACCATCTTAAATGATGCAATGGCTGCAATCTGAAGCAGTCCCCCCTGTGTGTTTTTCTGCTCCCGGCTTTGTCCCTCTCGTCAGCAGTGTTTTGTTGTGGAGGGTCAGAAACAGCAGCTGCTCATAAGTATTCATTAGTCCCGCTCCTGGATTAGCAGAGACAAAATGTGAGTGTGGCCCGGGCCCGTGCAGTGGCAGCGCTGCCTCCGCCTCCTCCAGAGCACAGCCGGTCCTTCTCCGTCCCTCTGAGCGCTAACCACAGCTGTTCAACACCACTTGACTTTTCCAACAACAACGTTCTCAGATGGCCGCGGCCACTTTTGTTCCTGCTAGATGAAACGCGTGGTTGGTGTTTCTGCTCGTGTTTACGGTGTCTTTGTGTCTCGATGGTGTGCTGGATGAAAACTTTGCTCCCTCGCTGATGAAATGCTGATGAGACTCCGCGGAGGGGGACTGTTTGTTGATGTCGTGCTGGTTGTTATGGTTATTGCCTCAGGTTTTAGGCCCTGCTCATAATACGCTCTGCTTGGATGGTGGAGTCTAACAAGACACACATTTGAGGTTATCAAAGATGTCAGTCTCTCTCTCTGTCTCCACTTTTCTCTGTGCTTGGAACACATGCAGCATGTATCGCTTGTGTTGTGTCTCCTGTTCAGGACAGCTGCAGCGGCTGCCTATCCCCGAGATCTCCTCTATGCCCACATAATCGCGTACCCCCCCACATACACACACACCCCACCCACACACACTCTGAACTCGTAAGTCACCCTCTTTACACCACTTCCCCCTTGTCCGAATACTCACACATGTACTCATGTCATCGCTGCTCTGGGCTTGCCGTCTCTCCGCCCTGCTGCTGCGCCTGGGCTACCATTCAGCCTGTTTCAATACAATCCCCCCTCCACCACTGCCCCCTCCTCCTCAGCAGATCTCCTCTCACTACAGCTGTGTGTCAGTTGTCAGCCTGTTGGAATCCACCTACAGATGAAGCTGAAACACAGAGGGTCTGCAGGGAGGAAAGTCTGGCCTCTCTCTCTTTATCCCAGCTGTCACTCCCTCCGAGACTTCCACTTATTCCAACGTTTCTTCCTCCACCCTCTCTTTGCACCACTGGAAGTCTTTGTCAAACCTTTTTCAAAAGCTAAGCATGCACAGTAGCGACCTTTATGATAACCTTGAGCAGAAGTACCACATTTTTATAGTGTAAACTAGGGCTGGGGGATGTGGCTTAAAAATAAAATATCAGATTTTATTATACCAAATCCGATTAATCGATCCCCCCCCCCCTTTTCGTTTTATAAAAAGAAATAAGAAATTATTTAAAAAACTTGCTTTTATGTCAAGCATTTCATCTGGGAGTTGACCTGAATTCAAAGTGCCACTAAATACAAGCTGTGAAACAGGCTTGTCAAACAAGATGGCGGCCCTGCCATCGTAAACAATGAAAATATAACAAAATGTTTGCTGCAAGTTGCGTTACACAATGAGCCAAGAACAGGCTTCACTTCACTTGTGTAAATTCAAAGTAACTGCCTCATATTATGGTAAAAAAAAATTGCGCTTTACAGTATTTTGACAATATTTTCCTAAACATATATTCAGCATTACATGCTGTTCTCTTCATGGAAGCCCTATGAGTGAATTGGCAAAATAAAAACCAGATTTTCCAAAAATTAAATCTTAAAACATTGTGGATTTAAATGAATCGATTAAACCGATTTATCGCCCAGCCCTAAGTGTTAGAATGGTCCAATCAAAGCCCAGACCTAGTTTAAACACAGACGGTTAAAAATCTGAAAGTGTGTAACATTAAAGGAGAGAGCTACACATTTAACTCCTCCTTGCCAGTAGGTGGTGCACACGTTCGCTTCTGTTTGCCAGCCGGTTGCCAGACATTTTACTCCCCTCAGGTTGCTGGATGCTAGAAACACAAAGTGAAACTGATGGCATCATTTAATGCCTTATTAATTCGGTTAATAACTTTTTAACCATTTTAAGGCACTCATAGAGCATTTCAATTTCAATCCCAGAAGGTCAGTTGCCCCCATGATGAGAACAAAAAGCAACCAACTTTAGCTATTTTCCAGTATCGGTGTCTAAGAAAACTTTATTGTTTATCAGTTGTACAAACATGGGACTGCATGCAGTCTTTTACTCTGTTGCTTTGAAACAAGGTCCGGGGTTTAGATCCTGACCAGGACCTTTCTGAATGGCGTTTGCATTGTCTCCTCATGCAGGCATGTGTGCTCTCCAGGTCCTCTGGCTTCCTCCTACATTCCAAAAACATGACTGTTATGTTAATTAGTCTTTTAAAACTGTTTTTACATATGACTGCGTGCATGGTTGTTTGTACTGTGTGTTACCCTGGGATGGACTGGTACTCTGTGTAGGGTGCACCCTGCTTCTTGCCCAGTGAAAGCTGGTGATGGGTGCCAGCACCCCCATTGGCCCTGCAAGAATTAGAGGGTATAAACAGTGGATGGAAGGGTGTTCATACATGTATCTGGTTAATTAAAGTTGTGAGAGAGTAAGACTTTTAGCAGATAACGGGAAGGCTGATTAGAGTGCAGCCTTCTGAGGTTTGAACCTCTGTCAAGAAATTGTGGGCAGCATTTTAGAAATCTTGGCGATCAGGTGAGAATACACATGGAGAATGTTGTTTTAATGATTTCCACCCAAATGGATAATAAAAGATGTTAAAGACAGTTCAAAATGTGAACTCTCTAATCATTTTTGTTTTTAAAAAAGCAACTTTGTTCTGACATAAATAATTTATATAGCTCTTCAAGAGAAATCAGAGTTGGTTAAAACTAGTGTTGGCAGTTCAAAACAGAAAATTCTGGATGGTGCTTCTGTGTTTTTTTGCTGTTCCCCTCCCTGTAAACTAACACTCTGTCAAGATGATTTTAGTTACTTAGTCGTTTAAGCTACTCTGGTAGTGGGTCTGCATCAGGCTGTATTTTAGACAAATGTCAGGTCTCTCTATAGTTGGTTATCAATATTTGTGACATGTCATAATTACCTTAATTTGGATTGTTCCCCACAGCGGGAAAAACCCCAGACCTTTAAAAAGGGATCTGAGCCCAGGAGATTGTATTATATATGCCCTGAAGCCGGGCTATTCTTAATGTACAAGAATCTGAGGCATATGTTTGCATATTTATTTATTGTTTACCCGGTTTCCTTGTTCTTTCTTCTTCTTTTTTGTGCATGTATTTTAAAACAAATGTGTAAATGCTGCATAGAGTCAGCCTGTAATAACCAAGCCTGAACTAATGCTCCAGTTTTATACTGGAGACTTAAAGCTGATCATAATTTTGTGAAAGCCACATTGTACTGTTGTTTGAACTCTTTAGGATGTATCAACAAGCAGTTTCACAAAATTAGTCTCCACCAAGATCAAAACGTGCCATTGAATCATTGAATCAACACCTCTAAATTAGTTTTTAGCACAAAGTCGTCATTGATGCCTTCGTGAATGGAGGATGTATTGCTGTATTTTTCTACTGTAATGCTCTAAACTAATAGTTTAATTGGTACCGACACTGTTTGTATTTACACGAAAGAGCCTATACTGTGCTCATTTATGACTTTTACTAGAATAGAGTACTATACATAAAAAAATTCATGATTTGCTGTATATTCCTGCTGCCCCTCACTGTGTGCAATGCTCAGCTTGAACTCAGGTTCCCTTTGGAGGGGCTAGGTCTGCTCTGATTGGTCACATGGTGCACTGCAGGTAGCTGCTGATTTAGTCCCCCTTCCTTTCATTTTTTTGGTGTGGATTTTCAAGTTGTGCACTGGAAAAAGTTGTTGAATGATGCTTTTGTAAAATATTTTTGCATTCTTTGGATGACTGATCCAATGAATTATGAGCTGTTTCGGCTTCCTGGGGGAAAAAAGACATTATCAGTAACTGCTGCCCTGATACAGTAATAATCAACAAAACCCATTTCGAAGAAGTTCTTCAACAATTTTCAGATTTTCTCTGCTATCTAAGTCAACGTGGCTACATTTGTTTGTGTCTGTCTTGAAGCTTTATTTCTAGTTTGTGATTCCTTGTTCTCTTGCAGCCATGCGTCTTGCAGTCTACAGGGAAGAAAAGATAAGAAACCAAAGCTTTCAGGCAATTTAAGAGCAGTGTCCGATGTGAAAGACAATGATTTGTTTTTCTGTTTACTATTGCGGTTGGTGTCGTTCAAGACTTGCATGCACCAAGAGCTGTCGCTTGATTCTTTCCTCTCCTATTGCTTCATCTGTTTGGTATTCATTGCAAACACGGATCCATAGCCAGGTGCTCCAAAAATGCCCCGTCTTATTAGGATGAAGTAGGTTGGAAAATAAGTTTGAGAAATGATTGACGTTTCAAACACAGGATGAATAAAATTCCCTGTGAATAAACGGGGATGGCTTAATTATACCTCCCTCATTTACAAAGCTGTTTGCACCCTTTTTTAAAGGCAGGAAAATATTATTGTACCACTGTGTTGCGGTGCCAGAGTGAAAAACAAATTAGTGTGTGAAACTGCTTTTTGTTATTTGGCTTTGTGCTCGCTCCTGAGGGGGTTGGCCCGTTGCTCTGCTTGAAAACGTGGAGAAACAACTGACTGCGAGGCACGCGGCGTGCTTTGGAATAAGAGGATATGATCGAGAGAGTTGAGTTATTAACGGTGATGGGGAGCCAGTGAGATCAGCCGCCTCAGGCTAGAGCTGTGTGTGTGTGCGCATGTGTGTGGAAATTAAAGTTGTAAAAGCCTTGTGATTTGCTTGTGTTTGGTGCAGTTTTAAACTGTTGGACCTGTCTCTAAATTTCCTGTTTTCTCTCTGACAGGTGCGCCTGTGGCTGTCAGTGTGTCTCCGGACATGTAATCAGGTTCGCTCCTGCTGTCATGGCCTCCACTACCGCGCAGCTCCTTCCTGTCACAGTGATCACTGTTCTGGCAGTGCTGGTATCATCCGAGGATCATAAGTGGCACTTTGATCCAAGTAAGACATCTTACAGACGCATTTCAAAGAGCTTGTCACTCGGCACATCTCAAGCTTGTTTTTATTTTCTACACAGCCAGACCCGATTGTACCTTTAAACATTTACCATCCTCCTCACTGCCTCACATTTCACGAGAGCACCAAACGTCTGTTTGCCAGACCCCTCCGACATCCTCCCCGATGCTCTCTGATCCGTGAGGCTTTTTCTCCATTCACTATCAACAGGCTATCCTGTGTCCTCTCCCTGTCTGCCAGCCAGTCGTCTGTAATAAGAGGCTGAGATACGCAGTAACCCCCATCCACCACCTCCACATACACTCCCGACCCGTCAAGATCGCTAATGCACAGGCACTTCATGAAAGTGTCAGTCAAAGTGTCGGGGAAGGAAGCATCAGAGGGGTTGGTGAATGTGAGCCAACCAGGTGTAACCGGAGACTGTTTGCACTGCAGACAACCTTCTCACCGCAGAAGCTAAAACTATTAATCAGAGTAAAGCCCAAAGTGGCAATCTGATTTAAAGAATAGAAAAGATGACTGCAGCATTGAAATATGCTATATATTTTGGATGACATAAAAAAGCTAATATTGTCTTTATTGGAAACTGTAACTTTTCAGAAAATGGCACAAACCCTTCGTCTTTAAATTTAAATGTTATAGTTTTCCAAATGGTCAACCTGAAGATCATTAGATTCCAGTCACCAGATTTACTGCTGCATCTCTGACTCTGATACATAGTCTTAAGACAAAATATAGAATAATCACCAACTAAACCTGGTATTAGTTTTCCAGTAAATATTATTTTGTAAAATATTCTGTAATACTTCCATGTATTTCTGCTCTTTATATATTAACACACCAGTATAACAAGCTATCTGCTTTGGCATCTAGCCTGCAGTCTGCTGCTTAACAGACATATGTTTTTTATCTTTTCAGCTGCTGTTTCAAAAGAATGTAACCTTAAAGATATTGAGAGGTGCACCATGACTTTCCCTGTTGTGTTTTGCAGAATAGAGTATATTAAAAGTGCCACATTTGTCTTCGTTATAAGCAATGGAAAAGGGCAGCAAACTTCATTCAGCCAGCTAGCCAGCAGTGAGCAGCAACAAGTAAAGTGTTACTTATGTGTTACTGTAAGCTCCTTACTGCCGAGAAAACTCTTTAAACAGTAGGATAAATAAGACTTTTTAATACATAGATATGTGATATTGACCATTGCCTTATATTGAATGTTTCCATGAAATACTTAGAAGTCAAAAAAGGGTTATTGTAGAATAAAAATGCTCTAATTGCATATTTAGATTCTGTGTCAGGTAAACGTCTAAGGAGGACGAGCATAAAGGCTCTCTGTGGATGTCTACAGTAGAGTTGAACCTTTGAAAGAGTTGAAAGCTCCTTTAAAAAATACTGTGCTCTATTGCTGCATTTAATTTAGGGCACTTTAAAGCCTTCAGCTTGGTTCTTAAATGTACCTTTCTATGACAATATGGCAAAAATAGTTGACTTCACTTAAAATGTATCACAAAACAAAGTCATCTAACCAATCAATAGAGTTGTGTTTTGTCATAAATCTACCCACTGAATAGTGGGGCCAGCAGTCCAGCTGAAGACTTGATCTGAAGGTGTGTTTGTAGCACCGGGAAACCAGGGGTTATATTTTACTTCTATCTGGAAATCACAGAATCTCAATAAAATCCAATCAGCTCAGCCTTTTCTTTCCACCCAGACTGCCAGACTAGTTGCATTTATGTTGGAAAAGACTGCCCAAGCTGAATCTTTTGGTGTCCTCCTCCTTGTTAGCAGGCTGAGAGGTTTACGTCTGAAGAGCCACTCCCAGCATTGTTACATTTCATCTCCATGGATCACAGGATAGCATTGATATCCTGTCACTTTTCCTCTTCTTGACTAACATTCTGCCTCTTATGTGTTTTCTTTGCTTTTTTTATTTATACTGCTTGCTTCTCTCTGCAGTCATTGTGCTGAGGTGCAAAAGTTTGCAACGGTACAAAAGCAGCACTGTTGTTGTTTTGATCGTTTTTCCCGTGCATAATGAAGAGACGCTCTGATAAGATTGTTTTGCTTGATTTCCAATCAGTGATTTTTAAGAAGCTGAAATGCTGATACTGATTTGAGCTCGCCCTGATTCATCTTTAACAACTTTTCAAATAACAGCAAAAATTATTTTAGAACTTTCTTGATAAATTAAAATTGAACTGTCTTAATGATTTTTCTCAAAGGTAGCCCAAAGTTACAGAGCTGTCTCCCTCTGGTTCACTGAAAATCTATAAAACTTACAAATACATTAGACATCCTCCTGGTTATAGTGATGAACAGGCACCTGTATAAAACACAGCAAATTAATTCAAGTACAATTTACTTCATTATACAATACAGTATGGCTCACTTGGTTTCATGATTTTTGCACATTTTATCACAACATACCACCCCCCCTCCCCGAACAAACAAACAAAACAGCTCATTGTGAAACAAAAGACAATGGGGAACAACTTAATATGTGAGAGGAAAACCCTCTGATTTACAGTTAGATGTGTTAAATTGTTAATTAATTCAGTCATCTATTGAAGCCTTACTGCGACTGATCATTAATTATTTAGATCAGAACCAGAGGAGACGTCACATCTTGTGAGTGTGGGAGAGAGGAATCTGTGTTAAAAAAACAGGATTTCACTGTTATTTTTAAACAGCAGTTTTTGATGACAAGATTCAAAGCAATACCATTGCTGCTTTTTTTAAAAAAAAAAAAAAAAACTTTATTTCTTAACTAACACTCAACCTTTGTGTATAACTGCTATTTAATTGTAACTATGAAGTTTTCTCTGTCATGATTCCAGGTGAGATGGTTCTCTGTGACTTGATCCTACCTATACGAGGATCACCCCGCGTCGTCTGCATTTATTTATGTGAGAATCTGTCACAGAGTATGCACCTCCGGGTGTTTTTTTTGTGAAAAATTATTCAACAAATGGCCCTGACTTGCACAAGGGCCCATGCCTTCTAGTCAATGGTGACACCTGATTTATCTTGCGATGAGTCTTGATGGCTGGCCCTTCTCCAGGCCATCTGGCTTTGTAGAGAAATCTTTTTTTTTTCTTATACATGGAACAGTAGAGGTTTTTCTTTTATGGGGAATATGTGGAAAAATCTGGTCTGGACTTATTCATTAGTTGCTGTTTACACATGAAGTTCACAGCGGGTGACTTTCTGCTGGAGATGCAATTTCACAGCTGGAAAAGCAGTACACAGGTCAGCAGAAAAAGGAAAGTAAGGCAGCATATTCTACTATTCTACATATCTTGCTTTATGTCTTGCACACTCAAGCATTATAATATCCCCAATGAGATATATTATTAGAATGCACAACAAATTAATTCATCAGAGCAATTTACACAGTTGCAGTTGAAGGCCATGTACAGTGTTGTCCACAGGGATGATTTGGGAAATGAAATGCCTCATTAACACACAGACTCGCCCTGCGATGTGCCACTGATTTTCCTTGACAGCTCAAAGAATGTAAAGCAAATGCTGCTGACATTTGCTTGAATGTGAAAATGTTCCTTTTTAAAATCACTGATGTGTTTAGGTTTCACTTACTGATAACTTTGGATTCAGAATAGACAGAAGGAGGTTAGAATTAAAGATATTCGTAAAAGCATACCAAACTGCTCAGAGCATAGGCAAGCTAAGATTCAAGCAGTATAATAACCATGCTCAGAAATACCCGTTTCACTTTAAGTATTAAAACTTAAATTTTAACAAAGTAGTAAAAAGGTATAACATGAATTTGTTGTTAGTATTTAAAAAAACAGAAATACAGCTAAAAAGCAATTCATTAGTCATGAAGAAATGCTCAATTATACAGTAATTACTCTCATGTTATGTTATGCTGATGCTCCATCTTCACTGATAAAGATTCAACTCTTTTGGCCATGCTGAAAGCTTAAACTTGCTCCATTTGGGAAGGGTCTGAGCTACAGTACTTTTTTAAAATAACAAATCTGTTAGTTATTATACTGTCAATAGAACACTAAACTTTCGTTCCCAGATGTTGTTCTTTAAATATGGGAAAATGCTGATACCACAGCAAGTAACTTGCTCTGTCCTGCACCACGCTGTACATTTTTAACCTTTCTTTCAAATATACACACACTATAAATAGTTTTTGCATTACAACATTAGCAACACACATGCTTTTTAAAGATGACAGGACTTGATCATTCAGAAACTTTGCTCATCTTTGTTTTGCTTTAGAAATGTATAAAACATTCCTTTATAATCATACACAAACCACAAAATGGTGAGCAGTTTAAAGCTTCAGGGGGTAACTTTTGTAAAAATGCATCCTTTACATTTTTTTACTGACACTGTGCCCTTGCATTATAACACGAGACAGATAATCTGTGGAAAAAAAATCTAGCTCCCATGGGTCCTCCCAGTAGTTCTACTCACGTGTGCAGAAATACACCGCTCCCGGTCAGAAACAACCAATCAGAGCCAGGAGGAGTATATTAGCATTGTCTGACGCTTGTAGGCGCTGCCCACACCCTCCCCCGCACAGAGCATACTGTCATTCAAGCTCTAGATTGCTGGTGTGCTGCAGCTGTGCTACTGGTGTAGAAACAGCATAACGTTACAGGAAAACTGACAATTTGTTGAGTGGCACCTGCTCAGAAAACAAAAACAAGTAAACAGAAGGTCAATGACAAAGCAAGTTAAAAAGAAAGAATTAGACCAAAGCCTGAAATAATAAACTGAGGGTAAACATCGGAGCTCCACAGCAGGAAGGAAGAGCAGCTTTAGCACAGAGGGAGGGCTGTAGTGCAGCTGAGAGCAAAGGGGAGGGACCTGTAAGGAGTGCTTGTTCAAATTTTCAGACTAAGTCCACGGTTTTCACAGAGGTCCCTACTGCAGCTTTAAAGTGATATTAGGAGCCAAAAGGCCACAAATATTGCTGATATGAGTTGTCTCTTCCAAAGACTCAAATATCACTGAAATACGATGAGATGGCACAGATAACTGAATGCTGGTTTTGAATAGGTTGTTTAAAAAATACTGCATAGAACAGTTGTGTAAAACATTTCTGGGCCACTCAAGTGGTTTGCTAGAGATGAATTCAATGGAGGTGTGATTTTTGAGGGGGATCCAATGCCAGTCATGCTTCTCCTTTAAGAAGTTAATGTTGGCTTGTTAAATAACGGTTTTATTTACCCTGGAAACAAGCTTGCAGTAAGCTATTTATTTTGCCGACAGACGTACTAAGTTTGTAAAGCATAATGAGGGGTGATACTCCAATCATAGTCGACCAATGACCGTGTTTGTTTTTTGCTCATCACTTTTCAGTTAGAGGGAAATTTTGAGGGGAATTCCTTTCCTTCGGCTGGGGTAACCATAAACTGCAGGAATGGTATCAGGTTTAGTCTCATTGGTTGTGAAACCTTTTACTTCAATGGTGATATACCTTGAAAGCATGCCTATTGAATATAGTGGTATTAGGGTACAGGTTTGCACTAACTAGCACATAAACGGTGACTAAAAGATCAAAGTTAACACTTACTCTCAACATAAGTACAATTAAATAAATTTTGTAAGTTTTACATGTAGCAAGTTTGAATTACTGGCTTAGATGTGTCAGTATCATAATAATAATGATAAAATAAAAGCGGTCACAAAACGGATACATTTTATCTCTCAGAAAGAGCTGAACTGAAATTGCTAATGTGAGCTAAAAGATTTATTGCATGGGTTAAACTTGTAGGGACTGAAGGTGATCTCAGAAGTGAGAAGACTGCAGATTGTCGGCTGTAGACTTAGTGTGGTGTGGTGAAATGATGATGATGTAATGAAATGGGCACCTGCCCCCAGGGTGTGGATGAACTGTGGGAGCTCCCCTGTCACTCGCTGGGGTTTTAGGAGTTTGTCATGGAGCCCAACATTCCTGTTCTGTGACTCAGTGACAAAGTGAGTTAGATGCCTTGCTCACACCCTCCATGTCACTGCAGTTACCCCCACCCCATCCACTTTATGACCGGCCAACCACCCCCCCTCACCTCCTCCCTATGATGACTTCAGAGCAGATAGCTGGCTGTTTTGGTAATCCCTGCCTGGTACCATGCTATCTGGATCGTTTGATAAAGCTGCCACTGGAACGGAGTCAGGGCAGACATTTGAGACCCGTCTGTGTATTTTCTTTCCTTTCCCCTCAGTTTCTTTCTCTTCCTACAAATCTCAGAGCGCTGGTAACTGGAGCCGTGCAGGAGAGCTGGAGCCCCAAGGTAGTAGCTTTGTGTGGAGCAGAGATAGTAGGGCGGAAAGAAATACAACAAAAAATATAGGAGACAGGAAGGGTGTAATCTGAGACATCTTTCCTGTCTCCAAAGGGGGCATAAAACTTCCTGGCTTGCTCATACATAAAGTTAAGTTATGGAAACTGAAGATGCTCCTGTCAGAATTTTGTGGCTGACCTCTATTTTTCATAAAGCACGACACGGCAAAAATTGATTTTAGCAGATAAACATTTCTCTTCAAGAACAAGAATAAGGTATAGGAGAGTAATTTAAAAATATTCTTTGTCTTACTGCTGTGAATAGCTCCCGATTATTTATGTCAGATTTTAACCAAAAAAACACTGCTGCTCATAACCTTTGACCCCCAACCCTGATTCCTGGTAAAAGGCTAAAGGCTTACTGTTGAGTAGTTTGCCCCTGTAACTTTGCTTTGCTGACTCTGTGGAGGTTTTTAAAAAGCAGATGAAATCTGTTTTGTTTCACCAGGCTTTTATGTAATCTTTTTTCATCGTGCTTATTTAAACTTGTTTGTTTTATACTATGCATAACTTTGGTGTGACTTTTCTTGTACAGCACTAGACTTTGTCTATGAAAGGCGCAACTTACTAATGATCTGTATTAGGAGCAGAGATGAAGTCATCCAGTTGGGTGAGAGAAAGCAGTTTATCTGTTTTCAATACGGTTTTACTATTATTTTAAAATGGATAAAATGGTTCCTGAGTTATTTTATTTTTAACAGGGCTAGCATTACTAAGACAGAGTATAAATGTTTATTTATGTCTTGCCAAAGGTTGTCAGGAGATATAAAGTATACACTAGAGCAGCTTTGCTGTTGTCTGTTCAGCCTTCCTATTACTTGCTGAAAGTCTTGCTCTCTCTTATTCTCTCACAACCTGAGTGACCTGCAAATTTTCCTTTTAAAAAGCTTCTTACTTTTCTTTGCTTAGTCTGACTTTATTCTAAACACTTCACTGATACTGAAAATATAAATATTAAATCTTCTCTCTATAACGGCATCCACACTGAAGAGTGTCAGTTTGGCATGGTATAACATAGTACGGCGCATTCTTTGATCAGAAAAAGATACGATTTCTGATCGGGTTTCTGAAAGGCCAATACCCACTTTGGTCGGATCTAGCTGAAGTCTTGGTAAACCTCTAATTAAAACCTTATGTTTAGTCTTTTATTTTTTACTTCTGCAACTATAGTTTTCACAAGGCATCCAAGGAGAACTATTCCTATGTTTTTTTTAAATATAGGTTATATTTAACATTATTTGAGTTTAAGTTGAAGCTTTAAATGTGTTTTAGTCCTATTTACAGTATGTTTTTTTTAGTTGATGTGGCGCAGTTAAAACAAATCTGACTTTAAGAAAATTTTTCAATCCTTGTACATTATGGTTTATTCTTTAAAGCTAATTTTTAAACTCCAACTCTGTGATGTAACAACGTCCATCTACACAAAGTACAGGAATCCTGCCGCTATTTTAACATCTGATCTCCATTGGTTAAAAATATTGCACAGAAATTTGGATTAGACTGTGCTTTGTGTCTGAAAGCTGGGAGAGCAACCTTTGCAGGAGTATCAAATGTTGAACCTACGCCCAACACTCACAATTGTAGCTACAAGTTTTGTTGCTGAAAGGTATTACCAAGGTAAAACAGATTTTTATGGGTTGTGTCTTAATTTAACGTTGGAACCCTTTAACACTGCAGCAGTTATGGGAATTAAATGTCAACCAGGTTTTTAATGTATTTGGCTAAAGTGCGGCTATGTTCTGAGAGATTCTGTAACAAACGACAGCTAAAGGAGCAATTTTCCCTGCACTCGTTGCCTGTTTTGGCTACGAAGCATCAAGCCCGGATGTTTTCCCAGGGATGACATAACGGCGTAATGCTCCGTGACCAATGATGGCCTCTGACAACTCCAGTGAAAATATTGAGTTTCTTCTGGACAGATGAGAGTTTTGCTCATATCTTTATCCTGTGTCTGTCTTCTCTGCTTCCCTCAATCCTTTCCCTTCCAGCTCAGTGTCGATATGCCCTGGGGATGGAGGATGGCACCATCCCAGACTCTGACATCACCGCCTCCAGCGCCTGGTCAGACTCCACGGAGGCCAAACATGGAAGGTGGGAAAAAGTTTTCAGTATGTGTGTGTGGAGGGTCGACATTACAGATAAAATTACCGTTATTGGGTGGGTAATTTTCCATTTACTCAAAGGTTTTGTCTAAAAGCTGTAACAATTCAGATAACAAGGCTGAAACTTTTAACAGCCTTAACAAGCTGCAAAGACACACATCCGATGTTGCAATTCAGTTTCACCATCTGCTTGGCCATGAAACACACGTTTTGTTATTAAGATCAGTTCACGAGGGTAGACCAGGTTGCAGAATGCCTGCTGCAGTGAATTATGGGACCACCCAGACTGCACACAGCGATTAAACACCGGTGTAACGGTACATGTATTTTTCCTGAACCATCACGGTGCAGACGGTGCATGTACCAGCAGTTAAACGAGAAATATGTTGGTCACAGGTGATCGCCACTTTCAGTCAGACAACTACGCACACAGATTTTTTATTTTTTTTTAAGATTAGGTTAAGATACTATCTAAAGCACTCCACACCAAACTAATGCAAGATTAGCTGGCAATAAAGACACACAGGTGGTTGAGCACTTGCCTGGTTGTAATTAATCAAATGTACAGTGATAGTGGTTGTATCTCAAGCCCAATGTTCATTATATCTTTTTGTTAAACATAATGTACTTTCAGCTTTATTTGCTTAAAACTGAATAAAAAATTTGAAACCTAACCATTGCAGAACTAACAGTGTGTGATATTTAAGGCAATGTATGTCCTTCATTTCAGATGGGTTATTTATTTTTGCCATTCTGGGT
This sequence comes from Fundulus diaphanus, assembly GCA_037039145.1. NCBI lineage: Eukaryota > Metazoa > Chordata > Actinopteri > Cyprinodontiformes > Fundulidae > Fundulus > Fundulus diaphanus. The sequence goes on from CM073130.1 coordinate 38,562,109, forward strand.
GACACCGACTGAAATCAATACGGAGCTGAAGCTTGCTATGATCGAATATAATAAATGACAGGAAAGTTTTGACAATTAGATTTTTACAAACATTTTATGAGAAAATTACTTATGAAGTTAAAAACATGTTCTCACATTTGTAATTTGGAGGACAAATGATCAGAGCAGATCGAGGGTGTGTTCTGGCACACAGAGCCGGAGGTTCTTTTAATTTGGTCTACTTTCCCCTTTTTAAAAGCCTGCCTTTGAAAGAGCTCTTTATAAAGAACATATAATCACTACTTTGAATAGCTGCACTGGCTGAGACTTGATAGGGTGGATTAAATGCGTCGGTACCAGTTCCCTGAATCTGGACTGCTACCCGCATCTAATTTGTGCTGGAAATCACTTTCAGGTGAGATTAAAACTGTTTTTCGATCTAAGTAAACAGCTTCATTAAAAACCATAAGAACAATCATTAAACATTAACCTCTGCACTTACTCTTTACTTAAAGAAAAAAAACTGCCTTTAACTTTCTGCCTCTACAATATGCTGCATGCATAATTGTTTTGGTATTAATGTTGTTTTCTCTGATTGTTATTAACAATATCACTATCAAAGGTGTGCAGTTGCTTGTTTTAGTTTTCAATTATGTTAATGTGAAAGCCTATTCATATTCAGTATTTTTAGTAATGAGAGGGTTGTTACCTGCTTATTAGGTTGAGCTTCAACTCTCAGGCTACAGCACTGCGTTAGTAAGATTAGGAAAATAACTGTTTTAGTTTTTTTCCTAGTCTGAGTGAAATCTTAAAAATGACATAAAGCTCAATTGTAACTGCAAATTATAATTTAATTACAATGATGTTACCAGCTAAGATTCAAACATGTTACCGTGAATAGATGATCAGATCGCACTGTAAAATATTAGTGTCCATATTCCAGATTAGACCAATTTTTATAGGGAAATACTTCTTTTGCTTCAGCATCTGGCAGGATAAATGTAAATGCATTTTATCCAAACAGATGCATGCATTCATGCATTTTATCCAAACAGATGCATGCATTCATGCAAGCACCTGCATCGCATGGACAAGTCCCCCAACATTCAGGCTGCACACACAAAGTCAGATTTATTCTTTTTGAAAAACACTGTAATTTTGCGCATCAACAACGTATCTTCGAAATGTCTGCACCACCTTGAATAAAATATTTCTTATGACAGTTTTACTGTGCTGGTGTGACTTTTAGTTTCCTGTCAGACGCCAGCAGCTGAAAAGATGAGAGAAGAAAACAGCAGCAGCCATTATCGGTCTGAGCTACCTTTCAATGGCAGGGATCAGATTTATTCAATGCTGAAGTAAGAGATGATTGTGGCTAATAATCTTAAAAGCCCACCATATGATACATCAGTTTGTATCTATGGTTCACTAAGTTACTGTACCATATTTAAAGTAATTACACCCCCTGTAAGTTGCATAGAAACCATGTACATGCACTGGTGTTGGTTCTCATTTACCTGATTTTATGTTCTCATGATCACACTAACAGGCCACTGAATTATAGGGCTGTACGATTTTGCCAAAAATCAAAATTGCGATATATTTCAATCATAATTGCGATTGTGATTTAATTTAGACTTTTCTCTGCATTAACCACAAGCAACAACAATGGCCTTGGACTATTTACAACAAGATTCATTTTATGAATGAAAATATTATTATTCAAGGGAATAAGTTTTAACTGTTGGACATCAATCCTTGATGAACATAAAGTGAAACCAACAAACAAGTCTATGTATTAAACAGATTGACCAGTACTTTGTGCTATGGTGATATTCCTGAAGGTTTATGGTAAAAATTATGATTGTATAAACTCTAAAACAAGTAATAAAATTAGATTATCTCACTGCTGCAACTCTCTTCCTTTCATTGTGCAGACAAACCTACTTTAAACATATTACCGACACATAAAGGACGCTTCTGATGCATTAATTGTTACGTAGCCAAAAATTGCAGATCTCTGCGATTTAGAAATTGCATTTTTTTTATAGTTGTGATTATATTGCAAATTCAATTAGTTGTCCAGCCGTACTGCATTAGGTACGACTTACTAATACCAGGTTGGACCCTCCTTTATATTCAGAACTGCTCTAATTCTTCATACCATTGATTCAAAAAGGTCGTCTAAAACTTTCCTCTGAGAAAAGTTTTGGTTCATATTGACTTGATGGCATCAAACATATGTGGCAGATTTGTCAACTGCTCATCTGTGATGTGAATCTCCCGTTTCCCCACAACCTAAAGCGGCTCAATAGGGATGAGATCCAGTGACTATTGGGGCCCTTCTTTTAGGGAACAAATTGTGATATTCAAGAAACCAGTTTGAGATAATCTGAGTTTTGTAACATGGTGCTGGAAGTAGGGATCAAAAGATGGATACACTGCAGTCATAAAGGGATGAAGTTGGTCAGCAAACATTGTTGGGCTGTGGTGTGTTGGACGCCCAGCTAGTACTAAGGGACATAAAGTGTGCCTAAAAAAATATCCGCCACCATTATTCCACCACCCTGAAATGCTGTAGATGATGGATACATTCATGTTTTCATGTTGTTTACACCAAATTCTGACCATGCCTGAACGTCGCAGCTGAAATCCAGATTTCTTTGGACCAGACACTGTTTTTATGATAATGTATTGAGCCTGTGGGAATTGTAGCCTCAGTTTCCTGTTTTTAGCTGACATGAGAGGCACCCGGTGCGATCCTTTGCTGCTATAGACCATCTGCTTCAACGTGGTTGTTTGAGCTAGTGTTGCCTTTCTATCGTTTCAAGAAACAAGAACCTTTATTGTCCTTATGTGTTACCATAATGAAATTTTTGTTGGGGCAGACTCCGGCTCAGAATGCACAGTTACACATAACATGCAGACATAACAAGAATAATAATCATGTTTATTGTCATTGCAACATACATTCCAATGAAATTTGTCCTCTGCATTTAACCCGTCCCCTTGGGGAGCAGTGGGCTGCCACTGTGCGGCGCCCCGGCAAGTAATCTTTCCAAAAAGAAATATTAAAAATTTTTTAACAAAGAGTTGACTGCACTGCCCAATAACATCTCTCCTTGAGTGGGTTAAGCATGCATGTAGTCCTAAGAAGCTAATGGACTCATTTCCAGGTCAAAAAGACAGCAGTCTACATCACTGTGTAATGAATTTAGTTACAGAATTGTACAATTTGCATGGATGTCTAACCAGACAGTCCTTCAGAGACTGAAGTGTGCAAATACACAAGTGAGAGACAGTAAAAATGGTTTTCAGCAGATCAGAAACTTGTGTAACCAGTACTGTGTTTGTAACGTAACACATTACAAACTGTGGGTGATGGCCTTACAGCTTTGGGAAAGAAGCTGTTTTTTAGTCTGTTAGTTTTTTATTTAATGTTCCTGAATCGTATCCCTGATGGAAGTGGGACAAACAGTGCATTGCCTGGGTGGGTGGGCTCTGTGACAATCCTTCTGGCCCTTTTCTGGACTCGTGCAGCATAAACCGTGACTAGGTCCTGTAAACGGCATTCAACAATCCCCTGTGCTGTCCTCACCACCCGTGCCAAATCCTCCCTCTGCTGCACAGCGCAGCTCCCAAACCACACTGTCATGCTGAGACAGACATTTTGAACGAGTCTGACATTAACAAAGACATCTTTTACATCGCCTGCTCAGTGGATGTTTTGTCTTTTTTAGACAATTCTCTATAATCAGAGACATCAGCAGTTTCTGAAATACTCAGACCAGATTGTTTGGCACTAACAACCATAACCTCGAAAAGAGAAGCATCCTATTCAGATAAAACAGAAATTCAAAAGCTTCGCCTTGGTGCTTCTCTGTCTTCACATTCTTTCGCTCTCATTACTTCAGACAAAGCCCCAAACTGTCTATCCGTCTCCGACGCCATCCTACCATCGCTGGGGCATAAGACCTCAACATACTTGAGCTTCTGCGTTTGACATAGTCTCACCCCGGACCTTTTCCCGCTTGAAACCCATTGCCTGGGACTTGGACCACTGCTTCTGCATGCTGATTATCGGTGTCATCATTAGAAACCAGAGTCGGCAAAAACGCATCCAAGGGAAATGCCACTTTTTAAGTTAAGAAGTGACAAAAAGAGAGATAAATTGACCCTTGGCTCTTAGAAACTGTCTAACCCCCCACAGTGATTTTGCTACTTTGATGCAGTTACTTTAACAAAGTTGCCTGAATGATGGCACAGTATAAAACTCAGGGCTGAGGGCTGAATGAGTACAGCCCATTTTGGGGTGATTTCCAGGAAGATGAAATGATTATTTTGAGGCAGATGGATGAGCCAGTGTTGATAACCGCTAAACACAAGGCAGCGCTTTGAGTGCGACTTGGCAGCATGGTGGAGTGCCGACACGGCTGCTGCCATCGAGGACGAGCCAGTTGGAGCTTTTCGGGTTGAAGAAAATCACTTCCACAGTCTGCTGGAAAATTATTTCTTTAGACAGCTTTAACGGGAGGAGGTCTAATGCATAATAATGATGATGTAATTTATTTGATTCCCTTTGGATGCAAAACCGTTACCTCTATCAAAAAACCTGCTTTAACTTTTTCTTTTCTTTTATTTGCTATAAGAATATAATATAAGAAAAAAAATCCTCTGAATAAGTTGAAACCTTATGTGTCAGGTCAGACTTCCAAGAAAAGCTAACGTTTGAAAGGAAAAGCATGAATCGTGCTTCTTTAGTTGAAAGACCTCTTTTATAAATCTTTATCTACAGACCCTCACAAAAATGATCGTACCCCTCAAACTTTTTCACACTTTGTCACACTACAGTCACAAACTTCAGTATATTTTATAGGGACTTTAAGTGATGGACCAGCACAGACCGGTGGCTGCGTCATGCTGTGTTGATGCGTTTCATCAGCTATAATGGAGAAGGTGGTTAGAGTTCATGTGGATCGACCCACATATGGAGCAATATTAGAAGAAAACATGTTAGAGGCTGCAAAAGACTTTGGTGAAAGTTCATCTTCCAGCAGAATGCCAGAGCTACAATCGACCAGTTTGGATCTGATCATGTTCATGTGGTGAGGTCTCAGGATAAGTTCAGACTTAGGGTTTATTATTCACCCCAGGGAAGCTTGTTTGGTCCAGGCCAAAACTGGACTTTACTTTTTTTCGTTTGGTGCGGTTTGTTTTCACATTGTACTAGTTGCAAGTGAATTATAACTTGTGAACAAAGCCACACGTGTCACGATCGTTGCTCCCATTGGACAGAAATGACTAGACCGGGATGTAGCACAGACCCGGAAATGAAGGAAAACTAGCATGGAGATCCTGCGTCCAGCACCTGTTTTGCTTGTTTGTAATGTTATTACAGCTGTTAAATCATTGAGTATCAAGAGCAGCTCATTCAACGCAGGTTTTGAGACATTTTATTTCTAATTTGGGAACGGAGATCAGAAAAGGCGTCCTGCAGACTAAAGGAGTCCCACATCCTGCTGGCAGCAACAGGTATAAATTCAGTAATAGTTCAGTCTGCTATGACGGCATGTTAAGTACATGTTATTTGAAATAAGTTAAAAAAAAAAAATTTGTAATGAGTTTGTCTTTGATTTGAGCCGGTAAATAAGATTATCTGCCAGTGGAATGAGTATTTTGATCCCTAAAATAAGATGATTAGATATATTGCACCTGAAATAAGATGGTTCCTATTGTTCCTATTTTAAGTGCGAAAATCTCAATCCATTGGCAGATATTATTTACCTGCTCAAATCAAGGACAAATACACCCATTTCAAGAAACATTGACTTATTTTTAGCAGCAGTGTAGTTAGTTCGGATTGAGGCCGTTTCATATTCACACCAGAAGCAACCCGCACCAGAATCCATTTGGAAGTTTGGTCAGGAAAAGGTTCACTTGAGTGTATTCGCATCTGCACAAAAGGTCTTGACCAAGGGAGGGGGGATGAACTCTGACCTGTTTAAAATGGATCAAATGTGGCATGTGTGAATACCCCCTTAAATTCAATTGATAATCTGTAACTACACTTGAGAAGTGACTTTTGCAGATCCTCCACATCCAACGGACTGAGCTTGAGCCCTTTTGCAAAGAAGAATGGGTATAAAATTCAGTCTCCTAATCTACAAAGCTGCTAGATGCATGACCCAAAGCACCTACAGCTATAATTGCAAGAGGAGGGGTTGAATACAAATGCACACCAAACTAAAAACCCATGCATCATTTTCCTTTAACTTATCACAGAATCTTGATAAAACACACTTAAATTTAGGGCTTTAATGTGAAAAAGTTCAGTTTCTGTATTTTCCTGCATAACTTTTTAACATTTTCCAACAAGGAAAGTAGATAATGTTCCACAGAATGGCAGCATTATTAAAATATGATCTCAATACATGTTGAAATGTAACAAAAGTTTTTACCAGAGAGATTGCATACTCTAGTTTAAACATTCAGGTTTGATGTTGATGGGACGTGTGAGCCGACTGATTGTTGTCTTTGTTAAACAATTTAATGAGGAATGCAATTTATCTCATAATTATGCGTGTGGTGTAGCTGTTTGCTTCTAACCTGAGTAAAATGTAAATCAAGCCCTTCTTCAGATTGATGCGTTTGTCTGCAGAGCTTGTTTTCAGTCCTCTGGCACCATGCTAAAGTAATGTTTCTGAAGTCTATTAAATTACTACAGGAGATGATTGTGTGTGCCTTCATGAAACCCATTTGCTAATTGTATCACCACCTCGTCTGCTCAGATCCGCAAGAGCCCAGTTAAACCTGTAACACGCTACAGCCACGTGTTGGGGCTTTTGCACGATCATGTGTTCATTCGTCTCTGTCGGGCCTGTTGGGCTGGGTCTGTTGGCCCGGTGTCTAACCATGTGGAAGTGATTGTTAGCTCAAGCTGTTTTTAAGGCACATTAGGGAGACCCTGAGAGAGAAAGCAGGCCGAGCAGCGAACATAAAGTAAAACAGAAAATTATTGAAAGGTGCTTTGCTGCAGTGCTGTGCTATAAACTGGGGATGAATCAGCTTGAAAGCGGGTTTTAATGGACTGTATTTCTCTTTCCCAGGAAAAATTATATAGCATATTGGATGTGATGAAGTGAAAAAAATATTGTATTTGCAGAAGATACTGTATTTTATTGTAATGTCAATCCAGCAGGCTGGAGCGTTCTGGTCCAAACTCAGCCTGGCTGCATTTCTCCTTCCTCCGTCACGGGGTCTTGGCGGACCGCTAATGTGTTGATTTAATCCTGTGGCTCCCAGCGGTATGAGCTCACCCACAAACGGACGGAGGAGAGGTTGATTTCTAAATCCAAACGTCATCGTCAGTTCAACCGAGTTGATCTTGTGATTTGTCTTAGCGGTCGGAGCAGCAGCTTTTGTTTTCAGAGAGGCCCCCGAAGTGGTCAGAGCGTGGTTGTGGCCTGGTAGTTTGGTCCAAAAGGCTCCACGCCCGAGTCGCGGCCAAGGTTGTGGTCCGCTTGTGGCCAATATGTGGTACTGGTAAAAACCCCTCTTCTCTGGGTGGATTGAGAGAGGGTTCACGCTGGGAGAAAATGTTTGATGCTTGTGTGTGGTCACGGTAAGAGCTCTCTGTAAAGATCCAGTCCTGACAGTCAACTCCAGATCTTGTCAGTCGGAGGTCTTTCTCCTTCCAGCTTATTCCCCCCCGGCTCATGAGCTGGATGCTTTCTGCATTTTCCGTCAGCTGTCAGTGTGCATCTCCAAGTCTCTTTCTTGCTGCGTGTTTCTTGGTCAGATTCACTGCTCTGGAGCTCATGGACTATCTTATAATCCATGAAAGGTTGTACTGAAACCTCCGTTGTACCGCTGCATGTTGCATGTTTAGTGTAGGGTTTCATATGTTTGCATCTCTTTTCTTTGTTTTTTAGTGTGGTAGGCCAGGATTAAAATGTAAGTATTGTGTGCTTTTTATTTCAAAACAAGAATCCATTTGCTGTTTTTCAGGTTAAGCACTGGAGAGGGGGATGGAGCGTGGTGTCCGGCAGCACCAGTCTTCCCCAGCGAGTCGGAATACCTTCAGGTCAGTTACTCTGTTTACTCTGACCCGCAGCTACAGACGGTATTCAGTGTTTCTGGCTTATCTGTGGGAAGAATAACAATTACCAATTAGGTGTTATTTAATGATTAGACGTTCCGCCTGATACATTTCAGCCACAGTTCACCCAATGTGCTCGTTTCGGAGCAGCTACCAGTCGAGGATTTTGAATAGTTAAACACAGCAGCCTCATTTTAACAGTCAGGAAAATGTTTTATTTAGTTTCTGACAAATGTGATTGGAAATCAGTTTTAAAATCCTGTTAAACAACATCTATCCTGGTTCTTTAAACCCAGGCTCAGGCTGGTTGCTGATATCAGGTCGTTCTAAGGTTTTAAGAAATTGCAGCTTTTTCCATCGAACGACACTACGTCCAAGTACTTTTGCTGAGATGACAGAGAAAGTGTCGGAGTGACGAGTTATGACCGGTGGCGTGAAGCATAAAGTGACAAAACGCTGCCTCTGCTACACCTTTTGCTACTCACTGCTGGTCAGTAGGCTTAAAGAGAGCTGTTACGCATTTTCCTAGTTGGAAAAAAAAGCTGTTTAAAAATGCCCACAGACTGAAAAACTGTCGCTCTGTAAAGAATCTCACAGAGATAAATGTTATGTTCTGTGCAGTATGCACTTTAAATCTACCAGTAAATTTAGCAGTTGTTTGTTCAAAGTCGAAATGGCAGTGAATAAATCTTATAGACAAGATTATCACAACATTCATAATTAATGTTAGATAATTTCAGCAGCAGTAGGAACAATTGTTGTTTTTCTGTTTTAAACAAGAGTAGTTCTATCATGTAATAAATTTTTGCTTTCATTTTTTTTTTGTGTGTGTGAATACCTTGAAGTAGACATGCATCGATCAAGAGATTTGTGGACAATACTTTTTTTAAACCCCCAGTAAGGATGTTTGCCAATTTCGATTTTTCATTATGAACGATAATTAAAAATATTGAAATATTTTCTATCTGCCTTCTTGCTCTGATCTTTCATTACTCATGTTAGGACCAGAAGAGACGTCACACTGTGTGCGAGAGAGCGGTCGCTATAACAGAGTTTTACTATTTTTAAAGCTGAGTTAACATTTTAAGATGCATCTTATATTAGCTATTAGCACAATTACTGCTAACTAGCTAGGGATTCGCACCAATAACTGAAAAGGGCATTCACCATCTGTACTCTCTAGACCCGCCCTTTACTGAAAGATTTGTAACAGACTGCCAGCATTTTGAATTGTAAATATACTGAACTTGTGCAGCATTTCTCTTCTCATACCGATCACTTAAAAGTGCTTTTACACTACAAATCTCTTTTTTTCCAACCGCACTCATTCATTCATGGATTGGTGATGAAGCTGTAATCAAACCCACAAATTTCAGACTGCACAGCAGGAGCGAAATGACCATTACTTGCAGCAACCTAGCTATCTTTGTTGTAACAGCCTGAAGGAGCGGCTGATGTGTCTCCACAGTTTCATTTTAATTAGCTTTATACAGCGTCCTGACTTCATTTTTAAACACGTCACTCCATTTCGTTCATTGCTGCTTAATGGGGGACTGCCTATTCAAGATGTTGATTATATTTTTCCATCTTCACTCTCTTTGTTTTTGAAATACAATGTTAAACTTCTAAACCAGCTCATTTATAATCAGAGTATAATATCGAGTTAGTTAAACTTCTGGACTATTGATCTGGTCGGTTCAGTTGTAGAGGGGGTTGTTAATCAGGGTCGGCTGCTTTAGTGTTAATGACATTTACACCAGAAGCACTAAAGGGGCAACAATGAGACAACCCCAAAAACAGGAAGGGTTCTGCAGGCGGAGGCCACAGACATTTTCCCCTCATATATTTGACAGCTTTTCCGTAGTTTTCTATCCGACTAGGGTCGCTGTCACTACTGGTAGCATGAGGCGATCCCTGGACCCTACAGGGGCTGCTCCGGCAGTCCCACTCCACCAGGTTGACACATCAATATGTACCATGGCCAGGAGGTTTGCTGTGTCTCCCAACACAGTCCCAAGAACATGGAGGAGATTACAGGAGACAGGAAGTTACTCTAGGAGAGTCAGACCGGGGCGTTGGAGGTCCTTAACCATCAACAGAACCGGTCTCTGCTCCTTTGTCCATTAACAGAACCGGTCTCTGCTCCTTTTGTCCATTAACAGAACCGGTCTCTGCTCCTTTGTCCATTAACAGAACCGGTCTCTGCTTCTTTGTCCATTAACAGAACCGGTCTCTGCTCCTTTTGTCCATCAACAGAACCGGTCTCTGCTCCTTTGTGCAAGGAGGAACAGGATGAGGACTGCCAGAGTGAGCAAAGTGACCTCCAGCGAGTCACTGGTGTGAAAGTCTCTGACCAAATTAGGAACAGACTTCATGAATGTGGTCCCATGTCCTCTAGTAGGCCCTGTGCTCACTGCCCAGTATTGTGGAGTTCACCTGGGATTTACCAGAGAACACCTGAACTTGTAGGTTTTGCTGTTTTCACAGAAGAGAGCAGGTTCACTCTGAGCTTTGGTGGCGGACGTGAAATGGTCTGGAGGAGCTGTGGTGAACGTTATGCTGCCTGCAACATGTTCAACATGATCGGTTTGGTAGGTCAGTGTTGGTCTGAGGAGGCATATCCATGGAGCGAAGCAGAGACCTGTAGAGGATAAAATATGGCACCTTCACTACCATTAGGGATCGAGACTCAATCCTTAGGTCCATTGTTAGACCCTTCACTAGTGCAGTGGGTTCCTCCTGGTGCATATTAATGTCTGGCTTCATGTGGAAAGCAGTGGAGGCCGTGTCCTGGAGGATGAAGGCATTGGTACCATAGACTGGCCTCCAAACTCCCTTGAACGAGATCCAACAGAACGTCATGTTTAGGTCAGTCTGACGCCACCAGGACACCATCGACGTCAGGCATGCATACAAGCATCATAGTTTGTATGGGGGCCATACAAACTACTGAGTACTATTATGAGTTGCTGCAATGACATTTCAGCAATTTAGACTTTCCTGCATCATCAGGTTTTCAGTTTCACTTTCTCTGTGACATCGGGTTAAGCTCTCTGTGGGTTGATCATTATCATCAAATGATGTGGCGTCCTTTTGTTCCTGAAACATTACCCATTCCTTATTAGTATGGTCATCCGGCATGATTTTTATAAAGCTGTTCCTTTAATCTTTATGAGCAGTGTACATTACTTATGCTGAATGTGGGGCATTACATCATTAGGATTGGAAAGGAACAGCTTCATCTCTGCCCTTTAGGTTTTTATAAATTCACCCTTGAAGTGAAGTTATTGCTGCAGAACGTTTTTCCTGTTCATGTGTTTTAGCCGTTTTTGCAGATTTTGGTTTACAAATCCCCAAAAGGCCAATGTAGGTACAAGGTGAAATAACAACAACTTTAATCCAAATATTAATGCCGACTAATTGTTTTGTGCTCCCTTAGTAATCACTGAGAGTTGGTGTTAGATTACATGAGAGTTAGATGAGACCTAGATGTATCTTTATGGTGTAAATGCAAATCACTGCTTGTGGTAGAAAACTAACACCCTGAACACACATCTCCCAAGGTGAACCATGGTGATGGCAGCGTCATGCTGTGAGGATGCATTTCTTCTGCAGGGTCAGGACAATTGGTCAGAGTTAATAGGATGATAGATGAAGCTAAATACAAGGTAGAAAACCCATCAGAGGATGCGGAAGATCTGAGACGTCCCTAAGCCTACAGCTGCATGTAATGGAACGGTTTAGATCAATCCTCCATGTGTTAGAGAGGCCTAGTCAAAGTCCAAACCTGAATCCAATCCAGAGTCTGTAATGAAACTTGAAAATTAAAGTTAAAGGCAGAGTCTTCGATTCTTCGGGAAGTTTACCCAGGTCCCTTTTTGAATAGCTGAACACGTGCACAAGACAATCTTATCTTGTTCTTCCGCTCCTCAGGGGAATCGTGTGGGGGAAAAAATCTCCCAAATTCACTCTGGTCTTATTTCTTTCTACTGAAACCTTCTTCTTCCTCTCATAAACTTGTACGCGGTTCGCTTATTGTGACTCTCAGCCATGTTCAAAATCTACGGTGAGAGCAGCAGAGCTACAATGAACGGCTAACACTGAAGCTAACCGCTAAGCTAACCGGATACATAAACACTAGAAGTGTGCATGCGCAGCCAGCCAGCAGCAACTAACAAGGAACATGCACGTACACTGGCGTTACGTGAGCGTGTCAGAATGATTGACATGTTGGACAATCAATACATAAGGCGATGCACCCGGAAGTTGAGTCACAGAGGGGGTGAGAGCAGGAACAAAACTCTGACCAATCACTGCCATTCGGACCGAACGACAGTGATTGGTCAGAGTTTTCTACAGGTCAGCAGCTCCCACAGAGACCAATTTATTTATTTATTTTTTACCTTCTTTTTGTGAATACATGATGTATTTACTACTTTCAGGATGGAAGGACGATTTTACCCAGTATAACAAAAAGTGTTTCTGAACCAGCTATAGCTTTAATAAATGCTCTCCATCCAGTATAACTTGGGTGAAAAATTAATTCTCAAGATTCACAAAGCTGATGGAAAAATACGACAAAAACTTGCAGTTGTTAGCAAAATGTGGGTCTACAAAGTATTGACTCTTAGGGGATGAATTAATTGTAGAAAATTTTGAAATACCAGGTATTATTTTTTTTCTTTCACTTGACAATTATGCACTGCTTTGTGTCGATTTGTCACATAAAGTGCCCCAGAATTACACAGTAATTAGTTTTAGGGTTCAAACATGAGAAGCGGAAAGGTTCTGGAGTGGTGTGAATACTTTTGTAAGACAATGTACTGTAGAGTTTATTCACCAGGAAAAAAAAACAGCTTTTAGCCAGAATCCATGTAACTTGTTTTAAAACATAGTCTAAGGGAGCATTCCTCTGGCTGATTTCATTGTAACTCTACCTCGTCTTTAAATGAGAAACAGTTGTCCTATGATGTCAGACAAATCAGCAAATTTGGTGAGGTGGACGGCTAAAAGGATCCGTATTCAAGGCATGCCGTTTCACCTGCGACTTTAATAAGAAGCAGGTGGAGAAGAAAAAGAAAGAAAACGACTGAAATTAACGTTGTTATACATTTTTCCCTTTAAGGCCATTTGTAAAGTCTTTAAAACATTTTTTGGGGGGACGTGTGTGTTAATGATGTATTTCCTGTAGATTGACCTTCGGAAACTCTACTTCGTGGCTCTGGTTGGTACCCAAGGTCGGCACGCTGACGGGCACGGCCAGGAGTTTGTCCGCAGCTATCGACTCCAATACTCCAGAGACGGAAAGAAATGGATCACCTGGAGGGACCGCTGGGGACAAGAGGTCAGCCGGCAGGACTTCCTTCTTCTCGGCCATTTCAGTAAACGTGTTCCATTAATTACTGAGTTGCAACTCTGTCAACACGTGCTATAAAGTAAATGCCAGAAGGAGCCTGAGGGTGAGCTAAATAATTGAGGAGAAATTGATCCGTGTCCTCAAGCTGTCGAATATTAATGTTCTTTAACTCACTCTTTTATTCATCTCTTTATTGATTTGATTTACCAAGCAGCTAATCTTTTGTCAACATTTTTTTTGTTCATTGGTTGATGGTCAGTGCAAAGAAATAAAATAAAATGCCTGGAACAGTATGGTTAAAGGCATCTCTTTCTGCATTTGGCACATGTTCAGGACTTTTCTTGGCGATAGGTGCAGCTCTGCTTCGTTCCCCCATTACAATATGGGTTGGGAATTCAGACCCCCAGAAAGTCATGTCTAGACGAGGACTCATACACTTTGTTCTCCACTTTCAGTCATCATCTGATACGACCCGCTATTAGAGGTCAGAAGATGCTCAGCGTTTGCAGACAAGTTGTTTTAATTATTTGTCTGCCTGGGACAACATGTCAAAGGGACTCTGAGCAGCTGCCAGTCACACAGTTCTGGTTGTTGACTGAGAGTAAAATGGCTTGATTTGCTGTCTGGGTTCTTACTGTGATCGAATAAATCCATCCATCCATCCATCTGTCCACCATCCATCCATCCGTCCGTCCGTCCGTTGTTTTTTGCCATCCGTCTGTCATATTTTCCATCAATCCTTTTTAATCCATCGATCCCTTTTAATCCATCCATTGTTTTTTTCTATCCATCTGTCATATTTTCCATCCATCAACCACCCTTCCATCCTACTCTTTTCATCCATCCATCCATCCATCCATCCATCCCTTTTAATCCATCCATTCATCCATCCAAATATCCACCCATGGATCCATCCATGCGTCCATCCATATTTGTTTTCCATCCATCCATCCATCCATCCATCCATCCATCCATCCATCCATCCATCCGTTCGATTTTTCCATCCATCTGTCATATTTCTATTCATTCATTCATCCCTTTTAATCCATTCATTCATCCACACTACTTTTTTCATCCATCCATCTCTTTTCATCTTTAGTAAAGATCCATCCATCAAAGCGTCAATCCGTCATTTTTTCCATCCATCCATCCATCCATCCATCCATCCATCCATCCCTTTTAATCCATCCATCCATCCATCCATCCATCCATCCATCCATCCCTTTTAATCCATCCATCCATCCATCCATCCATCCATCCATCCATCCATCCATCCATCCATCCATCGTTGTCTTTACCCATCTATTCATCCACCAGTGTAAACTATGTAGGTGAAAAATTCCTGAGGCTCTTTCTATGAAATATACATTTTTCATCTTTTTGGAAACTAAAAAGTTCAGTCATTTCATTACGACACTTTTTAAGCGAACGCAAACCGAAGATGCCCAGAATCAGAAAGTCTGAGCCTTCAGGCGGGATTTACTAAAGCCAGGAGTTAACAGGGGAGACACTCGGGGAGAGATATCGCAGAAAGCAACCAACAGCGTGGTGTAGCATGTAATTGGGTATTTGTGCTTCTCCCCCTCTCTAGGTGGTGTCAGGTAATGAGAACACCTATGATATTGTGCTGAAAGACCTCGGCCCCCCAATTGTTGCCCGTATGGTCCGATTTTACCCCCTGGCCGACCGGGTGATGAGTGTTTGCCTTCGGGTGGAGCTCTACGGTTGTGTGTGGAATGGTAAGTATGTGCGTGTGGGTGACAGAGACATGAGGAAACCACATAGACACATAAACCCTTTTCTTATCATCGGGTCTGTGTATTTGAGGCATGCCTCCCAGATCTTGATAAGTTTGATTATGTTGAAGGTGACTGAGTTTCTCCTCTTCTTAGATTTAATTTCATATCAGATGGTAATGATTACCAGTACGTGTTTTTGCAGCCTCTGAGGGGTTCGCCCAGAGAAAAGAAGCCACAGCCTGATGAATGATGTTGGTTTTTCTGAAGCACAACGCTGAGTATTTATGACGGGTTCATCCCTTCTCCTGCCCCCACCCACCTCCCAGAGACAGGACGGGGCGCTCTGTAAATCACAGTCGTCAGTGAAACGAAGAGACCCGGTTCCTGCTCTGTGCCTTCTGGGGGAGAGCATCCCTCTACAAAAATCATCGGCTGTGGTCTCAGGGGTGCAGCAACTCGGTTCAACCTCAGGCCACATATTATGCAGAAACTAATGGATGCCAGCCGTAATTCCACGCATTCTTATGTAATCACAAATCAGACTATTCAGAGGTGTCTGCTCTTCCTTGTGATGGTTTAACATTCAGAGAGGAGCTGCCTAACCCTCAGACAGTCAACCATGTGCTAGAAGAGCGTGCTGCAGCGTGAATACCCTGCGGAGCGTTGTTTATTATGGACAGCAGAGGCTGCAGCCGGCATTGCTCTCACTGTCCAGGCTGATTAGCAGCTGTTTGTTGCGGCAGAGGGGTTTTATGGGTTAACAAGTGCCAGATATCAGCAGGTCCAAGAAGATGACCTCTTCCTCCTTTTTGCTACTTAGAAACCAGCTGTAGCAATCTGCCTGAACAAGGTCAAAAAAACACACAGATCAGACATATCATAATGACCCCTGACTGGTGAAATGAGGGACGCTGATCATCTCTTCCTGGTAGCTGTTTTTGTCCTTAAAGTTGATGTTTTAGCATCAACCATAAGTGTTTGAGCTTGACCCGAACAACTTTAAAGCTGCAGCTTTGGTGGGTTGTTCTAGGACTGCTGTGGCCTTTAGCAGGGCTGCGCGATAATAGGAACAAATGCAGTGGACAATAATGTTGAATGTCACGATAACTATATGACGGCTGATAAATATCTTTCTGCTTTGGGTGCATTGCAAACATAGACACCAATCGTCTGCTCCAGTTATTGGAAAAAAATATAATTCATTATGTCCGTCTGCTTTTTTGGCAATGAAGCAGTTTGTCAATGACTTTACCACCTAACCAGGACTTTCTAAAGCAGTTTCACGCTGCGTTAAACAAATATCCCTTAAAAAACATAGTTGGAGTGAAAAGCCTGTATGCATTATATCTAAAGCAGTGGTGTCCAAACTCTTTGCCAAGTTCTTAATAGTACCCTGGGATGCGGGGCATAATTACATTTTTAATTTTTCAGTTGACAAAACAAGACAATTTTATTGTGATTTTGTTTCTTTTAAATACTCAAATTGCAATCAATTAAACATGCAATATCTTAATGAAAAAAGTAGAAAGGAACAAATTATTGTAGGTACAAAAACAGGGACTCAGATGTTTCCCCTAATAAAAATGATGTCGTCTTCTAACTTTTTGGGTGGAACGTTTTCTGTTTTGTTGGTCTAGAAAATATTTTTAGTCTATTCCCAGGAACATAAATGAGAACTTTCTTTAAAAGCACCTGCTGTGTTTAGCCCGGTTTAATGAAGCACAAGTGAAAGCAACAAAACCATGGCTAATAAAAGAAAAGTACTTTATTTGTATTGAATATTTTCTGTTTTAGAAGATATATAAATTTGCCATTGAAAATCTCAATGGAAACATTTACAAAGAAGCATCGATCTGCATCAGCTTCAACCACTGGAGGGCCAGATTTGTAGCATCGGGGGCCACAATTTTCTTAAAACGACTCCTGGGCCCCACATTGGAAGCTTCTGCTCTAAGTAGTTTTAATTTTTATTGCAGTGCAAACAGTTGATGCGACGTACAGTAATTCTGCAATAACATTACATTGGTGATATATTGCGCACCTCTAGTTATTATTTGACAAGAGTGGTTCACAGAAGGACCAGAGGTGGACCATTGACAGAATCAAGAATCATTGATGCATGTGGGGAAAGAAGGCTGACCGGCCCGGTCCAATAAGGAGGAGCTGATGTAGCTCAAATCGCTGTGGAAGCTAATTCTGGTACTGATAGAAAGGCGAGTGTTGGCCTAGTGGTTAGAGCAGCGCACTTGCACTCAGAGAAGGATGCAAGTACCCGGTTCGATCCCCAGCGCCTGCACTCTGGGTCCCTGAGCAAGACCCTTAACCCCAGATTGCTCCCCGGGCGCCACACGTGGCAGCCCACTACTCCCCTTGGGTGATGGGTTAAAAGCAGAGAACAAATTTCGTTGTAATGTATGTTTCAATGTATGTTTCAATGACAATAAAGATGATATTACTATTACTATTACTAAAGGTATCAGTGCAAGTCCCACCGTGGAAAAGGAAGTTCTTCCAAATGCTATGAAAATGCCTGTAAACCTCTGAATGGGAAGAACTTTAAATAAAATAAATATCTTTCCCTCTGTGTTCTGGCATTTCTTGCTGGTCTGAATAATGTTGGTAACCTTTACTTACCTGAAACAAGAAACATTAAATCTCAATGTCAGACGGTGAGAGGTCAAAAGGTCATTAGCAGGATTTTGTCGAACTTGACTGCATGCTGAGGAGGAGATTAAAGTAATTTCATTCAAGCGTGTTGAACACAGGGATGCATCAAAAGGTTGCAGGACGCCTGACCTCGAGGACTGAACTTTGACACCCCTGAACTAGATCCTTCCCCTGAGGGGGAATCACCCGACTCTGTTCTGAATATAGTAAAGTTTGTCCCAGTTTGCTGCAACCCTTCACCCCTGAATAGAACCGTGTTTAATGTAAGAGAGCAAGGGCTGGACACTTTTCCAGATAATCATATAATAAGCAGGATTGTTGCATCTAGAGTCCTCCTAAAAGTGAGCATAACTCTTTAAATGCACCCAAATGAGCGAGTTTATAACGCTGGCCACCCCTCACACTAACCCCAGGCGGCCTCCGCTCGACTGGTGCAGTGATGACAGTTTTTTTGCACACTAAGCTGTTTTGGATCATTAGAACAGCTTGTATGGGACAGATTTAACACACTGCTGTTCGTTTAAACCACAACTGTAGTTATATTCAGGAGCTATGACAGCTAAATGTGACTGTTTCTGCATCACAAAATAAAAAGGAGACCACAGCATGTTTGTTATAAGAAAGGTGTTTTCTTTCCAAACCTTCCTGAGTAACCTTTGGTTTTTTTTTTCCCCAGACGGATTGAACGCTTACACGGCTCCGGTGGGTCACGTCATGAACCTGCTCGGCATGCCGGTCTATCTAAACGACTCCACCTATGATGGGAGCACAGAACAAGGGTGAGATATTCCGCTGCGTCTCTATCTGTTTCCATTTTTATGTACGAGGAGAAGGTAAATCGTCCCCCATGGAGTCCCTCAGATTAAACTTGAATCATATGTGGCCTAAATAGAATCAAAATACACACAGAAAGAAAATGTGATCTGCCTAGTGCTTATCACATCTGCTCAAAATGAAAGGTATTTTGTTTTTTTTGTCCACCTAATCAAGAGGGAATGGCCTTATTTTTCTTTGTGGCTCGGGGATTTGAGGCGTGTTTCCAGACCATAATGTTTGGCAGTGGGCAATGAAGGGTAACCTGGGAATTTAGGGTGGGTTGAGGGGTCCACACTTTTACAGCCTGTGTGGTTAATGGGGCTGAAATGTTTTGCTAACGGGTGAGCAGACACGTTTGATGTGATCCAGACGTTTTCCTAGCAGATTTGGACGCGAGGGCTCGTACCTCTGTGGGGAGAAGGGAGCCTTGTTGTTGACCCTGTCGTGTTGCTTTATGCCTGCTGGGATGTGTTTCTGCCATTAATGTGTGTTTTTGCATGTGCATCTGTGGGTTTTCATCTCTTCCCCTCGCTGTTACAAGAGCCTGTTGTTCCTGTGCAGAACGCCGCCTCAATGGACGCTGTGCCGTGTGTGTTTAGGATGCAGTTTGGAGGCCTCGGTCAGCTTTGTGATGGCGTCCTGGGAGGAGATGACTTTATAGAAACCAAGGAGCTGCGGGTGTGGCCGGGGTACGATTACCTTGGATGGAGTCGGGAAGCCCTCGGGCAAGGCAGCGTGGACATCGAGTTCCATTTTGAGAAACCCAGATTCTTCAACAATATGCAGGTGAGAATGTGCTGCTTGTTGTGGTGCATTAATTAATTATAATTGGGGGAGTTTATTATTAAACTGAAAAATATACAAAAGCTCCTATTATGGGGAGAAAAGAGCTGCACAATATATCGATTTGCAGTCGGCATGACAAGATCCATGTTTGCAATATGATATCAGGAAAGAATTGCTTGTATACAGTATTTGTTACGTTGTTGTATGTCAAGTGACGCATCAGTGCTGTGAATTCAGACGGCTTATTTGGACAATTTTACTGCCTCTGCTCGACAAAAACTACTTTAGGTTTTAGAATCAAACAGCCAGAGTGGTGGGGACATTATTAAAGAAAAGGAAGTAAAAACTGAGGGAAATGTGGGTTTTATTCAGGAATATCGTAATTTGGTGTTTCTTTCATGTCGTGGTTCCCTGATTTGTGTCCCTCAATGGCGCAAAAACCTTAAATGTAAGCATCTGGGGGACCTTGACATCAGACAAACCAGAACATATGAGAACCTGTTTCATATTATGATGGCATTTACATAAAAAGCCTTTGGTCAACCATTTCACAATTTGGGAAAAGCATTTGAGTTGGATTTAAATCATTGATTCATAATAGAAATAACCTAAGAAGAGAAATCAATTATTTTTAAGAGTTTTATTTATAGAGATACACCAATTGGGCTTTTTATGGCCGATTTGCAGATATTCTTTGAGTTCTAAGTTGCAGTTTCAGGTTATTACAGGTTACAGATAAAAGGTAAAAAAAAAGTGCTGCACACTTTTAGTAGTTTTGAATTCAACATTAAAGGACGGAATTTCAAGATTTTCCTCATTTGTGCATCAAAGCCCTGTTCCTAACCTGTATCTGATTTTTATTTATCTCAAAAATGTACGTCAAAGTTTGTTGGTGCGTTAGACCAAACATTTTGGAGTTCTTAGTTTTAGAGCATTTAAAGCTATAAGGGAAAAAGCCTGACTTGTCCACTTTTTATTCTACACAAAGAAGACTGTAACAATAGTACACTAAATATTTGCATCCAAATGGGTATATTGACTAATGAAGGATCTGTCGTTAATTTAGAAAAAAAAAACACTTCTTTATGCCCCAATGCTAGATGACCATTTGAAGGCTTGTTCTTCCCGTTCCAACAAAGTTTTTCACATAACTACTATGGTGGAGAGGTGACATTATTGGAAAGCCTTGCTGTCAGTTTCACCCTTCTTCAATCCATATATGCTTTTCTGACATATGCATTGCCAGTCATACATAAAGAATCATACATTTGCTCAGATTTTGCATCATTAATTTTACTTGTATAATTATTTCTGACAATTTCCTATTACAGTCCATTTCCATTTATTGTGGATCTCATCCCCATGCAGGCCAGTTGAATCTAATGAAATATGACCAATTATGAGCCCTATTTAGACCTAAAATAACCTCCTACTGGTTGATTTCTTTAGAGCCAACTATGAGATAGATCAAAGCGAATCGCTTATTGGCTTCTAAAGTGGATACGATGGATTTCCAGTGCAGGTTCTAACTGATTCAGAATCTCGTTTATTAGCAAAATATCCCATTTCATACCTGAAAAAGTCAGCCATGAAAAGTCCAAGCCTGGAAAAGTGCCAGAGGAGGAGATTAAATTACTGGCAGCCTCATGGACACAATGATTTTGACTTGTCTAACATGTCAATTGACACTTGTGACTGGATATTTAGATGTTGGATAATTTCTTAAAGATCCAATCATCCAAGATCCAAGCATCTTTAAGCTTGTGTGAGCAAAAAGAGTAATCTTACACATAAACGCTAAGATCTGTTTAGGTCCAAAAACTCCAGATTTGGACATCCAACAGTTTAACTTCAGATTTGTTTTGGATTACTGTAAGATTTATTTTTAAATCATAGTTTTTTTATCTATTAAATTTAGAGTTCTTTCATTTGAAGACATTAAAAGTTTGAAGAAAATTGTCCAAAAAGCCAGTCCAAGCTAGGGCTGGGCGATATGGAGAAAAAATAATATCTCAATATTTTTAGGCTGAGTGCCGATGTACGATATTTCTCAATATGTTTTTGTTTTCATAAAGTAATTAAAATAAGCTATCTCTGAATCAAGGCTTTGTCTCATAGGCAATTTTTTAACAAACAGCCATAGATAAATTTGAGAAATGGCTGAAAAATAACCTACTGGAATACATAAAGGTATAATTCTAACTTAACATTGACTATCTCGATATAAACGATAAAGTCTCATCTTATATCTCTTTAAAAACATATCGGTATTATTAAAATCTCGTTATATTGCCCAGTGCTAGTCCGAGCCCTCATTCTGCATTTTTTCTATCCATGATCTATATTATAGAACCAGGTTCATTAAATGCACGGGCAGCAGTGAGTGGTAGTAAGTTGTTTAGGGAATCCTTATATCTAAAAGCTATGGCTGAGCTTTAGACTGATACTCCAGGTTGCTGATAAAATTCCTTAGACTTTCCCATTTTCCAGCCTCATTGTTGTGTGTTTAGCTCTGTTAATCTTCCGCCGCGGGCAGCTTCATATTGACTGGAATAGCTCAGTGGCCATTTAATTAGTTTGGATGCGCCATAGTTCCTGCTGGGACGGTGCATCTCTGCTCGTCTCTCTTGGAGCCACCGAGTTGCATCAGAGTCTGTTTGTGCGTCTGTGTGGCTTTTGGGGTTAGCTTTTGGCGCAACCATGGAGATAATGATATGAAGCAACCCGGGTTGAGTTATAACTGTGTTTTTGTATTGGACGGGGGTCGGAATGTCGGTCTGCGTGAAACAAACTCTTCATGTATATATTGAAAAGTGAATTTACAGCCAATAATTGCTCGGAAAAATCTAATTATTTTCAGTGTTTGCTCGTAACAGATTTGTCCTTCCTGTGTTCAGTAATGTCCTACTTCACCTCAGTTACCATTTAAAATCTCTCCCAGCAGCGTTCCCATTGTTTTTCCAAGACTTATCCAGCTTTTCCTGCCTTTTCCCCTGGTGGTTTTCCCACACTAACCTCAGCTGACATACAGTGTTATGCTTGCCTGACTGAGCGGATGTGTCAGGCGCACTGATCAGATAAATAAAGAGTGGGAACCTGAACCCAATTCTTGGCTGACTTGTCTCTGCAGGACAGAGTTCCCTAACCTGCAGCTAATCACCTTCCCAAATGGGAAATCTGCTCTTTAACCCTTTGACAGTCATGGCACTCTTAGATCTGCTTTTTGTCAACCCCCAGATCGGTCTTTTGGGGAATATTTTGGAACATTTTTTGTCAGTGCGTTTGAAACTAAAAAGAAAGATCAGAGAGAATTCGTAATGGAGGTTGGATTTCTGATGAAAAAAGTAAAATATAATGAATGCAGAGCTATTCCCTTAAAAAAAGAAAGAAAAAAAAAAAAAGCCTTTTGCGGGTCATTGTAGCTGTGTTCCCTAAAGGGGTAGTGAGTTACTTGTTACACTCGTACAGCCATGATATTCTGCACACACCAAGTGTTGTTCCTGCTTACACATCATCTGAGCATCTGGTGCAGCTGGTCGCCTTGCATCCTTGTGTGTGTGTGTGAGCATTAACATGTGGATTAGATTAGCGCGGCTGCTCCTGCACTGTGTGAGGTTAACAGCCAACCTGTCAAAGCAACCTCTGCACCAACTCCTCTATCTCCAAAGGAAAATAAAAATCCACCATTTTCCTTCTTGATTCTCCGTCTCTGATCTTGAGTCTCGACCTCTCACTTACTCCTTTTACCATCGACATCCTTTTCTCATCTCCTTGACTTCCTCCTCCTCCTCTCAGCTTTGTATATTAGAGCAGATTTACTTGTGAGCAGAGGAACGTCTGGTTTTCAGTCTGATTCTCCCATCTACTGCTTACGTAAAGCTGAGACCTGCTGACACCCATTTTTACTGATTTCTATTTCTCTTTAGGACCTAAAATCGAAGATATAAGAATAGCATGGAGAAGCTGATTGAAAACTATAATGAATAGAAATAAACAATAATTATTTCACTGTAAAACAAGGCTTGAAGTAAACAAATTTAAGATAAAATGATACCAAGTTGACATTTTCCATTTTAAATAATCTTATACTAGTAATTGGCATGGTTAGCGCAGCTAGTATTTCAAAAACAGCAATCTCTTCGTAGAGTATGTAGACCCCTATTTTAACCCTGACATTTCCAAAAAGGCTGCCGACGTTTTCAAGTCCAGCATGAGATTCAAAAAGCACAGCAGGGCAAATCTTCTATGCTGTGTTTAGCCTTCCTGTTATCTGCTAAAAGGCTGAATGAACAGCAGACATGTTTCAATATGTTGCAGAACCATTGGTCTTAAACTATTGTCAGCAAATACTAAGTTTCCAAATAACACCATACTGTCTAGAGCACAACATAACATTTATTAAATCAGTGTATTTTATTTTGATTAAAGAGAAAAAAATATGTTATACTGATACCTCCTGTTTGGATGAAACCCTCAAGTTTCAACTTGGTAAAATTAGCAGAAAGGTCCAGAAATGCAGATTTTCTAAACCAGCCCTGACCTCAAAATCCAAAATGAATGAATACTGTGTATTTAAAATGTATTTATAGCTGCAATTAACACAATTGAAACCTTTGTACTTCAGACACCAAATACCAATAATTATTTCGGTAATTAAAAAGAAAAGGCATTGTCCAAAGATACAGTATTTCAAGGCATCTTGTATACGTTTCATTATTCTGATGATTATGTTCTAAGTCACTCAACATGAAATTATTTGTTTTTCACATTTGGACCCCTCCCCCAACCCGTTTTATTTATTTTCTAAAGAACTACAACAAAATAAATCTTTAGTAAGCCTGCATCTTGCTTTGCTCAGGATCTTTTCCTGGAGGCAGAGTTGTTTGATTCCCTCATAAACAAAGATATTCTGTATTACTGCAGCGCGCTCAGCTCGCTCCCACATCGGTTGCTCAGCGGGCGAGATGAGCTCCGCCTCTGTCTTAGCGAGTCACATCAGACGGACAGGCCGGCTGCTCACATCCATTGGTGCCTCCACCAGTTAGCTGTAGTAATTTAACTAATTTCTCCTGTTTAGATTGCAAACGGATCGCGCCTTGCTTGTGCATTGATCAGATTTACCAGCCACTTCATACATTTACCAACATTTGGCCTGTGGCGGGGCCTAATTTCCTCCCCCGATGAACAGCCGCCAGCAGGTGCATCTGCTTCATGGTCATCCTGACAGTTTTTAATGAGAAGTCTTAAATTTTTTCTCAACTGCATAGTCGTCTGTCTTAAACTAACATGAATACTGATTACATTTTGCTTAATATATGCCAAAGTTTGAGATCTGTGCTTGTGGAAAAGGCTGTTTTCTTTTAAACAGCTTCTTCCACTTTTTTTTCTTTATCTAACTTAATTTTAAATAATTAATTAGCTAACTTTGAGCCATGTGCACTCAGTAACTGCGTCTACACCGGAGGGGTTCTCAATGCAACCTCGTAGCTCTTAAAAATGGTGCATTCGCTGATCCAAAAGCAACTTTGGATTTTTGAGTATCCGACCGGTCCCCGTCCAACACCAGTCAATCAAATAAGTAAAGTCCCTAGACTCTGGTTGCCAGAAGACTCTTTTCAGAGACTTTCTGCTCTGATAGTTTTTTCCCTTACTGTCTCCCCTCCTTTGTTATTTTGTTCATCTCTGGTCCTGCTCTGTGCTTTTCATGCCAAAGCAATTATAGTTCAACAGAATTGAAATGTGTCATTAATTTAGTGTCTTAATTTAATCTTTTCCAGCCTCTCTACTCATTATGAATAATAAACATCCTAGAGTTTGCCGTTTATTTGAGCTAATTCACATGCATAGTTGGTAGATTTCCTGATTGAATCTCTGTCCCTCTTGATCCTTATCTTTTAGGGATTATTTTTTCCTCTCTTGGACTCACACTTCTGTCGTTCTCCTAGGTGCACAGTAACAACCGGCACACGCAGGGCGTGCGAGTCTTCAGCAAAGTAGAGTGTCTTTTTAAGCCTGGCCTCCTCCAGCCCTGGTCCTCTCCTGCGCTTACCCTGCCTGTTCCCCTCGAAGATCTGAAGGATCCCTCTTCACGACCCATCTCCCTCCCACTCGGCAGCCGGCTGGCTCAGATCCTCCGCTGCAAATTCTACTTTGCAGACCGCTGGTTGCTCATCAGCGAGATATCCTTCCTCTCTGGTAAGAAAGTAAAAGGAAACGTTGGTTTTACATCTTTGAGTCGCTGCTGCTCGTTCAGAGCCATTATGCTCCTGCACAGCATCTGCACTCACACCATGGACACCTTGAGATCTATGTTGTATATTTTCATAAAATATCTATCATAAAGATATGTTATCCTCTTTACTGTAAATGAAAACAAAACATAAAAACAATAATTATAGCAATATTATTTCAAATCGTTCAAATTTGCTCAGGACATAATTAGTTATTTTCTTTTTCAGTGAAAACATGTCATAATGTGTCTGAGTGTCAGAATCAGCAAGAAAGCAATATCTGAGTAGTTTGAAATGTCAGCACAAGGTTTATAAGAGTAAAAACTGCTCTTTCTGTTGGTATTGAGATGACACTAATCTTAAATCTTTTTTGTATTAAAAGAGGGAAAAATATACAATATAAGGAATCAAAAGGGTTTCAGTCCAAGATAAAATATTCGCAAGTCGTTGTTTTGGTTCTTAACCCTCTCTTCAAAATAAAAGACCTCATTCTAATATATCTTGAATTTACAAAAACAGTTTTTAAACTCATAGTTGGGTTATGCCAGTGATCTACAGGGTTAGACTTTCAAAATAAAGTTTATACTCTTCAAAAGGAAGCCTTAATGTTTCATAAATTCAATTAGTGGGTTCCAATTTACTAATGGAACGTTCTTTTTGCCTCGGAGGTTGGCACTCACGAGTCGCAGATTACGTCTTCTCCGCCTTTTTGCATTCCAGTTTCCCTCCGTTGGACAGTAGGAAAAAACATGGATGCTCGCAATGTTGTTAAAACAATAACACTGACAATAACACTGTTCTAGGCGGTATTTTGTGCTGAATAACGGAGCTGAAACATCTCGTCTGATGAGCACTGAAAGTTAACACCTGTACGACTGACTACATGTTACGTAAATAATAGAGAGCTGCTACAAACAGACAAAGCATGAGGTTTTACTCAATGTTGCTGTAACAGCCATCAGGGGCCGTTCCAGTCAAATTTTCTGACCCAGGAGTCGAGAATCCCGACTACTGAGGAGAAAAGGAACGCACTATAAGTCAATGTTTTTAAAAAATGACAGTCTTGCCTTTGCCCAAAATAAAACCCATATATAGAATTCATATAAAAGGGATATTCAACAAGTCTAGCTTAGAATAACTTATTAGCTATAAATCTGGTTATCTTTTCGCAAAACTACATTGATAATTACAAAAACATATAAACCAGGAATGATTATGGTAGCTTTTCAAAGTATAACTCAAAGGCATTCTTCAAAAATATAAGTCTTCCTCATTGGTTTGATTATTACCTAGGTACCCCTTTATAGGTTGTGTAACCAGTCATAACAGTAGAGCCTTTTTAACCTTTCAAAATAAAACACGTGTTTTCTTCAAAATAAAAGTTTCAAATATTGCAAAGCTAGAATTTGTATTGCTAACGGACATAATTCTACTGGCCTTTCAAAATAAAGCTTACTGTTATTTTTCAAAGTTAAAATCTAAATCGTAAGTTTTAATATTGCATATTAGTGTTGCACATTATTAAATATATATTAAACCAGCCACAATAAGGGGATTGTTTTAACCTTTAAAAATATACTCATACATTCCCTTCAAATGAAATCTTCCATAACTTTGGCAAAATATGTTCCAGTCTACTGATTGATCTAAACCTGGTACGATTCTGCTGATGTTTAAAAATAAAGCTCACAAATGCTTTTAAAAATAAAAGTATTGCATTTCATAGTTTAGTATATAAAGGCAGGTCCCATATTTGCTATAGGCTTTAGAGCCTAAAGCTGTGTGTGTTGGCTCTAAACCAGGGGTGATAATAACATTAGGTTTCAGGCACCATAAAAATGTGTTGTGGATCCTTCTATATTAATGTATTCTTCTTAGTGTTAAATCTATGGCAAAGCACTCTGATTATTAACAAAATTGTTTCTACTGCAGGTTTGGATGTTTTTTTAAAGAATGTTCCTCATCAACAAAGTAGAAGAGGATTAAAAACATAAATTATATTAGAATCGGTGTAGTTAACGTAGATTAGAAATAAAAAGACCAGTAGTGCAGACTGGAGAGTTTAATAACAGTTGCACAAGAAACAGAAAAAAATAAAACTGAGGATTTTTAATATAACCGGTTTTCTTTTCTTTTTTTAAGTTCCTCTACCGACTTATGCTGCCAGTGGCAGCATTGGCATGCAAGGACCATTTGGTAGCATTTATACCAAAATGTATCAACAGCCGTTTTGGTAAAGTTGTCTCTTCATGTGTCTGACAGAGATACAATGAGCGCACATCAGTTTATCCTATTAATGTTGCAGTTTATCAGTTCTTGAAAAAAATGTTGTTCTTTCCTCAACTGGCCTCTTTATAGTTTTGTTTTGGACCCGAAGTATCTGAAGTATAAGATTTATTACTCTGCACCCATCTGGACTGCAGCAGAGATAACTGTGGCTAATTAAACAGTCCATTGTGTCAGGTCTAATGTGATAACAGTGAGGTGTTATCTGTTCCGCCTTTACAACTGTGTGAATGTCAGAATAATGGCTGCAAACTGAAGTCTGGGCCACTAAAGCCTGCCTACTGTCAGCATAAAACCTCATAACTCTAAAAAGAAGAGTTTCATCTCTAGTAACGTTGACCTGAGTGAAAAGTCTTAGTAAGTAAATTATAAAAAACATAATCTTCAAAGATGGATGGTTCCTATGTGCCTTGTATGCTCCAATCAGGAGTTCACCTCTGTCAGGCTTGAGTTAAATGATCCTCGTAGCTTCATCCTTGGTCGTCACTGTTATCAACTCTCAGATACAACCCCCACCCGCACACCCGCTTCCTCCGTCCGTTCGCTGATATCTGAGCTACAACACTGATGTTAACTGATGAGCTAACAAGGGCAGCTGGTGAGTTGGTGAGCAAACACGATCCATCATTCTTGTCAATAAGTAATGCCTCCTGATCGCAATCACCGGTTCTGCTCTGATGAACTCCTTTTGTCTGCTATAAACAACCAGCTGTGACCACAATTACAGTTTTCAAATCACAACTACTAGGTACGTTGGCAGAGTTTCCTTTGAAAGACCTTCAAATGATCCCAAGATCATGTATGTAAGGCTTCTATTAACATTTAAGGGGACTAGAAACACTGTAGTCTCTGTGTTCGCCAGAGAAGGCAGATCAGGGATATCCAAAATGTGGCTGATGGGTAATTTGTGGCTCGTGGAGAACGGCCTCAATTCAGGACAGACATCTGGCCCAGCAACTCAGGTGGTTGATGCTGATTCACTTCTTTAATTTAAAAAAGGGGAAGATTTTTGCTGATGCAAAGCCTTTCAAACAAGATGTAAAGAAATTAAAAACTCCCTAAGATTGAAAATCTTTGGTACATCAAAAAATATTAAACTTTGATTAACCACATTTTTTAGTAATTTTAATTTCATATTTTGTAAACCCACAAACATCCAACAACTTTAACTTGAAAAGCAGTCAGGTACTGCCATGCATTAAACCTGAATAAATACAGCAAGGTTCTACAAAGAGGGAGCGATCCCGATCCCATGTCTGTTGCAGAGAATAGAATATAACTTATTTTACTAAACCATAAAAATACAAAATCATCTACCTACAGAATTTCCAGAATTTAATTCCTATTTTAAAAAAAGTCAAATGTAGACCCTACTTTCTTTGTTTTGTTTGGTGTGTATTTACCATTTAGCAGATACAAAGAAAACAGTTTTGTTCTTTTAATTTGTCATGTGACAAAAAGTCCTTCCGCTAACTCAGAGATTTCCAGAAGGCTGCCAACATTTCCAAACCCAGAAATGTAAACTAACCTTAAAAGGATATAAAAGAGCAGCTATTTCTGTGTTCTGGTTATCAGCTGGAAGGCTTGCTCTCGCTCGTCCTCTCACAGCCTCGATGAATTGCAGGGATGTCTCGATGTGTTGTTTAAAATCCGTTTAGTATCAAATACTTTGTTACATCTCTTTTACTGGCGCGGGGGTCGAGTGCCAGGCCTATTTCCGGAGGCTTCGTTCTCCGTCCCGGGTTTGATTCCCGGCTCATGGACCTTTGCCACATGTCTTCCCCCTCCTCTCTCAACCCCATTTCCTGTCAGCTGACTGGCAAATAAAGGTCACTAGTACCAAAAACAAACAACACCTGTTTACCTGTACAGTGTCCTTGAGTGTTTTGAAAGGCGCTTGAAATAAAATGTATTATTATTATTATTAACACATGACTAAAACCTAAATAGTTAGCCTTGAGTCTTCACTCAGTAACAACTTGTCAATTGACAAGCGTTGTCACATGGTGCATTCGCTTACTGGAAAAAGATCGTATTTTTGATTTTCTGACTAGCTGCTGACTGTTCAGCAAGTTAATAATCAATCATTTCCAGTCTGCAGACAACGTCCTTGTCTGCATCAATAGCACTCTTCTTTAAATGTTTTTAAAACAGGAAACTTTTAGCTGTTATCCACACGTTTTTATTCTTTGTCATTTCACGTTTTATGTATCCAGAGCCATTTGAAGAGGATGGGACAGGCGGCGATTCCTTTCTTCACAATCCTCCAAAGTTCCCGGACCCCAGTCCGTCAGCCCCGGTGAACGCCACCTCCTCTGTTCCCACATCGAGTCCCAGTTCACTCAGCAGCACCTCCGAGCCTTCTGGTAGGCATCTAATTCTCATTGGACAACGTTTTACTTTCCGTCTATCAACCATTTTCACTCCAATTCAGCCTTTCTCCTTTTCCTGATCCATCTCCCTCCCTCTCTTCTCCTTTGCTCCTGTGCCCATCTCTCTATCTTCTCCTGTGACAACTTTGAGCATGTTGGCGTCGTGTTTACGCCAGAAGAGTTTGACAAAACTCTGAAATTCAGTTTACTCTGACCTGGGGTTATTTACAAAGACGTTTCTTACAGATTTTACTGTGTTATGTGGAAGGTTAAATCATTTTCAGGAATTTATTCATCATAACGAGGCAGCTTTTAAATAGTCAGTGAATGTTAAGAGATTTCCTGCGTAGACAGATGAAAAATCCCCCTTCATCCCTCTTCTTTGAGCCTTCATCCTCTCTCCTCTCATGCTTTCCTCCTTTGTTCATCCCTCGCTCCTCCAGAACTCCCCACCGCCACCACCCTCATGATGGACACCACTGGTAACTGGACGCTGTCAGGTGAGAGAGCTTGTAAAAAGCGACAGAGAAGGAAGTCGACTTCATCCGAGTTGGCTCTCCTTCAGTATATGAAAAAAAAAGTTGTCCCTATACTAAGTAGACAGTTTTCAGTATAATAATGGAGCAGGGATTAGGGGGACAGGATTTGGCACCGGGCTCCGTCCCCAGAGCTTGAAGATAAACAGCTCGAGGAAACGACTCTAACGCAGCCATAGTAAATTATATTTGCATCCAATAACATCTTGGCTTCCTGTGGTCTCACAAACTGCATGTTTTGTTGGCGAGCTGGCTCTGTTCGACACAGCTAAACAATAACAGGCTTTGAAAAAAAATAAAAAGAGCTGGAAAGGGTTTTCTGTGGCGTGTATGGTGCTTTGTACTTTTTTTTTTTACTGGATGTGGTTGGATGGCTTTGTCTGGGTTTATTTATTACCCGCATGGTGTTCAACTGAGACGGAGAGAGATGCAGGAACGCGCTTCTGCTTTCACAGACTAATGTTTAAAACACTTGCTGGTAAATGCTTATTTATGGCGGTAGACATATGGATGCTTCGTTTATGTGCTAGTCCACACATACAGTAGCTCACAAAAGTGAGTACAAGCCTCACTTTTTAGTAAATATTGTATTGTATTTTTTCATGGAGCAACACTGAAGATGTGACATTTTGATACGACGTAACGCTTGCATGACAGTGTAAACCTGCTGTCCCCTTAAAATAACTCAACACAGCCAATAATGTCCAAACCCCTGCAACTAAAGTGAGTACACCCCTGAAAGTTAAATAATCATTCGAAAACAGCTTTTTCTCGAGTTATCTTTTTTTCCAATTAGAATTTGTTTGATGAACGGACACATTTAAGTGTGACAGAACAGCAAGAAAAGGAAGAAATGTGTAAAAGGGGTCGTATACTTTTTCACACCGTTGTATCATCTAGAAAACTTTTTCCGTTCCAAAAGAATACTTTCTGTGTGCGTTTCCCTGAGACAATCTGATCCAGGGGAACCTTGGTCTTCCCTTATGCAACAAACATGCTTCAGCTGACAGTGGAAGGAAAGAAAATTGGATTATTCTGATTATTACTGGACTACAAAGCTGCTAAGAAGGGAAATCACACTGACACGCTGTTCCCTAAGCAGCGGGGTATGGAAGGCTCTGAGTTATGATGCATATTCAAGCAGACGATCCCTATCAGATGTTGAATAAGCCTGGTGTATCTGCTCTGGTGTGTGACTCCCCCCCCCCCTACAGTGCGCCAGCTTATGCCACACTCTGGTTATATCTCCACAAACCCACACAGTGAATTAATACTCAGAGCTGCAGAATAATTTAAAAGTTGGTGAAAATTGGGAAGATCCTTCTCTACTGCTACCTAAGTCATATTTATGCAGAAAAATAGCCTGAAAATAGAAGCATTCAGACTTTGTGAATGCGTGAACATCAAGGACTATATTGTGTCGAATGTTCTTGTTAAAGATAAAGAAGTCTTCGCAACCCTTGAACGGTTTTCACATCTTCTCACATTACAATCACAAACTTCAGTGAATTTTACTGGGATCTTATTTGACAGACACTAACTGAGTAGTGCTTAATTGTGTGAAGGAAAGGCAGAAGGATGTTTTTACCTATGACAGCCAGACCAGTGTGCTAGGCCTTTCTATTCAGCCGTTCTGTGTCAGAACTTTGTAGTCTTTAGCGGCTTTGCACAACCAGAGGCTGGATAGTTTTTGCCTATTCTTCTGAGCAAAAACAAATCTTTAGAAATGTAAACAAATTGCTTAAATGCTATTTTATCATAGCTAAACCATTCCACTGTAGCTCTGGTCTGTATATTTATATCCTCCAGAATTGGTCAGTGTTTAGCTCCATCGTTCTTCCCAACAACTATGATCTGCTTCCCTGTCCCTGCTGAGTAAAAACATCCCCACAGCATGATGCTGCCACCACCATGTTTCACAGTGGGGATTGTGTGTTCAGGGTTATGTGCGTTGGTGAGTTTTTCCACCACTTGTAACATTTTGCATACAGCCCAAAAAGTTTAATTCTGGTCTCATCTGACCAGAGCACCTTGTTCTGCATGTTTGCCGTACCCCCTACATGATTTGTCACAAACTACAAACAGGTCTCTACCATAAAGGCTAGATTTGTGGTGTTTGTGGTGTGTTCGTCTATTAGTTGTCCTATTGGCAGATTCTTCCACCTGAGCTTTGGATTTCTGCAGCTCCTCTTGGCAGTTTGTCCAATGAGCTCCTTCCCTGGTTTGCCAGTTTGGGTGGCCGGCCATGTCTTGGAAGATTTGCAGCTGAGATTAAAAAGTTTCTGGTTTTAGAGAGTTGTAATTGTCCCGATGAAGGCCACAAGTCAAAAGGCGGTGGTCAGCAAATAAAATCGTTTTCTAGTATTTCAAGTGGTAGTCTTCCACTTCTTTGAGATGTCTGTAACATATTATACTGATACAATACACATTAGTGAAGTTGAAATGCTTTTTTAAAGCCACCATATCCTTGCTGGTTAAAGCTTGGTGCAGCAGCGTTTGAACATGGGGTAAAGCTACATTTACTGGACCAGAAGTGAGGAAATTCTGGGGAAAGTCCAAATTCCCAGCTGTCATAGGATGCAGCATAACTTTGGTGTTTTGATGAACTGGTAAACAAACTGTGGTCATTCACAGAATGAAGAAATAAAACAGGAGGAAATCATCATTTCCTGATTGTTTTTCTGTGGTCAGACTTGAAAGCGCCTTCGCTCCCAAACCTTCACGCAATCCTGGCTTCAGAGGCTGCAGAGACATAATTTTAAACTAAAGCCCACATTTTCTTGCATAGTATGTAAGTATTTAATTTAGTTTTATAGTCATAGCAATGACATGCTTTTATAAGCCTGTTGCTCACACACCTTCAGTCCATAGATTATTGTCCCAAACACACAAAAAAAGAGAATAATAGAATGAAAGGGGGTTCTCTTTGCAGAAATATACACTAAAACTCACTTATAGTGGCACATAAAACATGACTGAGAGAGAAAGCATTTTACATCTAGGCTTTCAAACAATACTAGGAAGGTAGCAAAGGTGCAGCAGAAGCATTGTGGAGGAAGACCTCCTGTTTATCCTCTTCTGAAACAGGCTGCCAGTGATCATCATGGCAGGCAGGATGAGGAACAAGCAAGAGCCTGAGGACATTTGTTTGACTCGAAATAAAACTAACCTCAGGTGTCATTCTGTTTGTCATTTGTCTCCTTTTATCCACCACATTGAACCCGAAAAATTCAATTTCTAAACCAATCTCTTATATATTGCCAGCTGTGAAACGATAACCAGGTGG
Organism: Fundulus diaphanus; assembly: GCA_037039145.1. Lineage (NCBI taxonomy): Eukaryota > Metazoa > Chordata > Actinopteri > Cyprinodontiformes > Fundulidae > Fundulus > Fundulus diaphanus. The sequence continues at coordinate 38,596,260 of CM073130.1, forward strand.
AGATTTGCTGTAAAGTTGTCTGAGGCGCCTCCATTAACTGGGCGCTGTTTACGTTACAGAGGTGGAGCTTTTAAAGAGAGATTAGTTTGTTTAAAGAGCGCTTCAATGACTTTCACAGGAACTTAGATGAACCATAAACAATATGCACAAACCTGGAAAGGAGGCTGCAGAAGCATTTAGGACTTGGCTTGGATTCATCTCATAAGCTGACATGTTACCTGATGGAATAAATTCACATCTGCTGTGAGTAGGCGTTCTGTAAAAAATCCAATTTAAAAACATATAAAATCCTAAAAAGGTTCAAAGGGAACGCAGAGAATGCAGAAAAACACTTAAAAGAAATCTGTCACAACATAAAACAGAAAGAAATGATCTAAGATTGTTAGTGACGGAAGAGAAAATACCACATTTAATAAGCCCACATTTTAAAAGATTTATGTTCTTCCAGGTGTGGATGTAAATGATATTGGCTGGACACACAAAAAAATGTTTATTCTTTTGCAAAAATGCACAAATATTTATTGCCGTTACAGTGGAGGGAGCATCATAGTTTAGGGACTGCTTTTAATGCTGCACTGCAGAAGAACACCAAGATTTCCTTGTGGCATAACAAGAAAATGTGGAAATCTCTCAAATAAATCAATAAAGCTGCTGTGGTTCTGTTTCTTATCTTGCTACAGATGTTGGCTCATCTAAAAATGCAGTTTACACGAGTCTAAAAGGTAACCACCCTTAATGATTGGTTGACCATCTCGGGCTGAAAGTTTAACAGTAATAGCCTCCTGCATGCATTGATCTGAGCCGCCAACATTCTCAGGCCCCAATACTCAGTCCTTTTCTGCCTAATAAATTCTTTGCTCCATTACCCTAAGGCTTGAAACTTAACACCTAACCACCCCAAAACCCTGATGCCTTCCCCTAACGTGCAAACTACAATAAGTTGTTAAATTTCATGTAGTCTATTTTTTATGCACTGTTGGGAACTGGAAAAAATCAGGGCAGGGTTTCTTTTATACATCTTTTTTGTCATAAGTGAACTGGAAAGGATTTCAAGCTGTGGAGCTTTATAGTGGTCTTGACGAAGCAACTAAAAAGTATTGAACTTTGGTGCTCTTTACACAGTTTATCAGTTCTCCCAAACAAGGGTCCATCTCTCCTTCCATGTCACTTGCATGCTAAGTGAATTTTCATCAGCACAGACAGAGCGTCAGCATAGCATAGTATGACAAAGTGACCTTTGTGTCACAGTTGATACTATCACTGTGGTACAAGATTTTGTACCAACAGAGCTTTTATGAGGCTAATTTGCTATTTCTCATCCTCATGCTACATGGTTTTTCAACAGGCAAAACTGTGGGGCTTATTTTGTGATCCGGTTTCCTATGATGCATTATCCGATACATCAGATGAAGATGCTGGAGTGTTATTTCGGTGAAACGGTTTATCTTTGTTTGCCAAAGAAATCCAATGCAAACATGCAATGGCTGAAATAACTGAAAATGAGCACTGGAAGAGTATAACAGCAATTCCTCCTCTTTCATGCAAAGCGTCACAAAAGAGCCTCACTTCTCTTGCTTCATCTGGTCTGAGCTTGATTTAGTGAAATTATGTCTAAGGCCACAAAAAAATGACAACTGCTTGCATGTAAATAATTTATTCACACCGTCAAGGTTAGTAAATGTAACTTTGATGTACATCATGCCACATTTTTATGAGTTCTTCAGATGAAGTGTCTTTCATCGAAAAATTTAAAACCGAAAACGGCAGCGAGTTTTTGGTACACAAATGCAAAGACAAAACAAGTTGAAATGCATTTTATTTTCTTCATCCAGGGCGGGAATTTGCTGCCGTTACTCCGAGGGCGGGGCTTCCTGTAGCCAAAGACGATGGCAGTAACACAGCTATTCTGATTGGCTGCCTGGTGGGCATCATCCTGCTGCTGCTGGCTGTTATAGTTGTCATTCTCTGGAGGCAGTACTGGAAAAAGATTCTGGGGAAGGTGGGTTAAGAGTCAGACCTTGATGTTTTACACCACTGATGTTTTCTCTAAGTTAGAAATATTTTATTTTGTGAAGCCAAACAGACGGTTGGATTTTGTTCTAAATTACTCATGAGAGAGAGAGATGTTTGCAGTCTTTTGCGAGTGAACCAACCCATCTCCATCTGGATTATTATTTGCTACTAATCAGTCAAAGATTAAAGTCCGTTTCCAGAATTTGATCACCCATCTGCCCTAATGCTTCCTTCATGTTGCCTCTCAGGCCCAGGGCAGTCTGTCCAACTCCGAGCTCCGGGTCCATCTGTCCGTCCCCTCAGACAACGTGGTCATCAACAACACGCACAGCTACTCCAGCCGCTACCAGCGCATACACACGTTTCCCGACGACCGGGACCCTGATAGAGACGGGGAGGGCGAATACCAGGAGCCCAGCGCTCTGCTCCGGCCCAGAGACCACAGGGACAGCACGAGTAAGTTACAGTCAGTTGCTTAGGGCTTTAAATGTTGCTTACCTTGATGAAATGTTGGTTGTTTTTTTTTAAGTCAGCCTAAAAAACGTGTTTCAGAACATAAATAATGTGACATAAAGTGTTCTCAAAGTCTCAAGTCATCCTTTTTGCTTTATTATTTGTTCCTGACAAGCAACATTTCTTTAGAGGGTGTTTTTAAGCTTTTCTATGCAGTTTGGCTGCTTTTCTTCTCATTAGTCCCTTTCAAACACAGTCAACCTTCTCTGCCAGGGCTTATTTTTACTTAATTGTGCTTTTATATGATTGTTTTATTCTTTTATTAATGGATGTTTCAGTTAATCAATCAAAATAACCAAACCTTTTTTTCCTGCCAGAAAAGCTTTCCTTTGTTTAAATGCCCTTTTGTGTTTGTGGCATACCACAAAACAAAGAGGTAGACAAAGATTTGTACTTCAAAGTATGAAATATCTAATATCACCCACATCATAAAAATATCAAATGAGGCCTTATTTATGCATTTACAAATAAAAAAGACAAAGTATTCAGACTGTCAAAAGTAATGAGATTAAAGTGGAGAAAAAAACATAAAAGGCATCAGTTCAGTTATGAGTGTAACTACTCATTCTTAAAATGTAATAATGGAGACTCTACGTGATTTATGACTTATATTTATTTATTACTGTTTGTATTTCTTGAATTTATCCGGTTTAAATTTGATCATTTCGACATTAAGTACTCTACCAGCCAAAACCTGGGAAGATAATTTCAAGCTTCTGTTTATGATGCTTTTTTTTAGTAACCAGTATGAGATCTATGGGTTTTGGAATGTATTTACTGCACGATGAGACTCTTATTGATATGCACCATTTTTCTCAGTTTACTTTTTGGTAAACACTAATTTTAAAGTTATCATTGGGGGAAAGAATTAATGCAATGGTTTTCCGAGGCTCACAATTTCACTACAAATGTAAAAAAAACAAAATCGTCATGCTGTTAAAGTCTAACTGGTAAGAAGCCATACACAGCATGTGTAAAAATATATTATGACTGATTCTTCGTATAAAACTCATTCTTTTGTTTCAAATTATGCCAATAAAACTGTGATAATTTTTGTACAAAATTTGATCTTGTTTCAAAATATTAGCCTGTAGTGAACACAACTAAATGTGACAAAATTGGATGAAGTAAAATTGATTTAGTTGGCTGCAGCAAGTCTGCACATCAACACAAACAGCTACAGCATTAAACAGTCAAGTGTGCGTGTCTAAGGCTAGCTGCAACCTGCAGGGAATAGTAGCCATAATCGCTTTTTTTGCCCTTATGTAGCCCATATTTGTTTTTTGTTTGATGTTCTGAATAAAACATTTTTTTAAATCGGATCCTGACCACTTATTTATGTGGTAAAAAATTGGATAACTAACTTTTATATATTTTAAAAGTGTGAAAGCATCACAATTTTGTGTCGGAGGGGTAGTGGAGCTGCAAGTCTTAATGTAAAAAATGGATCAAACATGTTTGGCAGACAAAGTTGATGGAGCTGGTTATAATTTTGTCATCTCTGATTGCTCTGCAACTTCAGTACTGATACACACTGACGTCTGTAGCATCCACGGCCAAAGACTGCTCACCACTGGGGTCTGATGTCAGTTGCATTTCAATTAAAATGTGAAAAACTCACTCGAAAATCTCAGCAAAATAATTAACTTTTGCTGAGTATTGCAGTCTGCAGTGTGAAGAAGCCTAAACGCCTCCATAAACACCTATTCAGGGGGAATCGTAGCAGACATGTGTAACGTCATTAAGTGTTTACAGCAGCTTTAAAAAAAGAAAAAACTTCCAGCGGCTTTGTCTTTACTATCGGCTCATCAGTAATTTCTGGGCGTTGTCTCTTTAGCCGCTCTCTGAGTGTTGTGTTTCTGTTGCTGTGGTTTGCAATAAAACTTTACAGAATGTCAAAACCTATCATGGCCTGAATAAAAATAACCTCAATTTAGATATCTTCCGAGGCTGAAAACTTTAAAAACATGCTATACCCCGACTGACTTGACAGTGAAGCAGAAGCTTTATCTGCCATGTTTGTTTTGAAGTCAACCAACCAGCGACTGCAGCTGAACACGACTGATGTTTACAGCTTGCAGACTGCAGCCAGGGGACTTTCTTCAGAGTCAGCAATCAGGGGGGAAATGGCTTTAACTTTTGAGAAAAGCTTTATGAGAATACCAAAGCGAAATTCATTAAAACAATTACCATAAACTCAAAACACTGACATTGACAGATTATTAAAGTCCCCATAATCGATTAAGTCGACTAGTTTCATCGGCCTGACACTGCACAAAATGTTGGCATGACTTGGCACACGGACAGAAAGTAAGTGAAATAGCAGCCAAAGCCTAAAGAAAAAAAAATATCTCCAGAAAACTGGAAAAGCTGGTAACATGTTGACCGACAGGGAAGTATGTAAAACATGTCCTCAGCTGCACACAGCTGGCAATAAATAAGCAGAAAATGTGACATAAATCCAACCTTCCATATGTACCACATTTACATTTCTACACTCATGCTTGTGGTTTGTACCACATTGCTTAGTTTGCATGCCTGTGTTTGTGCTTTTGCAAACTCGTTTGGAGACGGGACGCGGCAAAAGAAAAAAACAATCCTCATGTGGCGTGCATATCCAGAAAACAGTGGTGTTACATTATATTCCACTGTGCCAAACAAAAGTAAATCAGTTTAAACATTCTTCAAGGATGACTGGTTAAATGAAGATGCACAGTGCAAGGGGGGCACAAAAGAGCTATTGTTCTCAGGAAAAGGGAGGAGAAGCTGAGGCTTAAAGAAGAAAATGCATTCCTTTGCTTGCGTTGTTCCTCTGGAGGTTGGCATGCCATCTTTACTAGGCGCCTGCAAAGGTCTGAAATAACAAGAGTAACAAATATCCCATGCAGTCAGTTTTTTTTATGTTCGGTTGTGTTAACTTGCCTGTTACTGAGATGTCCTTCCTTCCCGTGCTCAAAAGGCAAACCCTTATCATCCCTGGTATGAACAAGGACACGCTAACACTGTCATCATTCTGTTTTGTTCTGTCATGTTTTTTTTTTGTACACCCCACCTCGTTCTGTACGTTTGTGTGTGTGTGTGTGTGTGTGTGTGTGTGACCTCATAGCCTTGCCGTTAAACAATCCGGCCTATCACCTGCTCCAACCAGATCACAGAAAAGGCTCCAGAGCCGTAGTTGTCCCGAGATCCAATCGGGCTCAAGAAAAGAGCCTCAATGTGCCCCAGGGTAAGACGCCTCAGACTGGGAGGATTCCCTGCTTCTCTACTCACTTTGCCTACCTGTCGACGCCGAGGCAGTAGAAGTCTTTCTCCCAAATATTAACAGTCTGTTTCTGCATGTAACCTTCTCATTCACTCTTCAGATAACTTTCCTTTGTTTGAAGGGATACTTTGGATTCTAACGAACTGCAAAGCTTATTTTTATACTTGGTCAAGCTCAGTTCCTGTTAATGCCACAGGAGCACCAGGGTATTGGTCTGCAATTTTGGTTATTCAGCCGAAAATATTCTGGCTATCTTATAAACTGACCTTTATTTTGTTAATAGACCACTCTTTTAGGAATAACAGGTTTTATTTTTTGGACTAACTGTTCCTTTTCATTAGATTTTGCTTTGGGCTTGATTTGTCTGGCATGTAGCGCACCTCCAGCCATAGTGTGACCCTAAACAGCACAAAGGCGGCACAGAAGACTAAAATCTCAAGCAGTTAAAACATGAAATGTTAGAGAAGAAAATGTATATCGGTTATTAAATGGTTACACACACCCCTGTTAAAATGTCAGGTTCATGTTATGGAAAAAAAATATTTACAATGGCAAATTATTTCAATCTGAAATGTATCATGAGCAAATCTCTGGGGAGGATAAGGGAGATAAATATGAAAGCTGCAATAACCCAGCACCAAATTCTTCAAACTAGCACCGTTGATTCACACCTGCCATTAATTCTAATGAATCTAATCGACCTTCAATGAGGTTCAGCTGTCCTTGTAGGATTTTCCTGACATTTTCTCATTGGTATAATTTGTCTAGAGCCGTTGTTTGCAGATACATCCTATCCTGGATGGGAAAACCTTCAAATACCAGCTAATTTTGACCCAAAACCTTCAAGTGTCTGCAAGAAAGCTGAAGAAAGGAAAGGTTTTGATGTGGTTTCGTGCAGAATTACATTTTACAGAAACCCTTTAGGTCTGTTGAAGATTGGAGAGACCATATTAAGCTGGAGAACTGTTGAAAGGCAGAGTGGAAAGGTGTTGCCAAGTCAAGATGTGGACACTAGTTGGATCTAAAGGAGCTTCAACAAAGCAGTAGTTTAAGGGTGTACACTTCTGCATTAAGGTCATTGCAAATATTTTTGCTATCTTTCCAGATCAAGCCAAACTACCTCATTTTGAATCTTGTTATAATCCGTCCATTGCCTTAGACTTATCCAAGATCGGGTCCCTGCACAACAGGTCCAGGAGAGAAACCCAGACACCCCCCAGCAACATCCTCCAGCTCATTCTAGGGAACCTCAATGTGTTACCAGGCATGACGGGATATATAGTCCCTCAAGCAACTTCTGGGTCTTCCCCAGGTCATGATCCAGACCTCATGATCCAGAACGTAGACGGACCGGTAAATAGAGAGATCTGCTGTTTGGCTCAGCTTTCTTCACCCCATCGGACTGGACCAGCGCCCGCATTACTGCAGATGGCCGCTTCAGACTGTAGTCAGTTGTCATAATACAGTGCAGTTAACTTCAATTGGTAATGACGGCAAGTAAATAGTTGTCTTAGGAAGCCCAGCCAGATTGCATCGAGTCACTGACGAGTTTCTTTAAGCATTTATGTGAGAACCTACTGCCAGACTCTCCTGAAGCGTGGCTGCAACTCATCCTATTCCTTCCAAGCTGTCATAAATAGATAAGCAGTATGAAAGTTAACTGTATAATACACAGTATCGTGATCTATTAGCTGCAGTTGCATGTAAATTTAGGCAGAAAATTCTCCTATCAGGCTCATCATTATTTCAAAGGTAAAACAACTTAGTATTCAGGTCCTACTCTCCCTACAAGCCCATGACTCAAGTGCTGTCTGAACCTTTTGGGAGTCGCTGGTATCAAACGTAAAATCTTTTTTTTTTGAGGCGTTTTAATGTTATCAGCGAGTAAAAATGTAGGTTCTAATTTAGTTTGAAATTAGGAGTGCAATAGGCTGTAAATGAGCAAAGAGAGGTCCAATATGAAGTGTTTCATACCCATTACGCATGCAGGGAGATGCAGCAATATGTCTCGTATCGATGTAATAAACTTATATATTATTTTTGCTCTCACTGGAATAAAGCAGGTCATTACAGGGTGAATGTGTACTGTCGGCTAACTGAATGAAACGATGATTGATGTACTGACCGCACTGCAGGAGGCCGCAGAGGGGAATACATTCACAAAATTGTAATCCTTCACAACTTGCAGGGGTGTGTCCATAATTCTGCAGGATGGCAGCCTCACTGCATAATTTCTCCTCCAGCTCAGCCTCCCAGTAGATGAATGAGCTTGCAGCTGTGCTCAGGACCATCATCTGTTCTTCTGTAATAATAAATAACCTTATCATGGGCCAGGAGAGCTGACTGTGTGGAGAGAAAAAGAAGTCGTTAAACTTGTTTTCGGTTATCTTGGATTGGATAGATTTTTCTTTTTGACATCTTTTAGTTTTTGTGCAGAAAATGTTGGTATTCAGCTGAAATCCAAACTATCCCTTCAAAACACTGACTTTATATCTTCTGTTCCTGTTTCTGTAGAAGGCTGTTTTGAATCGCTCGCTTGTTCTCGGTTATCCCGTCATTTCATCCACGCGGTCTGCCTCTTTTCTTCTTGTCTCTAGCTTGTGGTTTGGACTTGGACCTGGAGAAAGGCTTCCCCCCAGCACATGAAGAGCCTCCCCCCTATCCTGGCTCCCCGCCTTATCCATCTCTGTCTCCACCAGTCTCTCCCCCACTGCCTCCCAGCGTCCCGCATTATGCCGAGGCAGACATTGTAAGTCTGCAGGGGGTCAGCGGCAACAACACCTACGCTGTACCTGCCCTGGCCTCTTCCAGCCCCGGTGCCGACGCCCTCCCGCTGCCGGAGCTGCCACGCCAGTGTCTCATCTTCAAGGAGAAGCTGGGAGAGGGACAGTTCGGGGAGGTGAGAACTGGCAAAGACTGAGGACATGTCCGGGTGATCACTGCTCTCTATCAATGCCTGGCTTTTTATTTATTTGTTTTTTTGTTGGTGTGGTCAAAGGTGCACCTGTGTGAAATTGAGAACCCTCTGGACCTCCCGATCCTGGAGTTCCCCTTTAATGTGAGGAAAGGTCGCCCTCTTCTGGTCGCAGTGAAGATACTGCGCCCAGATGCCTCCAAGAATGCCAGGTTTGTATCCTCCTCATCTGATCGGCTTCAGCGTGGTTTACGTTTTTCCTTTCTGTTGTTACAGCTTAGCGCCTCATTTATGCCTTCATGTTCACTGAACTACCGCATTTCCCTTTAGACATGAAATTAAAGGGAGGATTTTGTAAAAATAAAACACTTTTACAAAATGTGAATGCTATTTTGTTCTTCATACTACAATACATAGATATTTTTAGAATATATAAATGTAGCTTTTTCCCTCATTCGTATCATATGGGCTTTATTTGAATAATTTAGAAAATAATCAAATATTTATTTATAAGTAAGAATTTGAATGTCATAATACACTGGAGGAGGGGAATTTGTTGTGTCCCTGAGGAAAATAAACACAGATAACGCAAATTTAGTTGGACAACATATTTCATTGATTTCATTGATTTAATTAGTTGATTAACCGAAGCAGTTAATCAAGTGATGAAATCAATTTTAAAAGAAGAGGGGAAAATATAGCAATCTCACACTCAAGAATTTAGGCAAGACAAGGCAAGGCAAATTTATTTATATAGCACAATTCAGTACAGAGACAATGCAAAGTGCTTTACATGATTATAATATAGGAATAAAAGCAAGTAGGGATAGAATGTAGAAACAAAAAAAGAACATTTAAAAACAGTAAAACAGTTTAACTTGAACATTCAAAGGCAATTTTAAACAAATGTGTTTTTAATCTCGATTTAAAGGAACACAGGCTTTCCGCACTTTTACAGTTTTCTGGAAGTTTGTTCCAGATAAGTGGAGAATAGGAACTAAATGCTGCTTCTCCGTGTTTGGTTCATGTTCTAGGTATGCAGAGAAGGCTGGAGCCAGAAGACCTCAGTGGTCTGGAGGGTTGATACGCTGATAACAAGTCTGTGATGTATTTAGGTGCTAAGCCATTCAGGGATTTATAGACTAACAGAAGGATTTTAAAGTCTATTCTCTGAGATACAGGGAGCCAGTGTAAGGACTTTAGAACTGGGGTGATGTGCTCTACTTTCTTAGTCTTAGTGAGGACGCGGGCAGCAGCGTTCTGGATCAGCTGCAGCTGTCTGATCCACTTTTTAGGCAGACCTGTGAAAACACCGTTGCAGTAATCAATTCGACTAAAAGTAAACGCATGGATTAGTTTTTCCAGATCCTGCTGAGACATCAGTCCTTTAATCCTGGAAATGTTCCTCAGGTGATAGAAAGCCGACCTTGTAATTGTCTTTAGATGCTTTTGAAGGTTCAGGTCTGAGTCCATCACTACACCCAGGTTTCGGGCCTGATCAGTGGTTCCTAACTGAAGCAGCTGAAGCTGTGTGCTAACTTTTTAGCAAAATTCAGCCTTTTATTTGAGAAAGTTTATTCTGTGATGGGCAGTACCAGCGTTTAGAAATAAACATTTTCAGTAAAATCATCAGTGGTGCAATTATTGGCACCCCTGCTTCTAAAACCCTTTTGCCAACAGGAAAGCATCTTCTTCCTTTATATGTTTCACAGGATCTTTGACCATTCCTCTTTCCATAGTCTCTCTCTATCATCCAGGCCCTTACACTTCAGCTCCTCCCACAGCTTTTCTGGTGGATTTAGGTGTGGGGATTAAAATGGCCATGGATAAAGATTTGTTTTGGATAATTCAACTCAGACTGGGGTGCCTTCTTTTAACAATTCTCAAACTAATTGCTGTAACTAATAAACAAAATACAAGAAATGAGGGTTCAGTATCTTCTCCACAAACTCCTTGCCGTTTAAAAAAATGCATCGATCTTCTCAGCCAATGGTCTCAGTCATCTCCAAAATAAGTAAAGGACACATTAGTTTTTATTTTCTTTATGCCATATATTTTGAGATTAGCATAAAGGGTATTTCCTGCCTATGCCGAGCTATAATATTTAATTTTGGCTCAATATTCACATTTAGTTTGTCACCAAAGCATCAAAATAAAAGAAAGGTTGCGTAGCTACGAATCCCGGATGACCGCCAGAGCTTCTCTGTCATCCTTCGTGAGAAGTTTCTGTAGGAACAGAGCCTCGGATGACGTCAGCCTTTACAGGATCTGATTGGTCATCCAATCTGTCACAGGCGTTAATACTCGAACGCCGTAAAGGGAGCATTCAGTGCTTTCAGCACCGCCCTCTGGCAGTCTGGAGGGATGCAATAGGACTCGTAGGTCATGAAACTATCCAGGTTCATTTGAAGAAGAAAAATAAGCTAAACCAGATGCAGTGAAGTGAGGAAGGCTGCTAACCTGTTTGAGGGGATTTTTTCAGACAGATCTGATCAGGAGCTGCTGGACTGTGGCTGCAAACACTTGGTACACATTAGTTCTCAGACAGAAGATCTCTCAAAATCTCCTGCTGTGGAAAAAGTGAAAAGATGTTTGGAGAAAGGTGGCTTAAGTTAACTAACTCAGTCCTGAACCATACTGGGAGTGGGTGTGAAGCGGCTTTAACTGGGTCAGCATGATTAGACACATCTGCTGTGGATAAAGACTCGACTGTTGAGTTGAGTTCCGGCTGAGATTGATGAAAAGATCTTTGGTAAACAAAGAAAGAACTGTAGCGGTTTGCAGAGCTCTGTTACAGAGCTCAAGAACATAGCTGCATCTCCATAGTTTCCAAACTTAGGCTTTTATGAATTTATTAAGAGATGGAGCTGCACAAACATATCGACCTAAAAAAACAAATCTATATGAACCAAAGTGCAGAAAACTGGAACTTTATGTTGGATTTTTGATTCTTAGAAGGAGCAAGAACATGTTTTGTTGATTCATCTTCTTCTTTAATCATCTTAGCAGAAACAAATCTCTGATCTTTTTTTTCCACAAATCCTTTTTCTTCTGGTAGAAACGACTTCCTGAAAGAGGTAAAGATCTTGTCTCGCCTGAAGGACCCAAACATCATCCGGCTGCTGGGAGTGTGTGTGAGCAGTGATCCCCTCTGCATGGTCACTGAGTACATGGAGTGTGGAGACCTGAACCAGTATCTGTCCCAGCGTGTCCTGCTGGATAAAACTGAGCCTTCACACAACACGCCGACCATCAGGTAACTTATCCAATAAAGTTTACATCCATGCCCTTTGAATTCCCCCTCCAAAGTTAGTGTTCACACTTGCTGTTTCCCTTGTTCTCCAGTTATCCAGCGATCATCTCCATGGCCAGCCAGATTGCATCAGGAATGAAGTTCCTGTCCTCCCTGAACTTTGTGCATCGGGATCTGGCCACTCGCAACTGCCTGGTCGGCGGAGAGAAGGGTGAGAACGGCGAGGATCAAGGCGGGGAGCGTCACATCAAGATAGCCGACTTCGGGATGAGCAGAAACCTGTACGCTGGAGACTACTACAGGATCCAGGGCAGAGCTGTGCTGCCGATACGATGGATGGCCTGGGAGTGCATCCTCATGGTGAGCAGCCAAACATGCCTGTTGGGTTGTGAATGACTTGTGTTATATGAGGGCCAGATTTATTTTCACATGAGCGGTTTTTAGTTTGATCTACAATGGTTTCTAGATGGTTGAGTCAAAATGTGAGACTTTTCTAGACTCAACTTTCTCAATTTCTCACTTTCTTAATTCCTACTTTAAAACATAAATTCAAAAGTTCACAATAAAGTCATGGCAGATAGTTCTATGGCTTTAAAAATAGACCATGAAAGATGGATGGATGGATGGATGGATGGATGGATGGGTTGCAGCAAATCCTGGCCAAGGCTCTTTTTGCCTGGAGTTTGCATGGTCTCCCTGTGCATGGGTGGGGGTTCTTTCTGGGTACTCCAGCTTCCTTCCACAGTCTAAAAACATGACTGTTAGGTTAATTGCCCCTTAGAGGTGTGTGTGTATTGTTGTCTGTCCTGTGTGTCTCTGTGTTGTCCTGTGATGAACCTGTCCAGGGTGTACGCCTCGCAGACCACTGGAGATAGGCTCCCTTGGTGACTCTGAAAGGATAAGTGTGTATAGATGACAAACGGATGGATATTATTTTCCATATTTATCCAGACGTGGAAAACAGTCAGATTCCATTGTTTTCCAGGCTGCGAAGGCAACTCTGAATGTATACATTTTTAATTGTACTGCAATTTACTACCACGTTAATGCAGGTCAAGGCTTTTTGGATGTTAATAGTAAAACTATACAAATAAAAACATCAAAAAACAAACTAATGCACTCAATAAAAACAGCGATTCATTAATAAAGCACTCACACGTGAAAGAAACCCATTAAATTTGTCATTCCTCTCCAGCAGACTCCCCTTTTATGATAATGATGCTTATAATCTATGGGACACTAATGGAGACTGTGATGATGAAGGCAAAGGTTGACGCATGTGTGTTGGTGTGTGTCCTCAGGGTAAGTTCACCACAGCCAGCGATGTGTGGGCGTTCGGGGTCACTCTGTGGGAGATGCTGAGCGTTTGTCAGGAGCAGCCGTACTCCAACCTCACAGATGAGCAAGTCATAGACAACGCAGGGGAGTTCTTCAGAGACCAGGGCAGACAGGTATGGCATGCACGAAAATAAGCATACGCCACAACATGATCACAGTTTTGCAGGCTTAAATGTTAATTTTGGGCTCTTTAAAAGGTTATTTAACCTCATTAAAACATGTGTCGGACCACAGGATGTTTTCTTAAAGGTTTTGGAAATCATCAAGATGTTTTAGAGCAAATCTGAGATGGACCTTTGCATTACTGGTGGTTTTGGCCTTAAAGGTCTCCCTCAATGACATGTGCTGTGATGGTCCAGTCTCTCTTACTGCTGAATCATAAACTCTGAAGGCCTGCAGGGCTTTACATGTTGTTCTGGGTTCCTTTGTAAATTCCTGGATCAGAGTTTTGCTCACGGCCTTCCTGCTCGCCAGTCTCACAAATCCGCCCTTTTTATTTCTCGGAGCGATTTTGTAGTCCAAGCCGACGGATGGCAAAGCTACAAGTGGACAAGTCATTGGTTGTTCATTACAGCGTCCCCCAGCATACTCCAAAAATGGCTGATTGGGGTGAAGTGGAACGCCGTGTACCTGGTGGGGGGATACCTCCTTTAGATTTAAAGAGACGACACCAAAACAAGTTGTTCTCAGGCGAACCTCAGAACAAGGGGAAAAGGGGGAGCGTAGGGGTAAATCTACGAGGAATTCAGACTAAACCATTGCAGCTCCGCTTTATATAGACCACAACTGAATGATTTCAAGTCAAAAGGAAGAACTTAAAAGCAGGATATGTCTCTTTTCTTAAGTGATTTTTTTTTAAGGTTAGCTAGAGAAATTGAGCCTCTAAAACATGTGTAATCAGGATTTCACAACGGCAAATATATTTTCAGAGAGGGCTGGGCTGGTTTTTGAATATAAAAAAAAATTGTTAAATGATTTGAAATGTAAATGTGACAGTAAAAGAGGTGATCTGCAATACTTTCTTACAGTACTCTACATTATTAGTGATTAGCCTGACTAGCGTTACTAAAACAGAAGTTGCTGTGTGTACGAGAATGTTGAACCTTAGCTTCCCTCTGCGCTTTTTAAAAGCACGCCAACGGCTCCAAATCCAGCATGGAAGGCTGTTTCCATTCAAATAGCTTCTTTTTTACACAACTCACTGACAGGAAAATAGCTAACGTAGCATAACTTAGATGTGATGTATCCACCGGTTGGAAAAAGATTAGGTTTTTGAGTTTGTGACAGTGTGATCACCAGTCAGGACCAGTCAAGCTAAAGCTCCTCAGTTACTGATCACTAATTATAAAGTAGCAGAATAATTGAAAAAGTTCATCATACACCTGTGTTTCTCTTCCAGGTGTATTTGGGCAGGCCGGCTGTGTGTCCTCAGGGTCTCTATGAGCTCATGTTGAGCTGCTGGAACAGGGACTGCAAGCTCCGCCCCTCTTTTGCCGACATCCACTCCTTTCTTACCGAGGACGCCATGAACATGGTTTGATGGAAGAGCAACAGGAACAAAAGCGACTTGAGTGCTCGAGCTTGGGCGGTGATGTGGGATGTTGTGGTGGAGGGTGTGTTCACAGGGAGAGTGGGTCGCTCGCTTGTGCATTTTGTACTTTTTGGGTGGACGGGGCTGGGACACCGCTGGTTCGGTTTTACTTCCACATCAGACCCCCCCAAAGACGCCTTTTAGTGGGTAACGGCTACATTTAGTAGTGATTGGTGGTGGGTTCAGTCTGCATATTAGTTTTCTCTTGTTTCAGCTTCTTTACAATTAAGGAGAGATTGTATCACTGGTGATTCGGTGCTGCAGAGTTGAGGATGCAGGAATCACAATCAATAACTACAGTTTCATGTCTGACATCCAACGTATTCAGCATTTTAAATGTTATTTGTAGCTTAACGGGTGAATATGCTATGTCTCTGCATATCATGAAGAACTCAACACCTGTTGTTTGGGGGTGAAATAGCACACACAGAGGGATTGTCTTAGTATTTATAGCCCACTGCATGCCCTGTAACTCAGTGAGCTTACTCCCAGCTACATCCCCTTTGGCCTACTTCTTACTACGTCTCTTCATTTGATCTCAGCCCCACATTCTTGCCCAGTGACCCACATCCACAGTGTTTGTGGAGAAGTAAAACGGCATGGACCGGACAGCAGGAGCCCCCTTTTCTATAATGTGAATACGTCAAGTCCGCCATCAGGCACCAATCTCCCATCTTTAATCATAGAAATAGTTAAAGAGCCATCTGACCTCCATCTGTGAGAGAAGAAGGTCTGCACCCGATGCTGAACAGACTCCCCAAACAAGAGGAAAGATGCACAGAAGATGAGTCTGCAGCTGCAAATTAACAAAATATTTCTTTTCAGCAGAGCGACGATGCGCTGGGACTCGTTCTCAGGCGCCTCAGCCGGTGTTTTTTTTTTTCTCTGTACTGTTGTTCCTTTATTTGACTGCGACTCGGTCAGGAAGGATCGATTTAAAATTCCACAAATCAGCAGCACTTTACCCTACATGCATTTCCCTGTCTGTGATGAAAGTCCTCTCTGTAACGGGTCTGAACGATGATTCCCGATTCTACTCGCAACTATTCACAAAATGTTCTGAACACAATGGGGACATGCGTCTCAAACGTGTACACTCCCTGTTAAGATACCCAGTTTTTGTGATGTTAAAAATACTGTGACGAATAATTTTAAAACTATTTTCCACCTTTTATATGGGATTCGTCTTGTACACTTCCAGTAAAAAAAAAATCTGTAAATGAAAGAAACTATAAAGTATAAAAAGCTGTAATGACCTGGTTGCATAACTGTACACACCCTGTACTTTTAAGGCTGTTGTACCCAACTCTGGTCCTCAGGGGACCCTGTCCTGCATGTTTTAGGTGCATTCTTGCTGCCACACAGCTGACTTAAATGAATCTGTGATAAGGAGGCGTCTGCAGCACCCGATGGCTGCAGAGGAGGTCGTGCAAACATGTGAAGCAGGTTGAGCTGGAACAGAGACGTGTCTAAAACATGCAGGACGGGGGTCCCTGGGGACCAGGGTGGGGAACCACTGCTTTAAGGCACCTATTGATTCACTTTCTGGATTCAGTCTTCTTCGGTCGACATCCATCAGCAGCCCCACATCTTTATTTGACAATGTTTGCACACCCTGCTGGGGAAGAGTTCTCCAAGTCCGTGAGATTGTGAGAGACATTGGTTCTTGGGTTCTGACTAGGCCACTCCAAAACTTGCATGCCTAGCCTCACACAGCATGATGCTGCCACCACCACGTTTCAGTGTGTTCACTCGTTTACGTTCAATGCTTTAGGAACTGTTGCCCAAACATTTGATTGGTTTCATCAGATCATAACACATCCTTCCTCAGGGGTTTAGCGGGTATTTAGCCAGACCTGCATGTTTTCTTTAGATGAAAATGCTTCTGTCTTGCACCAGTACTCCTTAGTCCAGACATGTGGAGAATACAGGTGATACCTAACCAGAACTTCCTGAAGCTCATTTGGTTTGTTCATCCTCTGACCGGTTCTAGTCTTGTTCTTTCAACTGATTTTGAAGAAACATCCAGTATTCATAATGCTGGAAAGTCCTACACGGACAGTTTAACCAAATTAACGATTAATCAGATTCACTGTAATTGAAGAAGACTGAATGCTGCAATTAAAATAAAAAAGGTGCAGCTTTTTTAAGAACATTTTTGCTGTTTGTATATTCACTTGGCCAGGGAGGAGTAACCCACCTCTCCACTCCAACACAAGCATCCCTGCATGAAAAAGCAGGGATAGAAACCGGGTGGACGACTGGCTGTTTGCATATTGCCCCCTAATAAATCAGTTGGTTTTACAATTGAACTGTGCAACATAAACATGTTACAACAAAGGTGGAAAAGGTCAGGAATGGTTTTATCATGTTCTAATTTATTTTTACTGCACAAAATCTGGCATGTTAGCAGATAGTGTGTGAAAACATTTGATACCTACTGTAATCTGTAAACCCTCCCCTACGCAGCTTTGCCAGACCATTAGATGTAAAATATTCGTTTTAAAAGCTGGAATGGCATTCTGGATTCAAACAACAGTCTATGTGACATTTCAGAGTGCCGAGATGTTACCGATCATATAATATTCTTTTATATCACTGTAATTTTTATGGCAGTCAAATGGGGAATTCTGGTATTCCTGATTTTTGGTGTGAAAGTCGATCTCTGCATTGTTCCATGTTTAAGCTGACCGTGGTAGAACCAGTGCTTCTACCTTACTGTCTGTACAGCACTGTAAATCTGTTCTGAGATCCCCCTGATTGTGAAGTAATACATGTTCAGTAATTGTCTATGGTTGTGCCATTTCACTCATTCTGATACACTGTTATTCACATTCATTTTACCATGCTTATAGTAAAAAAATGAGGTACATTCACTTTCAGTTTTAAATATCAAGAGACATTCATGTTTTTGGTACTCACCAGTTGAACAAATTCATAATACCACGTGAAGATTTATTTATAGTGAAGAAGCCGTTTCCATTACCTGGCAGAACCACCGTTAGCAGCAACAGCTAAAAGAAATAATATTCTGTAGGACTTTATAATTCTGATCACACTTTAAACAGCAAACTAAAAGTAAAATTTTCTTGAAATTAGTGTATTTGTTCTCGATTTGAGCAGGTAAATAAGATTATTTGCCAATGGAATAAGATTTTTGGACTTAAAATAGGTACAACTCATCTCCATCTTTTTACAAGTGCAGTATATCTAATTGTCTTATTTTGAGTCAAAATACTCATTCCATTGGCAAACAATCTTATTTGCCTGCTCAAATCAAGGACAAATGCTGTAATTTTTAGAAAATTTTACTTACTTTTAATAACCTTTTGCAGTGCATTGTTAGGGTTTTTTTTTTCATCTTTTTGCCCATGTCAATTGTGTTAAGGCTTG
Organism: Fundulus diaphanus; assembly: GCA_037039145.1. Taxonomy (NCBI): domain Eukaryota; kingdom Metazoa; phylum Chordata; class Actinopteri; order Cyprinodontiformes; family Fundulidae; genus Fundulus; species Fundulus diaphanus. The sequence goes on from CM073130.1 coordinate 38,614,537, forward strand.
TAGGGCCCAGTAGTCATGTTTATTTACATGATCAAAGTCAAGAAATATAAAACAAAAGCACAAGGCAATTGAGAATGAGGGTGAAAGTTGACAAAGAGAGACTGTGTTTATATGGTGGACAGTCTAGTGAAGAGGAGAAAGTCTGCAGAAATGTAGTCTCATTGTAACAGCTTGGAGACCTAACAAACCAGTACCCTACACAGGGGTTTAAAAGTACACATTGATCCAGAAAACAATGTCAGTGTTGCTAAAACCATGATGAATTTCAAGCCTGAAGTTGGAGCAGTCACCGAATTATTGTCATAATCCATATATGGAAGTGCTTCCTGTTATTCATGGGCCCCGACTCAAAATGTTTCAGAAAAGAGTTTTAAAATTGCTTAATCCTCTTTTACAAACTGTGGAAAATGTGGTTGATTTGTGTTTCACGCTTCTACAAGTTTTCTGGCTTTTAAATTAGGTGATTTCTGCTCCTTTTGGGGGCTGCAACAGCATTTAATGAAGCTGAGCCAGAAACGATGGCCTGACATTTGGCTTTCAAACACTTTGATATACAACAGGGCTCAAGTTTAGCACAATGACTTCAGTTATTCAGTTTTAATTTCAAATTAATTGGCTGTTTTTTTTGTCACTTTATTTATATATATAAATTAAAATATAGAACTAAGAATTATGCCCCAGATGACCTGCATTTAGCTTGATACACATATCGCTGTAGTTATAGTCCTTTAATGCAACTGTGGACGGTGAGTCAGACTGTGATCCTCCTGCCATGTAATTCAAAATTAGATGTGACTTCTAACCTGTTTGGTTGCAAAAAAAAAGGGTTTATAAAAGTGCATTCAACTTTCAAACATATCTACAAAAACAAGCCATAACACTTACAATGTGACACAAATCCAAATCCATCTGACCTGAATAAGACCACACTAATATTAGTTACAAGACCACAATATCATCTGCGAAACATGAGCCAAAAACAAAGCTTGATATATTGAATGTAATCGGCTTGTTGTGCTAACACACACCTGTATGTTAGCGGTTAAAACTTCAGCTTTCAGAGGTTTTCACTCTTATAAACAGCTGATCTGGTTTATTTGTTCAGTACCTACATATAACACTAAGTCATACATGTTGCTTCTTTGTTTTGTACATCTATTGAAGAATGTCCCTTTTCAGGGAGTATTAACCAAATTTTAAGATCTGGTGAAGACCAACATATTTTTTTCATTTAACAGAACTATAATATTGAAAGTGGTTGTACTTAATATTTTACTATAACTCTAATCTAACCTCCATGTCTCATTGATCACTTTGTGTTTTGAAGCCAGTTTTCACAAGTATGTACATATTCTAAGGACAGGATTACAGTTTTCTTTACTAATATATAGATAACTCCTGTTACATTTTGGGCCTATTGTCTCTGTAGAAATGCTTGCTACCTTCAAGCTCTTACTCATTGTTGTTCTATTTTTGTAGCTGTTTTATTAAAGTTACCCTTTTCAAATAAATGCACAGCCTCACACTTCTTAAGACCTGACAGGAGTAACTCAACAGGCAGTTTTTTTTTTGGTGAATTAAGTGTTTTATTAAAAGTTTACTACAGATACCTTTGTATATTTCATTCAAATACAGGCAGTTTTACAAACAGTTCTGTTTCACACTATATAGGATTTACTATTATGTCAGTCTAAAATAGCCATGCAACAAACATTTACAAGGCTTACAGCTATCCTGTTCAATAGTGATGGCTAATTGCCTGTGATTAGGTAGACATTCACTAAAAGCAGAACAAAGCCCAATTAAAGAGGTAAGAAGCATGACCAGGCACTTGGAGGTAACAAGAATAAAGGCATAAGGCTTGCTGATGCAAACCTTTGGCCAGTTAGTCTGGAAGAGAAAACATAAAATCTGATACAGAAGCACCTGGTTGGTAGTATACACAATACAAAATTACAACTACAGTAATAGAAGAACTGGTCTGAGCTAAAATCTGAAATATTCTGCATGACTTTAAAGGATCGGTACAATCAATATTTTGGAAAAACGTCCTATGGGTAATTTAAACTCCAGGCTATAGAAACGTACTGGAGTCAGGGTGTGATTTGTCACATTAGTACTGGTTCTGTCTCTACAGCATAGAAACCCCAGAACTAGACCATCAAAGAGACAGCGCTGCTTTTCTCCAACAACCAGACACTTGCAATGCATCGAACAGGAAAACCTCAGAACTTGTTTCCATCAAGCACCTCCTTCGACGACACTTTGAGACAGAAATCCCTCCACCCGCAGCACAAACTGATACTTGGTTACGCTAAATGTTACCAATGGACAACAAGGTTAGCTGTGTTTAACAATGTCATTTTAAGATGACTAACATCCTAAAAACATAAAATACAAACTCTGCATGACAAATACTCAGGAGCAATCTAAGATGGCAGCAGGAACAGAGAGCTCTGTGGAAGAGGACTTCCACGACTGTCTTTGAAAATAAAGCAATTGTTACGATATTAAATAAAAATTGATAATAAATGGAAAGTTGGGAAGGTTTTGCTGAAATGAAGCCATGAGGTCTGACTCCAAACCTTCATGCTGGAGCTTCTAATAAGGGCACAGCAGATTCTCAAGTGATAGGACAATCCTTTTGTTGGTAGCAGCAGGTGTGGCTCCCTGAACTTCCTAAAGCACTTTGCATTTCTTAATTAAAAGGCACAGCAATCTCTGAACTACAACCAGAAAAATAACAGTTTAGTGGCCCAGTCCCTTTGCAGGACATACGAGGACAATCACAACACAAACGGATGCATATTGAAGATCAGGTATAAAAGATGGCAGTTCTGACTTAATGTTGAACTATGAGCTAAAGAGGGCTGTGTGGCTGTGACCCGCAGCGATCCGGGACACGGACAGAAGCAACAAAGCAGGAAAGACATGCACGGACACACAATGAGACAAAAAAAAAAAAGACTATGCTGATTCAACACGAGAAGAGTGATCATCAGAGAGGTTCACGAAGTTTAGATCAGGAGCTTCACACCTCCTCCTTAACGTACGCGGGGCGTCTTCCCAGTAACCTGGATAAGGGAAGAATAAGAAGTCAACATTTGGAGTTTGTGCAGTCAGGTGAATTATCCGTTTTTCACTGGCCAGGCTATGGAGTACCTGTGAAATTTCAACTCCGGTGAGTTTTTCCAAAGCTTCGGGCAGCCGGGTCATGATTTCCAACACTTCTCCGGCAAGTTTAGCTGGTCCCACCTCTGAGCCACCGCTGGACACCATTGTGATCTTCTGGGCCTTCGACAAAGGCTTGCTGATCTCCTCAGCCATCTGCAGAGAAATGGTCATCAGAAAAACCAAAACGTTGGATGTTGGCTGTAATGGCTTAAAGGTGACCTATTGTGCTTCCCTTTAAACATTTAGAAAAGGACTATGGACACAAAATAGTTCTAAGATAATGAGATTTCACCTCCCCAGTTTCACCTATTTTGAGCTTCTTTCAGAATGACCTGCTTTTAGGGCTCTTGTCACTTTATGCAAATAAGCTGTAGCTGGCCACGCCGCCCCCAACTCAACGTTTACACTCGCACTTTATACACAAAAATGAAAATGGCTGCAAGCAGATGCACAATGGTAGATGGTGCATCTTTGTGGAGCCTCCTGCACAACCAGCAAGAATGCAGCAACAGTTTCGGGGGGGAAAGTAAAGTAGCCTAGATTCAGCGCCACGTTGAACGCCACGTTTTTGCAGTGTTAAACTATCCTGTTTAACTGCAAAGGTCTAAGTGTTATGAATCTGAGAAAAAGAAAATAAGACGCTAATAGGGCTAGTGGCCCTATGGGATTTTGAATGCAAATTAGCTTCATGCTAACCGTTAGTTGTCTTTTCAGTGTAATATTAAGTGCAAGGGAATTAATACCAATGTTGTGTATGTGATTTATTCTAATAATAATTATAACTTCAATGTAAGATGTGATATATATATGTTACCGTTTTACTTCGCTTGGTGAGGGGCTTAGCTCAGCTGGGGCTAGGTTAGGGGTTAGACGTGGCCATTGTGATGCAATAATCGGGAGGTTTTTGAAGCGGATCATTTTCCAGACACCGACAAAAGTCATCTCATACAGCTGCAAAAAGACCTCAGTGACACACATCTTGCTCTGCTGAGGATCTTTGCACAGGGAGACGTTTGCAGAGTGGCTAGGCTCAGGTTAGTAGGCTTCTTTCTTTTGTTATGCTCTATTAATAACATGGCTCATAACATGGTTGCTTTGGGGTGTGTTAGTTGTGCTTTGAGTGGCGTAATTGTTAATGACTAAAGTTGTAGCAGCGTACAGCGCTGTTCTCAGATCTCTTGGTCCAGCCATAGCTGGTTTTGTCCTCAAAACGAGGTGTGGACCTGGTTGTTGTTCAGTTTGATCCAAATTACTGCACTAGATGAGCAAACTAACAGGGTCTCTTGAATCCATCTGTATGTTATAACTATTTTTCCCCCCATCTTTTTGGGTTAAAGAACTGCAACAATGTCAGGGAGTGTTGTATTGGTCATGCTCAAGGTTAAAAATTAAAGGCTAACAGAATTCTGCTTACTCTGCTAAAAAGTGATTTTGTTTTTGAATTATTTAAGCAATTCATCTCTCACCTTAAGATTTAATTTACTTAATCAGAGAGAGTTAGACTGACCAGAGGAAGTTTCTCCAGCAGCATATCCACCATTGCTCCGTCTTTGTACTGCTTAAAGGCATCAGCCTTTTTGGCCATCTGCTCGGCCTCAGCGCGGCCTTTAGCCTCCAGAGCGAAAGCCTCAGCCTCGCCCTTTATCTGCGTGAAAAAGAGAGACAATAGCTCGGCTTTAGGTGGCAAACCTACTGGAAGCAGGAATCAGCAGTGTGAGATCTACACTTCCCATAAAGTACAAATTAAAAAGATAGATTTACCTTAATGGACTCCGCCTCAGCCTCAGCCTCCATGATGAGCTGCAGACTGAACAGAAGGAAAAGAATAAACATCTTACTTTTATATAGCAGTTTGATAAAGGGAACAAAACGCTGCCACCCTTCTCACCGATATGCCTCCGCTATCTTCTCCATTCGGTATCTCTCAGCGTCCGCAGGCTTCTTAACTCTAGCCTCCAGCTCCTTCTCTTTGCGGGTGATCTCCTGTTCCTGCAGGGTGATCTGCTGCGTACGCTCCACCACCTGGACCTGCATCTTCTCCTCCTCAATGCGCTGCTTGGTCTTGGCCACCTGGTGAGGGATATTTAAATGTTGCTGAAGTAAAAAGTCATGAGTTATTTACAAAGTGCACTGGCGCTGAAGGTACCTGCAGCTGGTAGGCCATCTCCGACTCTGCCTTCTTGGAGTTGACCTCAATGTCGTAGGCCGCCTTCTTCAGCTCGTAGTCTCTCTGAGCTTTTGCCATTTCAATCTCGTTCTTGTACTGAGCGGACACTTTCTCTTGCATTGCATGGGCCTCCTGTGTGCAGAAACAGCAACAGTGCATGAGGAAATTCTTCCAAAAAGGCGAAAAACTACGTTTTTCAACGTCTATTTCTAAATGTGTAATTCTTTACCCTGATAACAGCATCACGTTTGTACTGAGCCTCTCCGATCCTCGCATCTTTCTGGACCTGCGCTGTTCGGGCTTTTCCCAGAGAGTTAAGGTAATCCTGCAAAACAAGCATTTTGTTTTATCTGTACTTTCTAAATGTTGTTAATTCTTAAGTGGATCTAGGAACTTCTAAATTATTATCAGTGACTTCCTGTTTTCATTGGATATGACGTGCCAGCTGTCCAAAATGGGAAAGACAAGAGAACATACCATCCAAGAAAGCCTGATGTCTATTGATCTTCATAAGTCAGGAAATGGCTACAAGTAAATAAGTATTGGCCTAAAACTGTCCACGTTTACAGTAAAGTAATTATTCTAATCAGCAGCAATTATGACAATGGTGCATTCACACCAGCGCTGTTTGGTGTATAAAGCCAGTAAATAAAAAGGAGTCATCATTGGGCGTTTCGGGAGGATAAGAATTAAATATATGTCCAAATCCTAAAGAAACACAAAGTAGGCTAAGGGAGGGCGGAGGAGAGAACCCAGGACCATGGGAAAAAACTATCATCAATTGTATTTGGAAAAAAACAAACAAAATTGCAATCAGCTAGAGAGGAACTCCTTAAATGTTCCCAGTGTTGAACTGGCATGTCGCTTTGAGACACTGAAATCCCAGAGAGAGGACGCTTCGTTAAAGCAGATGAAGAAATGGTTCGGTTACCATCGAAACACTTAGGCCTAAAAGATCTGGGGAACCAGCGGGGTCAGAATGAATCATTAAAGTCTTTTAATAGCGGAAATCATTTAAGGCTGAGAGCTTTCATTACCCCCAGAATACCAACTGATTTACAGAGCATAAGTCAAACAGAAAAGACAAACCTGATCGTCGTGGACGTCTTTGAGGGTGTAGCTGACAACGCCGATCCCCATGTTGACCAGGTCAGAGGAGGCCACTTTGAAGACCTGCTCAGAGAACTTCTTACGATCCTGGTATATCTCCTACGCAGAAGGGCAAAAAAATGTATTGTAGATATTAGAAACCACACAACATGGTGGTTAATTCTGGAGAGACAGCAGGAGCGAAAAGTGGTATCTGGCATTCAAGTTTCATCAAACGCCCTCCAGAGGCACTGAATGTTGTATTATGGTTTGATTGACAAGATGTTTTTCACAGTTATGAAAACAATTGTATGTGTATGATGTGATTTTAGCATACTTTGTATGTGTCAGAGAGAACAGTAAACATTCACACGGCCGAATATTTGCCTTAGTTGAGACTGAGTATTCTGAAAACGGCAGCCTGCTATCAACATTACAGTAAGTAGTTTATAGCGGGTGACCAGCTAACTTGGTTAGCATTAGCTTAGCCACAGCGTCCGACTCAAGACCTCTGCGTCTTCTTCTTTGGTTGCAAACTACCACCTATTGTACACATGTGTTTTGCCTAATGTAATATAAGTGAAAACTATGATTTTCATCAAATTAAATTTGAAGGAAAAAAAAATACTGTATGTTAAAAAAAGCATTGTTGTGAAAGACAGAATGCCAGCCTTTTGTTAATTAATGTAGTTAAGTCAAAGTATTTGAAGTAGTTCAGTCTTTCTTTAAAAAACAAACATAAAATACTAACAAAAAAAGGAAAGGTGATTTTAATTATTCTTACCTGTGACAATTCATATATGTATACATTAGTTTTCATAACTGCAAAAAAGATGTTCCCAATAAAACAACAATACGTCATTTAGTGCCTCTTAAGGGCATTTGATCAACGTAGCATACCAGTTAAAAAAGTGGCATATATCACTGTTTTACTGCCATGTTAGATACCACTTCACGATCCAGGTGCTGCTGGGATTCTGAGCAAAGTGCTGTCAAGGTCAAGCGAAAACATCTGAGAGTGTTGGCAGGACCGACCTCGACAGTCAAATGAGCAATGATGGCTCTCTGGTGGCCCTCTAGTGTCTCCAGAGCAATCTGGGCGACCTCAGTCTCAGACTTTCCCATGAACATTTGGCAGGCTGTGGCCAACATCTCCTTGTTCTGACCCTGAATCTTCACCTGGCACAAAAACAGAGGTCAAACAATAAGTCAAACGTGAAACTAGAGGGTTGACAGAGAGAACATAATTGGGAAGACTTAATTTTATGTTTAAATCACATCTTTACATCTTTTTCAACTCCAACAACTGTCGCTTCGCATCCCTCGCAGTTGTGGTGTCTCTCTGGCTTTGCTTTTAGCGGCAAAATCGTGCATTTTGCGTCACTAGAATTTCGTGTGTGGCCTCGCTTAGCCTTGCTTTGCAACACGTCGCTCACGTGTGGCACCTCTGCGTAGGGATATCATGTAAATCTGTCGCTCGGCCTGAGGCATTCGCGCTCACTGTGGCTATTGCAGTTTAATTTCTTTGCTGGTTCAAACGTTACACGCTTTTGTCACCATAGCCCTGCGTCTGGGTGGTAAAAATAAAATCCTCCACCTGAAATGACAGTTTGGCAAAACCACCAGATGTGGCCCTGACCACTCCATGTTTCAACAGGTTACTTTCCCTGGTCCTGACTGCCACAGATACGAGCTCAGCTTAAAACTCCCACTGGCATCCGTGTCCCTTGAAACCGCCCAGTTTGACATTTGTCAAAGCTTAAACATCCAAACACCAGCTCAGGCACAGTTGGACTGCAATCTTGCCATTTTATTATGAATTGAATTTAGATTTGGACTTTGACTGGGCAATTCTAGCACCTGAATTTGGTATAATCTGAACCATTTCATTGTAGTTCTGGCTGTGTTGAGGGTTCTGCTGAAGGACAAAGCTCTACCCCAGTCTCAGGTCTCTTTCAGCCTCTAACAAGTTTTCTTCTGTCTGTCTCCACCCGTCTCGTCTTCTGCCACCATCATGTGTCGTGGTGGATGTTGTGTTTAGGGTAACGTGCATGGTCAGGAGATTAAATTACGTACAAGTACCAGAATTAACTAAATCAGTAGCTTGTCTGTTGGATCAGACGATCACTTTTGATAGAAAGACCCTACAAGAGCTGCAGTGTTGAAGATCCCCAAACCTTGTAACAGTTTTCCTTCCTTTAGCATTCTAGCCTATCAAGTTAATATTACATTCTCCCAACCAATCACAAACACAGACCCTGGAATGCTCCGCCCCTTAAAAGAGTTCAGAGAGCACGTGTTCTTTTTTCTTTTTAAAAACTTGCAGCTTTGGCAAAAAGTTGGTTGAATAAAAAGGTTTGAGTTTGAATTCAGTGTTTGTGTTTTATGCATCTAAGAATAGGTCGCTAAGCAACAGCATAAAACAGCCAGGGCTGCACTTAAAACATATGTTTTGGATTTGTTTATAATTATCGATCAATATGATTAATATTTTATCGATACGCTTTTTTTTCTCTATATCGTCCAGCCCTACCTTGTTGTCCAGCAAACACAATAGTCCCTCCTCAAACCTGTACAAATCCTTATGCTTGCCCATTTTTCTTTCTTCCAACACATCAACTTTGAGGCTAAAATGTTCACTTGCTTCTTAATAAATCCCACCAACTAACAGGTGCCACCCTGAAGAGATAATCAGTGTCCCTTCACCTTTCAGTGGTCATAATGTTATGCCTAAACATTTTATTAGGTGGAAAAGGAATAAAGGGAGCTTGTAAGAAAAAAAAAATAGATTTTTAAGTGCAACACATTTTAAAAACACTACTTTGGGTTTGTTTATCAAATTAATTTCCAATTAAAACTCACTGAAGCCATGTTAAATGGTTCAACGGGTTTAAATATTTTCCCAGGCAGACGCACACCACAGGATATTTCTTTACGGAAGTTGAAATATCCAGGCTACCCCTGACCAAGTATTCCTTAAGAAGCCACCTTTGTTCTTCTTTTAAACATATCCACAATGACCCTTGAACACATTTCCTTCTCGCAGCTTTCAGAGCTCACCTGTGCAATGCCAGTGACGGAGATGGGGACACCATGACGGGTGTAGACTTTATCGCTCTTCACATTCAGAGTCAGGGTGTTGAGTGTGATTCTGGGGAGACAAATATGGGACGGCACGGCTGAGACAGCAGAAACGCGAAGCAAGCACGGCGTATCAGAAGCGGCGCACACGTCGCTCGAGATCGTTTCTGCGCTCTTATTTATCTCTGTTTATTTTGCCCGAGACGCTGAACTGCAAATGGCTGCAAATGGAGACGGGAAAGAGGCTCACCGCTGGATCTGCTGAATGCACGGTAAGACAAACACTCGTCCTCCAGCAATCATCAGAGGTGGAGACCGGCCGCAGCCTGGTTGGCGGGGGGAGGAAGGAGCAATCATGTTACATAAACCTCAAAGTGCTTGGTAGCAACATACAAGCAGCTGCTTAATATCTGGAGGAAGCAACTGAGTAAACAGTTCAGTTACAGCTTCATATTATAATGCGTCTGTGTTAGTCACAGAGTATTAAAGAAAACTGGAAAATCCCCGGGCGGTCGCCCCAAAAATCCAACATGTAGACAAAACCTTCATTAAAGCTACAAAAGTACAGCGCCCTGATAAACATGGCCACCATGTACCATCTGCTTCGAGCGCGACTCCACCATCGTTACACAGCGGACCTCCTAAACATCCTGGGTTATCGTATGAAAATAAGCAAGCATCCATTACCAGACACCACCATGGCTTCATTGGGTCCACACGTGTAAAACATCTCGCCTCCTGGTGGGGGAAAAATGCACATTTTATTACGATGAAAGGAGGAATCCCTCAGCAGTCGGCTTTAAAAGGACAGCATCGCTGTTTTTCATAGCGGTATAAAGATCTAGATTTGTAAAAATGTTAATACTTCTGAAATACATCACTCCATGATGAAGAAACAAAAAAACTTTACAACAGATCATAACAAGGTATAATAAATAAGTTTATGTAAAACAACAGATAACTAAATTCAATTTAGAAACTATTCATGTCACAGCAACCCAGAGCTTTATGTTTATTATAGAGATTTTCCAGACTAACCTCATCATAATATTGTTCTCTGAAATATGATCTTAACGAAATAAGTAGATAAATCCCTTTGTAAATCAGCCATCTAAAAGTAGCCAGTCGTCGTGGTTTACTGGAAAAGTCCCTCCCATGTAAAATGATCCTGGGGGGGGATAGTAGTGGGTGTATCGATTACTTTCTGACTAATATGTTACTTTTACAAACGCTGCGATTCATCTTTAAGAAATAGAATCGTATCAATGTTATAACCTGAGCACACGCCATCAGATTCAAGCTGTTTTATTTATCATTTCATACAAGGAGACCAAATAAACCTATGAAATAATGAGTAGTCCTTTCACTTTTTAAAGAAACAGGCCACTGTCTATATATTGTCTGATCTCAAGAGTTAAAGAGGACAAATAAACATGTATATGTATATTTTGTTTTGATGGTTCCTTCTTCATTTCAGAAAGTATAGTTATTCTAACCTGACAACAGCCAGATGCATGTCTCGCTCCGCCTAGCTCTAGGCGGAGCGAGACATGCATCTGGCTGTTGTCAGGTTATAGTTATTCAGCCCCTGCATCTGAAATCTGGCCCAAACTACACTTGGCAGAGATTATTTAAGACATGATCAGAGATGAAGCAATCAGGCTGACTCTGGTTTCCAGCTTTCTTTAAATTTGACTTGGAGGTTAAAATTCTTTTAAGTGTATAACTCTAAATGCTTAAAAAAAGGGGGGGCTGCAGCTTCTTTGACAGAAGCAGGTCGCGTTGAATCGCAAGATTATCCCCATTTATGCATCACAGCATGTGACCCTAACCGTTGTCTGAAGTTTATTCAGCTCGAAATAACGACCATTGGACCCCATCTACATGTCAACTGGTTTTTTGGGGAGGCATGTCAGAAAAAAGCCGTTTTTTGTGCTAAAAGTTACTGAGACTTTGACCAGAACTGTATCCTTCAGTCACCAAATAGTCAGGTCTACGTAATAAAACCTACATGGTGTCTAGGGCTGGGCGATATGACTTAATAATAAAATCTCCAGTTTTATTATATGAAATCAGATTAATCAATTTTTTTACCCTTTTTGTTTCACAAAAAGAAATTATTTTAAAAACTTGCTTTCATGTCAATCATTTCATCTGTGAATTGACCTGAATTCAAAGTACTAAATACAAGCTGTGAAACAGGCTTGTAAAACAAGATGGCGGCCCTGCCGTTGTAAACAATGAAAAAATAACAAAATGTTTGCTGCTAATGGCATTATACGGTGAGCCAAGAACAGGCTTCACTTATCTTGTGTAACTTCAAACTAACTTAAAAAAGTAGATGAGTAAATTAAAGTGCCTGGTATTATGGTAAAGTTTCCACTTTACAATATCTTGACAATATATTTTCCTAAACACATATTCAGCATAACATGCAATGAGTGCATTGGCAAAATAAAATCCAGATTTTCCAAAAATGAAAACTTGAAAAATTGTAAATTTTAATTAATCGATTAAATCGGTTTATCGCCCAGCCCTAATGGTATCTAACTACCAACCAGTTGTTTGAGAGGCACGTCAGAAAATAAAACCCATTCTGTCCTACCATCACAAAAGTAAACCTCTGCATTAGAGCTGCATGTCAAATCTTAATTATCATCCCTACATCAGTTTGTGCAATATTGTCACTGCAGAGGAGTGTAAGTGAGCGATATTTGCTGGCATACTCTAATTAAAGGGTTACACATTCATGCTCTGCATGCTGATAATATATTTGTCCAGTTATTGGGACTCTATCTGCCCTGATACATGCTTAGTGGCTCAGAAACTAAAGCTCACTGGTTGGGACATGGTGTAATGACAAAGAAAGAAATGAGTCAGGAAAATGCAGGTTCAACGTGATCATGGCGATTTCAGCAATAGTTTTGCAATTACATATTTTCTTGATATGGTAGAAGCCCGTTCTGGAGTTGGCTGAACTGAGACTTTTACAGGAGCCGTGACCTTTGGTCAGATGAGACAAAGATCGAGTATTTCTGCAGAAAAACCCCAGTGGCTCTCGCAATAAAAAAAAGGGATGGACATTTTATAAAAGTACATCATGCCCACTGTTAAGTATAGCAGAGGATCTATGATGCTGTGGGCCTGTTTTTCCTCTATGGGAACTATTTCAAATATCGGGACATCGTAAATCAAAATCTGGTGACCTCAGCCAGAAATCTAAAAATGTATCAAAATTGGGCTTTACACCAGGGTAATAATTGAAATGTCTTGAAGTCATGAAAATTTGGATGATGTTAATTTTTCTGCTTTTTTATTTCAGACAACCAGAAGTTGTCATCTTTGGACCACAGCCTTTGAAAAAGGCACCCTTTAGTTAATCACTTTATCTGGATGCCATTAAATTGGCCTTTGGTAAAAAATATCTTGGGGTTATTGTTGACCAGGACATGTCATTTAAATCCCATTAAATCCAATATTGAACAGGTTTCAAGGATTTCCTTTTTTCACCTCTGGAATATCGCCAAAATTAGAAACATTCTGTCCAGGGGTGATGTGGAAAAACTAGTCCATGCATTTGTTACTTCAAGGCTGGACTATTGTAATTCTTTACTATCAGGAAGTCCACAAAATGCAGTTCAAAGTCTTCAGCTTATCCAAAATGCTGCAGCAAGAGTTCTGATGAAAATCAACAAGAGGGATCATATTTCTCCAATTTTAGCTTCCCTTCATTGGTTTCCTGTTAAATCAAGCATAGTATTTAAAATGATCCTCCACACAAATAAAGCCCTTAATAATCTACAGGTGGTTTCTAAAGTCTCTAAAAGTAGAATGGGAGGCAGATCCTTTAGTTATCAGGCTCCTCTCCTGTGGAACCAACTCCCAGTTTTAGTCTGTGACGCAGACACCCTGTCTACTTTTAAGACTAAAACCTTTCTTTAGGCTGCTGGATATAATGTCCACTTTTCTTCACTCTGCTACATTCTCCTACTGCTCTCCAGTTTTGCATGATTTGTTGTTATTTCAGCTTTTAACATTACATTCTCGCTCTCTTTTTTCTATTCATAATGCCCGTTTACACTACACTTTTTTAACCGAGCCGAGACCAGTCCGAGCTCGGTAACCGAGATAACTCTTGTGTGTAAACGGTCAGCAGACTGAACCAGACCGCGCTAAACCGGACCGCGCTAACTGCAGACCAGCTCTTGGGCAGGTCTCGGCCTGGTTCTATTTTATCCTGGTTTCTGATAACGAAGAGCGCATGAGCAGACCGCGTCATGCCCTTACAGTCAGCTGACTGTCAGCGGGTTTTCCGGCGTGTCTGGCTGCACGTCCCGATTCACACTCCATTCAGACAAATTTCAGACATTCATAATAATACTAGCTTCCTTACCGTGCCACACGGTTTCCAGAGATGAATCTGCTTAGCAGCGCAATGAACCTCAGCGTCTGTCGTTGTTTCCTGCGTCTGTAAATCCTTATTAGACGTTCGTTTGTCTCATCCACTTCCCAAAAAAGCAAACTTTCTCAAGTAAATTCACCAATGGTTGCCTTCTTCCCCTGACTCTCCGCAAACACCGAAATATCACAATATCAAGCATAACTTCCTGAATGTTACGGGCGCCGCGTTGTTTTGTTTTGCTGCTCCGCCTTCAATCCCAGAGAGCGGTAGTACCGCAGATCGCCACTAGGGGGCGAGGAGCAACCAAGGAACCGAGATAAGCTTTGTGTGTAAACGGGTCGGCTTGTCTTGGATAACTGAACCAAGCTCGGACTGGTCTCGGCATGGCTCGGTTTTTAGATGTAGTGTAAACGGGCCTATAGTTGCTATATCCGAGTTGGTGTTCTGTTTAGCTGTGACACCATTATGGGGGGGGGGGGGGGGGGGACTTTGTTACTCCCCTTGACATAGCTATTGACTGAGCTTTTATCATGACTGACTTTATGTGCTCTCTTTCATCTGTCTCAGAGCTGATCTGCTTAGCTGTGCTTCTCTCCCAAAGGAATCCACCAAAGGAGCTAGTACTGCCATTAGTAATTTTACTTTTCTTTTACATAGAAAGTGGTTTTGGATCAGTGCTTCTGTGTTCTTTTTATGTCTCTGTTCTGACTTCTCTAAACCCCAGTCGGTCATGACAGATGGCTGTTCACACCTGAGCCTGGTTCTGCTGTAGGTTTCTCCCTGTTAAAGGGGAGTTTTCCCCTCCACTGTCACGACATGCATGCTCGGTATAGGCCCGTTTACACTACACTTTTTTAACCGAGCCGAGCCGAGACCAGCTCGAGGTTGGATCAGTTAACCAAGCCAAGACGACCGTTTACACACCACACTATCCCGGTTCCTTGGTTGCTCCTCGCCTCCTAGTGACGATCTGCGGTACTGCTGCTCTCTGGGATTGAAGGCGGGACCGAGCAAATCAAAATGGCGGCACCCGTAACATTCAGGATGTTATGGTTAGACAGAGTCGGCTTTTGGGACGTGGATAAGACAGACGAACGTCTAATAAGGATTTACAGACGCAGGAAACAACGACAGACGCTGAGGTTCATCACACTGCTAAGCAGAATCATCTCTGGAAATGGTGTGGCACGGTAAGGAAGCTAGTATTATTATGAATGTCTGAAATTTGTCTGAATGGAGTGTGCATCGGGACGTGCAGCCGAACACGGCGGAAAAACCGCGGACAGTCAGCTGACTGTAAGGGGATGACGCGGTTTGCTCATGCGCTCTTCGTTATCAGATGACCGGGATAAAAAAAAAAACAGTCCGAGACCTACCCAGGAACTGGTCTGCAGTTAGCGCGGTCCGGTTATGTTTAGCGCGGTCCAGTTCAGTCTGCTGACCGTTTACACACAAGAGTTATCTCGGATACCGAGCTCGGACTGGTCTCGGCTCGGTTAAAAAAGTGTAGTGTAAACGGGCCTTATGAGGGATTGCTGCAAAGTCAACGACCCAATGCAAGCGACTGTCCACTTTGGCTACATGCTCATCCAGCAAGGTTGAATCCACCAATTCAATCTGCTGGGTTTCCTTAGATAGACAACTTTTTAACCAATCTGAATAATGAACTGGACTTCACTGCCTTGTTTGATAACAAGGATCGATTGGAATGAATCTGACTTGGAATATGTTTGATTTGATTCAATTATTGGATTTTGTTTTGGTAAAGTACATTAAGACAATGTGTTGTGAATAGGCACTATATAAATGAACTGAATTGGAATTGATAGGCAAATCAATACTGACATAGTTCACAACACACACACACACACACACCTACCTTTTGTTTGATTATTTCTTAATTCATTTCATATGGATGTTATCAACTCGTTTATCTGACATATTTGAACCTCTATAAGACACTCATCTAGCTGTAAACGATAATACTATTCCCCAAAAGTGTACAACGTAGCAAAATAGTAAATAATGTCAACATTTCTTACTAAAGAAAAAAAAATAAGTCACTACCAAGCTAAAGGTTCTATTCAAATTTTGTTTCTTTTTTTAAAGCGGCATTTTTATTTATCAGTTTGTTTTTATTTTAACTGCTGCTAAGCCAAAGCAACGGTGGGAACCGCAGCTTCCACACGTCAACGCCAATCAGATGATCCATGTCTCCGTGTTTTCAGCCTCACGGCTCCTCCCTCTGCCAAACAAACCCACTATAATCTTACTTACTGGGTCTCATCATCTCCCTAAACAAAAACAAGAGCATCAACACAACCCGCACCTGAAGATATGAACCATTGATCTGAAACCACGGCGCAAAGAAAGCTAACTTTCACAGCTAACGTAAGCCTTTCCCACGCAGAGACATGGACGCACAGTATTTCACTACACACTGCTGCATGGCGAAAGGCAGTAAAGGATCAACAACACAGCCACACTTTAGCCAGATAAACATCCGCGTCTTTGTTTCTGTTTAAACTGCCGCTATTCGGTTAATATAAAAAAAACAACAAACCTTTTCGGTATGTAATCAAATGAGTTTTGCTGTTGCTGCGGACGGAATGTACCCCGACGACAGTCAGTTTTCGATGAGGGAAGAGAGTCGTTGTGGAAGAGGAAGTATTCATTCGCCACGCCCCATTCTGACTGGCGCCATCTAGTGGTCAATAACTGTAACTGAACGTTTGACCTACAATCCTTTACTAACAGTGGAGTCCATTTTTTTCTTCTTCTTTTTTTGCCAATATAACGATTTTATTTGATATTTTACCAGCATTTTAAAGAAGCAAACAAAAATAAAAGCTGTCAAGCACATTTTCCTTATTAAAAGAAAGACAAACATTGTTTTTTTTTTACCTTCAGGTGGATCAAACATTTTCTGTTTGGTTTGGTCGAGGAACAACAAAAAAAGAAAGAAAAGAATAGAATAGAATATGGTACACTCTTTCTCCAGACAAAAAAATTGTATATTTAGCCAAGTTAAATGAATGGTTGCATCCAAGTCTGTTTTGGTTTAAAAGTCCTTGGAAGTTTGTGGTCTTATTTACAACAAACCTATAATAAAAGTAAGAAACATTACAAATGACAAATACTTTGTGTTGTACCTAACACATTTCATTTAAAAAAACCTAAAGAAATTAGCAAGTATGGCAAAACCTGATTGACAATAATGAACACCAATAAATGAACACCAATGAATGAACACCAATGACCAAATAGAACAATACACCAAATGGAAACGATGAAAACAGAGACACAAATCCAAAACCCAAACACCTTAGGATCATACCATTACTGCACATATAAGTCTCCCACACAAGAAGCCAGGAGACCCCCGATCCAGCCTGAACAAGATCCATTCAGGGCCACAACATGTTGGCAGGACACTTTAATCCAACAGTTAGATACAGATTAAAATTAAAATCAAGCAATTCAGTTTCACCACCATCCATCCATCAGTTTCCATTTTATAATTCAACACAGTTAGATTCAGTAGATCCTGTAAGGATCGGTAATAAGTTGACTATATAAGGAAGCCAGCAGATTGTATCAAATATTTACTTCAATAAAACCCCTCATTCTGAGCAAGCACAGGGCGACAGTTGGTACAATAGGAAGAAGTTCTTCCTTTTTTAGAAAGATTTTCTTTTTGGCCAGGACAACCACATCGAGGACTACAGCCTCTGCACATGGTGCACCTGTTCCACCAACTGAACCTCCCAGCGCCCCAAACCCACCTCTTTAACAATAAGAAACCTCCAACAAAACCAGGTTTTGAAGTTACCAGAAATGTTTGGTAGCAAAATATTGCTACCAATATTTTGCTACCAAAAATATAGGTTTTTGGCTGGCTTCTTTGTGAACTGGCCCTATTTCCTGCATCCTTTGGGAGATTTCTATTCGAGACTTTGGAGCCTGGGTTTTCAGCTCAGACTTTGTTTTGTATCTCCTACTTGTAGTTAGTTGGATTTTCACAGGTCCCGTCTGTGTAACCACAGTTTTCTCAGCAGAACATTGCTGAGCAACACGATAAGCAGGTTTTTAGCAATATATCCTGAAAGGTTTAAGAAATACAATTTATTAATCTCTATTTGAACTAACTCTTCTAAGTGGCCTAATTTTAGTTCTCTAAAGCTGTTTTATGTGGTAAGAAAAATATTGACTTTTACTGACTTTGCTCTTTGGTTATCCTGGGGCATCAGCTGACAGCTGACTGAGCACTCTACCACTTCCACAAAGCTCGACCCATTTCCTTATACAATGTTTTCCTCTTCAAAATTAAATATAACTGTATTAGATTGTACAGAAAACAGAATTTTACATCTGGATGATGTTAATGTGAACATAAAAAGATCCTCCAACACGCTAGTCAGAGGTTTACATGCACACTCATCATCTGCATGATGATATTTATTTGATCATGTTTATTTTGGGGCTTTTGATGATGCGCCTCACCTGTTTGTTGCTGAGGTCCAATACTAATACAACAAACAACTGCAATGAATTTTCAAAACAGTTATGTTTGACAAAAATTTGAGTTTACTGTGGATTTTTACGTCTCCACAAAAGATCAAAGTTACACACTCACCGATTTTTGAGTAAATGTCCCTTAACCAGTTATGGACAGCTTTTAAATTTGCATGGGACGGGTTTTTAATGCATACTTCATACATTTTCAGTATAGGGTTGAGGTCAGGGCTGTTCCACAAGCTTGATCTCACTCTTCTTTGTCCATTTCAAAATAAAATTTTGATTTGTCTTGGATCACTGCCCTGTTGGAAAACACTATTGTTGCCAAGTTTCAGGCATCTAGCTTTTGATTTAAAATGAAATTTAATGTATTGAATTTTATAAACCATACCTAATAAAGATCTATGTAATTAAAGAATACAAAACATACACTCACACACACACACCTATCCTTATTTAATGTACATAGTGAGTACTGTGCCTAGACTTCCATTCATCTTCAAGCCTTTCTATGGCCTAACCCTAACCCTGACCCTGACGTTCATACCTAACCTAAACCTAATTGACACCTTAGTCCTAAACCTAACCTCTAGCCCAGAAAAAAATTTTTTGGTCCTCACTTTATTAGTAAAATGAGCAAAAAAATGTCTCGCTAAGCTACAAGTACAAGAACACACACACATAGATCTGCAAAGTTTCAAAATTTATTTCTCAATGTCATGCCGCATTTAGCTGAATTTTTTTCAGTTCTGCAGCTGTGGTTTGGTTTCTTATCAAAACTGACCTCATGCATTTACACCCAGGCATTTAAAGGGCTAATAGGTTTCTGGCTTTCTCACCGGCATTCAGAACAGAAACAACTGGCAATCGGACATGGCAAGAAACTGAACAAACTGCGTCCCCCATCTGGAGATAATGAGGCCATTAAATCTGTCTTTCTAAAACAGTGTAATTCATTTGGTAGCGAGACTGTTTCCCGAACAAATAAAGGATGACTGAAAAGGGCTTGAGCTGATTGTCCCTATTTTCCCCCAGCTGGACACAAAAATGTCTACCATCTGTTTCCTGTAAAGACGGAGATCCAGAGATGATTTGTCATAGCTGACCCAGAAAACAGCTGTAAAGCATATTTCTGGACACCAGCTGGTAAAATTTTGGTCAATCTCTTTTTCTCATTTCCACTCCCTGATCTGCAGAGCGGTCGCTCCTCCCTGCCTGGACCTCCCTCTCCTCCCCCAGTCTCTTCCCCGTCCAGCCAATCAGCGCCGTGGAGCGGCTGCGCGTGGGCGTGTCCGCGCGCTCGGCATCGCCCCCTCTCCCCCTGGAAACGCTCCAGCCTTATAAATCCATTGTCCGGCGCGAGCTCATAAGGGACCAGTCGGCTCCTCGTGCTCTCATCGCAGCCTCTCCTTGCTCTCATATCATAAAACTCTCGCTTCCATAATGAGGGAAATTGTGCACATCCAGGCCGGCCAGTGCGGCAACCAGATCGGTGCCAAGGTAGGAGCGTTTATTTAATCAAAAAGAACAAAACCCCTCTTATTAGTCTCTTTATATTCAAGTTTGGCTCGTACAAAGACCCTTTATGTGAATTGTGAATAGAACATGTCATTTTATAATGCATACATGATGTATTTATTCTCTTTAAATAATACTAACAGCTCTTTTTTTGTGCTTTCCCCCCCAAAATGAATCCTGTGCGCTGAGTTAACCGGTGGGAGGGTGTGTGCTTTCATATAACGGTGCAGCGGGGGTCTTGATGTCTCGACGGGTTTTTTTTTTACCCCCTTACACCGGGCGTGTCCGCTTCTCCAACACTTTCTATTCAGTTTATCCTAAGACACTGTCTAAGAGGAGTAAAATGACAGAAAGAAAAAGAGTGCAAACTAATTCTTGTTCTTTACTTGCATGCCAGAGCCCCCCTCAGCCAGAGCAGTCTGCTTCCCTTTGTCTCCCACGGGCAGATATGACCGGCATTTCAGACAATGAGTGGCAGTCTGGGGGAGCGGCCTACTTCTTCTCCTCTTCTTCCCCAGGAGGATCAATAGCTCTTATTGATTAGATTTTATTAGTTCCTCAGGCTGTAGAGCCAGACTGCAGTCCAAGCTGTTCAGAATGGGATCTTGTGGAAGGGTGTGGCATGAATAATCTGTTCAGGAAAAAGAGATTTCTTAATGTTGCTGGTTATTTTAAAGGGTTTTAACTATCTTGATGAACTCATGCAGCCCTTATTAATGATTTATTGCGACATTTTGATATATTTGACCTAATTTTCTATCCACAAGTGGTGGGGTAGTCAGCACAGTGTGAATGGGGGTCGATAAATCAGTTCATCGTCCATCCAGTCTTTCACTAACAATTGCAGTGTGCAAGAAAAGATCTTCCTGACCTGTTATTGTCTCTTTATGTGCCAATTGATCCTCTGACACCACAGCATATGTTTAAGTAGGACTCCCACTGGTATTAAAAGATGCCTTCAAGATCGCGCTACAACAATAGCCCAGATTTTAGACGATACATCATTATAGTCATGGTGCAGTTACTGGCAGAGGCGCTGGTGTCCTAGAAAGCCAGGCCCTTCTTTGTAATCGATGTCTTCCCCTCTATAACCAAATTAAGAATAGGGTGGGGGAGGAATGAAGGAAACAGCTGATGCTCAGTGGATGCAGGAGGCAGTTGCTTTAATATGCCTTTGCTCGCCTTTTGTATGTAGAATACTTATGGTTAATGCACGCAGCTTTAGCTCGGAATATCTATTTTTTTCTCTATACCTGTTGCTATAAATATGCTTGGACAGCCAATCCACGAAATGTTTATGCACTTGATTTCACAATTCCCACTTTATGTTTGACTAAACTGATACAGCTACTGCTGGTGCCCTTTCAGAGAGGACTCCCATTTGTTTCCACTCCCTCGGGACCCATTTGACTCAGATGTCCAGCATACATGATTGACATAGATGCTGAATGCATGCATTGCAGGGATCTGGGTCAGGGTGTGGCCTTGCTTTTCCTCCTTATTGTCCTCATTCTTTCACTGTGATGTTTTTTTTTTTTATCGTTTTTATCTGTCACCATCAGCTTTACGTTAATTTTCCCATTTCTATTTCTCTTTCTTTGTGTCTGGACCTTTTGTTCTTCAAGACCTTATTGGACCCTGTTGTGCTCCTTGATTGATTTTCTTTTTTATTGCCATGCGTGGGTTTAAATGACCTGATTTGGATTTGACGGCTGACTCCCAATCTCTTAAATAACTACTTGTCTGCGATACAGCTCCCCCTGATAAAGTAAATCCTCATGTTGATTAATACATAAGTAAATAAATTAAAATCACGATTAATTAAAAGTCAAAAATAGTTTTAAAATGTGGACAGAGCAAATGATTGTCTGCATAATCACGCTGGGTTTAATAGGGGCTTGTTTTTAAAGGCTTTGAATGTGGCCTTTTTTTTTTTTTTAAAGCCAAATAAGACTTGAATCGGTCCCTGTCCTCCCATGTTGTCTGACTGCCTGCAAATGAAGTTTATTTGCAGCACGCCGTGCAGAGTGATCTGTAGCTCCTTTGTGTTCCCCCTCCATCATATTTTACATCTGAAAGAGCTGTGTTCTGCAGCGTCATCAGTTGGCGGCTGTGGAAATATTAACAGCTGCATTGCAGGAAATGCTTTTGATATGACATCCTTTAAATGGGAGGAAAATTTCCATCGGTCTGCAAAAATGCAATCCCACTGCTGTTGCACCGATTTAAATCCCCCACTTTCATAAACCACATGGATATCACATGGCAGTTACTTTCAACGGCGGAAAAAAATGCTTTTATGACTTCCATTTTGTGTCTGCAGTTCTGGGAAGTGATCAGTGATGAGCACGGCATTGATCCCACAGGCACTTACCACGGAGACAGTGACCTGCAGCTGGACAGGATCAGCGTCTACTACAATGAGGCTTCAGGTTAGCTTTCATCTTAAAAACTGTCCCATTATATATTTCATGATGCATTTTCTCTGGCCGTGTCCAAAATTTCTTATAGTTTTCATCCAGTGGTTTGTGAATACAATATTGAGCTGGTATGTTTCTTTTCCTCTTCTTCCTCTTTCTCTTCCACTCTCTTCTTCTCTTTCTTGTGGAGGAGGTAAATATGTGCCGAGAGCCATTCTCGTGGATCTGGAGCCTGGGACTATGGACTCTGTGAGGTCTGGACCCTTTGGACAGATCTTCAGACCTGACAATTTTGTGTTTGGTGAGTTAATAAGCAACAAATCCAGTTATTTTATGAATAAATTCTTAAGCATCAAGAAAGAAAACCCTCAACTCTGTCTTATCTTCTCCATAGGTCAAAGCGGTGCTGGAAACAACTGGGCCAAAGGTCACTACACAGAAGGAGCTGAGTTGGTGGACTCTGTTCTAGATGTGGTCCGCAAGGAGTCCGAGAGCTGCGACTGCCTGCAGGGCTTCCAGCTCACCCACTCTCTAGGTGGGGGAACGGGATCTGGGATGGGAACCCTGCTTATCAGCAAGATCCGTGAGGAATACCCTGATCGGATCATGAACACCTTCAGTGTGGTGCCTTCCCCCAAGGTAACTGATCTTCGTGATTGCACATGATCTGTTTGGGATTTAATTTTAGTTTCTTTAGCTGTAGGCAACTCTTCTGAGATCATGAGACTGACTAAAAGTTGTGTGTCTGCAGGTGTCAGATACAGTGGTTGAGCCGTACAATGCTACCCTATCAGTCCACCAGCTGGTAGAGAACACAGATGAGACTTACTGCATTGACAACGAGGCCCTGTACGACATCTGCTTCCGCACCCTGAAACTGACCACACCCACCTACGGTGACCTTAACCATCTGGTGTCCGCCACCATGAGCGGTGTCACCACCTGCCTGCGATTCCCTGGCCAGCTCAACGCCGATCTCCGCAAACTGGCTGTCAACATGGTGCCTTTCCCCCGCCTGCACTTCTTCATGCCCGGTTTCGCCCCCCTCACCAGCCGGGGCAGCCAGCAGTACCGTGCCCTGACGGTTCCAGAGCTCACCCAGCAGGTGTTCGACGCCAAGAACATGATGGCCGCGTGCGACCCGCGCCACGGCCGCTACCTGACAGTGGCCGCCGTCTTCCGCGGGCGCATGTCCATGAAGGAGGTGGACGAGCAGATGCTAAACGTGCAGAACAAGAACAGCAGTTACTTTGTCGAGTGGATCCCCAACAACGTGAAGACCGCCGTCTGTGACATCCCACCCCGTGGCCTTAAGATGGCCGTCACCTTTATCGGCAACAGCACGGCCATCCAGGAATTATTCAAGCGCATCTCTGAGCAGTTTACTGCCATGTTCCGGCGCAAGGCCTTCTTGCACTGGTACACAGGTGAAGGTATGGATGAGATGGAGTTCACCGAAGCAGAGAGCAACATGAACGACCTGGTGTCCGAGTACCAGCAGTACCAGGATGCCACTGCTGAGGAGGAGGGTGAGTTTGAGGAGGAGGCCGAAGAGGATGCTTGAAGATGCGAAGTCAAGAAGTCCTTGCCAAAATGAAACTATCGAAGGAGCAAACCACAAGTAATCAACACCCCCACTTAGACTCAATAGCATTACTAGGAAAACTTAACCGTCTTCAAACTTTAGGTTGCAGTAGAAATTCCCTGTCATTCAGTACCAATAAAGTTTTCAAACTAAGCTTTGTGGTTCTTGTCTGATTCTTGTGGTTGTGTTTTAATGTCTATGGGTATTAGCTGATGTAGTGATTGAGTGAATGACATGAATACCCAGAGCCACAATTTAAAGACTTGTTTAAAGATGTTATTATTTCTATTAGTTGTTTTTGGTGTTTAAACAGTTGCTATTGTAAATTGTGACGGGATGATCTTACAGCAGCACATTTGTTAGCTGAGCGGAAATGCTGCACCCCGTTTAAGGATGTGAACCATTGGTTTTTGGCTTTATTTCATTCATTTATTCTATGTTAGGGAAATAAGCGAGTTGAAAATATCCAGACAAAAATGTACATACTCTGATAGTTATACATGCATATGGCCATAATATAAGCAAAAGTAATCTCATTATAATGCCTATTTCCATTGTTACTTGGAGGCAAAACCAATTAAACTTGGACCTTCAGCCTGACCCTTAGCATAACTCTTCACTGTCAGAGGTTAGGGGTGGGTGATGGGCAATAGCAGAAAGTGAGTGACATACAGACAAACTGACCTGAAGTCTGCTTCTAAAGCAACTGGGGCTTCTTCAACACATTAGCAGTGCCACATGCTGATTGCCTCCGTGTAACACTGCATCGATGGAGGACTTTGTTCATAGGGCTGCACAATTGAAACAAAAACATGCCATTTGTCATAGTATTGGTGAAAGTGATGAAAAGAAAATGAGTTGTGATGAATAAACAATTAGGTGTTTATCACAAACAGATCCCTGGTAAAAAGTAGTCTGACCAGTGATGGAAGAAGGGGAAAAACAACAAATTACCGTCTAAAATTGTCTATGCTGTATTATACATGAACTGGCAGTGGTACCACTATTAAAGGCACACAGAGCCTGAAAGCATGGTGCTTCGAATTGGCCTACATTTATTCCAGGACAGGTATTTCGTTGGGACATATATTTTGAGTCCAGTAATATAATTATAACAATAAATCTGTATTCTATTGTCCAGCTCTAAAAAGTAAATAAAAATAAATTATTCTAACTCTCTAAAAAGCTGAATGGGGAATTAATTTTAGTAACCACAATCATTAGCACTAACAGGAACAAATAGATTAAATTATAATTTTGTGTGTGATAAATCAATATAATGAGTTATAAAAAATAAAATAGCTTTATCACGATGTATGGCTCCTTTTTTTTCTGGCGCGAAAATAAATGCACGAATAAATGCATCCGGGAACTGTTGATCCAATCAGAAACGTTTCCAGAAAAAAATAACCAATGGAAATGAGAGCATGGCCGAGGGACACTTCTATTGGCCAATTGCTCGGAGCTCCGGTTGGGTCAGTGTTTACATTTTGTTTGTTGTCCCCAAACCAAAACTAGCCTCGTATTAGAAGCTTGTGTTCGAGCATGATCCTGTCATTGAAAACTGATTTTAAGGTTAATGGACTATCAAAGCGCAACGTGTCTTTGTTATGGATGATCCCATCTGAGCTGTAAAGCCACCCGTTAACAGGCGAATACTTCCTTCTTAATTTCAAGGTAACGGCCATGTGGTTTCAAAACTGAACTATTTTCATATAAAAAATGTAAATAATGTTGGAGAAGAATAACGATCTTCATTGTAATATTCGGTAAGATTTTGGTTGTGCTAACTGGGATATTGTCATTTGAATGAACTAACGGCTAACAGTTTTACCGTTGACCGGAAGTGTAATTGCTGTGATTTTGACATTGAAAAAACAACGATTATACGCGTTTAAAAAAAGTACCTCCAGTGTTGTTTTGGGTCGCCTAGATCGGTCTTATAAACTTAATTTGAGTAATTTGAGTAAGAATACACTCAAGAGCGAGATACATGCTTAGCTGCAGATAAAGCGTTAGCCACCAATGCTAACGTTAGCTGCATGCAGGAGCCATGCAGAAGTCAAGCATGTTGTCAAGCTAACTTTGGTTGCTGCGGGGAGGGAAATTATCTTCGTTTAGAGTTTTATTGTCACCCTGTTTTGCTCTTTCATAGCAATGGATGCCACGCAGGCGATCAGTGACTCGATCTTAGAGTCAGAGGAGGAGGAAAATGAAGAGGAAAACCAAAATGAAAGGCGGAAGCCGCTGGCCAAACTGTGCATCTTAAGTAATCCACACATCCCCGAAAAGGGTGAGCGCCGTACTCTGGTGTTTTTACGTTTGATTAATATTTACCTTGGGGAAAAGATGTGTAGAAAGCCCTGAATTACCTTCTATGTTATTATAGCGGCTGAAACGTGGTGAGTACATCTATCTATCTATCTATCTATCTATCTATCTATCTATCTATCTATCTATCTATCTATCTATCTATCTATCTATCTAATAAGGCAGATTATGATGCCGCATAACTTCTAAGTAGTAATCCATGATTTTCAGTTTTATTGGAGAGTAAATATGACATGACAGAGAAGGAAATTTCTTCAATCCACTTTTTGAAATGGTAAAACGAGGAGACATGCTATTAAAGTTAGGCAGATGTGTGTTGAACTTAATGTTCAACACACATCTGATGTGGGATTTATAATAAGAAAAAAAAACAGGTCACTTGTACTTGTCATGTCTGCAGTCAGACCAATGATAAACAGCTTAAAACAGCTGGAATTATTACAAACAAAGCAGGAAAGCAGCTCCATATTATCTGCCACACCACACAATGAGGAAGATGGTAAAGGAGGTGAAGAACTCTGAGGAAAGTGGTATTGTGAACTAACAAAGTCTCCATAACAGCCGTTAAACTCTACATACATGACAACCGGTTCTGCTGGGACTTTAACCAGGATCATATCATTTGTTCAGCTTTGTAGAAACAAAAATTCCAGGTGATTTTTAAGAGGGAAATCTGGGAAAAGTGGTTAGGAAAGCACCTCATCCTCATGAGGATCTGTGACGCTTTGGGCCTTTTTCTGTTCCAAAGGCCTTGTTAACCTGAGGCCATGTCACTATCATCTCTTTGAAAGACCATCTTTATATTAAACTTTGTATCAAAAATATAGTGACGTCTGTCACGTTAAGCTTAAAAAAGGATGAAAAGAAATCCTGTCTAATTAAAGGAGCTATAATTCAGTCAGTTTGGGAGTATGCTGCTGCAATTAATTTTTTTTTTTTTTTTTATTATTCACGTCGTTACTAGAGGCACAAATATCTCTGTATGCATAGTCCGTCATACCTACCTACCATAAGTCTTTCCACCAACATATTTTCTCTCTGTCCCTCAGAGTTGCCCCTCTTCCTGGGAGATAATGTCCTGGGCCGTGACCCCAACATCTGCACACTACAGTTGCTGGCACCGTCTGTGTCCAAGCAGCACGCTACCATCAACATCTCTGTTTACCGGAGAAGAGGCCGTAACAGTGTCGTGAACATGGAGGCCCTGGTTTGGGACGCAGGGAGCATGAATGGGACCCGTAAGGGACGCCTAAAGCTGACCCCTGATGTACGTTATGCCCTCAGTGAGGGCGATACCTTGGTTTTGGGGAACATCCCATGTCGGTATGTAAGATCAAGGGTGGATTCGGCTTCTGCCTTTGGTGACATGGGGACACCCCTGTGCAGACATTCGGAAGCAAACGCCAGATTGTCAGATTTCTCCGACCGCAAATGGGATGACGTTGACACAGGAAGCAAGAAATGTGTCAATATCGGTGCGAAGGCAGCGAGGATCCCTGCCACAGGCGGCTGCCTCTCTTTTGAGCAAACGCCGATCCAACCGAAGGGCACCTTGGTGCCAGAATCTGATTCAGACTCAGAGGGTGAAGGAGGGAGGGGAGGAGACAGACGGCAGAAAACCATTGGTACGTTGAATTCATGTTAATTTAGAAACACAGCCGTTGTCTTTGTTCTGTTTTTTATTCACATGTTGGCTTTGATTTCAGTGTCTGATTCCGACTCCCACAAATCCAGTCCCAGCTCTTCTGCGTTCTTAAGTCCCAAAAACCTAACTGTACCCGAAAGGTATGTTTTTCTATCTTTATTTTTACATAGCAAACTAAACGTATGCATATCATATTGAACCTTTTACATTACAACCACAGATGTCAGTGTAACTGAATTTTATGTGATTGACCAACACAAGGAAAGGATACATTGTGTTCAAACAGTTTTTACAAAAAAAAAACATGAACCGGGGAAGTCTTTTTGGGATGTGTTTCTACCCACTTTGTACTTTTAGAGAAGTACATTTGTGACACCGTTTCTCAATTGGATCTGGTCTGGACTTTGACTAGGCCATTTTAACAAATACATTGATCTGAACCAGTGGTGTCTAAACTTTTTGCCATATGGGCCAATATTGTTATGTAGAAAGTGCTCAAAGGCCACAACAATATGTTTTTTCTTCTTCTTGAAAACCCCCCAAATATGAGAATTTTACCTGCTTAACAATCAACTACCCATGCATTATTTTAGTGAAACAAATAAAGTAGTCACTTTTCGGGAAAGGGATCTGTAAATCATTGTAGATCCGAAGCATGAGGAATTTTGTAGCTCCGCCTCATCAATAAGACGTAGTTTCCTCATTTTTGAGGGATCAACTTTATCTTCTTACGACAACAGGATTTAGGGCGCTCTTTCTTAAAAAATGTGCGCTATATTTAGCACACTTTTAACGAAAGTTAAAAATGTTAAATGCCGCTTTAGGAGCACACAGGTCTTTGTTTTGGTTAAAAATGACCGGATATTGATAAATTAGGAATACCTGGTGATATTCCCAATATTTTGCATTGTAGGAAGATTTAAATTTGTCAGTAAAAATGAGCTCCAGTTTTAAAATAAAAGTCTCCATCAGCATTAACCGCCAGTGTTGGCAGCACCGCTGATCTGAACCACTCCATTGTAGCGCCTGCTGTGTGTTTTGCGTTGTTGTCCTGCTGGACGGTGGCCATCCACCCCAGTTTTACGTCTGTTGTAGCCTGTAACACATGCTGTAGGATTGAATACTATTTCAAAGGGTTCCTCACACATAAAGAAAAGCTTTTTGTCAGCCACTGCCATCTTTCTGATCTTAAATGCCATTTTGCAGTGAAGACGAAAGCCCCATCACGCCGTCCTCCTCCAGCAGAAATGGGTCAAACAGACGCGTCAGTTTCAGCTTGGAGAAGACGGATGTCGGCCTAGCAGGACGGCGCCTGGAGAGAATCGAGTCGCCTGTGTTCGTGGAAAACGGTGAGGAGGAAGCAGAAGAAGGAGGAGCGAAGGGAGGGACGCATTCAGGAGAAAGTGGAACAAATGTGAAACTGGAAATCAACGAGAGTCTGACAGTAGACGGTGGGTCGACATCCGTCTCCCGAGACGACATCTCTGAATTTCACCTGGACAGTGACACTGATGTGGAGGAAGGAGAGGAAGAGGCGACACCTGCTGGGCAACGCGATCAACCCCCAAACACAGCCTTGTCACACGGGGACAGTGACACTGATGTCAATGAAGAGGTCTCGGATAAAGCTCCGAAAGCTTTGCCTTCTACCGATGGAAGAACAGAACCTTCTCAGGTTGCTGGTTTTCAGCTTGAGGGCATCACAATAGACAGTGACACAGACGCGGATGATGATGATGACGACGACGACGCCTGCCTCCCATCCAAAGCCACGTCATGTCAGCGTGTGCACTCTGCTGACCCAGCCCCCTCGGCACGGTCTCAAGATTTCCACTTAGACAGCGACACGGATGTGGATGAGGAAGAAGAACGGGGAAGTCCCGAAACAGACGAAACGTTCGGTAACAAATCTGATAAACCTCCAACTGCTGCGCCTCAAAATCTGCACCCAGCGAATACCTGTGACGAAGCGGAGGACGAAGCGGAGGACGAAGCGGAGGACGAAGCGGAGGACGAAGCGGAGGACGAAGCGAAGGACGAAGCGTCCGCGGCCGCAGCTGGTGCACCCGCGGACGCGAGAGCCGATCTGGATATATTGTCCGACAGTGACACGGACGCGGACGAAGAGCTGCCAGTGCCTTCCGCCGCAGCACCGGTAGCCCGCCAGCCCGATCCCGCCGCAGACACAGATGTTTATGAGCCTCTGGTTCCCCAAGCTGGAGACGAGGGCGATCCAGCTGACCTCGGAATGGAAAGTGATACCGATGTGGAGGACGAGGAGGCGAACCTTGTGAAGGCAGGGGAGGGCTGGATGCCCCACCTGCCGGCAGGAAACTCTCCAGGGTCTCTGGTTCCACTTCTGCAGAACTGTTCTACTCCTGTCCAGCTTTCAGGTAATCTCTCATAAATAAACACAGTAGAAACACAACTATAGCGACGCAATGAAAATGATTCTTATATCCTATAAAAATTGTCTTTTTTTTATTTATTTAATTAAATTCATTTTATTTTTTTGCAGAAGGAGAGGTCGCACAAATGGAAACTCAGGCCTTCACAAGCCCTACATCAGGTAGCTGTGGGTTTAATGCATTTATTTCTAATACCAGGTTTTAGCAATATTAGGAAAATCTAAAAATAAAAGTGAAAATGTGAAGAAATAAAAATGTGGTGCCTGAACCATGTCGTGTTTTGTCATGTTACTTTAACCGGTTTGATCATCTGGACGCCCGTGCGTCTTTGCAAAACAGCTCAAGTTGAGTCAAAGTTTCTGAAAATCAGTTTTCAAGTCTCGCCACAGATTCACTATTGAGTTTAGGTCTGGACTTGTGCCGGGATGCTGCACATGAATGTCAGACTATCCCTCCTTCCAGCTGGGACTGTCTGACAGCAGCTCGATTGCAGCTCTGGCTGCACGCTTGCAGGGATTTTCTCAAACCTTTTGCAGCCTCTTGGTTTTCCTCCTCGATTACTGCGTATTTAGCTCCATCCATCTCTCCCTAACCCCTGACCCAGGTCCCTATCTGTGCCAAGGAAAAGTTTCCCCACAGCACGATGCTGCCACCGCCGTCATGTCTCACTGTGGAGATGTGCACGTTCCATCAGACATAGCATTTTGTATTATGCAGGTTAGAAAGTTTAGTTTAGGAATCTTCAGGAAATAAAACTAATTAGGACTTTCTTTCAGCAATCAATGCCTTTTTTTTTTCTTGCCGGTTTTTCACTTTTTCACCCTGTAGTTCAGTTGTCTCACCTGAGCTGCGGCTCTCTGCAGCTCCCGCAGAGCTACCATGGGCCTCTTATAGCTGCTTCTAGCATTAATCATCTCCTTATCAGTTTAGATGAAAGGCCGTGTCTTGGGTCGCTTTGCACTTGTGCCATACTCTTCGTTTTATATAGATGGGTTGAACAGAGGTCTTCGTGATATTCAAAGCTTGTGGCATTTTTTTTTATAACCTAACCTTGCTTTGACCTTCGCCAGCACATTCTCCACGGCCTGTCTGCTGTGCTCCTCGGTCTCCATGATGCCGTTTGTTTTCTAAAATTCTCTAAGAAACCCTCTGAGGCCAGAAACAACAGCTGGGTTTATACTGAGATTAAATCACACACAAGTTAACTCTGAAGGTAAATGGCACTGGATTAAAGGTATTATGTATTATTCCTGCATTATTTTCATTTCGCTATACGCTTTGTGCTTCACTCCGGAGATCACATGACATCTCAATCAAATAAATAAGTTTATTGTTGCGACGAGATGAAATGAGAGTGAAAGTCCAAAGGGTGTGAATACTTTTGCAAGTCTCAGACATCTGGCTTCTTTATGGAACAAGAATAGATTTTTTTTCACTTTAAATCCACAGTTGGTCTCCTACGTGCTAAATGAATTTAAACAGGATTGAAGTATTGAAGCTGATTGTTATTTTTTGTCTTCTTTGCTCCTCCAGATGCTGTAGCAACGTCTTTAAGAGCAGCGGTAATGTCCTCCTGCTCCGACAGCCAGGACGATGAAGACTTTGCTGTGGCTGAGACCCAGTCCTTCATTCTTCAGACCAGAAGTTGCCTCAGCGGCTTCAGAGCGAACCTGGCGTCTGTCCTCGAGTCCTCTGCTGCCAAACCTGAGGACCAGTCTCCCCGGGGAGACTCCTTCCAGCTGGGACTGTCTGACAGCAGCCACCTGCAGGGTGAGGTCAGAGCTCTGGCCATGGAGAACACCCAAGCTTATGTCTCTGCAGAGGATGAAGTTAACCTGGAGGAGACTCAGGCCTATGAGGCAGGACCGGCTGCAGAGAACGACCCGAGCCTGGAGGCCACGCAGCCCTACGGCGAGGACGAGGAGCCCGCCGGATGTCCAGAAACGCCTAAAAAAGAAGGCTGTGCTGATCTGGCGTTTGAAGCAACTCAGGCGTATGGCTCAGAGACTTACGGTGATGGTTCAGATGACGATAAGGGACAAAGTCCTGCCGGGACTGAGAGCGTGTCTCCAGCGTGTTCATCTACGCTGGCTATGGCTGAAACCCAGCCAGCGTTGTCGCCCGTGGAGCCTAATGATCCGGTCTGTTCCGTCGAGCTTGTAAAAACCGGAGCGCGGAATGAAACGGAGGAGCATCAAGGAAGGCACGTCGCCGGAGCTCCGTCAGTAGCCGAAACACAACCCATGTGTGCAAGTGACAGCGAGGAGAGCGACGCTGAAGAGCTGCCAGCGAAGTTCCTGAAACCTGCAGGGGAGCAGAACCCCCAGAGAACGCCTTCAGCCTCGTTTCTCGCCCAAACCCAACCCATGAGCGACAGCGACGATGACGGGCGGCCAGCACAGTCCCTGCAGCCAGACGCCTCTCCGGCCTTGTCACTGGCTGAAACCCAGCCCCTGCATGTCAGCGCTGACGAAACTCAGCCGGTGGATTTATGTGACGGCGACGAAGGGAACGAGGACGACGAGACGCTGCGTCCAGGAAAAAGAAAAGCAAAGCAGCTTTATGTTGGCGACAAAGAGTCGCAGCAGCACACGGACTCTGTGTCCCAGACTGCCGAAACCCAGCCTGTGGATCCCAGTGAGGATGAGGATGAGGACGATGATGATGATGACTCCATGCCACGCCTACGGAAAAGGAAAGCGAAGCCCCTTCAGCTGGAAGATGAGACGCAGTCCCTCGTTGGCTCTCAAGAGCAAAGCAGCGAAGACTTTATCGCCACCCGGAGAAGAAAAGCGAAGCCGCTGCTCATTGAAGACGAGCAGACTCAGCCTCTGGTTAGCTCTGAAGCTGCCGCTGTCGTGACGAGTGAGGACGAGGAGACCCATCCGGCGGCTGCTTGCAACGATGTAGAAGGTCCGCCGGAAAGGGAAGCAAAGGCTTCGCCCTCTGCCGCTGCTGGAGAAGGTCAAACAGAAGCGAGAGATGGAAAAAGTGATGGCGATACATCTGTGACACGTCCACGAAAAAGCAAAGCGAAGCAGCTTCATCTCGAAGAAGAGGAGGAGAGCCAGCCGATAGCAGCTTCGGAAGTCTCTTCATCTGAATCTCGGCGTAAAAGGGACCAGGAAGAGGTGAAGGCGGCGGATCGACGGACAAGAGGGAGAGGAAATGCAAGGAAACAAGAAGATGGTGATGAGGAGGATGAAAACACGAGCGCTAAAAAAGAAAGGCCGATAGAGGAGCGAGGAGGCGGGAAAGTCAGAGAAGAACACGGAGAAAAAGAAGACGTGGAGCCAGAAAGACGCACCGAGAGGGAAGAGCTGATAAACGCAACGCCAGCAAAAAGACAACAAAGGAAAAAGAACAAATCAGGAAGCGAGAAAGAAGATCAGAAGGAAAAAAGTTTGGGAACAACAAAGACGGCCCCAGACGAGAAACCCGAGAGGACAGAGGAGGAACAGGAACACCGAGCAGGACTGGAGGAAGCATCAGACTCTAAAGAAAACCAACTTAGAGGATCACAGGAAAACAAGGAGAAAGCGGAGAACCCGAAAGGTTCTGTAAGAGCACGAAGAGCGGCACGGAGAACAGCTGCTGCCCCGTGTGAAGCCGGGCCTCAGCAGAACTCGGCCTTAGCGGCGAGCGAGGATTTCCCTGCGAGGAGAACCCGATCCCGTTCCAGCTCCTCCAACTCGGTTAGCTCAGAGAGATCGGCCTCCACCGCCAACACCCAGGAGAGCAAAGGCCGAGGAAGAGGAGCGAGGAGGAGCAGCGATGCCCCCCAGACGGCTGCTGTGAGGAGCAGCCGCCGACGGACGACGGTGGCTGCAGCAGAGCTGGACAGGGAAGCTCAGGCGCTCAGCGCCTCCACCAGCTCCCAGAACAGAGGAAGAGGAGGAAGAGGGAGGAAAACATTTTCTCACCCCGTTGTTATTAGAGAATGTGAACAGAACCCAACAGTGAGGAGCAGAAAGCCAGCAAGGTCATCCACTGAGGTGCTGCAGCACGGTAATAAAAGAAAAGCAGATTCTCAGCTAACCAGTACCAGTAGGGGGCAGCAGCGAGCCAGTGCCCATGCATCTGAAGCTTTGGTATTAAATAATGAGGGCCTTGAGTCAAATCAGGAAAAGGCATCTGC
This sequence comes from Fundulus diaphanus, assembly GCA_037039145.1. Classification (NCBI taxonomy): domain Eukaryota; kingdom Metazoa; phylum Chordata; class Actinopteri; order Cyprinodontiformes; family Fundulidae; genus Fundulus; species Fundulus diaphanus. The sequence continues at coordinate 38,649,013 of CM073130.1, forward strand.
AGATCTAAAATCCCCTGTGACTACAAAGACTGTGAGGGGCAGGGGCCCCAAAGCCATAAAAACCGAACAGCCAGAGGAGGCTGAAGCTCCTACAGGAGACGAGGCCAGAAACAGGAGAACGACCAGAACCACTCAGGCAAAAACTGAAGTGGACAGAGGCCAAAAGCCAACCGAGGTAGGAAGGAAAGAGGAGCAGAAGGAAGAGATTCCTGCTGGTCTCCAGAGGAGGAGAACAAGCCGAGCTTCTAGCGCTCAGGTGAACAACGATGAAGAGTCTCTCCCTGAAAGGGAGGAAGGTGATGGGAAGACGGTGGTGGCTGCTGAGAAGAGAGCCAGGGGTCGAACAGCCGTGGTCCGTAAAAATAAAAACCAGGGGCTGCAGGAAACTCAGACATCTGGTTCTTCCTTGGATCAGGATGGAAACGAGGAAACATCACAGGTGATTTCATTATTTCACTGTAAAACAAAGAATCTGGGATTTGTGGCTTGGGGATTGTTGCTTCAATTAAAACCCAAAGAAATGGTAATCCCTACATACATACATACATACATCCCTACATACATACATTACATACATACATACATACATACATACATACATACATACATTACATACATCCCTACATACATACATTACATACATACATCCCTACATACATACATCCCTACATACATACATCCCTACATACATACATCCCTACATACATACATACATACATACATCCCTACATACATACATACATCCCTACATACATCCCTACATACATCCCTACATACATACATACATACATACATACATACATACATACATACATACATACATACATACATACATACATACATACATACATCCCTACATACATACATCCCTACATACATACATACATACATACATACATACATACATACATACATACATACATCCCTACATACATACATACATACATACATACATACATACATCCCTACATACATACATACATACATACATCCCTACATACATCCCTACATACATACATACATACATACATACATAAATGCATAAATACATCCATACATACATCCATACATACATACGTACATACATACGTACATACGTACATACATACGTACATACATAAATACATCCGTACATACATACATCCCTACATACATACATACATACATACATACATACATACATCCCTACATACATACATACATAAATACATAAATACATCCATCCATCCCTACATACATACATACATCCCTACATACATACATACATACATACATCCCTACATACATACATCCATCCATCCCTACATACATACATACATCCCTACATACATACATACATACATACATCCCTACATACATACATCCCTACATACATACATACATACATACATGCATACATCCCTACATACATCCCTACATACATACATGCATCCCTACATACATACATACATACATACATACATACATACATGCATCCCTACATACATACATACATGCATCCCTACATACATACATCCCTACATACATACATCCCTACATACATACATACGTTCATACATCCCTACATACATTCATACATACATACATACATACGTTCATACATCCATACATACATACGTTCATACAACATACATGCATACATCCCGACATACATACATGCATCCCTACATACATACATACATACATCCCTACATACATACATACATACATACATACATACATACATACATACATCCCTACATACATACATACATACATACATCCCTACATACATACATACATACATACATACATACATACATCCCTACATACATACATACATACATACATACATACATACATCCCTACATACATACATCCCTACATACATACATCCCTACATACATACATACATACATACATACATCCCTACATACATACATACAGACATACATACATACATACATCCCTACATACATCCCTACATACATCCCTACATACAGACATACATACATACATACATCCCTACATACATCCCTACATACATACATACATCCCTACATACATCCCTACATACATACATACATACATCCCTACATACATACATCCCTACATACATACATCCCTACATACATACATACATCCCTACATACATACATACATCCCTACATACATACATACATCCCTACATACATACATACATACATACATACATACATCCCTACATACATACATCCCTACATACATACATACATACATCTATACATACATACATACATCTATACATACATACATACATACATACATACATACATACATACATCTATACATCTATACATACATACATCTATACATACATACATACATACATCTATACATACATACATACATACATCTATACATACATACATACATACATACATAACACACGCTAAGCACTCTCTCTGAATACTGTGGTCCGTGAACATGTGTGTTATTGTTTAGGTATCAAAATGCTTTTACCGTTACTCAAAGCTGCAGTTTAGCAGTGAGTCAGCCTTTCCCACCATCGTAATGCACTTCCACCGAAATCGCGGCACATCTTCTTCCACCGATCAACTTCGTAACGGATCTGATGGACTCTGTGGTTAGCGGTCACCCACGCTCTTTCTTTTCACATCTCATCAATGTTGAACCCAACTGATGTCCATACATACATATATCCCTACATCCCTACATACATCCCTACATACATACATCCCTACATACATACATACATACATACATACATACATACATACATACATACATACATACATACATACATATATCCCTACATCCCTACATACATCCATACATACATACATATATCCCTACATCCCTACATACATCCATACATACATACATATATCCCTACATCCCTACATACATCCATACATACATACATATATCCCTACATCCCTACATACATCCATACATACATACATATATCCCTACATCCCTACATACATACATACATACATACATATATCCCTACATCCCTACATACATCCATACATATATCCCTACATCCCTACATACATCCATACATACATACATATATCCCTACATCCCTACATACATACATACATATATCCCTACATCCCTACATACATCCATACATACATATATACATATATCCCTACATCCATCCATACATACATACATACATATATACATATATCCCTACATCCATACATACATACATACATATATCCCTACATCCCTACATACATCCATCCATACATACATATATCCCTACATCCCTACATACATCCATCCATACATACATATATCCCTACATCCCTACATACATCCATCCATACATACATATATCCCTACATCCCTACATACATCCATCCATACATACATATATCCCTACATCCCTACATACATCCATACATACATACATATATCCCTACATCCCTACATACATCCATACATACATACATATATCCCTACATCCCTACATACATCCATACATATATCCCTACATCCCTACATACATCCATACATACATATATACATATATCCCTACATACATCCATACATCCATACATACATACATACATACATACATACATACATACATACATACATACATACATACATACATACATATATCCCTACATCCCTACATACATACATATATCCCTACATCCCTACATACATACATATATCCCTACATCCCTACATACATCCATACATATATCCCTACATCCCTACATACATCCATACATACATATATACATATATCCCTACATCCCTACATACATACATACATACATATATCCCTACATCCCTACATACATACATACATACATACATACATATATCCCTACATCCCTACATACATCCATACATACATACATATATCCCTACATCCCTACATACATCCATCCATACATACATATATCCCTACATCCCTACATACATACATACATACATATATCCCTACATCCCTACATACATCCATCCATACATACATATATCCCTACATCCCTACATACATCCATACATATATCCCTACATCCCTACATACATCCATACATACATATATACATATATCCCTACATCCCTACATACATACATACATACATATATACATATATCCCTACATCCCTACATACATACATACATACATACATATATCCCTACATCCCTACATACATACATACATACATATATACATATATCCCTACATCCCTACATACATACATACATACATACATATATCCCTACATACATACATACATACATACATACATACATACATCCCTACATACATACATATATACATATATCCCTACATCCCTACATACATGCATACATACATAACACACGCTAAGCACTCTCTCTGAATACTGTGGTCCGTGAACATGTGTGTTATTGTTTAGGTATCACAATGCTTTTACCGTTACTCAAAGCTGCAGTTTAGCAGTGAGTCAGCCTTTCCCACCATCGTAATGCACTTCCACCGAAATCGCGGCACATCTTCTCCCTCCGATCAACTTCGTAACGGATCTGATGGACTCTGTGGTTAGCGGTCACCCACGCTCTTTCTTTTCACATCTCATCACTGTTGAACCCAACTGATGTTGCGCAACACATCAGAAGGCAAGATTAGCAATTCATGACTTGCAGTCAAGTATGATCACTGAGGGGGAGAAAGACGAGAAGAAAAAAAGCCAGAGGCCTCATTTCCGTTGTACAACAGAAGGGCAGTAACAACACAGTAGGCAGAAAGACAACAAAAATGAGAAAATAAGAATATTACCTAATTATTCATATGAGATTCATACAAATTGTTATAATTTAGAAAGGTGGTGTTTACTTTTTATATTCATCTTATTTCATCATTTTCCGTACTGTGCTCAGCTCCTGGCTTGTTCTCCCTCCTCAGATCCCGGCCATGACTCCTTCCCGGAAGCGACGGGTGTCCTCAAACTCCTCCCCTGTGGCAAAGACTCCCCGCTCCTCCTCTGCCTCTCCGGCTACGATTAGCCGACTGCGAGCTGGGAGCCAAGCCTACAAGGTCTGTGTTTCGGCCTTTTGCCCAGCTCAACGTAACAGGCAGGATATTAGAGCTACCTGTGAATCCATGAGCCCTAAAATTAAAGATTTAGAGTATTTGATGTTATTGCAACAATAAGTACTGGACGACAAGGATGGTAATCGCGTAGGGGGAGACGGACGGCGCTAAATGGTAGGACTGGGCCCATCAGAACCGCCTGTGGGTCGTCCTCGGCTGTGGCTGTAGTTGTGGAGGATACAGCAGTTCTCTATGTCTCTAGGTGCTTCGTTGGGAATTTAATATTTTTATCATAAAACAGCTTGGTTTAAAGTGTTCGCTGCAGATCTTTTGCTGATCTGGCTGTTCTAGTCTTTTATCCGGTTATATTTGTCTCCAGATGATCCAGAGATCTGCACAGCTCCGATGTTTTGATGCACCCGTACAAAATACAAGTAACCACCTTTTTAAAGGATGCATAGTAAAAAAATAAATAAATAAATAGACCAAAAGAGAAGAATTCATTTGGACGTCTTTGATCTTTCATCCTCTGCCTTATGTTAGCTCAATAGAGGCGTTCACGCGTCGAGACGAGTGGATTTTGGCTTTTTTGTTTACAACAAAGCCTGGCCAGTCGCTCTAAGGTCCCTGTTAGCGATAACCTCTTTATGTAACTTTGGATGTTGCATAAACTCCAGGTAATGAACATTCACTCATATAGCTGCTTTAAAGATGAGAACGGTTCTCAGTGAGCTTCATAGAGGCTAACGGGGCGTTTAGGGTTTCTGTTTCTCTTTGTTTTTACTCTTTGTCTTTATTATCACAGATAGTAAGACTACATGGAAAAATAAAACACCACTCATTTAAAAGAATCAAGCATTTTCTGCTGTTTTAATAACATTTACTCGAGTTTATTTGAATCCTTTTTCCACGTTTTCCTCAATATTTTTCCCTTCTCTTTTAATACCTTCTCCTCTATTTTGCCTCTTTTTGTATTGTGTTTTGTAATCAAAGGGAAATAAACTCTTCTCATCCTTTTATCCTAATCTTCCATATTTGGAAGTTAGAGCGTTCAAATCAAAGGTTGCAGCGCAGCATGTGTCTTTGGTTTGTTAAACACTTCCCATTTCTCACCAGCGTCCATCAACAAATGCACAAAGCATGCCAACGTGAGACCGCATAAGCTGCGCTAACAACCAAAAGTAAAGCACTTTTGTTTCGGTGTCTCCGCAGTCGGCTCCCAGATGGATGTATAATCCCCCAGAAATCCGTCTAGGTCGCCTGTCATGAGTAAAACCGTCTGCCGACCCTGAAAAGTGAAGGCGCGCTGTTGTTTTCCCAGGTTCTGTTCACCGGGGTGGTGGATGAATCTGGAGAGCGGGTGCTGGCTCAGCTAGGAGGCGCCATGGCCAAAGGCGTCACCGACATGAACTGCCTTGTGACCGATAAAGTGCGAAGGACCGTCAAGTTCCTGTGTGCCGTGGCTAAAGGCGTCCCGGTCGTCACCACGCAGTGGCTGGAAAAGGTTATTAGCCGCAGCTGGAGGATGTAATGTCGACTGGTTCTCTCAGGTCATCTCTCACTGCAGCTCTCTGCTCTCTGTGTTCCAGAGCGGTAAAGCCGGGAGCTTCCTCTCTCCGTGCGGTTTTGTTGTGAAAGATCCGGAGCAGGAGAAGAAGTTTGGCTTCTCCCTGCAGGAGTCTCTGAGGACTGCAAGTAGCCAGCCTCTCCTGCAGGTATTCCTTCATCTTCTTTGTTTCTTCTCTTTATTATTCTCTCAGCAGTTGATGGAGAGTCGGCGTTATGCAGCGTTTCCTTTAGCTGAAGGCACTGAGTCATTGTGGGCATGTAGGACCATTCCCGGTCCTCATTCAGCTTTAATACATCTGCTGCCCTGCTAAGTGTCTACAGTGGAGTGCATAAGTATTCACACCCCTTTAACTTTTCCACCCCACGTCAACTTACAAACACAAACTTCAAGGTATTTTAGTGGGATTTCTTTTGTGTCCGTCCAATGCAAGGGAGAAAAACGAGGCATGCATTTGGCAGCCCCCCCTTACTGTTGTACCCCTAAATAAAATCTGCTGATACCAGCGGCTTTCAGGAGTCGCTGGATTAATAAACAGGGATCCATTCTGATTTTTTATTTTATTTAGTCTTTCTATCACCAGGAAAGCCTCATTGAGATTGAAATCTCTTTTCCAAGAGTGTTCTGGCCAAGATGGCAGCAAAGCTAACAAGTTTAAAACTACATTTTAAGCAAGTTTAAAACCATACGTTTAAAATAAAATAAAAAATACAATGCGTATATAAAATCCCCAAATCCAACGAAACATTTACAGACGGACGTAGCGGTGTCCAAGTCATCCAGCATTGTCTTGAGCGTCTTCAGCCAGAGGCTTCTTCTGATCCACTGTAATACAGACCGCTGCAGCAGATCCTTCCTGTAATGAAGTATTTCAACATTAAACTGAATTAGTGAACAAACTATCACAAAGATCTAGGAAGACTGCAGACAGGTCTGGGTGAAGCTGGGGAGACGTTTAAAGCAGGTTTAGGTTTTAAATCAACACCCCAACTAGACGTCACGCACTTCACCAGTCTGACATTTATCCGAGAGTGGCAAAACCCAAAGGCCCTATTCAAAGAAGGTCATGAGCAGCATTCAGTCTGTCACAAGTCACTCAGGGAATACAGCAAACATGGAAGAAGGTGCTCTGGTCAGATGAGACCAGGAGTATCTTTGCCAAGGGAAGCAGGGTAATGGCAGCATCATGCTGTGGGCATCCTTTCCTCCAGCAGGGACATGGAAGCTGTTCAGAGTTGACGAGGGGACGGATGGAGCTAAATACAGGGCAACACTGACTGAAAAGCTGTCAGAAGCTGTGAAAGCCTCGAGACCGGAGGCAAAGGTTTGGCTTCCAGCGGGACAACAACTTTAAACATACAGCCAGAGCTGCAGTGGCATGTTTAGATCACATTCATGTTCAAATGGCCCAAAAATGACTGTTCACAGATGTTCTTCATTCAGTCCGACTGAGCCTGAGCTACTTTGACAAACACCTCTGACTGCAAAGGCATGTAACATTTTTCTGAGTTTTATTTAGAAAAACATTTAGAAACCAAATCTATGTTTTCCCTTCCTCTGTACAGTTACGCTCCTTTATTTGTTGGGCTGATGTGTCACATGACATCCTAGGCTTTTGATCGTAATGTGTGGAAAATGGGGAAAGGTTCGAGCATCATGGATTGCCTGGCTGTCAGGAGGCACGTTGCTTGTTTTTGTCGTCACACAGCAACCTGCGGGAATTAATTTAACATTTACTGTTTGTGTTCTCATGATGTTTCCGATGCTGTACAGTTTCATCACAGCGGTAAGACGATACCTGGATACAACGAAGAATGCTGATGCCCGGCTAAAATTAGGGCGTACACCTCACCGAACTCCGTGGCCTAGTGCTTTTTCATCGATTTCCTGCTTCTCGGTTACAGGCCTTCTACATTTGCTTACAAGGATGCGCAACGTATCGCTTTGCTTCTGTCTTTCTTTCAGGGATACGAGATCCACGTCACAAAGTCGGTAAAGCCGGAGCCGGTCCACATGAAAGACATCATTACCTGCAGCGGCGCGACATTCCTGCCAAAGATGCCCACGGTTCACAAGGTGAGCCGGTCGAGCCCAGAGCTGCAGTTGTTGACTCGTGCCGTTGTTCCCAACTTACCGCTCTCCTCTTCCCCCGACTCTCTGTCTCTCAGCCTCGGGCCGTAGTGATTTCCTGCCAGGAGGACCTGCGACTGTGTGGCCCCGCCACGTCTGCGTCGCTTCCCGTCGTCACTGCCGAGTTCATTCTCACAGGGATCCTGCAGCAGAAAGTCGATTTTCAGGCTCATGCACTTTCTCCCCCGGCAGCCGACCCGCCACCTGCTGGGGGCGGGGGAAGAGGCCGAAAGAAGCCTTAGCACGCGGCGTGTCAGTACTAAAAACAAATTTGGGTTTGTAGGTGTCTTTAAGATTAGGGTTCCAGACCTTTTGTCTGTGTGAAGAACTTCTGAATGTATTTACCGTCAAGTGCGAATGCAAACAAAGTTTCTAACTACAGTTTTGTTGCTTTTAGGCATTTGTCATTCTTCCCTGTTAGCTCACGAGTTTTAAAATTCATTCCCGGAGGCTGAAACGCGCCTGTGAAAAGGATTAGGAGAGAGGACGGCGGATGAAAATGTCGCCTCTGCCTCAGAAGCCTAGTTTCGTTTTTAGCTCCTCATCCTTCCGTAGGTTTTAGCAGCGACAAGCGCGGCTGCCGCCTCAGAGGCAGCGAGCAAGAGTTTTCAGGCAGTTTTTGTCAGGTAACAACCATGAAGTTGGAGATGTTCGAATCATGTTCGTGTGTTTGAGCGGTTTTGCTCGAAGGCTCTTTATTGAAATCTATCCGCTCCCGACGTCCGTAGATGCAACAAGCTTGTTTCCCTTCCTGATAAAGAAGTACTCAGTGCCTTTTATACCTCAGATGACCAACACACCAGTGTGTCTATTGCTCCTTTCTCCATTAAGCAGCTCCACTCCATTAAGGCGTCATTCAATCCGATCGCCTTGAGGGAGGGATGCACACCATGTTGTCTTCCTGCTGCCCATCCTGCTTCTGCAGCAACATTTCATCCTGTTTGTTCATCACACATCTTCACTGCTTGTGAAGGTCCGCCGGTATACGGAGGTTTCGCTGGGTCGTTGATCTGACCTGCAGTGGATGGTCTTTCAAAGACGGAATCAAAACCATGTTTTTGTGGAGCTGTTTCCTTGTCTGTGACTTGACAACGATTGTATTGAATAATGAAAACATTAATTATTTTGTATGTATTGGAGTCGTCTGCATTTGCTCTCGTTTCTGTATGTTCTTGTCATAAATATCTCACTTGTGTCTCATCTCAAGTTTGCAGTTCATTTCACCTACATCTCTGTCTTGTTAGTTTGTTTGGAAGATTTCAAAAGAGAGTAAAATATAAGGACCATCAAGTAGTTCCACACTGGCCCTGAAGCTGAAAGTTAGGGCTGGGCGACATGGCATAAAAATAAAATCTCTGATTTTGTTAAACCAAATCCAATTAATCCTGTTTCCCCCCCTCCTTTTCACAAAAATAAAAAATAAAATTAAAGAAATTATTTTTAAAACTTTTTTTATTTCAAGTATTTCGTCTGGAAGTTGAGCTGTGAAGCATGCTTATAAAACAAAATGGCGGCCCTGCTATTGTAAACAAATATAACTAAATGTTTGCTGCAAGCGGTATTACACAGTGAGCTAACAGGAACTTCACTTGTGTAACTTCAAACTAACTTAAAAGAAGTTCACGAATAAATTAAAGTGCCTTGTATTATCCTCTTTATATTTTGACAATATATTTTCCTAAACATGTATTCAGCAGTCCATGCTGTTCTCTTCAGCCCAACGAGTGCATTGGCAAAATAAAGTCCAGATTTCCCAAAAACTAAATCTTAAAAAATTGAAAGTTTGAGTTAAGTCGATTTATTGCCCAGCCCTACTGGAAGTATTTTTTTGTTAATTTCTACCATTAGGAAATATCTCAGATTGTATCTGAAAACTATAACAGAGCTAAATCAAACATATTGACCTAACAATTTTATTACTTATACTTTATATCCTTTTAATATTTAGAAAAAAAAGCAAAATCTGATTTCAAAATCAGCTTTGGAAAGTTTGAGCACACAATGAATTTCACTTCAGTTCCACTATGCACTCAATAAAGACATTTAAAAGAAGGGAGAATTTTTTTATCTAAATATAGTGTTGCTTATAATTATGACGAAACACCTACATCACAAATATGATACACAGTCATATTTCATACTTTAGAATATAATTGAAAAATTCATTTATTTCAGTAACTCGTTTCACCAAGGTAAACACATTATATAGATAAACAGACTGATGATGTATTAATGCCTTTATTTTTGTTAGTTCTGATTTTGGTCACCTCTAGCTAATAAAAACAGCATTTAAAATTAGAATATCACATCAGACCAATAAAAAAAAGCAATATTTTTCATGCAGAAATGGAAATTTAATATCGGCTTAAATGCTGTTTTGTTTTCAAATGGTACTTTTAATCTGACAAACAAGCCTGTAGTAGTAGTCTCCTAAGTATGGGATTATTAGCATGAAATACTATCAAATAGATTTACCCATCGTGTCCATGCCATATAGGTCTGTCTCATATTTTCTTCATAAATAATAAAAAATATTATTCTATTTAAAAAAGATTTTTATGACACATCATCTCAATGCATCCATGTAGATCAGATAAATAACTCAGTGATGTCCAAACTTTTTGCAAAAGGTGCCAAAATCTGCAAGTTCAAAGTGTTGGTGGGCCACAAAAATCCATTTTGGGTAAAGATGAATAAATAAAAATCAACTGCTCAAGAATAAACTAAAACAAGTCTAAACTGAACATGATTTTTGTTGGGGTCTGTAAATAAATGGTGTCACACATTTATCCTAATAAGTGATATTCATACGGTATCTTACTTCTTTTTTTTTAGGTCAACAAATTAAGTGCACAACATGTTACCACAAGTCTGCTTGTCAGTAAACGTCCCACAAGGGTCGTGCAACTATGTGATAAAAAGGACAACAGCTTAATAAAAGACACACGGGCGACTTTGTCACAAAACGATGGAAGGGATTTCTGTTTCAATACAAGCGTATAACATGTTTCTGACGTGGGTAAACGTTAACCATAGCAAACCACCTCCTTATAACAACACTGCCATGTGATGCGGTCGTGGACGCGGTGGCCCCGGTGTTTCCCGAACACGAGTCGAGTGGTTCCGAGAGCGCAGCCCGACATATTCTGATCATCTTCCAAATGTTGGTGCCCGAGTCGTGAAGTGCAGCTCCTCAGAGGAGGCGAGAGGCAGGAAGGGAGGGAGAGCAGGCAAGCATTCCTGCAGATTGTCCACCACCGAAAGGCATCTTTACATCAGCGTCAGTCCGACAGCTCGTCCGCATCCCTGACCGGCCGGTGGAAGGAGAAGGTAGGTGGGTTATGGCTGCCTTATTTATTTATTATTATCCCTGCATGAGCACACGACTGTGTGTGCGTCCTACTATTGGATCTGGAGCGGGACGGGTTAAATTCTGCAGGTTTATTTTGTGTGTGTGTGTGTGTGTGTGTGCGCGCGCGCTGGATGAGCTGTCCCGACTCGGATGTGAGCGATCCACACTTTGAGCTGCCATGCAGGTTTATCACCGGAGAGGAAAGGTGTGAAATTATCATTTTAAACCATCCAGGTATGGAACTAGAGGCAGGATAGGCCTATTCATTTTAGAAATACAGATAAAACTGCAAATATACCCACGTTAACATATGCATATATATATATATATATATATATATATATATATATATATATATATATATATATATATATATATTATTTCTGTTAAATCGTCGGCTTTGGCCTGGAGCTTTCTCGTTCTGCTGCATTCTGCTCGCATCTGCTGCCTTAATGTCTAAAGAAAATGTTGTTGACGACCTGATTTTGATTTTTAAAGTCCTACTTTAGGCTTACATGTAAAGAAATTCTGGGTATTTTTCCTGCCCGTTTCTCCAGCAACCCCCCCCCCCCCCCACTCTCTCCCACCCCTCATGTCCACTGATTTTAATGGATGTGACAGGTGCAAGCAATATGGTGGAAACATGTCTTTTCCTTTAGTTCACTGCAGCTGGCTTTGCGAGGAAATAGGTTATCAGCAGCTACAGGCTTCTTCTGAGAGATAAACGTTGGAAATTATAAATTTGTCCTGACAGGATGGTTGTTTCATGTTTTTCTGCCCCGCGTGAGAGGAGCTGTTTCCAAAATCCAGTATTAAGAGCAAACATTGAATTTGTTGCAAACATTTAGCGATTTCTCCTTATATAACTAGGCTTTTATCTTTTTTTTTTTGCTCCCCCATAACTTATAAATGAGCACAGTACGTGCCTAAATGCGTCCGAGCTGACTTGGAGTTTCTCTGCGCATCGTGGTTGCACTTGACCTCGTGTCCTAAAACACTTCCACAAAAGCAGCTAAGTGAAAACGAAAAAGAAATGATGAAGGCACAGGGTTTGCTTTGTATGCTCCCACACATCTGCAGCCATTGAAGACCAGGGGGACAAAGACCTGTCTGTCCCCCTTCAGCAAGCAGCGAGTTCTGAGTTCAGGGGAAAACACAGACACAGGCTTTGATTTCTAAGTGGGATTCACTGGCTTGGATTGTAGAAGATGATGATGATGAGAAGGAGGAGTAGATTAAAGAGACCTGATCAGGATAGAGATGCAAAATCACGCTAAAAGAGGGGGAATCATGTAAGGAAGACGACCAAGTTGAGGGGAGGAAATTTAAAAAAGAGAGAGATGATGGAAAACTAATAGTCAGAAATAAGAAATTAAGGGCTGTCGAAGGTAACAATAAAAATTTGGGAATGCAAACAGAGTGTGTAGGACTGCAGCGTCTATGGAAGCATCTGCTGTTGCTTTAATGGTGGCCGGGGCGGGCCCCTCTGGCAGCACTCCTTCAAAGTGCTTTATGAAAACAAAGATAGATAGATAGATAGATAGATAGATAGATAGATAGATAGATAGATAGATAGATAGATAGATAGATAGATAGATAGATAGATAGATAGATAGATAGATAGATAGATAGATAGATAGATAGATAGATAGATAGATAGATAGATAGATAGATAGATAGATAGATAGATAGATAGATAGATAGATAGATAGATATGGCAATATTGGTGTGATGACTTGGTATCCCAAGATTATGTTAGTATCTTCTGTTAAAATCATAAGATACTAACATAATTTCACTTAAACTTAATCCATTGGAGACCGTGCTTTCTACTTTGATGTGACTTTGTACTTTGGCTCAAAGAAAGGGACATCCTGGCTAATACGGGACAGTTGGCAACCCTAAATAGGGGAAAGCCTGATTAGTATCTCATCATTATGAGACATCCAAATGGTCAGGAGAAAACACTTTTTTAGTTTTCACACGCAGAGTAAGCGAATAATAAATCAAAAGTTGTTTTAAAGGAAATTTAATTGACATAGAATATTAAAATCAAGAGATGACCTTTCCAAATATTGGTGTTTGCATCCTTGCCAAAGCCAGAAAAACGCAAAAAAGCCTCATTTTATTTTTCACAAATAGAACAATTCAGCCCATTAGATTAGTTCTGATAGGAAGCTGCAAATCAGACGCTAACTCTAGCTTCTTTAGCTGCTACTTGCTATGCAGTCACGGTATTCTCGCTGTGTTTAGGAATAATTTTTTTTCTTGTCTATCACAATTAAATTTATTTTTGTTCTCAAAATTTCTGCAAGCGATCTAAAAGCAGTGGAGTCTTCCTCAAAGCTGTTGTAACCGTATGTGGTGTGTTAGCCTTAGCCTCTCTGTCAACACAATAGAACAGCTCAGGATCTACTTCCTTTGTAACTTTAAAATAAGACATACTACATCAAGCTTAAAGATACTTACATGTGTGAAGCTCATGATAACAGCTTTACCTGACAAACTGAAATGACATTTGACATCTAGGAGGAAGCATCCCTACCTCCATTCATAACGCACGATGGTCGCCTAGAGTTATTTTGGCTTGGTCACGGGTCAGAAAGTGTCAAAAATGACAAATGAACTGGCCAAAAACATGGATGCATGACAAAAAACATCTTCCCTAAAAGATGTACAATCAAATTAAATTGTGAGATTTAAGCAATTTTCATGACTCCATAGTTTATGAAATACTTGACAACAATGGCTATGTTTACATCCACAAAATTCAGATTAAAAAAGAAAAAATTATCTGATTGTATCGTTTATAAGGGCACACAATCATTTAATCCAATCATAATGTGCATTTATATGCACCTGGCTTTATTCAGAAAATGACCACTCTGACATGCGCAGTTATCAAATTTCCCAAAAAAGAAACAACACAGAAAAAGAAGTATTTTTGTCTTTGCTGAGCAACAAAAATTATAAACAAAGCAATAGTGTACGAGTTTGTTTGTCTTCTGAGCACCAAGGCTGGACCTGCACCAGGTTCTAATTACAGTTGAAATGTTACTGAATAAATAATAATTTTGAGTTTATTTAATGTTTCGAATAGAAAGGTTACATCAGGAGCCCCGACAGTTTTGCTCCCCGACTTATTTCAGCTACTCAACAACGTGGAAATACGTCGCGTTTACGTCGGGTGCACTCGGGTCAGTTTGCCACATTCAGAATAACTTCATTCTGACAAGCGTTGATATGCATGTCGATTGGATTGTCAATCGGCATACACCACCCCTCTCATTCAGATTACAATATTATTCCGACTGAGCTTAATCTGATCATCATATTCCCATTAGCTTGTTTACATGATGCATTTTAATTCCGAACGGCCCTTTATTCTGATTACTTTTGTCTATGTAAACGTAGCTAGTGAAAAATAAAGTAGTGCGCAATGGTTTGAGTAAATAGTATGATAAAGGTTTGTTTACAGGAATAAAATGGTAACCCATAGGTATGAAATGAGGGTATGAATTGACTAGCTGACACTTAGCCGATGTTATTTCTTTGTTTTGGTTTTCTTGCTTCACCCTGCAGGTCATTCCAACCGAGGTAGTAAGCTATAATGCAAGAGTATAGTTATGTGGATACATATTTTATAGAAAAAAAAATTACATTGCGTAGGTATGAAATGGGGCTACAGATTAGTACAATTACTTGTTTTTTGTCAACTGCTTGTGCGATCCCCCGGGCCACACCACCCTGGGCAGTGAGCCATAAGGCCAACATTCAAAACCACCACTCTAAAAGTGTTTTTATGTGTCAGTGTGTTTGCATTTAGTTGGGACTCTTTTTCTTCTTGCTTCAGAGCTTCACAGAAACAAAAAAAAAAAAGATTACAGTTTTTTTTTTCTTTTTTGCTTCAGGATCTTGCTTTGAAGCAGATTGCCAATGAGGCCAACTGCAGCGACAAACAGATGGACATGCTTCCCTTCTCGTTTCCATCGCGGCCAACCAATCCTACACCTCAGATTAATGTTTTAATTAAATGTTGATTTCTACCAGGAGCGGCAAGCGGTCGTTTATTTTGTTGCACCAGCTAGATCATAGTTGTACACTACACAGGACGATTCAAACCCTCAGAATTAAGTTAAAAAAGGCAGATCCGGATGCATTAATGGTTTGTCTGGCAGGGAACAATGCTTTGGTTTCAGATACAATAGAATTTGTGGGCTGTTAGGCTCCCTGCCCAGAGTGCAGAGGCTTTGGCGAAGCTATGCGTGAAACAGCAATTGTGGTTGTCAGATTATGACACAGTGCAAAATGCATTGATTGAATGACAGTCAACAATGAGGTGCTTTATGTTGCATGTATTAAATGTGTAGGTAGATATTGAAAAAGATGGCCTAGACAATGAGGAATTATCTCTAGACAGATTGGGAATTCTCATGGCGTCTCCCGGGTTGCAAAGAGACACTTTAATCTTTGCCGCATGTTTAATAGCTGCCGCAAAGTGTGACTACAAGCACTGCAGGTGTCCCTCCCAGTCCTCTCCTGAGCTTTGTGGGGAAAAACTGCAGCAAAACCTATTCTGTACAAACCTTCCTCAGTTTTCTCCCCCCCCCCCCAGATGCCTCTGCAGCAGCATCCTAATAATCCCTCCTTCTGTGTTTTGACTAAATTCTTCTGAGGAGAAACAAACTTCCTGCTAACCTTTTTGTTTCTAGACATATCCTGATTTAGCTGAGTCATTACTCTGCTCTTCGTTGCTTTATGTCTCAGGATTTATGAACCGTTATGTCTCAACTCGGCCGAGCAATCAGTAAGCCGTACAGGACGATACCAGATGGCCCTCATAAAAATGCACATCCTTCTCCAAGTGATGACCTTTTCAGGACGCGAATATCATTAGTGAAGATCTTTAAACCATTTTTTTTTAGCCAAAACTGTAGCTGATCTTTAACTAAATGGAGGCTTTGTTGTGAACTCAAACCAGCTTTCTCAACAAAAGCAGCAACGCAGCGAGATCTTATCCCTGTTGACCGGTTGTAACCCAGAGACAGTGTCAGATATACTGAATTTGCAGAGGATGCGAGTTTCTCTGCAGACAGATCAGGTGGCACGAAGAAGGACGGAAATAAATAAAAAAAGAAAGTCTCTTTTTTTAGTTTAAAGTTCTCACGTCCTTTCTCGTTGCAGTAAACAACTGTTTTTTTTTTTTTTTTGTCAGCGGTTTTTATGCTGCAATGTTCGTCTTTCATCACTGCAGGTGTTTCTTCCCCCACCTGAACGTTTAAAATCACAACCACGCAACACTTTCTTTAAGTCCAACCCTTTGATGTCGTGCGTCTGTTGTCCTCAGAAGAGGCTCTCTGAAATCCATTGACATCAGTCTCATTCGGCTTGTTACTTGGGATTGGTCACTGTCTTTTCCTTTTGAGGGATTTTGTTTTTGTGTGGGATCCCAACGTGCATTCTTTATTTGCAGTTTCAACCAGAAGTTTCCATACACTCATTTTCAGCATCAATATGATTCCATCCATCCATCCATCCATCCATCCATCCATCCATCCATCCATCCATCCATCCATCCATCCATCCATCCATCCATTATCTAACACGCCTATCCCTTGTGGGGTCGCGAGGGTTGCTGGTGTCTATCTCCAGCTCGCCAGTCTATCGCAGTCAATATGATTCATTAGATTAAATTAAATTATGTATTTAAATGTTTCCTCTCTGGGATGATGTGATCACCGAACAAATATGTTTAACAGATTTTAAGGACAAAAAATTGTCCTCACAACTTCAAATTTACTGTGGATTTACTCTAATCCACAGATGCCAAACCGCGGTCCACAAGGGCTGCTGTCCCGCAACCCTTAGGTGTAACTCTGTCTCCAAACACCAGAATCACATAATTAGGTGATTAGCAGGACTGTGTAGAACTTGGCTGCATGAGCAGATAATTCAGTCACTTGATTCAGGTGAGTTGAGCTTAGGACAGGACATGGGTCCTCGGGACTGGAGTTTGAAACCCCTGCCGGGTCTTATAGAAACCAGATAAGACAAACCATGGCAGGATGTTTGACCATCTTTCTGATCAGAAATGGAAGATCTCAATTGAATCAGCCGGTTTCTTGGCACGGATGCCGCTTTCAGGATAGGTTGATAAATGTTGAATAAATGCTGCTTAATAGATTCCAAACCCATTTCTGCTATGTGTTTGGGAGATTCTGACAATGTGCAGGTTTTACCCATCTAGCTCATGATTTAAGGTGAAGTTGAATAATTTGGGTTTTCGTCCTCTTTCATTTTTTACACCTTCTTTGTGCAGTGCACCAGAGCCACTGGCAGTAAAACAGGCCCTGAGAATAATGCTGCCACCACCATGCTCCAGGCTGAAAGTCCCACTTTGACTCATCCAAACACACATCTTGTCACTTTGGCCATAAATCTCAGCGTTTGTCTTCCTAAACTCTTCTCCAGAGAACATTTGGCTTTGTCCATGTGGAGAGCTCCAAATTTCAGTCATGCTTGAAGGTCTCGATTTGGAAGCAGGTTCTTCCTTCTCCCAGTTCTTGTGGATGAAGTTCACTGTAGACGGTGAGACTGGTGTTCCAGGATCTTACCGTTTACGATGGAGCTGAGCCTTTCTGCCGTTATGTGTTGTCTCTAAACATCCTGACCGGATTTAGGACAACATGTGAGGTTGGGTCACATGAGCAAAACTTGATCTGAACTGACTGGGTTTTTCAACAGGAAAACACAAACCTGTTGTTCTGAATGGATAAAGGAGGCTAACGTTAAGCTTCTGGAACGACCATCATTAGCACCCCAAGACCCCGGCCATTGACTGCCACTCAACTTGCGTTGCACCAGATCCCAAACTTTCTTTCTGCAGGTGATGGGACCACACAGATGGCCCATCCAGTAACTTCTTTGGGCTGAGCTTGGCCACCGGGGCCTGGCTCCAGGGCTCTCTAATCCGGGCGAGGTTCGCTCAATACTGTGGTCAGCCGTGTCATTGAAAACATTCAAACATTGATGCTTCTCTGCATCAAAAGGAGTCAGTTGAGGTGGTTTTGATATCTGATCAGGATTCCCCAATGGGTGCGACGCTTTGGGGGGTTTCTGGACACGTCCCACTGGGAGGAGACCCTGGGGAAGACAAGAACCCGCTGGAGGAACTGTATATCTTGTCTGGTTTGGGAACGCCTCGGGATCCCCCAGAAAGAGCCGGAGGAGAGGAATGTCTGGAGTTCCCTCCTGGACCTGTTGCCCCACAACCTGATCTCGGATTAGCGGAAGACGATGAATGGGTGAAGGCGATCATTCCATATTTGTTAGTAAATTTTTTATGTATACTAATTAAATGATCAGATACACATCATTCCGACATACTGAGTAATGAATAATTCTGAAACATAATGTAATGTTCTTAGTTTTGTTGTCTAAAAGGTTCAGTAGGATAGAGGCTCAAAATCCGAGAAACATTTGAAACTTTAGATTATCAAAGAACATATGGAAAAGGACAAGTGTGTGTCAGAAAAGGTTGATATCATCCTATTTTTTCTTTTTTTCCCATTGTTTGTATTTGTTAAGTTGCTGCTTCACTGAAAATGCTGGTCTGGACCCAATAATCTGCTGTTATTCTTCCTGACTTATGAAAATCAAAACACATTTCTCTTACTTGAAAGCCCTGTTCTCTTGTCCAATAGAAATTGGCCTTAATTCTAATTACAGTGGACCTATCTATCCTCCTGTTAAAATGCAAGGTTCTTCTGATGTAAAATCACAGGACTATAAAATATTAAGAACAAAAGCTTCCACCTTTAATTTGACATGTGTTCTCTGCAAATAAGCAAAAAACCCCCAAAAAAACAAACAAACAAAAAAACGAATGATTTGGAGGGAAAATGCAAAACAATGACAATGCAAAACAACAAGAAATATTGTATGTAAACACACGTTTAAACTACTTTTGTTAAAGCATCTTTTAATGCAATTCCAGCATTAAGCCTTCTGGACACCAAAATATAGAGAAACGTATTAAATTTGAACAAAGTTTAGCTTTCATGTAGGACTTTCCTAATATTTGCTGTTATGTATTCTTTAGTTAAAGCCATAATTTGCAGAAAGCTTACAAAGGATCAGTGTAATCACACTGTATAAATAATCTATCTATCTATCTATCTATCTATCTATCTATCTATCTATCTATCTATCTATCTATCTATCTATCTATCTATCTATCTATCTATCTATCTATCTATCTATCTATCTATCTATCTATCTATCTCTTGGTTGTGCAGTCTACGGACCCCCCACCCTGCTTGATCCACAGCCATCTTACAAAATCAGAAAAAAACATCAGATTTTATTTTTGTTTGTTTCAATTCTCTTATCAACTATACTCTTTTTCTTTTCAGACACAAGAATCTGCCACGATGACAGTCAGCGTGATTATGCTCAGTTTTCTCATCTCTGCAGGTATGTGACATGCAGATTCTTCCTTTTAATACCTTAGAACACGGGGAAACATTGGTTTATGAGTTTTGGTGTCCTGTAACATTTGATTAGAAAATGTGGTTAGAAAAGCGTTTCATATTTTTCAAATTTAAGGTCACGTTGATGAATTTGAAACAGTTATAATAAATAATATTTACTGTTAATCAGATTATTATTAAAAAGAACATATCTGATCAGAAAGAGTTAAAATATTTTAAACGTTTTTTTTAATGCTGTTTTATTTGATCTTACAGCCATCTCTGCCCCTCTAAAAGGTAAAAGTGCTCATCACTGATACTCATTCATCGACTCACTCACTTACGAGTTATGAGCTTTCCTCTCCCTCTAATTGGAAATGTTTATGTCCTTTCTCTTTCTTCGGATACAGGAAAGGAAGAATCCAAAACGCTACTCCATGGAGAGGATTTCTCCATCCCGCTGCCGCAGCACGAGGTGGAGGTTACGTTCAGGAACCGTTCGGACCCTCGGAAGACCTCGGTCGTGATGAGGGGGAACAGAGTGATCAGCGATCGGGCCAAACCCACCCTGCATCTCAACCACCTCATCATAGAGGCTGTGGGCGAGGGGGATGAGGGGCTGTACACCCTGAAGAATTTAAAGGATCCCAATGATGTCAAGCAAATTTCACTTATAGTCCGAGGTACGGAGCGACACACCAGGAAGTGTGAGGTTGCTTTGGATGGGGCCGGCATCCAGTTACAATGCAGAACGTCTTCTGCTGAGACTTGTGAATATGAAACAAACAGCTGAAACAATAATCAAAGTTTAGATTGTTTTCTAAAACATTTATGCTGCTTTTCACCAAAAAGATTGCTTTTTAGATATTTACTTGATTAAAAACCTGGTTAGTGTTGGCATAATTGCAATAAAGCAGCATCTGCTCTTTTTAACTTAACAATCATATCTTTCCCCTTCAAGTCGGTTTATTTTTCCTTTTCTTCGTACCTAAAATACAAATTGTGCATCATTTTATAACATAGTTTTTTTAACAGTTGTCTTCAACTGTTTTGAAAAAGAAATCTTCAAATGTATACATAAGAAGATTAAACACAGACGATTTTTAAAAACAATTAAAGATCAATCTAAATTTTTGGTTTCAAAACTAAGACCTTATGACCTAAAGTGTTTAAGCTCTGGTCTTAGGTCATACCTGAAGAGGCACATTTTTTCCATGAAAAAGATTAACTATCACATTTTAGATCTAAACACATCCGCACAAATCTGACTTGCTTAAAGTGGAAAGAAGTGGAAATAATGTTAAAGTATTCACAGCTTTTGTGTTTATTTGTCTGATAAATAGTAATTTATCCCTTTGACCCCATGACTTCGTAGTTATATCATGAAGATTTTTTTGTCTTGAAAATCTTTTTAAATGGTTGTTGCCCCTGTTAAAATAGATTTAAAATAGCTTCAGCCAGGTTTATCTGCATAGTGTTAACCATTATTACGTATATTTTACTTTAAGGCACTTTCCATGACAAACAAGTTTATACAGAATCTAGTCGAGTTCTTGTCAGCCAAGTTCATTCTAATACAATCCAAAGCTAAAAAAATAAAAATAACATTACTCAGCATTTTCCCTCTCCCTTTACAGAGGTTTTCAGACCTTTTTTATAGGCCCATGTCAAAATTACTTTAGTGTCTTAAAATCTGCTTTATTGCTGCATTCCATTTACCTCTGAAGTCGTAACTTGGAGCTGTGAATGGCGTAAAACCGAGTTAGCAATGCTCCTGTTAACGCAGTCGGAGAAGTCAGGTTTGCAAAAAACAATAGGCTGGGATTCCAGTATGTTGTTTTGTTCGTAGCCTTACTAATGTTGTGCTTTCCACATGCAAACATCCCTTTTCATTTCTTCGGTTCAGAGTTACAGCTGCTACACGTAACATTAATTTTAGTCGCACTGTCACAACTGTGTTTTGTAAAATAAACATGTTTTCATCACAGCTTACTGTTGTTGATGCGGGGAGCTGCCACATTGGATCCGACAATCGGCCCTAGAAAATTTCTCCGACTTCCCGAGTGGGTACTCCCACTTTAGCGGCTGTTCCAGTTGATTCTTCTGACTCGGAAGTCAGAATCCATGCTAGAACTTTTTAATGCCGTTGTTGTTTTAAAAGTAAAAAAACCCCTCAAAGAATGGCATCGACACTACCAGCTAATATCCTCAGATATAATTGATGCAATAGACTTCATTTGCCAACATCCCTGAGTCAAAAGAAAGGTTTTCAAGATATTTGATCAGAGTAATAGCAGAGATGACTGAAATTGATCAGTGTGCATTAGTCTGTGAACCAAACCTTAACTACAACATGACAGCAGCATATAAACCTGACCAAAACAGTAGCTCATTTGTAAATTGACTGACATTTCATAGAAAAAAACACATGGACACACTTCTAACACAGGTGTACGGAAGAGGATTAGGGGCATTCAAAAAATAAAAGTAAAACTCTATTCAATTCTGACTTTTTTTTCTCAGAATTCTGAGAATAAAGTCAGAATTGAATAGACTTTTTTTTTGAATGGCCCTAATACTCTTCCGTACAGGTGGATATGTGTGAAAACCTCTTAAAATAATAACGTCATTGCTTGTTGCTTACAGTGAGCTGTGGAGATTGTTATTATGTCATTCTTATCCTCTTTTCTCTGTGCATGGTGGCAAAATAAACATAGGCTTCTTTGTCACAGTTCAGGTTTTTTTTTTAACTTTATTATTATTATGACTAGCGATATTTGAGTGTATTTATTTGTTAAGGGTCAAGTGGTAAGTATAAAGAAATACCATAGACTTTAACATTTATAGATGAGATAATTTACGATGACTATCCCTAGCTGGGCTTTTGGTTACATAAAACAGTAAACATAATACAACATTGAAAATACAAATAAAAAGCAAATAAAAAACACAAAACTCATTAAAGCCCTTAAGAACAATAATAAATTACATTTGGGAAAGTTGAGGCGAGAAGCTGTTTTGCTTTCGCCATTTCTTGGCTTACAGAGAACAACGCAGATCTGCCTCAATTGAACTGCATGCTTTCTAGTCTTTCCCATTTTGAAGAGTGTCTGAGAGAAATTAACTTATGTGTCACACGACATTAAAACCCCAGGGAATCAGAAAGTTGTGAATTACAAGTTAAAACTTCCTAGAAACAGCAATAAACGTTAAAAAGTTGAATATAAATTACCCAAATGGTTCTGTAACATGTATTTTTCAGGATTTGTTTGTAGTCTATATGTGTGGCACCAGTGGTTTAGTTAAAATCAAGGGGGGCTCTTTTTCCCCCCTTAATAAAAGGTTGGAGTTTTCTCCAGTTTTTCAATGGGAGATTATGCTGCCGCAACAAAAGGTTAATTTATTTGAAGGGTTCAACACACGTTTAGCAGAGGCTACAATTAAAGTGGCGGGTGCAGCACGGTTTTCCACTTTAGGGTCACAATTAACTGGGAGGATCCAAGGCAAGTGTCAGAATCACTGTGCTGTGTCCATTTCTTCCTTTCCCATGCAGTCAATGGATAAATCCTGCAAAAAACACGAGAGACTTGTGCAAAGAGAGCAAAGAGAAGTGTGCATGGATAAAAGTGACTGTATTAAAGCAGTAAGTGGATACAGTGCCACATGCAGGGAGTAATGTGATTTAATGAAGAGGTGCATTTGTTTTTTGACTGGAAGAGGGTAGCCGGAGATGTCAGGCAACAATTATCCAGCTCTTTACCCACCGTCCCACCCCCATTTCCATCTGTCCCTGCTGTTTTCCTGTCCTTATCTTGTCTCATCTGTCTTTCCTTCTGCTTGGCTTTGTTCAGACCCTATTATTCCCATTACCCTGATATTTTCGGATCAGTGCTCTTTTGCTTTTCTGCATTTAGCCCTCTTTTTTTTCCCCCACATCTGCCAAGCTGCTTTTCCTTTCTCCTCCCTCCGATGGCATCTTCCTGTCACTTCTTATTTCAGCTTAAGCACACAATACAGCTTCATAGATTGTCAGACATTTTCCTGTCAGCTCCCATTAAATTCGCTGCTTCTGTTTACTGATAAACAAAAGGTTCATTACCTTGTTTTGCCCCCCAGACTGCACCCTCGAGAAGATCGTCAGATACGGCGGGAACTTCGATATTCAAATGAAGGGGGTGAACCCCCCCATCACTCTGGAGTACAAACCCAGTGCAGTAGAGGCCAATCAGACATCCAGGTAGAGTCAGCACATTCACAGTGACTTTCTGAACCCGTGAGTCAGTACTGACATTTTTCAGCCTTGATCCACATGCGCCGAGACAAGTCTGAGACGCAGCAAGAAAAGGTTGAGAAAAGTTCAACCGTCTTCGACTTTCCTCCCCGCAGACCGGCATCCGTGGTGCTGACTGCCACGGGGACCCCGACGGGGACCTATCGAGGTCGCATCAGCGTCACTGAGGAATCCATCACCATCAGTGCTGTCACAGGTGCCGACGAGGGCAGCTACACCGTCACGGATAGCAAAGGTGCCATCCAAAACAGAGTGTGCCTGAATGTCAAAGGTGAGAATACTTATGCGTCTTTTACCTGTGAGTGACTTGCTTTAATGTCTTCATTCAGGATGTTGTTGTGGCTGTAGTTTCATGCTGCAGCGGCATGATTTAATGGCTTTTTAAAGACGCAAATCCTAATGGTCGGCTAAAGCACTTACTGCCTGTAAAGAGAGCCACTGTGAAGTTATCCAGTTTCCTCTCTTGCCCGTTGTCTGTTGCAGAGCACAAAAACTTTGCGACCCTTTCGCAAGGCGAGAGACTGAAGATCAGCCTGATTCTGAACAGCTCCTTGGTGCAGCTCTACTACACCCCTGAGTCTGATCGCGCAGCCGTTCTGCTGATGGATAAGGGAGAATTCACAAGTGTAATAAATACAAACTATTGTTTTCTTCTAAAATGTTACACACTGAAAACTGCTGCGTTAAAACAAAACAATTTAGCCCATTTTTCGTTAACCCGTGGAGCAGTCAAGCGATAGAGCAGGGTTAAGTTGTGGATTTGTTGAATGTTAAAGAACATGAACCCAAATCCCTGATTCCCAAACAAGTTGGGTTAAAACGTTTGTCCCTGACAGTCGGTAGGTGATTCTGGACAGCCCACTAGTCCATGATAGAAACACACAACTCTGCATACTCACATATACCTGTTTAAAGTGGTTAATTAACCTAACATGCATGTATTTATGTGGGAGGTAGCAGGAGTACCCAGAGAGAACCGATGTATGACCAGGGAAACATCCAAACTCCTCTTTGTAAGGCCCTTGCCAGAATTTGAACCGGAGACCTTCTGGACGTCAGGCTACATTTTTCCCAAGAAGAATTACTTTTATTTTTTAATAACCATGCTGCTTTAATGGGATAAAACTGAAAAAAAAAAACCTGAAAAATAAAGATTTTAATCAACAAATAATTGGGTACCACTTTACAGTAAAGCTCCCCTTATAGATGGCTAATTAATAGATTATAGATAGGTTATTAATTAATCTGTGAACACTTTCTAACTCATTTATAAGTGTTTTGTCGTGAATTAAGGGTGATCAAGAGACAAAACTCACCGGTTTGTGCTTACAAGGTAGTAATTTCGTTTGAAATTTTGTAAATAAGCAACTCCAGATGACATATAGTTGACCAGCCAGGCTTGTCTCTTGCCCGGCATTTATAAGCAACACACAGGTGTAGCAGCGCCACTAATTAGAGGAATCACAGGTTGAGGAAATCAGGGGATGATTGCCAGAGCAGCAGAGGGAGCAGAGTGTGACGTCAGCAGTCAGCAGTCAGCAGCAGATACACAGAATCACAGCCAAAAGCTGTCAACGGTACGCCGTTTCTTTATCCTTTTTCAATAGATGTGACAGTTATTAATTATTAATCATGCCTATTTACATGCATAAACATTTCAGAACATACAAGGGAAACTTTAACTGTAATTCATACATTTTTATGGCATCCTTGCTTATTGCAATGTTTTCTAATCAAAGGCCTTTTTTCATTTTAGGCTCAAGCAGATTTTGGATTCGAGGACCGCCTCTCTTTGGACGGTTCGGTTGTCTATCTAGAACAGATCAAGGCCTCAGATGTCGGCCTGTTTAAAATTACAGACTTGCAGGGATTCACCGTGTCCACCGTCCAGCTGGGATTAAAACGTAAGACAGGAATGGTGCTAAATGGGACTAAATGTAGGATTCTGCTGCAATTTGGGATGAGACTTTAGGTTTTAGGCAAAGCAGGTTCATTTATACATAAAATAATTTCAGGTTTTTATTTGCACAAAATTTAAGGAACGCCGGCAGAGAAGAGAATATCAAAGATAATAAGTACAATAAAAGCGATTTAGGAAGTTGCTTCAAAAGCCTAGTAGCACAGATACTGTTCTTTTGCTTTTTTAGCTTCAGTCCTGGAAACAGTGACTGAAGAGGTTCCCAGTGAATCATACCTGACAAACAATTCTGAAATGCCTTATAATCCAAGACCATCCACTGCTTCATAGACCAGGAACAGGCAGTGAAGTGATTTGAAGACTTGTGTGATACAATTAATCTTCTCAGTGTTGATCAGGACCCTGGCAGCAGGATTTTAGTTGAGCTGCCGCTGCCTGAATGATGTCTGGCTTTAAGGGACTTTGGTCAAGGGATGACATAAATATAAATCTGTCATCAGCATACATATGCTAGCAGATGTCGTAATACTCCAGAATTCAAGACAAGGGAAACATGCAAGCATTAAATAAAAGTGGCCCAAGGACAGAGCTTTGGGGTGCTCCACTTCATTTTATAGCTTACATTCATAATGACCCAATAATACAAAGTAGCCATAGTTTGCCAAATAAAATCAGAACAAGCTAAGGTCAGTACCCAAAGGATACACTCATGTCTGACACGTTACTCATTTCAGTCAATCAGGATTTGAGGATCTGCTGTGTCAAATGCAGCACTGAGTAACAGTAAAACCAAGACAGAGGTTTTAGATACATCATTGTTAAAATCTGTGTTAGTTAAAACCTTTGGTAGCGCAGTCTCAGTCCTGTGGTGTGGTCAAAAACTTGAAGTAAAGATGTGAAAGACTAGTTTTGCTTTTTATCAAGAAAATGTAAATTTTTTGATGATCTGCCTTTTCAATAATTTTTCTTTTCAAATACTCTTACATTAAATATTGTCCAAGATATGGATGCTTACAACTTAAGCATCCAGATTAGGCTTTTTCATGCTACAGTTTTCAGGGTTTAAAGACAAGTTTCTATCTGCATTTGCAGCATAGCCAGCCAAAAATCAGATTAGGTTGATTTCTCCTTTGTTGTCAGTGAGTTTAACTCAATATGCTACTTCCCTGTGCCTCCCTGCAGCCTATAGAATGGAGTCCCTTTATGTGGCCATCATTGCCCTGCTGGGTCTGCTGGCTTTCCTTCTACTGGTTTGCCTTCTGTCCTGCCTGATCAAAGTGAAGAAGAGGGCCAAGAGGGCCGCTGCGCTGGAGAAACTGGCTGAGAATGCTGGCAAAGAAGAAGAAGGCGATGCTTTTAGACAGGTCTGAGAAATTCACTACAATGTGTGACAGTGAAGATTGCTCCAATTCAATTAGTAACTTTTATTTGTCTGTGTTGAATCTTTCCAGGTGGTCAAGAACATCACTAAACTCAGCGAGGAGTCCAAACACTCTCAAGCGGACAACACAGAGAAATCTCAAAGCACCGAGGTGGACATCAAGGTAAGGAGACATGATACCCGATCCTTTAAGCTAAGACGGAGAAATTTTGATGACGACTGAACATTTTTTATGCTGTTTTCTGCGTTTAGACAGTTGCAGCTTATTCAGAACGCTGCTGCTAGAGTCCCCACTAAGATCGACAAAGTGGACCACTTCAGTCCAGGTCTCAGTTTCTTTGCAGTGGGTTCCTGTGCAACAAAGAGAAAAAAAAGAGTTGAATGGTTTAGGGCCGAAATACATATCTTTGATCCGTTCACGTTTTATGACTTCTCGGGTTTTCTGGGAGTTTGCTTACTTTTCCTAAAGTTAAACGTAAACATGCAGATTTTCTGCACCTCGACTAACTCCCAGAAAACCCGAGGCCTGCCCTAACCTTCAGTTCTCCTAAGTTAAGGCTGAAAATGTTTGTGTTTGCCACTTTTATTGAGTTAAATATGTTTCTACCTTGATCCAAAGCCTGCAGCCAGTCCATGCTCCGTGCATTGCAGCTGCACTATGACTCGCTTATTCCTTCCTTTCTTCCTTTAGTAAACCTGCACTGTCTGCTACAGATGGACCCAACTCCAGTTTGTCATGGTCATGAATATCATGCTGATTTAAGGCTTTTAAAGGTGAATTTTAAGGAGGGTTGAGCGATGATGCACCTTTAATAATTTTTTTATAGAAAAGTTGTATAAGTTTACATTTTTTGTGGATTTTCTCTAATGCACTGTGTCGAAATGATACATACAGGATTAAATATATACAGAGACCTTTACTAATATTTGAATAAAGGCCAAATATAGCAAGTTACAGAAAAAACCCACACACTTTCATAATGAAAATGAGCAAGGTTCTGTAATAATTCAGAATGGATATTAGATCTGTCATCAGAAATGGTGGAGTTAATTTAAAAAACTGGTTTCCTACCACAAATCAAGCTGTGAAGCATTGCCTGTAAATTGTTCAATAGGGTTTAGGGTGGGACCATTCCAAAAGCTTGATGTTAGCCTACTATACACGTTTCTGTTTGGATCTGTGTTTGGTATTTTCCTGTTGGTACACCCAAATGTTTACACTCATCAACCATCTGCACCAAGGCATTCAGTCCCAGAAGAAGAAGAAAAAAATCAGGTCTGAAGGTTCAGGAACAACCCAGGAATGCCGTTGAACAAGAAGGAAGCCCCTGCATCAAAATTGACATCTGAAATCTGCAACTGCCCACATTTACAAGCTAACTGCCTTCTGGAGAAGAGTTTTAAGGTCAAACAACAACTTGATTTAACTGTTTGGCCAAAATTACAAGAATGTTTTTTAGAGGAGACAACATGAGGCTTTTACACCTTAAAACACTGCAGAAACTGTTAAGTATGGTTGTGGGAGCATCATGCTGTGTGGCTGTTTAGCATTCAGGGCCACTGGCACATTGTACAAAGTAAACAGAATAATCAAGGAGGGCTATGTACACATTTTTTTTAACTAAAAGCAGGCTAACATTAAGCTACTGGAATCCTTGATCTCAGCTGTTCGGGAAATTTGGACTCGTCCTGAAAGACAGCTCAGTGAGAGGAAAAGAAGCTGTTTTAATGAAGAAATTAATTAAAGTACAGAGGTCAAATGTCCAGAATTATAGCAGAAGGTGGTACATTTCAACTAAAGTGGGTGGTTTCTCTGCAACTCACTAAATGACGTTTATCAAAAATATTACTGGAGATGCACACATTGAAGTTCAATGCATTTTTCTCCAAATGTGTGCAAATAGTTTTAATTTTAAAAATCAATGAAGGTGGTTCAAAAGTGTCTTTAAAAGCCTTGAATTAATGTGATACCCATGCCCACGATCAGCGTATGTAAACATCTCACCAGCGCTCTACAAGTTGTGCAGCTAATAATCTTCCCTTGTTGTCTCTTTGAATGCAGGGTCGGGAGGTTTCTTCCAAAGAGGTTGGCGTTGGTAATCTAGAGACCAGTGACTCAGGCGTTGGCTTTAACACTGCTCTCCCACTGGATACTGACACTGACGTTCCCGATCAAATCCCCGATTCTGAGGCTGAAGGCCCTCCTTCTGCTGCCGAGTCCAAGCCAGCTGCTACGCCGGTACCTGAAACTAAAGCAAGTCCCGTCCCTGAGACCAAAAAAGCCCCCGATCAGCCTGTGGAAGCAAAGCTGGACACGCCCAAACCAGTCGATACTAAACTTAGCCCAATCCCGAGCCCTAAGTCTGGTTTGAGTCCTGCTGAAAAAATGCCTGCACCCAGTCCAAGTCCAGAACCCAAAACTGGTCTGAGTCCAGCTGATCCAAAGCCTGCACCCAGTCCAAGTCCAGAGCCTAAGATTGCTGCTCCTACAGCCACCTCTCTAACACCTGAAATTAAGAGCGCAGCAGCTGCTGCTCCCGAGCCCCCCAAACCAGCCCCAGCAGAACCCATCACCAATGGTACACCTGAGCCAGGACCAGACTCCAAAGCAAGCCCAGATCACGCAGAAGTCATCAAAGACCCAACTCCAAAAGAGGTTTCCATTAAAACCCATGAGGTGGAGCTGAAGTCTAGCAGCGTCGTACCAGAGGGCAGCAAAGACGGCGCTGGAGCCGAGGACACCACTACAACCTGAGAACCACGGCTGCAAAAACACGAGGAACCCCCACAGATCCCCCACCCACCACCACTGCAGACAATCAAACACCCCCTACCAAAATGGTGAGGAAGCCTCAGCAAGCTGGGGCGATGATGGTGACACAAAACCCACAGTGATAACGATACTTCATTTGTCTGTAACCTTTGAGACTTTCTGACTGAGATGCAGTTTAAATAACAAACTTGGCTTTTAATCTTCAAACAATTCAGTTTTGCAGCCTTGTTTTCTATTGCTTTTACTGGAAAAAAAACTGCCAAACTGCAAATGAAATCACTTGCAGAGTTTACAGCTAAAATATTAACTCCACATGAGGTGTTTTATAAAATATGAAAAAGGGTTTACGGCATTTCACAATATCAGTGTAGCAGAGTTTCTGCTTAGCCTTGAACTAACCACTGGTTCACATTGAGATGACTGACAAAACGAAACAGGTTTTCAACTTGTACAGATCAAATGAGGACATTATTTACACCTGCTACTGAAATGTCCATGATAACAAGATTTGATTGAATTTAACAAAAGAGAAAAACGTAATACATATAGTACTACCTACTGTCCTAACCACTATTAATATGATTTTAATATTACTATTTAATGTGAATTAGATTCAGACTCATAGGGGATGTCTTCACTAATTGAAATGTGTTTTGCCAGCAGATCCCTGAAGTCCTGATCATCTAGTTTTGGTTGGTCTTCATGTGTTTTTTTATATGACTTTGTTAAAAATTTCTAGCACTATTAGAAGTTACTAGAAAGGCTGTGCAAACTTCCTTCACTTAAAAAAACCTTCCTGTTTCTGCTACATATTGGATTCCCAAGGAAAAATACGAACAAATCCAAAAGATGTGGAAAATAACTTTTACCACCCATTTATTTGGGATTCCCCCCTCTTAATTTTCCCTTTTTGTGTTTGTTTTCTTTTACTTTAATCCGATCTTTCCTTCCATCGCGCGTTCCATTTATACTTGTAAGTCTGAATTTTTGAGCAACCGATGATATGCTCAAGAGGAGGGATTGCTGCAAAACCAATGACTCAATGCAATCACCTGGGCTTCCTTGGATATATTAGCTTTTACTAATTTGCATTTTAGGATCAACTGACTTTTACTGTTTTGTACCATATTTAGGACTGATTGGGCTCTTCATAAAAGTAGATCTGAATCGCTTCAGTTAGATCCTACTAGAATGAGTGGGGATCATTTTTCAACTGATTTTGGACTTTAGATAAAAACGGATTTAACTTGAGAAATCTTGTAAATTAGTGCTATACAGTTGTTCTCACAGATATACATACCCTGGCAGAATTTACTTGTTTAGTTTTCATGTTAATTTTTCAGATATTGTGAATAATACAAAAAACCTTTTGTACAATCAAGCTTTGTGGATCGGTGAAGCCCTTTACAATCAACTCAAAAGTGTTTTCTTATTCTAAATCATAATGGCAACAGACAATAGCCTAAATTACCCTGATCAGAGGTTCAAACAACCGGGAATATTTGACCTGAAAACATACTCACAATTTCATACAAATGAGTAAATAAATAAAAATAACCAAAAACGTGAGTTTCTGGGCTGCATGATCAACACAGTGATGTTGCTTCATACTGAGCCATGTGGAAAGCAAAAATAAACATCAAAAGATCTGCAAGAGCTGGTAATTGAATTTTATATAAAAAAGGAAAATTATAAACATAGAAGTGTTCAAACTCTAACTGAGAAGTGGGAAATGGGGGAAACCAAGCTACAGTCAGGAAAACCAACTAAAAAAAGGATTATTTGGGATGCAACAACAACAACAAAAAACAAAACTAAAAAAAATATTCAGCTGGTATACAGGACTCAAGGAAAGGCAAAACTACACCAGTGCAACAACACAGCCTGTTCACAATACAGAGACCAACACAAGCAAAGACAATGGAAAGTGCATCATTCCTCCTGTGAAAAACAGAGGTGGCTCATGGATATGTGAGCTACAATGGCAAAAGCAACTTAGTCAAAACGGATAGTGGATAAATGCACCATGTTATGGGAAAATACCAGAGGAAATCCTGGCCTCTTCAGCCCAGTAGCTGTGGGTGGCACACACTTGGACTTTTCCAACCTGACATCAAAGATCCAAAAGACAAGGTCAAGTCAACCTGTGAAGATGTGTCTCATGGAGTCACTTCTGGGACATCTAAAAAGTTTGTGCAAGAAAGCCCAATAATCTACAGCAATCAAAAGCTTTTTGACAGAGAAAATCATCCACACCCACCACAATATGATTAATGTTAAAGAGAACAACACAAGACATTAAGAACAAGATCGCTGTAAACCTTTAATCAGAGTAACTTGGATATAGTTTGTCATGATGATTTAATAGTGCAAGTACAATTGTTACTTCACCCAACCACCAATCACGAGTTAAAGAAACATATATATTATTATTCATAGTCTCTCAGAAATGACCAAAATATAAGAAATTCTGCTCGGGGTATGAAAACATATGAACATGCTTGTATAGATAAACAGAGTTCAATTATGTTGATCTGAAAATCAAACGTTATAAAGTTGAAAATCTGACTGGAACATCAATGGCCCTCTAGCCATCCTCTGTTTAATATCCAGTATGGCTGCCCCACATATAAAACTTACTCAAGGCTGTTTATTTTCACTTCTGATAGTTTATATCTTATTAACCCAGAGACACACATACCATCTTTTTGTGTGAGTATTTTTAGTGGCTGATGGGAAGAATGAGCTTGTGTTGCTAATAGTAGCTAGCTCTACAACAGATAGCAAAACCCCCTGGTTTCCATCTTGCAGCTAATACAAAATCAAATAGGACATCATTCCCAGATCCGAGTTGTGACTTACAAGACAAACTGAGTCCAGCACACATTGATACGTTTCGTGAGCAGTAGCAAAAAGCAATGACTTGTCTCTGTTAAGAGATCCTGAACTGCTAAAAGGTTGTAAGAAGTAATATTTTACCTTCAGCTGAGGATCCTTTGGCGTCTTCATTTGACATAAATTCAGATTAATTGGTCCTTGAGGCTGAAGCTAACTTCTAGTCCAAAAGGGAATCAAGACAAAAGTGGACTTCTACCGGCCTAAAACACCTCCATTGTCAAAAATGTCAGAGTAGTTTCCATGGATGCTAATTCATGAACCTTAAACCAACACCTGGTTTACCTTGAATGGGTTTTCACACAGAAGCCGATGATTATTTACATGGGAAATGGAGATTGGAGGCGGTGCCCCTCCACTGATCTTCCTGTGTGAAACATGTACTGACAGAGCAATCTGCAAAGCGTTTAAGATTAAATTACATTTAAAAGTAAAGTGGTGCAAAAATTATTACAGAAGTTTATATGATCAATATTTAAATCTGTGGGTTTTGTGACTAGAAACGTTTTACAAGTTTTTTTCTCAGTCCGTGTTTTACACTGCAAGCTCCATTCATTGTGCAAATAACCATCAGCTTCTTTAAAAATAACCGTGCAATGCAAATGGCACTGTGTAAAGACCCATAAAATAATCCATGCATAAACCAGTGTGCCGTTTTTGAGACGGTAGATATTTTCAGGTAGTAGAAGTCCATTTTGGTGTCAGCTGCTCTTGGACTAGCCAATTATCTTAAGCCGCCGGTATCAATTAATCTGAATGTATACAAAATTATTAACTAAATATATTAATGAATGAGTTAGTTATTCCAGGTAAGATATTAAATGTCCGTGGTCTTTTGAAATAACTTCACCTCAAAAACCTTGGGCTGTCTCTTTAGGGGATACAGTTTGAGGCTTTTATTCATACTCTCACACTGTCTTTTTTTTTTTAACTGGTTTGAGTGTGTTTGGCGGTATTTCAAAATGTAATCGAAACAATCAAATTCTAATGCTTGCTTAGTACAAAACCGGTGCATAGTTACGCATTTATGTAAAGAAATGCATGTTTCTACCTCGTGTTTCACCTGGAACAGCGTTCCTAACCTTAAAATAACTTTGGATATATGGAAGCAGCACAAAATGATTTAAAGTATTCAAAATAATTCCCTCAGCTGGCCTATCTTTGTAGTTTTTCCTGATAGTTATTTCTTATAAGTGCATAATGGTGATTTTTAAAAAAAAGCCATAAAACAAGATGTCAGATTTAATACCAAGACAATGCATAAATTGAAATGATCAGACTACAAATTTCCGATGTAAATCACTGTGTGGGCCTATTTTCCAGCCCGGATCTGTGTGGGAACCACTATTACATTTTACCATACTGACAAAGACCTTTATATAAACACACGCTCACGCACACACACACACACACACACATATATGACAAAACACAAACACAATCTGTAAATACTGCATGTGTTTGCCAGTTTAACCCCTCAATGGCTGAATGTTGCTAATGTATAAAACACTTCTTGTCTCAAATGAAATAAATAAACCGTGAACTAATTCAATTTTCTTCCCAACCTTAAATCTAATATATAAATGCTTTTACAGATACTATATATACTAATCTTCACTAACGTCTTGAACTAATGTAACGACCCAGATATTAGCACCTTTTAGCGCAGTTATCAGCTGTTATTATTCAAGTGCAAAATCTCTTACTGTATTGAACATGCTTTGCCGACGTCACTTTAAGCATCAACCGCAGCATGCCCCAGACGTGTTCTGAGCTTTTTATCGTCCACAAGTCGTACCTGTGCGTGTACCCAGAGAAGTGATGTATCAGTGTTGCAGTCGTCGTGTGTCCGAGACCTGTCTGTTAACGTCTGTGTGCCTACGGTGTGGGTTTTATGACGTGTAAATGAGCAAACGTGTGCTGAATCTATGCACTGGCGGTTTGTACAGAATGAAACGTGTACGCTCTGTGCCTGTGTGTCGCGTGTTTGGTATCCATGTGCCTGCTTAAGCTGTGTTTCAAATCACAAGAGCGTGGATGTGTTCAGAACCACAAAAAAACAAAACAAAAAAAACAAAGTAAAGTGTTGATATTTGAATTTGTTCTGTCTTTGTTTCAGTGCCTAAGGTGTTTCTTGGATTGGTGGGCAGTATTGTCTTAAGTCACTTCCTGTTGGCAGACAGGATGTTTATACGCACCTGAACGAGCACAGTGTCGCCTCTTTTTCACCTAAAATGTGTTCCTGTGAGTGAGTGACAGAAGCGATGAGGAAAATGTGACTTTATTTCATTCAGATATAGCATGCAGACTGCTGAATATGCTTCAGTTTTATAGTTCGAGTAGGGGAGTTTATTTACGAGTTAATTTAAAAGCTTACTGTGGGGGGTTTTTTCGGTCAAAGAGAGGATGCCGAAACATTGTTGTCCTCTTCAAATGAATGATGTGTAAAAAGCCTTGAAACAAATTCACGATTTATTGCAGTAGCACAATATCACATTAAATATTTAGAAAAATCTAACCGTTCATTTTAATACATTTATCCAGTGAAATAAAAAAAACTTCCTTTGTATGTAGATGAAAGAGTATGGGAAGTTTTAATTAGTAATCCATGACTGACACACTAAGAAGACCTATTTTTTCTAGCCACTCTTCAAAATGGGAAAGATTGGAGAACATGTCATTCAAGTAAGGCAGCTTTGTGTCAGTTTTCATAAATTAGGAAGTTTCTCAAAGAAAATAAATACTTACTGTAACTTACCCAGGTCTACAGTTCGAGCAAACATGAAGCTTGATGTGTACCCAAGATTATCTTTTTGTAATTCACCGTGAGGAAAGAACTTCAGCAGAGAGTGGCGCCTTGGGATCATCAAGTTTCCATAAAAACCAACAGGCACTGTAAACATGTCAAGTGGGTTTGGTTGGGAACCTTGCCATGAAAAAAGCCTTATTCTGACCAACTGTCACAAATTTAAATGTAGGTTGTTTGCTAAACTGGGACTTTATCTGTGGGTGTTGCGTAAAACAACGGGTGGATATGCAGAACACAGTATCTCATTCCTACTGTTCAGTACGATGGAGGATCCATGATGCTGTGGGCTTGCATCTCCGCCAAAGGTCCTGGCAAATCTTATTTGAGCGCATGGCATCAGGAAGTCTTTAGTTTTTCCGTGCCTGTTTAATTTGTGCAAGCTGGTGGAATGCCTACCTCTCGGGGGGACTGGTACTCTCTGGACAAGTCTGAGACACACGGGACAAACAACCTCGCATGCACACACTCCCAGACCTAAGGTTATTTCAGAGTGGCCAGTTAATCTGTTGCTGCGATGCAACAGTGCTAAACTTCGCCACCATGCAGCCAATGAAGTCTGTTGGGACCGTTCCAATTGCGATTTGGCACACTCTGAGAGAAACTGAAAAACAAACATGAAGTCTTTTAACAGCTGGAGCATCAACAGTGGAACAAAGCGCTGAATAAATGTACTTAATTTAAAGTTAGTTTTCTATATTTTTCAGTGGGACATTATGCCGCCGCAGTGCAAGAGTAATTTATTTGAAGGCTTTTTACCCCACTGGTGGCTCCAAATTTGAGAGCGAGTTAAAAAGCTGAGGATAGCAGAGAGTGAGTATTAGGCATGACCAGCCATTGTTTTATACTTTACGAAAGCTTCGCATTACTAGAACAGAGTTGATACATTGTACAGGTACCAGGAACATTCTGGGTTTCGAACCCACTACTGATGACCCACCAAGAGAAACCACCACTGTTGACACCACAGGTTCTCCCTACGTAACGCGAGCTGTGTCTGCCCTCGCTGATCACCGCTGCTGTCATGGACTGTTTCTGGTGTGACGTCCCCACGCGGTCTTCTCTGTACTTCCTTTTAGCACAACTCTTCACACAGATGTTTTGTAACGAGAAATTGTCACTTTCTTTCCTTTTATGCCTAAAGGAATACTAAGAATAAACAAAAGATGATGCCATCTGCTGTCTTGTTTGTCTTCGTCTGTCACGCTTGAGGGGCAGTTTGGTCCCAGAGCTTTTCCTTTCTATTTTCAGTTCAATAAATCATTTAGTGCCGGTCATAATTATATATTGGGTATCACGCACCATTCTCTCACCTCTTATTCCCTGTGGCTTGTACTGAGCTCCCATGACCTTGCAGAGACGTGTGATGGCAACATAGCAGACATATTTATATGCAGGCCAAAGGTAACATCAGGAGCGGTTTCAGCACCTGCTGCTGTTTGTTTCTATTTCTGAGTGCCTCGCTTTCTAAAAAGTCAACTTTACATGTTAACACAGGCTCAGGCTTAAAACCATTTTAATAGTCACCGACATTTTAGCTAGATGTGAAAGGAGAAGTGTTGTGGCTACTCTTTCTGCCTTGCAAAAAAAAATAAATCTTGGAAATCAAATAATTTGTAATAATTTGCTTTTTTTTATTATTTCTGTCAAATTAAATAAATTGAAGTTGCCAGAAATAAAAACAAAATAAACCACAATTCATTTGGTACCGAGCTACCTCACTGATAAAACACATTTTTAATGATTCTACTAAGATTCAGTTTGTCCATCGTCAATCCAGCTGCTGGGACCTCCGTCCTAAAGCGAGGGGGTGAAGATTGCGATTGGTGCCGAGTTCTTTCCATCATCTGTGTCACACAGGTTGAAGAAGGGAAACAGGGGAACCGTGGCGGTCCCTGTGGAGAAAGTGTAAATCGGAGCCATGGTTACAGCATTATAGAAAGTCACCTCCTCCCCCTCGCAGTCCAGGAACACGCCGATGCGAACGAGCCGGGCGGACACGGTGACCTTGGTGGGTTTCGGATCCGTGCAGGCCAGGAGGGAGCCGTTCTTGTAGGCCAACGTCCAGAGGCCGATGGAGGTTCCCGTTGCCGCCATCTCTCCTCTGGGAACATCCTCCCGCGCCACGCCCAACCTCCACGCTGTTTTGTAGCCCACCTCCACCTCCCAGTAGTGTCGGCCGGTGTTAAAGCCCTGGTGGCCCAGTAGACAGTAGTAATAGTTGAATCGACGCGGGTTGGCTTGGACCTCTGAAGTGTCTTTATCGTCACTGTACCAAACAGACGTGCAGGACTGAGACAGGGACAGATTAGGGTGGGCGGTCTCGGGGTCAAACCTCACCGACGTAATATCTAAAGGCAAAAACAGTTTCAGTACAGTGAGATTTACTGAGTTTGCATGTGTTGTCGTACACAATTCAGGCACATGAGTTCTATAATCTTTCTCACTCATTTCAGAAAGTGAAACCCACATATTATATAGATTCCTCACACATAGAGTGGAATATTTCCTGTTTCTTGTAATAGTTTAAATTATGGTTTAGAGATAATGAAAATCCTAATTCAGTGTCTCAATTTTTTTTTTAATATTACAAAGATCAATGAAAATCTTAAACAGAAATGTCTGGCATCTTAAAAGTGTGTTTATTTCTATGCATTGAGTACTTGATTGGGCCTCCTTTCATTGATTACTGCATCAATGCGGTGTGGCATGAAGGCGATTAGCCTGCGGTTCTGCTCAGGTCTAATGGAAGCCCAGGTATCTGTGGTAACAGCCTTTAGGTCATCTGCATGGTTGGGTCTGGTGTCTCATTTTTCTCTTAGCAATACCTCATAAATTCTCTGTAGGGTTCAGGTCAAAAGGATTTTCTGACCATCAAGCACAGGAACACTATGGTCATTGAACCAGGTGTTGGTACCTCTGGGCCTGCATGCAGGTAGCAGGTCCTTCTGGATGATGAAATCAATCTCTCTCCATAAACCTTCAGATGAAAGTATGAAATGATCCAAAATTTCCTGGTAGATAGCTGAGTTGAATGTTGACTGGATTAAACAATGTGGACCATCATCAGCCAATGACATGGCACCCCAAATTATCACTGACTCTCGAAATTTCATACTGGACCTTAATACCCAAATAAAATGCAAACTTTACTGTAATCTACCAAGACTTTGGACCACTGATCAACCATCCAGTTCATTTTCTATTCAGCACAGTTAAGATGCTTTTGATCTTTAATCTGGTCCAGGGGTCGCTTGACAAGAGGAATGCAACATTTTTAGCCCCTGTGTAGATTCATCTGCACACAGAGGCTCTTAATCCGCTGACTCCAACCTGCTTCACCAGTCCACTGCTGGTGAAGCTGTCCCAAACTCCTGAGTAGATTTTGCTTGATAATCCCAAAGGCTGTGGTTCTCCTTATTGTTTGTGCACCTTCTTCTACAACAGTTTTTCCTTCCACTCAACTTTCCATGTATATGCTTGAATAAAGCACAGTGTAAAGCCAGCTTCTTTACCCTTACCGTGGAAGGCGCTAAATGACATCTGTGAAGTCAGTAGTCCTCAAAATATTTGTGCAGACCATAATATTGAAAGTAAGGATTTAAATGAAAAAACAAAACAAAAAAATAATGTTGTGTAACATTATAATTTCCTGAGTTGCTGAATTTTGTGTCATTATTTCTAAGTAATGATTATAAAAATTACAAGAAATAAAAGCTTGAAATGTTTCACTCTATGTGTAACAAACCAATATAATATATGAATTTTACATTCTGATTATTTTTGACAAAAATATATTGAACTTTTTCACGGTTTTCTAATTCTTTAGATGTACATGTATGTGCAAACCCTTGCTGGTAAGTTCTAACACACTGAGCTTTTTCACATTTTG
This sequence comes from Fundulus diaphanus, assembly GCA_037039145.1. Classification (NCBI taxonomy): domain Eukaryota; kingdom Metazoa; phylum Chordata; class Actinopteri; order Cyprinodontiformes; family Fundulidae; genus Fundulus; species Fundulus diaphanus. The sequence goes on from CM073130.1 coordinate 38,689,518, forward strand.
TCACACCTCTGTGTTTATGTGACAGACCATCAAAGTAGTGAGAATAACTGAGGTTGAATGAAAAAGAAACATGGTCTTTAATATTTAGAGACAAAATTCTGAAAAATTTGTTATGCCTTTGACGGTCCCCTTTAATTTGAAACTCCTAATTAACCAAAACTAAACTTTATGACTGACAAGCTAAACGCCAATTGTGATGGAAAACTAAACAATTCTGAACACATCATCCCCACAGTGAAACATGGTGGTGGTGGCATCCTGCTGTGGGGTTGTGTCTCTTCATTGGGGAAAAAAAGCTGGTTTGAGTGAATGAGAAGATGGATGAAGCTAAATACTGGACAATTATGCAATAAAATCAGCTAGAGGCATCAAAAGACTGGAGACTCTGACAGCCATTCACTTTCAAGTAGGACAAAGACTGGAAATGTACAGCCAGTCAAGAATTTGTTGCAACACATGCTGCTGTCCATCCAATATATCCTTTTTTCCAATGGACAATGGGCAGAAATGTTGGTTTTTACATGTGCAAAGCTGCTAGAGATAATAATAGTGATACCCCAAAAGACTGCTATAATTCCAGCATAAGGCTGTGTGTTGGTCTATTACATAAAATCCTCGCAAAGCTCGCATTATGTAGCTGTGATGTGAGAATATGAGAGAATATGTGAATATGTTCACAAATACTTTTGTAAAGCGGTGTATACACATACTTGGGTAGAGGCAGCTTTTCATGTGTTTCCATATCCTGTATTGGATGGGACCCACAAACCAACCTGAGTGGACCTCTGTGTCCACCTCTGCAGGAAGAATGAAGTGGACCTGAGACCTGATGATGCAAAATGAAAGAATAGTTCATGTGGAGGACACACATACGTAGCAAAGAACGTAGTGGATTATAAACACATCATCATCACACACAGGATGGCAGGTTTGGGTAACACAGAGGAAGAAAAAAAATTACTTTTGAAAGCAAATTCTTTTAAAAAAACTTGCCTTTTTATAAGATCCTGGATTTCCTGCAATAAGAGATGAAGTTTAGAACATGATCGTGGTCATTTGCTGACAGATATGCAGACGGCCTCCTTTCTTTTCAGTCTCAAATGAGAAATTGATTGACTCTTGCAAAATTAGACAGGTCAGCTATTTAGCTGATCAATGTCAATGACTGATCAGCAGCTAAGACGGCGCAGCAGAACAAAATTAATGCTATTCTGCAGGTTTACTCTGATGCAAACATGCAGTGCAAGATTTCCCTGCAGCTCTACGTCTGAAGCTGTAATTACAGCAATTTTTTTTACATTTAATTTATGTACATGCAACGTAAGAATTAGTGTAGCTGCAGCAAAGTTACACCGTTAATGAGCCAAACCAGTAGTTTTCTGTCCTCCGTGTTTTATATCTTCCTTACTTTTAGCAGTTTAGGACTATCCTCCTCGGCCAGCTTGCTGTTCAGCACTGTTATTGCTCTCTCCAGGTCCCTTCCTTGTGCTTCTATCTTCTTCTCTCGCTCCTTCAGCCGCTTCAGCTGTTTCTGTCTCTCCCTCCTCAGCCTTTCCAGGTCCTCATTCTCCTCCTCTTCCAGGAAGCGATGGAGGTTCTGAAACTCGGCTCTGATTTCTCGTTCTAATCCGTCAAACCTGTTCTGAAAAAAAGAGGGGGGTTTGTTAGGTATTCAGTGTTTATTACATACTAAAGGAGTGCGTAAAGATTTCAGCTCTTAGTCATGTTGAATTCTGTTGTCAAAAATAATTTGCTGTAAATAAACTGAAGGGGCTGTGAGTGACTTGTACTTGTAACATAAAATTAAAAAAATTAAAATGACATGAACATGTGGCATAAAAACATTACCATACAATACATGCTAAAAGGACTTCTTCTCAGAAGAAAACACAGTTAAAAGAAAAGGAAATCTGTGAAGGCTTCAATAACTCAATAAAGTCTGAGGAATGAAAAGAGGAAACCAGACAGCTTATAAACAAAGGGCAAAGGGGAGAGAAAGTGTAAGAAATCACGTGATTATGGCTGACAGCAGAGAACAATGAAAGCAGGGAGCTGAGTGAGAGGAAAACAGAGCAGAAAGAGATCTAACAGAAAATAAATAAACATGACATCTAACTGCACATCTAGAGACTTTTAATTAGCTCCATCAAACTTCTTGCAAGCCTCTTCCTCCTGGCCCCTCCCCACAGCATGATGCTGCTGCCACTGTTTCACTGTCAGGATGGCATGAGTCTGGTGATGTGCTTCAGTTTTTTTACCACATAGTGTTTTGCACTATGTTTCAGCTTTTTTGGAGCAACTTCTTCCACATGTTTGCAATGTCCTCTTGTGGCATAAGCCAAACATGACATCTTATGACTCTATTCTTAACACACATACAGAAAGGCAAGATTTGTGGAATGCACGACTAATCCTTGTCCTGCTGACTGAATTTCTAACAGTGCTGAGGATCTCTGTAGCTCCTCCAGAGATAGCGGACTTCGGGCCAGGTAATTACTTGTTGTGTGTGTTAACGCAGCAAAACAACATCATTGCCTTCATGTTTTCAGACTGCTTCAGTCACAAATACAACTATTTTCAACACAGACGCCTTGCTGTGGTTCTACTTGTGTATTCTCTGTTGATCTAAACCTATTGTGTCTGAAAGGAGCATGTTTGTGTTGGAGTGAAGAATGAATAATGCAGCACAGATACCTCTATTTCCACTGAGTCTGTGTAGGTCTCTCTCTCTGCTTCTCTGCATTCGTCTACCTCATGTTTGATTCTTTTAATAGCCTGAACAAGCTTGGCCTGTAACACTCACACACAGACACGCACAGAACAGACAGGTTATTAGAGAAAAGGCAAGGGGAGCAGAAAAAGTTTACGATTTATTAACATGTAAACTGAATTTGTTTGCTTCTAGAAGGTCAAGCTTTCAACAAAAAACAAGCAGCTTATGCAACCATTTATCTCCAGCCAGTGAGAGCTACAAAACACGAAGCTTACCTTGTTCTCACAGAGAAGGCTTTTGCTGCAGTTGTTGTTTGTGTCTTTGATGTGGTTCTGGTACATTCCAGTTTTTTGAATAAGGAGCTGAAGCTAAAAGTGATGGAGGGGAGTTAGGAAGGTACGGAAATGCGAAGGACATTAGTACACATCAAGGTGACAGTAAGAGACAGTGGGGGAATGGACAGAAACACACATGCTGACACGATGAAAACAGCAGACAAGACAAGGACATACATCCAAGCGGAAAATTTACAAGAAGAAACGCATTGACAGGCTCTAGTAATCAGGAGCAACAGCCTGACTTGAGAATATATGGATCCATTAGAAGCGAGCAGGGGGGGGGGGGGGGGGGGAAGAGGAGGGGCAAGAGGGGAGGCAGATGACTGGAGCTGCCAGGAGGGTTTGTTGGCTGATAGGGAGAGGTTGGCAGCAGCGTTTTATGGAAGCAGAAACAGATGAATCTATTTCTGTCTGCCTGTGTCTTTGGAAAACGACAAGAGAGCCAGCCAGCCAGTCAGAGATTGTGTTTCATATCAGTTGTTGTGCCTGGAAGGGAGACGATCCATGTTTATTTTTGAAAGGTGGCTCTGTAGTGTCTATGAAAGAAGGTGACGGGATCCTGGGCTGCAGCTATATGAACTATTTCTGTGCTTTGTGTGGAATATGAATGAAACAACACGGTTTTACCATCTTCGAGAGGGGGGAACTCAAACTAAAATGTTTGGTTCAATGCTGTCTGCCCCTGAAGGATGGCACTATCTGCATCCCAATAAAGCTCCAACTTGCCATTGTCCCATCCACTTATCTTTGTCTTTATCTGTTCCCCTCCCCCGCCAATCTCCACACAAACACAGAGGGCCTGGCTACAGGCTATGAGTATGTGCGCTGAAGCAGCGACTCTGCAAATGTTCTTCATCTATAATTCATCATTCCGGGCCCGGGAAAGTGGCTGTGGAGAGCTGAGGTTAGCCTCCAAACTTGGTGCAGTACAGCATGTGGCAGGTAGAGAGGACACTGAAGGGGGGGGGGGGGGGGGGGGGGGGGGGGGGGGAGTACGCTAGCTGAAAGCAAAGAATATGATTGTTCCACTTTATTTTTAGTTATTGCATGTGCAGTGGTTATTTATTGAATTGTGTCATAATCCTTGGATGTTAGGTTTTGGTTTCTAACTTGAGTTTATTGCCTCATCGTCTGCTTGTGGTTTATTATAAGCTTAGTTCCTTTGTTCTGTTTCCTGTATATTTTATTTTATTCCCTTAGGTTTGTATTTGTCCTGTTCTATCGTTTTAGTGTTTCTTCGTGTCTTAGTTCAGCTCCTCTGAGTTGATTAGTCTCTCACTATTTACCTTCTGCCTGCCTCTCACTACTTACCTTCTGCCTGAGCACCCCAAGTTCCTGGGGGTGGACATCACGGACAACCTCACCTGGTCTGTGAACACCACGTCACTGGTGAAGAGGGCACAGAAACGACTGTACTTCCTGCGGAGGATGAAGAGAGCCCACCTGCCCCCGCCCATCCTCACGACCTTCTACAGAAGCACCATAGAGAGCATTCTGACCAGCTGTCTCTCTGTGTGGTGTGGAGGCTGCAGTGCCTCCGACTGGAGGAACGTGAGGAGAGTGGTGAGGACAGCAGAAGGGATCATCGGGGCTCCTCTTCCCTCCGTCAAGGACATCTCATCTCAGCGCTGTGTGTCCCGAGCCCGTAACATCATCAGGGACCCCTCACACCCCCACCATGGACTGTTCTCCCTGCTGCCCTCTGGGAAGAGGTTCCGCAGCATCCGCTGCAGGTCCACCAGGTTCTGCAAAAGCTTTTTCCCTGTTGCCATCAGACTGTTGAACTGCTGAAGCCACAAAATTGACTCTGTTGAACTGCTGAAGCCACAAAATGGACTCTGTACCACATTCTCCTGCATTGTTTACATTGTTTACCTTTAAACTCTTTACTATAAATCACTGCTGCACCTTATCCTGTAATTTACTGCAATTTACTGTAATTTTTCAAGCTGTATGCAAACGAAATTTCGTTCTGTACGCACTCTGTGCATACAAAATGACAAATAAAGTTGTCTAAGTCTAAGTCTAAGCTGTTCCATATCGTCTTCCGGTTCATATGTCACTCTCCACACCTCCCTCTGCATATCAGCCCTCTGTTTAGTCCCCCTCCCAAACCCCATACTCTGACAGAAATCGACTATTTCATGAACTTTTCCACGTTTTGTAATGTTTTACACAGAAAATCCAAAGTATTTTATAAGATCTTTATGTGATAGAGCAACAAAAATAGTTTATACTTTAAAGGGAAAGGAAAACATAATGTAAATGTTTAATTTATTACAAATGAAAATCTGAAAATGTAGTATACAAAACATTTTTTGTTAGTAATTTAGTATAGAAAGTGGGCTATTTTTTAATAAAAATGTAAAAGCCCCAAAATTCAACTTTGAAGAAAATAAAGAGATTATATAATCCTCCCTCCCACCCCACAAAACAAAAAACATTTTTGTTACATAACAGTATGTACTGTACAAGACATGCACTCAATACTTGGTGTGGGCTCCTTTTGCATGAATTCATCCGATAATACAGCTTAAGAAGGAAATCAACCTGTAGTTCTACTGAAGTGTTGAGGCGCAGTTTACTTTAATAAAGGCCCTTTGGCTTGATTGCATTGTTGGGTCTGGTGTCTTTCAACTTCCTTTTTACAATACGTTATAGATTTTCCATCGGTTAGGCAAGTTTACTGGTTTTGGTACCTTTGGCAGTGAGGGCAGGAACCAAGTCCTGGTGGAAAATTACATCAGTATCTTCATGAATCTGCTGGTAGATAGTTGCACTGAACTTGGACTTGATAAAACACAGTTGACCAACAGCGGATGACAAAACTCACCGAATCATCACTGACTGTAGAAACTCCACGCTGAACCTCAAGCAATTCTGATTCAGTGCCTCTATACTTGTCTTCCATAGACTTTGATTTCCAAACAAAATAAAACATTCACACACCTGGAAATTGGACATTTAACAACAGGGTAACTGTCCAGTTGTTCCTTCCCTCCCTTCTGTTGTTATCTAAGGAATACGACAGTTGTAGCCCACATCCAGAACATGTCTGTTGCAACTGGTGTTGAAGCTCTCACTCCAGCCCCTTGCGAATCTCCACACAAAACAAATTTGATTTGCTTCACAATTATCTTCACTCTTTTTCCTTCCACTCAATTTTCCATTCATGTGATTGGATGCAGCCCTTCTTTTGCAATGATCTCACTCCTTGTGAAGGGTCAAGGGCTGTCAGCTCAGCTATCTTCCCCATAATTCTGTACCTCACAAAATATATATATTACATTAGTTTGATTTCTCCCATGTGATCTACATTTTGGATTTTAATATCTGTAAGCAATACACACCAACGTTGACATAAATAAACGCTTGACGTATTTTACTGCATGTGAAATGCGCTCCGTTTTCTCAGACTAATGTTGAACTACAGCCTCCTGACCTGCGGGGGGCAGCACTGAGCACTCCACACAACCAGCAACGCTGTAGAGTAAGACGCATGTAAACAAGAGAATGTCGCAGAGACCAACCCAAGCTAGAGGTAACAATGCATTTTTTTTAAAGAGTAAACACTTTTTGATATTTGTTTGAGTTAAGCTTATATTTTAATGATCTTTTATCTGTTTTCAGCAGTATGTGCGTCCTGTGTGTTTAAAAATGTAGCCCTAACAGCTCCGGCTATCTAAGCTAACTGAGCTTTCCACTCATAATGTTTCCAAAATGCGCTGCGGTAAAGCAGCTAAGTTACAGCTTCTAGATTTAATCGTTTTGCATCTTTATTTTTCAGAAATGAACGGTCAGACAGACGCTGAGGTCGACTACAAGCGGAAGTACAAAAACCTCAAACGAAAATTAAAATTTCTCGTTTATGTGAGTGCTTTGAGCCATTTCAGCACAGGTGTTTCCATCCCAGGATGTGTGCTTTACTTAGTTTTTTTTATGGCTGTTTTTACTGGTTTACAGGAACAGGAATGTTTCCAGGAGGAGTTGAGAAGAGCACAAAGGAAACTTTTAAAGGTTTCTAGAGACAAAAGGTGAGAAGGCTTCTGCTTTAGATGTGTTTAAAGCTAAGTGCAGTAGACTGAAACCTGGCCTGTTTTCCAGCTTTCTTCTGGACAGATTGCTCCAGTATGAGAGGGTAGATGAAGACTCCTCGGGTAGGTATAACATCAATAAATATTGTTCTAAGATGGATATATTTTCTTACCAAGTCTGGGTTTCTTGCTCTTTTCTCTAGATTCAGATGCAACAGTTTCTTCAGAAAACAGTGAAGGGGAAGGACTAAGGGAGAGGGAAAGAGAACGAGACATTGTAAAGAAGTAAGCCAAAAATTAAGACAACTGGAAAATGGTCCAACTATATCTGCATATATCTAGGTTGGTCTTAAAAATAAAATGCTTAATTTTAACTTAAGTGTTGGGTGGTATTGTAGCACTAAGAATTGGTTTCTTAATGCCAAAGAGAGCCCAACAGATTTACTTTCAGAAGTGGAGCATTACTGCTTTCGACATAGTGCTCCGCTTGATATGTAAGCAAAAAAAAAACTTAATTCGATATTTATTTATTTTTTTATTCAATGTACACAGAAATGGAAAGATAAAAGAGAAAGAAAGGAAAAGTAAAAAATTAGGCATAACCTTAAAAGGAAGAAAAAGTGACAAATATAGTCAAAAAGAAGGTGCAAGATAACATCCTCTGAGTTTGCTTCTACACATGCAGAAAGGGATATAGAAAGAACAACAAAACCAACCAAAAAAGTATCACAAGTACAAACAACCAACACCTTGATGACATCACTGAAAAATACGCAGGGTTGTGTTATACAATATGTATTTAGTCACAGTCCAAGCTAAATAAAGATAAAAGATTTCAAAGATTTTCAGAATTTTGCGAAACAAGATCTTTGTGCATCTATGTCATTGGATTTGAACTCATCTTTATTCAAGGTAATACAGCTTTCTATAAATCTTTGGGAAAGATTTACCATTATTTATGTGAAGAATATACATTTAAGAAGATAACTCAACATTCCTTGTGATATCAGGAGATCAAGCATCCTTTTTGAGGGGCAGTGTACTTTTCACATGCTTAGCTTAAAGCTATTCTTTACCTGCTTCGCCACGCATTCACTGCTGGTCGCTGCAACTCTAGTCAGTCAGAGCGGTTCCAGCCGCCGCGCCGCCGCGCATTTCCGAAGAATCTCAGAAGCACCGGCGCTCGCTGCTTCTCTAAGATACGCAACTGTTCTATTTTTGTCACTTGCCACGCCGACTGCACGTCAATCTACAGCAGAGCACATCATTCAGGTAGGAAGTCAGTTGATGAAAAGCAAAATGGACCCTGTTGAGTTTACAAGTAAAAGACTACATGTGCAGAGTTTCGATCGCATTGTGATAGATCAATATGTCATTACCTGCGGCTCCAGCATCAAGCCACCAGCAGATCTCACTTGATACTTCACTCCATGGACGATTTTAATTTTATTTAAAGCCACAAGTACACTACTATCGTGCGATGATGCGATCCTATGACGTGACTGATGAACGTGACGCAAAGTATGAATGAGGATGCTGTGTGAAAAAGAAATCTGTCTGTCTTATTGTTCAGCCTTTCTTTCCTTGTGTCGTAGAAACCTCCTTCAATCTAAATATTGAAACCCTATAAGAAGCCTGTTGAGTATAAGTCCTTGTTGTCAGATTTAAGTATAAATATGGTATAAGGATAAACAATTTTACTGTTAAGACTTTTTTCTGTTCTGGCTACAAACATTCCTTTTGACCAAACAAGTAAGGATTATAAATGCATGTTTATGATCTCCTTGAAGTCCAGTTCCATAATTATGGAAGCTTAAATTTATCACTTTGACAACGTCTGTGAATTCCTTGTTTTTCAGGAGAAAAAGCAGCCCTGGAGCCTGCCTTTCCTCCTCCTCATCATCGCCTCATCTCTCTCTGCTGTCTCGTCCCGGGGTCAACCCCCTTCAGCCGTCCACTGCTGGATCCTACCTCAACGCTGTGAGTTCTCCCATCTCTTCCTCTTAGTTATTTGCCGCAGTAACACTGCAGCCATGGTCATCTTCTCATCTTCAAACATAATCCCTGTTTTCATCGAGCATTCTTTATGTATCCTTTTATTCATGCCTGTACTGTTATTTTCTTTCTTTTTAAAATGCCTTCACCGTCCTTGTACCGTTCATTCTCCTGTGTTTGTTCTTTTGTGTTTTGTCTGTGTATGTGTGCGTCGTAAACTCCCTATGACTGTGTGCATGTGGTCATTTGGAAAAATCGCGGTGCGCATGTGTGTTGGGGCAGATGCCCTTCCCACCAGAGTATTTGGCACCGCCCGCTGAGCGGATGAAGAAAGAGAGAAAAACAAAGACGCCAAAAAACAAGAAAGAGGCCGCAGGGAAGGTGAGAAGAGGGGGGCAAGGAGAGGTTTACAGAGAGCAGTGATCATGAAACAGATGTTTACTTTATGCAAAGTATTTGGTATTTATTGGTTTATTTCAGAGTCATTTTCTTTTCTTTAACTCAAAATAATTCAAAATAGTGTCTTTTCATGGGATAACTCTCTAAATTAAGATGTATAACACATGTTTTGTCTTGATTTTATTTATACATCTGTGACATAGCCATCCATTCCCACTCATCTTTTTTATGTAGGATGTTTTTGCCCCTCTTTGTGTCGCTTTTTGTAAAACTGTTGTTACCCATCTCCTCAGGTTGTTGCCCCGATGGCGGCAAACTACACGTCGGCCTCCGGCGCTGCTCAGGCAGCCAGAGGCCCCTTCAGCTGGGTCCCCAAACAAATGCTCAGCGGAGATGCGGCTGACGAGGAAGGCGAGAGCGACGGGGACAGCGACAGAGGAGACGAGGACAGAGGAGAGGGAGACGAGGCCGAGCTCGTCATCGATCTCCCCAATGAGTGAGAGCCTCTGGGAGATGAGGCGGAGGATAGAGGGGAGCCTGTATCTGTTTATGCCGGGGTACAAGAAAGGACTTGAATGTTTTTGTTGTGAAAGATAGGCTCCCCCTGGTGGTTATAGGGTTAATTGCAGTCAAAATAATCTGAAATGAGAAATGAGTAATAAAACCCTGATTCAATTGTAGTTGTATAGTTTCAGGGATCATAGAATTGATTTCTGTTTCTGTTTTTTTTTTTTCATGTCTCGTCTGCAGATAAAAATTTGCTTATCTGTTTAAAAACGTTTTTTTTTTCTCTACCATTGAATGTGACAAACATCGACCATAAAAACGAAACAGATTGCTGCAGCATCTTTGATAGACAATGCACTTTTGAATCCAACAGAAACTAAAGTGTTCAAGATTATTCCAATTTTATGCCCCAAACCTTTTTTTAAATCATTTTTTATTAAGGGTTTTCCTGATCAAGATTTTCTTTTGCCCCAAAACTGATCCAAGTCATTTAACAAGAGGATTTAATGATAACAAGTCACAGTCCAACGTTAATGCCATTTATTCACTTGAATACACACAGCATTTTTTACTGTTACATGGAGTACCGTGGTAGTTACTTATCGATGATCCAAATGTTGCAGGATCTGCTTTTCTTCACAGAGACAGATATTTTGCCTTAAACTGTTTTAGCAACTCAACCTCAATCTGCTTCTCCAATATGGGATTAACCGGAAAACTAGCGTACTATTCTGACATGGTGTCAGCTAACACCTGCATTGCATTAAAAGGCTGGTTCAGTTTATTTTGACATGTGGCTCTGTGAAGTTATTACGGGTAATAGTTCCCTTTCCTGTTGCAGAAAGATGTCACAAGCTTGTTGAAATTATAAATAAATCTGCGGTGGAAGCTAACAGCTAATCAGACGGACATCGTGTGATTTAGCTGATTAAAACAGCTCAAACTGAAGATGTCTAAATCAGTGAGATAGAACGCTATGTTGGTAGATATAGGCGGTCTACCGTTTCAGAGACTCTTATTTTTTTATTTATTTTTTTTAAACCAAACAATGTCTGAGTTTGAGCTCTCCAGGTCTATCAATCCATTAGATCAGCGGAGTTTGAGACCTGGAAAGCACAGGAACGTACTCTTCATGATGCTGCTGCACAGGTGGCAGTCTGATGCACAGACCAAAAGTTCACACCGTTGCTTACAGAGCCAGAGGAGGCTGACGGACAACTGATCTGGTATTTTGTTGCAGCTGACCGACTCGACCAGCTTTGCTCCACGCGCTGTTTGGCTGAACAAAGCGGCGCCAATTTAGCATGACCTGTTGTGACATTGTGGACTGTTAATTGAGTTCTGTTGCACTGATATGAACATGTTCAGTGTGAGCTCACCTGTTATAGCTTGCTAAAAGCAGCAGCATACATGTAACCAACTATTAGCTGTAACCGCTCCAAAATGTCTTTACGTTCATCCTCGTAGGACATGCTTCCAGGTAAGGAAAGTATTGCCGTTATAATCTACCGTTGGCAGGTATCTACATCAAAATGTCCATTTCCTCTGATATTTGACTTGCTGATCATGAGCCATCCAAGGGGATATTGTATTATTTCAATCACTGACTGCTTGCTTGGTGGATAAATACCTTTTTGGCCAATTTGATCATTTCTGCTTCAATGGTTATTTTTTGCAGATTATTAGTTTATACAGTCAGTCAGTGACCCTAACCATGTTTGTTTCTCAGAGATCTGTCTTTGCTTTGCATGGTCCAACCACCTTCTCACAGTTCATTGTTTGTAACCCTAAGAGTTATAAATGTGTACTTCTTACAGTTCTGACATATTTGATGTGTACTAGGTGTAAAATGAAGTCTTTCAGATTGTGAAAAAGACCTTTTTTAAAAAAAATAAATACATTCATGTTTGAGCTGTGTGAACTTCTCTTTGAACTTTAAACGAAAGGGTTACACGGCTCTTAGGTGATGGCCTGATACCCTGAACATCATGCCCAGAAATGTTCATTTCTGGTTTGCATTCATTAATGAAATTGTTTTGTAAAATATCACCTTAATCCGTATCGTGAGTAATCTGTTTTGCTCGCTTGACCTCTGTGCCGAAGGAACGCTGAGCCCACTCTGTGCAGAACCTCATGGATACCGTTGGCCCCTTTTACCCTATAACTCTTGAGCAACGTGAAGGAATTCTGGCTGAACTCCACCTCTTCTTGTTGTCAGCGCTTCTTGGGATGTTTTCCTTCACTCTTGCTCATGCTCTGTGCAGATTCCGCGTTTGCGTCGCCGTTGCTGCTTAATGGTTTTGTAAGAATCCGGCCGTGCCAGAGTCATGCCTCAGCAGGCGTGCCACTGATGTTACGGAAAGTCGACGTTAATCTGCAGGCCGTGAAAGTGGGCGTGTCGTTTCAGAGTGGATGTGTTGCTGTCAGGATTATGGTTTGATGAGGATTTCGTGAGCAGGCTCTGTGAATTTTAGAGCTCATTTGCTCTGTTTTCAGTGCTTGACCTGGAAGCAGATTAGAGGAACCGTGTTTTTACTGAGGGAGGACTCAGTAAAAATGGCAGCCCACTGCTCCCCAAGGGTGATGGGTTAAAAGCAGAGAACAAATTTCGTTGTAATGTATGTTTCAATGACAATAAAGATGATATTACTATTACTATATTACTTACTATATATTACTGTTACTCTCAGGAATGTGCGCTACCAAGAATAATGGAGTTTAAGAGTTTGCCTGTCCAGTTTTCTGCATCAACTGACTTTTTTTTTTTGTAATGGAATGCAGACTTGCATGTAATTGATAGGCGTGTGCTCAGGTTGTTTGCATTACAGCGATGGGAGGTAAAGGTGTAGCTGCAGAGGGAGTGGTGAGGTGCACAAACAGCCGGAGGGAGAATCAGAGGGTGGAACTGACAGAGAGAGGGGGGGGGGGGGGGGAAGGGAAACGAAGGAGTAAGCAAGATTGTTCCTGCAAACACTGATTCACCCCTCGCTGAGTACGGCTGGCAGTAGGAGAAGGCAGGCATGGTTGCAGATAAACCGGAGGACGAAACGAGGAGCCAGTGAGGAGGAAAACGACCAGCCCATCAGCAGCCATTATTTATCTGCTCCATCTATATACGGAAACCGCTGGATAATTTATAAGCCTCTCCCTTCTCACTGAGTGTGAGAGAGGGAAGATTAGCTGAGCTCACCACCATGCTGAGTCCTGCTGCTCTCAGTGCAGCAGCTGCTGCTGCTGTCTGGCTGCTGGCGCTGCTGGGCCCGGGCCTGTCTCTTCCAGCTGAGCATGACTCCGAGCCAAGCTTCAACCTCTGCGACGACTGCTTCTACAGACAGACGCCTCCTCGGGGAGCCTCAGCCGAGCCGCTGCTGCACCGCCGCTGCCACAGGCTGCCCGGGGGACAGGCGTTCGCCACTCTGTCCAGGCCGACCTGTGACACTGCTGTCTGCTCGGCCTTCCATCTCAGCCACGGATGGACGGGGAGGGAGGAAGAGCAGGGGGGAGAAACTGTGGTAAGGATACATTTGTCACACTGTTTAAAGTAGTGCTGATTTCATATTGCCTAGTTTTAATAACAAAATAAACAAATTAAAATGGTGTTAAACAGGATCTTAATGCCCCGTCATTTCCTCATGTCCGGTTTCCAAACGCTTCACTTTATTATCATCCTGTGAAGGGCTCTCTTCTCCAAGCTTTCTGCTAGTCTGAGGTTTTCCTTAGGCTGCTTATTCGCTTAATCTTTGTCGAGCACTATGATAATCTGATAAACATTTTTGTCTGACTTAACTCTGACCCACTGCGCCTGGTATAGGTAGTCACACTTTCAACCTTTCTACATTTTGTCAGGTTATAACCACAAACTTCTATATCCTCAAAGCCATTTTACGTGATTGATCAAGTGAAAGTAGAAAGAAAATGATACATGGTTTTCAAAACTTTTTACCAATAAAATATTCCAGGTAATCAGCCCTCTTAAGGAGCTATAAGTAAGATGTTTACTGTAAAATCAACCTAAATCATTCTCATGTGTCACCTTGGATGGAAGTAACATTCCCTGTAAACAATCAGTCCTCTCCATCAACAATGTGTTAGTTCAAGTTTTTCTCCTTTCAAATATAGAGGTACGGTGCGGAGCTACTTCAGCTCGTGTTTACTTCCTGGTTCCTGAGCCAATCATATGAAAGTTCCCAGGGTTCTCAACACAGAGCGCAACATTTGGTATTTTATCTTGGCAAAAGAGCAGCAGCCTGCAAACATGGACGCCAGTAAGAGAAGCAGACCAGAAATGGAGCAGAATCCTGTGGAAGTAAAAATTCACAACAGCAACTCACCCTTTAAAAATGGCATATTAGATTGTTGTGATTGGCAAGCTCTTGTACCGATTTGAGCCACAAGGTGTCAGTATTACTTAAAGCTCCTTTAACTCTGATGCCCCTAAATTAAACCCAGGCCATTCAAATGCCTTCCAACTCACCTGGTTAGTCTACGTCCAGCTGTTCTTTAAAGGCCTCAGCATCATGAAGACCAAGGGAAGCAGCAGACAGACAGGTTAGGGATAAAGGTAAAGACCAGTTTAAAGCAGAGGTAGATTAAAGTGGGAGGGTTAGTCTAGTTGTTGGGGAGTCAGTGGTTTGCATCTTAGCGAAGTCACAAAGGTCACCGGTTCGAAACTCAGTCTGTCACCCTGAGTCAATGAGCAAGACCCTTGACCACAGATCGCTCCTGTGCGGCACTCTGTGTGGCAGCACGCTGCTCTGTAAGGGATGGGACAAAAGCAGAGACGTCAAAATGTCCCAAATATACGATATATCATCTATGGAAAGAGCGTAGCACAGCTGCAAACCTGCCACGGTTCGGCCGTCCACCCAAAGTGGCAGGCTAAGCAAGGAGAGCATTTATCAGTGAAGCAGCCAAGAGGCTGGTGGTAACTCTGGGGGAGCTGCAGTGATCCACAGCTCTGCTAAGAGAACCTGTTGACTGGATAACTGTTGGGTTCTCCACAAATCAGGCCTTTATGGAAGAGTGACCAGAGGAAAAACAGTCGTAGTTGAATGAAGAAAGCCATAAGAAGTCATGTTTGCTACAAACCGAGCAGGAGGCACTCGGACACGGACTGAACCAGGGACATGGAAGCTGAAGTTCGATGCTGCAACAGTAACCTCATCAGCGGTTAACCAGGCTTTTGCAGAACTTGATGACACACTCATGAGGTTCAGTGCGTCATCAAGTTCTGCAAAAGCCTGGTTATGGGCCATTCTCATGGTTCAGGTGTGCTGGAATGAGGATGTTTAAAAGTTGTAGAAAAGTAGCTCTTGAGCACCGGAACCGGAGACTCTCGGTTTAGTTTAAACTATATCTATGCATCAGAATCACCCGGTTAAAGAGGTGGCCTTCACAGGCCTTAATGGTCCACAGGTTACTTATTACCAGGATGTTTATCTACAGAAAAGGAAAATCCTAATGATAATTTATATTGCTGTTAACTCCTGAGCTGCATTTTATTGGCTGCTGATGTTTTAAGTCCCAATGCAAAGTAGCTGCTTTCTTTAACATTATATAGTCAGATAAGATGCATGATTAAGATTTTAGGAATGCATCATGGAGATTCTTCATAAAAAGAAGAGGAAGACTGTAGAGGGGGAAAAACTGACCTTGCACACCTTTTGTGTGCTTTAAAGGTTAAATATTAACAGCATTAAATAAACGCAAATAGTACATGATGCTGGAAAAATACAGCAACAATCTACAATTACAAAGCAATGTTTGATTTCAGTGAAAGTAGTAATTAAAATAAAAAGGTGTACACTTTGTTTCCAATAATGTTTTTTCTCCTATTTTCCTGCCAGACAGAGAAAGGAGACGGGATCAAAGTCGCAGTTCCAGCTCTTTTTAGAGGACAAGCAGGGGATCCATCTGATCCCGCCACAGACTCCCCTCTTCAACAGTGGGACTGGACAGTGGCAACGTTCATCCGCTCTAGCATCATTCCCGAGTGTGCCGCTTTAGGAGGGGGCGTCTACGTCCTGACAGGAGCAGGACGACTCGGGGCAGCTGAGGATGGAGACCAAGAGTGTCAGGCCAGGCCGCTGTGGTCTGCAGCGTGCTGCGCTCCTGCGGAGGGGAAGGGCGGCTTTGGCGTGGGGTTAATCAAAGAGTCAGAGGAGGCGGAGAGGCAAGTGAGCATGAAGGAGCTGGAGGAGATGTTAGGGGTGGCAGAGCTGTTCTCTGAAGGCTGTGGGGGAGAAGACAGGAAGACAGCTGCAGCCACAGTGGGGCTGCACGGTGACAGGCCTCCTGCAAATGCTGCAAAAACGGAGGCAGACCAAACGGACGTGAAATCGGAAACTGTTGACCAACATGCAGCGGAGGAGGTAACGGAGGGCAGCAAAGTGTCGACGGCTGATGACAGGGTTGCAGCCGGTGCTACATCCGAGGGCGGCGATGCCTCTGACCTTTCGGGGGAAACCACAGCAGAGTCTGTCATTTCTGAGAGTAGCAGCGAGCAGCAGTACAGTGAGGCTGCTGCTGAAGACGACTCAAACTCCACCAGCACTTTGGTCTACATCCTGTCCACCACCTTGTCCGTCATGAAAGCCCCTCTGCGCCCCGTGTTCTCCACCATCACCGAGTTTCCAGCACAGGTGATAAACCACAAGCATTCAACCCTGATTTCTATTTATTTATTTATTTTTTTTTTTTTACATTTTTCCAACTCTCAGAGACCTCTCTGCAGTGACTTAAAGCCATCTTCACTCCAAAAGCCGTAGAATAAAGATAATCTTCTTTAATTGGGGTTTAATAAAAAAATCCCATAAAGAGGATTATTGGGGGGGGGACCCTGGTTCAAGTGTGTCTGGCTTTATCTACACTAAAAATATCTCATACAAAGTGGCGTATCAAAATCTGCTGGAAGCCTGAATGAAGAAAAATGATCTATAATTTACATATTACTAAATGTTATATTTATAACAGACAATTCTTGTGAATCCTTATTAATTTATTCTTCCCTATTTAGAACTTCAGTTTCTAATCTGCTCTATGCTGCTGCAGATGTAACAAGTGATGCATTAATCTTGCAGCATTTAGGCATCAATACCAGGAGTGGTAGCAATTATGGAGGGTGGTGCATGTGAACGGCAGGAGCTAAATTTAAACTGATGTTAAAAACACTGCAGAAAAACCTAATGTGCTTTACCTTTTTTACGTGACACACAGTTTGTGGCGTCCATAGGATTACTCTCTTTTTTCTTTATTCTTTGACTCTTAATGATAAATAAAAGTAAATATTTATTTATTCTTTGTAGGATGACCGGGTACAGGCAGTGCTTGGTACCTATAAATGCTTTATGAAACTGCAGCTGTAAATATTAAGGGTCATAATTGGTTGTAAAGTTGATTAGACATAAATAAATTATGGGTTCTGCAGTTTTTAATGAATGTTTGTATTTCACATAAACGTCTGATTGTTAAAAACTTCAAAGAGGTCTAAGAGACAAATGCAGGTGCATCTCAATCACTTTAATTAATTTGACAGAACTAAACATTCAGTGATTTAATTAAAGTGTATATAGCTTAATTCCTCACAGAGGGATATATTTCAAGCATTTAATTTTAATGAATATGGGTTACAGTTTAAGTTAAAGCATTTATTCAGTTTCTCAGAAAATTAGAATTAGATAAGTTCAGTGAACAAAGGATTTTTAATACAGACGTGTTGTGTTTTGGCCTAAACAGTCAAAGGGAACACCAGTCAGACACCTCCACAAGGAGGGTAAACCACAAAAGCTCATCGCTAGAGAAGCTAGCTGTTCAGAGCGCTGTATGCAAGCATACCAATAGAAAGTTAAGTGGAAGGAAAAAGTGCAGAAGCAACAGGGAAACCGCAGCCTTGAGAGCAGTCTGATGCAAAGCATATTCAAGAGTTTAGGGAGAGATTTGCAAGGTGTGAACTTGGCGCCTGCTCACGCTGCTAATGGTACCATGAGCTGGTCCAATGATCGTGGTGTTACTGTGCTTGACTGGCCAGACCTGAACCCCACAGAGGATCTATGGAGGATTGTCAAGCAGAAGATCAGAGACACCAGAACCATGCCGATGAGCTGATATTTAAGCAGCCTGGTTTCTCGTTACACCTCATCAGAGCCACAGGCTAATCGTCTTCGAGCCACGGTGATGCAATAATTCAGGCAAAAAGAGCTCCAAGCAAGTAAAAAGAGGATATACTCTGTAGTACCTAAACACAATTTGGGCAGCTGCTGTTTATGTAGTAAATATCCTTTGAATTGGTCTCATTCGTTTTTCTAAGGAACTGAATTTGGGATTTTCATTAGCTATAAGACATAACCATTATTAGCTGGAATAAACACGTTAAATAAGCCTCTGTGTTTAATAAGAAGCCCTTTTGAATAGACTAACTGAAATACCTTCACATTTCAATAATATTTTAGTTTTACCAGCTTGACAGTGTCAAAGTTACGTTTTAACATGTTCAACACTGGTCTGCTCCTCACAGGAACTAAGCTCTTGTGTGGCCACATAGTTTCTTTTATCCCTTTTCCCACCTCGTTGATCCCGACTGAACGCCGACACCCTTCTCTCCTTCAGGTGACTCATGTTCTTCAGGAGGATCTCGGCGTTCTCTCCGCGCTGCCCGGTGACACTTTCACGCTCTTCCAGCTCCTCGCCTCTGACCTCCTCTCCTGGACGGGAACAGCCCAAGATCTGCTGCTCGGCGTAGGGGAGACCTGCGTCTCCAGTGGTTACTACTGTGCCTCCTCGATGGCGGAGGCCCTGTTGAGCAGCTGCCATACCGGGTTCACGGGCGTGGGCACCCTGGCCGGGGACACAGTGGGGATCTTTGGTGGCGCGCTGGATAATGGTTGGTGGGTGACCAAGTTCTTTGGCGGGAGGCTGTGGGAGCAGACTGAAGGCTACGTGGGCACCGTGGTGTCGGAGATGGGGGGTCAAGCTCAGGCTGTAGGTGGCGGACTGGGCAGGCTGGCCTGGAGAGGTGGGAGTGGAGTGGGCAATGTGTTCAGGATGGGTGGGAGTTTTATAACGGGGATGTTAGATGTGGTTCTTGGTGCGGTAAGAGAGGGGTTTGGGCAGGAGTCGGAGTAAAGGATGAGGGGATTAGACAAAGCCATGACTAAAGTGTCTTCATTCAGTTTTTTATTTTCTATTTTTGTTTTGCACCCGGTGGCTTGAGAAATTAAACGTTGATGTCATTTGATCTGCCTTAGAGTTTTCAGATTTTTGTCTTTGTAAATGTGAAGCGTTTGAAAGGTTGCACACTGTTGCTACAGATCACTGTGGAAAGCTGTCGGTCCAAATAATCCGCCGCACCTGAGAGGCCCGACTCACAAAATACACACACTGTGCACTAAACTTTGGGATGGAAATGCTTAACTCAACTCCTGCGTCTGACTTTAGCCCCTGTAAAGCTGAATAAAGGAGAATGCCTGATTACAATCCTAGCGTGTACTACTTGTTCTGTTTTATGTTTATCTATCTGAGAGAGAGAGATCTATATATAAATATATATATAGATATATATAATTGAAACATAAAAGTAGAATATAACACAAAGACCTGTTTCACTTATTATCCACTAATTTTGTAAGCCTGTTTAATCCTTGCAGTGGGCTGTTTGTCTTCAGCTGTCATTGGACGATAACCAGTCATCACAGCGAAGCACAGATACACGAAGGATAAATTCACACTGGCCTGTAAACCTAACATGCATGTTCTTTAAGGAATTAAGGAGGACAGAACCTACAAGTCCATGGGGGAAATGTGTTGTCCACACAGAAAGGCTTCTGCCAGGGATTCAAAATAAGAATTTTCTTAATGTGAGGCAACTGTGCCACCATGCAGCTGTTTATTCCTACGGGGAGGAGATCCCAGGGCAGACCTAGGCTTGAAGAGATACAGTACATATACAGAGATACAGTACGTTGCTTAACTTTTATAATCAATTTTAATACCTTTTCTTTTTGCGCACCATTATCTTTGCACTATAAACATGGTTGAACATTCTTCTGCACACTTTTTTAAAAACCGCTCTTCTCCTTGCACTGTTACATGCTTATCACTGCTGCACTTTATAATGTAATGTTATTAAATTTCAATTGCAATGTCATTACATTGTCGTAAGATTTATGCAACGATATTTCGTTTTGCATGCACTCTGTGCGTACAAAATGACAATAAAGTTTGTCTAAGTCTAAACATAGTCCCTCCAACAAGTTCTGGGCCTGCCCACTGGGAGGAGATCCTGGGGCAGACACTGCTTATTAGAGGGGAAATTGGCTATCTGGGCTTCCTCTCTGCACTTACCTCTTTGACATTTAAAATGAGTGAAATGTAATTGTTTGTATTGCAGTTTAGGATTTATGAAGCTCTATGAAAAGATGTTCTAAAACACTACAATACCCGTTTGTGACAGGGAACGATCACAAAACTGTGGCTGGAAATATTCTCTCTCAAGAAAGATTTATCCCTAAACATACTGCATTTATGAGAATTTTTTTTTTATCTAGACAACACATTACATTTTATAAGATGTATGCTGTAGATAAATACATGTTGTCTTGCGCAAAGATAAAATATTGAATTTTACAAAACAAGCAATGTAGGAGCATGAGAAGAATCTATTAAAAAAAGGACAGTAGAACTTATTAAAAAGCTGTTTGAGAAAATAAAATCATTAATATTCATTTTTATAATCTTTTACCGATAGACATTTCTAAATACTACTATTATTGCTTTGGATTTCTATTTTTTATTTGTGTTTTATCTTACCGGAAGGT
Source organism: Fundulus diaphanus (assembly GCA_037039145.1). Classification (NCBI taxonomy): domain Eukaryota; kingdom Metazoa; phylum Chordata; class Actinopteri; order Cyprinodontiformes; family Fundulidae; genus Fundulus; species Fundulus diaphanus. The sequence goes on from CM073130.1 coordinate 38,710,315, forward strand.
GTCGTCAAATTGCATCAGACGGCGGCGCATGCGCAGAAGACTGAGAGGACTCATGCGGTGTATGCTATCAAGCGTTGCTCTGCCCCATTCAAAGGTATCTGCTGCTCTTCTCAGAGAGCCTCTTTAGAGACAGCGTTTGAGATTCGTTTAATTACAGCGAGTTTGACGCTTTAGCAGTGCAGACAAAACCCAGGTAACAGCAACAAGAGTAAAACTTTACTTTGACCGAGAAGCTAAAGCTAATTAGCCTGCCTGGCAAGACTTCCCTGTTGACAGGTGGTGGCATAGATGAGCTTTAAAGCATAGAAAACTGTTAATACAGCTGATAAGCTGGTAAAACCGCCATGTTTTCCTGCTATCTACCGGGGCAGTGTTGTGTTTAAACAATATTTAAAAAACAAGAACTAGTTAATTTGAAAGTTAGCACAAGCTTAGCTTCATTATAAGTCCATAAACAGATTTAGGATAAACTGGATGTACAGGTGCTGTTGCTGGTCAGCTGTGCTACTTTAACAGGAAATAAAACAAAAAAACTTTCACAGGAAATGTTATGATTAGATGTTGTGTAAACATTGAGCTCCCGGTAACCCTGTGTCTCCTCCAGAGATGGCCACCCTCTACGTGTCCCCTCACCCCGATGACTTCAGGAGTCTCCTGGCTCTCATCGCTGCCGAGTTCTCTCCATCATCTCGTCCCCGGATCGTCACAGAGGATCCACCAGCTTCCCTGAAGGCCCGGTCCAGACCAGCCCTGGTCCTGGCAGCTGCTGGGGACGGGGGCTCTGTCCTGAGTGGGGCCAGTGCTGTGGCGTGGTACTTGGCTTTTCAGGGGAAGAGGGCCGGGGTGGATCCACAGCAACAGAGCCTGGTGTGGCAGTGGCTCAGCTTCGCCGACAACGAGCTCACCCCTGTTTCCTGTGCCGTGGTCTTCCCTTTGATGGGAGTCATGGCCGTAGATAAAAAGGTAACTCGTCATTCCTCTTAAATTTTTTTTGTTTGTAACGTTTTGTTACATCCACAAACCTTTGGGACTTACTGTTATAGACTACCAAAACAAACCTTAACATGGTGACATCTATATATATATATATATATATATATATATATATATATATATATATAGATAAGACCCTAATATTTGTCACAGTTACAGCTGCAAATCTCAAGGGCGGTCAGGTCAGATGGCGACTACCTGTTAGCATCGTGTCTAATAATAGCTCTCGGCTCCTGTTCCTCGACCTTTCATGAGGTCAACAGTAAGAACGCCATCGTTGTGAGGAGAGGAGGTTCGGACTGCTGTGCCGATTTCAGACAGCCTTTAACTCCTGACGTCATTATGGGAGGGAAACACTCATGGATGATTCTAGTAAAATCCAGGCCTACAGCCTTTCCGAAAATGAACTACAACGTGCGCGCTCTTTTCTCTCGGGACATTTTCGTTAATTTCTGTTTATACGTCATGTCACGCAAAGGATTGTGGGATTTCCTTACGGCTCCTTAACGCCGGTGAGGGACATCGCGAGGTTCCTATGATGGGAAGCATACAGGCTCCTTTTCCTACCTCCTTCCTACGGTTTTTGCTCCGTCCATTTTCCTATGAAGGTTTTGAACTGGTACCAGCTTCCCTACCCCTCTTTGGGAACAAAAAAGCATCCTCACACCTTAATGCTGCCACCAGGTTTCACGGTGGAGGTGTTCGTTGGGGGCCAGTAGGTTCAGTTTTGGTCTCATCTGACCAGAGAACCTTTAACATTTGTGCTGTGTCCCCAATATACAAACATGTCTTCCTCTAACTTTATCGGCCCTCTTCCATAAAGCCTAGATTTGTGGAGTGCATGACTCATTTCTTTTGTCCTGTCGACAGTTTCTCCGACCAGCGCCGTAAATGTCTGCAGCTCCTCCAGCGTTACAACTTACTGTTGGCTGCTTCTCTTAACGCTCCCCTTGCCTCCCCTGTGACCTTATGTGGTTAGCTATGTGGGGGTAGATGTCTAGATTGTTTTCTAGTCTGTTTTCAGATGATGGATTGCTCCTTTTTGTTGCTCCATCAAACAAAAGCCCAAAGATAAATGTTTATATTGATGGTTCTGATGAGAAGAAATGTGGAGGAAATTGAAGGGATATAAACCAAAGTTGGCAAAGCACAGGATGAGAGTAGTTTGTCTCATTTCTTTGTCTGAACGCTGTGCATTTTCAGGTCCAGCAGAGTTCCCGGGCAGAGCTTATGCGGGTCCTGAAGGTTCTGGATCAGGCCTTGGCGCCCAGAACCTACCTGGTGGGAGAGAGCGTCACTCTGGCCGACGTGGCTGTTGCTGCCGCCGTTCTTCTACCATTTAAATATGTACGTGTGCCGCGTGACCCCAGTGATCACAAAGGCTTCTCCACAGCCGGTCTGGCGTCTTTCGGTATGATTTATTCATCTGTGTTTTCAGGCGTTGGAGCCTTCAGACAGGAAGGCGGTGACCAATGTGACCAGGTGGTTCACAACCTGCGTTAACCAGCCACAGTTCCTGAAGGTGCTGGGGGAGGTCGCTCTCTGTGAGAAGGTGGGACCGGTAACCGCAGCGGCGAACGCTGCCGGAAAAGCTGCAAACGTCAGCGCAGCTGTGGACGCCAGCAGCTCGGCGGCTAATGGTAAACCTGGTCTCTTGTGAGCATTCAGAAATATGTGAGGAATATGGCGAGATCTTCAGCAACCCTACGCCTAAACGCCCTTTTACTTCCTTTTCACCTGCAGGGCCACCAAAGACAGAGGCGCAGCTGAAAAAGGAGGCAAAGAAGAAAGAGAAGCTGGAGAAGTTCCAGCAGAAGAAGGAAATGGAGGCAAAGAAGAAGACGCAACCTCCAGCGGAGGCACGAGAGAAAACGACCTTTTATCAATTCAGTTCAATTCAATTTTATTTATATAGCGCCAATTCATGAAACATGTCATCGCAAGGCACTTTACAAAGTCAAATTCAATCAGATTATACAGATTGGTCACAAATTTCCTATATAAGGGAACCAGTTGATTGCTTCAAAGTCCCGACAAGCAGCATTCGCTCCTGGAGAAGTGTAGAGCCACAGGGAGAGTCGTCTGCATTGTCCATGGCTTTGCAGCAATCCCTCATACTGAGCAGAAAGTTTCTGTTTTTTTAAAGCGTCAAATGGATTACCATCACACAAATGATTTGAGCGACTTTAATTTTGTCCCTTTTCTGCATTTGTCTTCCAGAAAAAGGCCAAACCGGAGAAGAAAGAGCTTGGAGTGATTACGTACAACATTCCTACAACGCCCGGGGAAAAAAAAGGTAGTTTGAGCATCACACCTGGGAGTCCTTCATTTTTATTTCCTCCTTTTGTGTTTAATTGATACTTGGAAGAGATTAAATTAATAATTTTAATGATTTTTTTTACTGTTTACATTGAAGATATAAATAGAAACACTGAAGGGTGAACAACTTAATGCAGTTTATAACTAAACGCTTACATTTTTTACATGCTGTGAGTATTTTTCTTCAAGTGGGAGTTTTTAACCATCCTGAAAGGTAGTTTTAGGTTCTCACAACAAGAACACAAAATAGGTTCCCTCTGTATTCTATATATTTGCCATTGTAAGTTTGAAGACTCTTCATGGCCTGATTGCCCATATAGTAATTTTGATGCATTTGAATCTGATTTTGGTTTTTAAAGGGAAATTATGATAAAGCAAAAAAACGTACAAGCTGGAATGTTTTTGTGGATTATTTTTTTTTACAATCCACTCTATTCACATAAAATACTTCAACCTGTTATTAATAATTGTATATATACCCTAAGCTAGATGCAGAGAAGCTACCTGCTTTCTGTAGCTGTCGACCACCTTTTGGGATTTTTCTGGCTGGACACTTAAAGCTAGAGTTGGCGATTATTCAATTATTAAGTTTCCCCAAGTCCCTTTTGGAATAACTGCGCCTGCGCAAGACCAGGTTTTCTGCTCCTCAGTGGGATCGCGTGACAAAAAAATCTCCCAAATCCACTTCCACTGAGGCCTTCCTCTAATTCTCATACACTGCAAAAACGGAACTAAAAATAAGTAAAATGTTCTTAAAATAAGTGCATTTTTACTCGATTTGAGCAGGTAAACAAGATGATCTGCCAATAGAATAAGATTTTTGCACTTAAAATAGGAACAATTCATCTCCATCATCTTATTTCAAGTGCAGTATGTCTAATTATCTTATTTTAGGGGTCAAAATACTAATTCCATTGGCAGATAATCTTATTTACCTGCTCAAATCTAGGACACTTATTTTAAGAACATTTTACTTATTATTAGATCCGATTAGATTGCAGTGTAAGCTTGTATGTGGTTCACTTCTTGCGACTCTCAGCCATGTTCGAAGTCTACGGTGAGAGCAGCGGAGCTACAAGGAACGGCTAACACCGAAGCTAACCGAAGCTAACACCAGGGACAGAGGGGGGTGAGGGCAGGAACAAAACTGTGTTGTGTGCATGATCTTCACTTGCTGTTCCTCTTTTTTACGCTATACAATTTGAGTTATTTCTTGCTGCAGCCCTAAAAACAGCTTCTCTGCGTCCTTTTAGACGTCATCAGTGCGCTTCCCGACGCGTACAGCCCTCAGTACGTGGAGGCTGCCTGGTACCCTTGGTGGGAGAAGCAGGGCTTTTTCAAACCCGAGTATGGGGTAAGTGAATCCCCTCTCCTTCGTTTAGTCCACCTCTGGATCAGAACATTTAAGGAATAACTCTAATCGCTGACTGTGGGTTTTTTTTTTCAGAGGGAAAGCATCAGTAAGCCAAACCCTCGTGGCATCTTCATGATGTGCATCCCTCCTCCAAACGTGACTGGATCTCTTCACCTGGGTCATGCTCTCACCAACGCCATCCAGGATTGTCTGACCAGATGGTATTTTTAACTTCATGGCTCAGTAAAAACGTGTGAATTTAATGTTCATGGGAACTGATGGAGTTCTTCCTGTGTTTGCAGGCACAGGATGCGGGGGGAAACCACCCTGTGGAACCCGGGCTGCGACCACGCCGGCATCGCGACGCAAGTGGTGGTGGAGAAGAAGCTGAAGAGAGAGCGGGGTCTGAGCCGCCACGATCTGGGCAGGGAGAACTTCATCCAGGAAGTCTGGAAGTGGAAGAACGAGTGAGTCTAAAGACCAGCAGAACACCAGTCAAAAGCTACTTTAAAACCCGAGATTCAAAGGAAGTTTCTCCTTTCGTAGGAAGGGAGACCGCATTTACCACCAGCTGAAGAAGCTGGGCTCCTCTCTGGACTGGGACCGAGCGTGCTTCACTATGGACCAGAAACTGTCCTATGCCGTGCAGGAGGCCTTCATCCGCATGCACGATGAGGGGGTGATTTACCGGAGCAAGAGGCTCGTCAACTGGTCCTGCACGCTCAACTCCGCCATCTCTGACATAGAGGCGAGTTTGAACATTGTCCCAATTTCTCTGACCTGTAAACTGTTGCTGATGCCCCCAAACAGCGAGGAGGCTTCTAACCAGATGTTTACACACTGTATAAACAGATAAATAGCCTTTTTTTCCCCTCACTGTGGCATTAAACCAGTTTTTCTTTTTCCTGTTTTTAGATCAGTTAGTCACCAAAATAATTTCTAATTGCTAAATTCCATAATGATGAGACTTTTTGTCGCTTTCTTCAGATTAAGAAGATTTGTAGTCACTAAGACTACTTTTCATTTGAATAATTTGGAAGCCCAGATATTAGCTTCTGATTGGTTCATTTACCACATTTAGTCAAATACAGGCGCACAAGTGGATATATTTAAAGGGAACGCCTAAAAAACCCTCGGCTTCTTTCTTTAACATCCAAAGAAAACAAATTAAGGGCGCAAACTTCCAGATACCTGTAGCCTCCGTATTCATCCGTTTGAACAATTACATGCAAGTACGAACAGCCTGGTTATGTCCAGCTATAACAGATCAGGAAGGAGATCATTTCTGCGTTCAGTTAATGTGTTTAGGTGCAAAATGTAACCCCAAAAAAAGACAAACTAAAGACCTTGTATAGGTTCTGGCTGAAGCTGGGAGGAGAGTGTCGTCATTCACAAGGAAACCAGTCCTGTTCTAACATAAAATAAGCACCGAGCAAAGAATAAGAACATAAACAGCAGCATAAAAAGGCAGATTACAGTCTGTAAATGCACTAAGAGACAATTGTCTTTGTATGATTAAACTAAAACTGAAGTGTTTGGCCATGATTACATCTGTAACCCTGAGAAGTACGGTGGTGGCAGCATCATGCTGTGTGGCTGTTTTTCTGCTAGAGGGACTGGTGCACCTCACAAAATAGACGACATTACGAGGAAAAAAAAACATAATTTGGAAATATTAAAGCGTCTTCTTAAGACATCGGGAAGTAAAAGCCTTGGTTCAAACAGGTCTCAGAAAACAATGTAAAAAAAACTCCACTTTGTTGTCAATGTAATGACAGGAAAAATTGATTTTAGAAAAATATAACTGGTACTTTAGTTTCACTCTGTTGTGGGGAAAAAACTGCTGAAATCTGCGTTTGCTATTATAATTATATATAAAAAACATTGATTGGTTCTTTATCTTTTTTAAAAGCTGTTGCAGAGCGTCTGAGGAGGAAATGTCTGAATCCCCTGCTGAGTGGATTATCTCCTAGAAATTTTATTGTCAATTATAAACCTTTACATGTCATTGAAATTTACTGTCCTACTGTTTTATTTAAAAATTTGCACCATCATGGAAGCCAAACATGACAATTTTTATTTCTAAAGTACATTTCTGTGTGGAAAAAGTGAACATATTTCTTCCCCTTGGAGGCCAGATTAGAGGCGACAACTTTCGTTTTCTCTGCTGTCGGCCTGTAATTATTATAAGACGCAATTAAAAGCGCCGTTTGATTTTTGGAGGAAATATTTTCATCGACATTACGAGAAAAAAATTGCCTTTTCAGTTTATGTGATCTTTATTTAACTAAAAATTGCTTGCTGATTAATTAAAGTAGCAGCTGTTAGCGGCAGCTCTAATTTTAAATGTTAATCCAATCAGCGGCCTTTTGATTTATGGCCGAGCTTCAAACTGAACTGTCCACATGATTGTTCTGCTTATGTTGCCGGCCGGACATATTCACACACCCCAATTTTCACCAGTCTGTGTTATGTTAAATAAAAGCACCGTCCATCTCTAATTGTGTGTCTGGATGGATTTGAGAGATTGTGACGGGAGGGAAATCACAACCATAACACCAAAACTGACGAGTTTCCACTTCTATGCATTAGTGGACATAAAAATATGTTTTTTTTTAAATATGATTTGTGTGAAAGTCTTCTTTTATTCCACTTTCTTGCTCAAGAAACCTAATGTAAGGTAAAAGCAGGCCTGACAGTAAAGTTGATTTCCATCCCTTAATTTATAGCAGCAACAGGTTCTGCAATAAAACAACAACTGTTGATACAAACGACAACATTTTCACCCCCAGTTCAGTGTTTCTGTCGTATTAATCCAGCCATGACTTCCTCCAGCTACTTCATCTTTAGTTTACTGTTTAAAGGCAGCGCAGTCTCATCCCTGACAGCTGTCTGCCTTCGTGCTTGTTTGGCTCTGTTGTTGCACGTTTCTGTAATGAAGTCCCTGAAATCATCACTAGGATCTCTCAGGTAAACAGGAATTATGTCACGTTTATTTCAAACTTTAATCTGACCAACAGATATGTAGAAAAAAAGCTCCTGGTGTTGAGTTGGGTGTTAGTTTTGTTCATTTAGTGACATTTTGGCCCATTTTTTTTACAACTGCGATGAGTCCCAAATATGTGTCTCTTCTTCTATTGCTCAGTTTCTGCTGTTTTCTTGTACAGTTATAAAACCTTTGTTTCCCATATGTTCACGTCATAATTCGGACCTTTGATTAACTTGAAACCAACCAGTTTTAATGAACTCTGCCATGTCAGATGAGAGAAGTGGTCAAATATCCAGACCACAGAAAGCAGGAAGTCTGGGTTACATTTAACCAAATATAAGCTGAACCACACACACACACAATATTCCAGATTATATATTTAAAATGAATTGAAACGACTGAAATCCACATCTAAAAGCCCAGAGTGATTCTGACCTTCGTTCCTTTTGATGGATTTATGTAAATCTGTGACCAGAGCTGTAAAAACGTGCAGATCGAGACAAATGGAAACTTAGTAGCAACGTATCCATTTAGTCAGTCCTGGTCACAATGTTCTCCCTTCATTAAACCTCCAATATTTGTCTTCCAGGTGGATAAGAAGGAGCTGAGCGGCAGAACTCTGCTCCCTGTGCCCGGCTACAAGGAGAAAGTAGAGTTCGGCGTCTTGGTGTCTTTTGCTTACAAGGTGGATGGATCAGGTATACGAAGCGGAGCAGAACAGATGAATTTAGCTAAGACGCTGCGTCCCACGTTCGCTAAACTCCCTGAACTCGGTGTTCTTCAGACGAGGAGGTGATCGTGGCCACCACCCGTATTGAGACGATGTTGGGCGACACGGCGGTGGCCGTCCACCCGGCTGACCCCAGGTACCAGCATCTGAAGGGCAAAATGGTGCTGCACCCCTTCTGCGAGCGGAAGATGCCGATAGTCCTCGACGACTTTGTGGACATGAGTTTTGGAACGGGTTAAGTTTCGTCACACGAAAGGGAAAAGAAGTGATCACTATGTTGTTCAGCCGGTTCTTTCTGCTTATTACAGACGTCCTTTTCTGTCCCTCTCCGCCCCCTCTGTGTCCAGGTGCTGTCAAAATCACCCCGGCTCACGACCATAATGACTACGAGGTCGGAGAGAGACACAATCTGGCCTTCATCAACATCTTGGATGAAAATGGGCTGCTCATTAACGTGCCTCCTCCCTTCCTGGTATAGTGTCTCATTAGCTCCCTTCCTCCTGCAGTGAGGGCATTCTCACTGTGACACTCAGACTCCGCTTTGCTCAGGGAGGCCATTTTACCTCAGACTTTTCGCCACCTCTTGTCTCTCCCAAAGGGCATGAAGCGATTCGAGGCCAGAACCGCCGTCCTTCAGGCGCTCAAGGACAGAGGCCAGTTCAAAGAGATCAAAGACAACCCCATGGTTGTGCCTGTCTGCAGGTAGACCCCCAGCGCTCTGAGCACAGGGTACTTATTTAGAGATTTATTTCTCCCATTTAGGATTATTTTCTAAGCCGTGCCGTATTCTCCCCCTTCGTCAGCCGTTCAAAGGACATCGTGGAGCCGCTGCTGAAGCCTCAGTGGTACGTGAACTGCAGCGATATGGGCAAGCAGGCTGCAGACGCTGTGAGAGAAGGCCGCCTCAAGATCATCCCCGAGCACCACCTGAAGACGTGGTTCAACTGGATGGACAACATCAGGTAGATCTCTCTCGACTGTTTCAGCGTTAAAACCCAGAGACAGAAAAAAGGTTTCAGTGGACAACAAAAGTCTGCGAAAAGCTCTTAAAATACCAGATTTTTGTGATTTTTTTTTTTTCTCCAAATTTAATGGGTCCTGCAACCTGTACAATAGAATTAAGTGACAAGCTGATGTCTTGTAGCGGGAACAACTAAACTTAATGTGGTCTTGTACGTTTGCACAGCCTAAAACCAGTATTTTACTGAAGAACCTTTTGATTTTTATCACAGGACTCCGTCTTTTTTGGGCTGGAGTCTGTCAATACGTCTTGACTTGACAATATTTATCCACTTTATTTTTATGTTTTCCAAAAAAAAAAAAAAAAGCACTCCAGACCTGTCAGATTGCAAAGGTATCTCCTGTGCACAACTCTCTACAGATCACCCCAAAGGTGTTCAAACAAATTCAGGTGTCAGAGCCTCATTCATCTGAATGTGTTTTTCCGCATCTTGAGCATTTTAGCAGAAACCTGGAGGTTATGAGCCAAAACCGGGCTGCAGCTATGTTCTATCTGAAGAAAAACCCCCCCAAACCACAATGCTTACAGGAATTCAACTTATTTTATTAATAAAGTCGAGCAGATCCAATGTATCAACAGAAATATGTTTTAGATCGCAATTCAAATACATACAATCCAATTTGAACCCAGCAGGTTTGCAGCAATCCCTCCTTCGGAGCATGCATGTGGCACTAGTGAACAGGAATGATTTTACAGTAAGAAACCTGCAGAACCTGACTGGCCGTTGGCAAAGACCCAGCAGAATCGCTAGTTCTGGAGTATCTTTCTATGAGGAAGAAGAAAAACAAGAGTTAGTGGCAGCTGGAGCTCTGTTAGTGGAATCTGGAAATAAAAACGATACACAGGAGCACAAGGCAAAGCCTATATTCTGTAGCTCGAGAGCATGGAAGTTATTGGCAGCAACGTCTCAACTGATGGCCGCCTCCAGGAAGGCGTCATGGCTAAACGACGATAGGCAGGGTGTAACTACAAAGTTAACTGCACCATTAAGTGTAAATAATGAATAAAAGGAGAGTAGTAGGAGAAAGTAGCCAAGATAGGAAAGGTGTTCAGTGTGTCCGCTAACAGCCAAAGCCTATAGCAGCATAATTACAGGAGCAGCTCTAGATAACCTAAGCCCAGTAAGTTAATAGGGACGTTTTAAACCTGGTCTTAGAAGTAAACTGGGTCTCTGGTTCCACGGAGGAGAATTTTGCTGTCAGAAACTCTAGAAACAAACCAGAAACCTCCAGTCTTCTCTAGGAACATATGGGGCAATCAGACCTCGGATGCATGATCGAGCTTGATTGTTAAGAGCTTTGTGTTTATTTTAGCTCAGTTAACTCGAACCACTTGTAGTTTTCAGGATTTACTGAAATGTGAATTTGAAAAAGTCGGAAATTTTGAAACAAGAAATGTTTACGAGAAAAAAAGATGCAGATTTAATTTTTTTTTTTTTGCTTAAAAAAAATGCCCACAAATGGTTTTTGTTTCAAAAATTTCTCCTGTGTTCCTCGTCTTTGTGTTTTTCAGAGACTGGTGTATCTCCCGGCAGCTGTGGTGGGGTCACCGGATTCCTGCGTATTTCGTCACTGTGAACGATCCAGCTGTGAAGCCCGGCGAGGTGAGCTGACATCCATCACTTGTTTCTGCTCCAGAGAGTTTTAGATGACAGTTAAAAGCCATTTGCATCAGTGTTAGTCTTAGAGTTTTTATCCCCCCCCACCCCCCCGTCTCCAGGACATGGATGGTCATTACTGGGTGAGTGGCAGATCAGAGGAGGAGGCCAAAGAAAAAGCAGCGAAGCGCTTCAACGTGTCCGTGGACAAAATTTCACTCAGACAGGGTGAGATTTACCGGACTAGCGTGTTCTGTACCACAGTTGTCAGGCCTGTAATCAGTCTGAGGACTTCAACGTATGCAAGCACACAGTTTTACTTAATTGAATCAATTAAAGCAATGATTCGAACAGATGAGGTAACCTTTTTCTTTGTTGTCGCTGCGTTTCAGACGAGGATGTTCTGGACACTTGGTTCTCGTCTGGCATTTTCCCCTTCTCTATTTTCGGATGGCCTAATGAGGTAAGACGCCGAGGTCGGCCGCCTTTTACCGATGCAAATGCCACCGGAGCTGCAGTCGCTACTGCCGGAGATAAAAAGCTGTAAAGCGCAGCCTGTAAACCAGGACTACCTTCACCTCAAATCTGGGTTCACCTGTAACTTTTATGAAGACAATAAACCGGTTCACGTCCACTTGATGAACCCGTCAGAGTAAACCTTATAAAATGTGACTTTGAAACTGCTGTTTTTTCACCGTGTTGATACAGACCCAGGACCTGAGCGTGTTCTACCCTGGCACCTTGCTGGAGACGGGTCATGACATCCTGTTCTTCTGGGTGGCCCGCATGGTGATGATGGGCCTCAAGCTGACGGGCAAGCTGCCCTTCAAAGAGGTGAGAGCGCCGCCGACTGTTCACCACCAAGATGGAGGAACGGCCTCAGCCCCAATGACGCCGTCGTGTCTCAACAGGTTTATTTGCACGCCGTGGTGCGAGACGCCCACGGAAGGAAGATGAGCAAGTCCCTCGGGAACGTCATCGACCCGCTGGACGTCATCGCCGGGATCTCCCTGGAGGTAACGCCCCAACACTCAGCTCAGTTCAGCAGAGAGGTCGTTCCGACATCATGGGATGTATCGGGAGAGGTCTGGCTGCCGATCTTTAGTGTCTTCCTTGTAGGAGTAATTGAGGGAGGAGGATACTACTGAAAAATATTTAGTTTTTCCATTATCCATCCATTATCCTCCATCAATCCATTAGTCTGTCTGTAAATCCATCTTTCCCTCCACCCATCCGTCTATCGTCCAACTTTTCATCCCTGTGTCCTTCTGTATTTCCATCTTTCTGTCCGGCTCCCTTTCTTTTCATCCATTCATCTGTCACCAGCTGTCTCTCTACGTGTCCATAAGTCCTGCCACTTGCCCCTCTACTTTTTTTTTTTTTATCCGTCTTTCCATCGACCTGAGTGTCTCTCTCATTTCATCCATCCGTCCTTCTGTAGGTTTAACATTTAAAGCCTGACCACTGGAAACATCAGCCGATACATTCAGGGAGGTTTAACATTTATACTTGGCTGAAAAGGACCAAAAACTCTGGAAACTAGAGTCTGGAAAATTCAGGAGTTTTGTCCATGAAAACAAATATGTAGAAACGCCCTCGGAAAGGCGCAAGCAACTCTTTGCCTTTCTCTCCCAGTCGGGTGTTTTATTTTTACATGTTCCCAAGCTCCTTGGCCCTTCGGAGCCCATATTCGTATAAAAAGCTTTATTAACCACCTCCTTCTGCTTCCAACAAGCTTTTATTGAACCCATCAATCTTTCCTGCAGTTATTCGGTCAACCGAAGCAGAACTGCCCTCTAGAGGGCGCTGTGTGACTTGAAGTAAACTGAACTTTGCCCTGATTGTCTTTATAAACTCTCAGCGTATCTCAAAGTTTTCTACCTTTGTTTCCCTTTTTCATAACTCTCAACACCCTCTGTCCAGCTAAGGCAACTTATACTTTTTGACAAATATTTACTACACTCATCTTCTGTAAATTAGAAGGTGTAAATATGAGGATCGCTTGTCAGATGAAAATCACCTTTTGCCATTAAGTAGATGTTAAACATACTTTTCATTAAGCCCAGGCTTTATAAAATTTGGTTACAAGATTTTATTTAGGGGCATCAGAGAAAAATCACAAATGCACGCTACACATTTCTGATTTATTTATTTTTTGTAAAAAATTTAAAAACCAATGGATCCTTTTCTTTCTGTCAGTGATGCTCTATTTTGTGTTGGTCTATTACATGAAATCCCAATAAAATACATTGAAATGGGTTATTGTAACAATACTAAAGGGGAGGTTTTTTTTTTTGCAGTAAAGTTTTTCTCATGTCTGTTTTGCAAAAATGGAAAAACTATATACATTTCTCTGACATTTAAAATATGCTCAGTTTAGATATTTGTTTAGAGGCTTAATCTGCAGCGAGACAATTTTTTATTTTTTTTTATTTATTTATAGAATGTGTGTTTGTGTTCGCTATCGGTGACTCAAAAAAACAAAATACTGATGGTTAAAATGTTAACCCCAGTATTCGATGTGGTTGATTAAAGCTTAACATTTAACAAAGGTGAATATAAAGCTATGTAAAAATCACTTTTTCGGTTCAGGTTTTTATCCTTTCGACATAAAGAAGTCAGTCTGGAAAATTATGAAACTAATTTCAAGATTTTGTTTGAATCGATAAAATGGATTCATATTATTAAAATGAAGAAAGAGAATTGCTTCAGCTGATTCTTCATCCGTGCATCCTGTAGGGTCTCCACGGCCAGCTGATGGACAGCAACTTGGATCCTGTCGAGGTGGAGAAGGCAAAGCAAGGCCAGAAGTCGGACTATCCAAGCGGCATCCCAGAGTGTGGCACGGATGCTCTACGGTTTGCGTTGTGCGCCTACACTAGCCAAGGTGAAATCCCTCGCCTAGTTTGCTTTATTCTCCCTTTGACACCCACCTGTTCATATCTTGTTTATAAAAAGCAAAGAATCACAAGAACATCATGGCTTCTAGACTAGGTAGACAAGTTTTTAAAGTCTGAGGTTACTAAATGATCATACGTGTCTTTCTGCTTCTCCCAGGGAGGGACATCAACCTGGATGTCAACCGCATCCTGGGGTATCGTTACTTCTGCAACAAACTGTGGAACGCTGTGAAGTTTGCAATGAAAACACTTGGAGACAAGTTTGTTCCGTCAGAAAAAGCCCAGGTGAGATCCTGAGACGGAGAGCACAAAGACAGGAGGCAGGTGGTGACTATAAATAAGCTTTACTGTTTATTACTGGAGCAGTGGCGCTTTTGTCTGTCTGTTTGCTCTCCTTGTAGATTTCTTCATGCTAAAGAGCTCATGCTGACTGTTTTCCATGGTTTCCTTCTCAGCTGTCTGGAGAGGAGAGTGTGTCAGACAGGTGGATCCTGTCCAGACTGTGCGCTGCTGTGGCCCTCTGTGACATTGGCTTCAAGGCCTACGATTTCCCAGCCATCACCACCGCCGTCTACAACTTCTGGCTCTATGAGCTCTGTGACGTCTACCTGGTAGGAACCGCTTTAGTCCGTATCTCCTGTCGGTAAAGATGTGTAAAAAGTGTTCATCTTTGGCTACAGTAGCAGGATCTCAGTTCGAAAAATTTGAAATATCAAACCTTTTAACCGCTTAAACCCAGAGGGTTTTAGGAGCAATTAAAATCAAATATCTGATATAAATCAAGAACTTCTCCAAATTTATAAAGTGTAAAGGTAAATTTTAGTTTTTGTGTGAAGCTAATGTATTAAAGAATATTTTACAAGTGGGACCACTATTGCAAATGTCACCATGTCTAATTTATAGGTGAATAGACAAAGAAAAAAATCTAATTTTCTGAGCCTCGCCAAAAATATTTTTTCAGAATAACTGCAAACCTACATGAAAACCCTTTTGAAAATATAGGCGACACCTCAGACTTTGTATATCCACATCTTGACTAGAACTGCAGCAAATCTGGACTGAATCAGCTGAAGCATATCTTTTTCACAAAGGTTTTAGTAGGCAGTGTGCCAGGCAGACCTGTGATTTTGGCACAATTTAACCAAATTTGCCAAAACTGTGCCACATGTGTTTCTCACCTTTTTTATAAAAAGGGAAGCAGGTCAAATAAAAGTGCTGGTTTCCATTGTAGGACTCCTGAAAAAGCCTTCGGTAATAAGATGTACCCTGTGTTTCATCAACATGTAAATGAATACAATGAAGAGAAAACGTATATCTTCTTACAAAGCTTCTAGAGCTGCCAATCTATTCTGCATATCTATGATAGATGCTGAGAGAGAGAAACAGCGCTGCAGAAGGTTAAGTTCTCAATCACTCACGGCTGCAGCTACAGGAAAGCCCGTAGGAATGCATAGCTGTAGTTTTGTAAGGTCCGTTACGCGGTGGGATTACTTCACCGGGACACATGGGACAAAGAAATGCTGTAGGTGTAGAAATTTTTTTCTTCTGTTGGTCTGTACACACGTATCCTTGCAGGGACAAAATGTTGATGCTTTCCGTGTGCTGAATCGTTTGTGTGTTGAGTTAGTCAAATGTTGTGGATCATTATCCTATTGAAAGACGCAATGTTGACCCATTTCCAGTTTTTTGCCCACCGAGTTTCTTTCTTTTCACGCTGCCATGGGTGCTGATCCCCGTGCCTTTGGAATAAAAACAAACCCACAGCATCACAGGTCCTCTACCATGCTGAACAGTGGTGATCAGGGGCTTTTCCACAAATCCTTCCTGTTTTACACCAAACCCACCGAGAGTTTTTGACTTGGTAAAGTGCCTTGAGATGATGTGTGTTGTGAATTGGCTCTATATAAACTAAATTTAATTGAATTGATGTTGTTAAAAAGCTCAATTTGAGCCTCATAATCGAAGCACACATTTCCACATAAAGTCCCAGCAGAGTTGAAGAAATACTCTCATGTTTACGTTTCTGGTTGACAGAAAAAGCGTTTTTTTTTCCCCGAGCATCACTCTCAGACAACTGATTGCCGTGTAAAAAGCATTTAATGGTTGTTATGAGGATTCAGTGACTGCAGGATCTCACATTTTGCTGCAGTTTTGTTTTTGGATGCAAATGTATATAGATGTATCCAAGGTCCTTGTTCTCTTGGTAAAAAAAAGGTATTGACAGCAAGGATTTTGCTCTAAATATTTTTTAACACTTGAATCAATGTTGGATTTTTCTAAATTTTCCAGTAACGAATGATGCTGCTGCCATAAAGCAAGGATGTGTTTTAAGGCTCTATGCACATGTTTACCAGGGGTGCTATTAACAAAGGGGGTGCGACATGTATTACAGGCCATAACTTTCTTTGTCCTTTAGGAAAGTGTGAAACCAGTGTTCCTTAAAGCCGACGAAGACAGTACCACCCGGAGGCAAGCCGAGGTGTGCAGGCAGACACTTTACACCTGTTTAGACGCCGGCTTGCGGCTTCTTTCTCCCATGATGCCGTTCGTCACTGAGGAACTCTACCAGAGGTTACCTCGGCGAAAACCTGCCACCGACCCACCCAGCGTCTGTGTCACGCCCTACCCCGACACCGCGGAGGTGAGATGAGGAGTTAATAAAAGGAGTTAAATTAATAACACCTTCAGATCCTGCAGTTTGTTGTGTATGTATTTGCTTTTTGAGCAAAAGGTGTTCCTGTGTTTCTCCGTCTGTAGTTTTGCTGGAACAGCGAGGAGGTCGACCGTGACATGGAGTTCATCATGACTGTGGTCAAGACCATCCGATCTCTCCGGGCCGACTACAACCTAACAAAGACCAGAGCCGACTGTAAGACTCTTAAAAGGTTTTTTTTTTATTTAAATCAGCCTTCAAAGCTTTCACATGTTATCCCTAATCTCGTTTGTTGGGTTTTTTGAAACGCGCTGGGTGGCTCTCTCAGCCTCGTCTGACATGAATAGAGATGGTGGGAAGTAATTGCATAGTTCAATACTGCACTTACGTAAAGTTGAGGCACTTAACATTATTACTTCCAGTTTATATATTCCTTTATTTCTTTCACCTCTCCTACATTTCTAACACAGATGTCGCCACAAAAGTTTACATTATATGCTAAGCTTGTGAATAATGCTGCATTAAATATAGCTAAACCCAACGTGATTTGCTGTCTAAATTGTGTGTTTTCCTCTCCTAGGCTACCTCCAGTGCATAGATGCTGCAACCGTGGCGCTGGTGCAGAAATACAGCCTGCAGATTCAGACCCTGTCTTATTCCCAGGCCGTCATCCCTCTGACATCCAACCAGCCGGTCCCAGAAGGCTGCGCTGTGGCTATCGCTTCTGACAGATGTACCGTCAACCTCATGCTCAAGGTGAGAGCCCAGTAAACTGACTCTGCTTTGTGCTGGAAATGGGTTAACGCGCTTTACAGTCACAGTACCCAGATCGATACCAAATATCACTGGCAACTAATGGGTTTTTCTCACCCTCCTGAGAAAAATGCCCTCCACAATTACATTTATCCACGGTGAAGATGTAGAAAAAGCTTTCAATTAAATTATTTTTTTTTATGCAGCGGCTTCATTTCACACAGAAAAATTTACAAAATTTAACCTTTCAATTGAAAATATTTGTTAAACGGGGTAAAGACAAAAATCCCAGATTAAGAAGTAACTTTTTTCCTTTTTGAGCTTTTGAACTGCTCAGGGTGTCCACAAACATTTAAATAGTAATGTTTGACTTGTTTATAAACCACATATGTCATGTAACAGAAGCCTGTTTATGTAATCCACTCTTCAAAAAGGGAAAGACAGGAGATCACATCATTCAAGTAAGGAAGTGGTCACAAGAAAACGTGCCAGAAACTTTTTTTTAAACTGCCGTCAGAGCAGCAGATAATGAACAAACGTTAAAAAAAAAAGTTTTAAAAAACCTGGATGGGGAGAAACGAAGCTAGACGAGGACCCAGTTTTATCTTCCCGTCATACACAATGAGGAGGAGGGAGGAAAAATCACGAACACATGCTGCGTAAGAGCCACAGCAACTTTGAGTCTGAGATGATGATGATGATGATGCAATGGAGGAAACTGTTAAAGGCTTCCTACACCCACAGCAAGGAGTGGTATCTGGGGAGCGGGGGCGGGGTGGGAGCGGGGGCGGGGTGGGGGTCACCTAGTCTCCATAGCAAAAAATTTTCATGCATCTTTACTCATTTCAAACAGAAGGCAAGTGAGTAACACTCATGACCTCATAATCATGGCACCTAGGGGTGGGTGGGATGTATTAGACGGCAAAGGAGCGTTTAGATGCAGAAAGAATGGACGCGTTTAAAGATTTGGGGGAGTTAGACCAGGACCAAGTTGCTGGACGACTGGGTCATGAAACCGCAGCTCTTGCTGTTCCCAGTCTGCTCTGGACAACGGTGATCAAAGGTGGTCCAGGAAAGGAACAGTGGGGAACCGGAGCAGCCAAGGCTCATTGTTGCATGTGGGAGGGGAAGGTGGGCTGATTTTGTCCAGGCTGCTGGAGCTGAAATTAACGAAGAAGTTTAATGCTGGTTCTGAGAAAAACAAACGGGGCCAGAACACATAATGCATCAGTTTTAATTCAATTCCATTCAATTTTATTTATATAGCGCCAATTCATGAAACATGTCATCTCAAGGCACTTTACAAAGTTAAGTTCAATCATATTATACATATTGGGTCAGATTATACAGATTGCCATTAAGCAATTATACAGATTGCTATATAAGGAAACCAGTTGATTGCATCAAAGTCCCGACAAGCAGCATTCACTCCTGGAGAAGCGTAGAGCCACAGGGAGAGTCGTCTGCATTGTCCATGGCTTTGCAGCAATCCCTCATACTGAGCAAGCGTGGTGTTATTTAGATAGAGACCAGCCAGCCTGGCGGTGTTAATCCCTGATCGCTGTGGCCTCTTTCAGCACAGTGATGCGCTCTGCCACAACGGGAAAGTGGGTTAGGAATAATCCAAGGCGTTGACTTTGTCTCCAGTTTCCCAGATCTGAGGGATGTGGAGGACAAACGAGTCGGAGCCGGGGAGGCCCAATGAGGCTTCAGTTCAAAAATCCCAAAGAGAAATTAAATATCTGAGGGGAGTCACCGTAGGTGGCGATTAGCTGTAGCGGTCTGAGTTACAGCACGCATGAAGAAGCCTCTGACTGGAGATACTGTTGTTGTGAACAGGATCCTCAGGGTTGCCTGTTTATTATATGCAGCATCTTTGTACAATCCTCACTAAAGCCTCCAGAACCCTCCCTAGAACAGAACCAGCCTCCCTGATCAGCTTCTTTAAGTCTCTGGTGCTGCTGCCCCAACAGATGATGGCAGAAGGGATCACACTCTCCACTAAAAAACCCTCAGCATCCGCTCTGTCGCTTCTTGTAAATCGCTTCAGGCCAGCCGGTTGTTTAGGTGAACGTCGAGGTATTTTTAACATAGCCCAGATATTTAAGCTTACAGAACCTAAAGGACCGGCTGATAATATCCTGGTGGCAGATACTCCAGCACGCCTTCGGGTGTGTAGCGGAGGCCGTGACAGGTCAGGGATATTTTGGCAGCCAAAGGGTGACCAGCACACTATTGAGCAGGTGGTCGTAATGTTTTGCCTGGAAAAGCATGAAAAAAAAATCCCTTTAAGAAAGTTTTAAGACTACTTGAGCTTCACTTTTTAGGTAAACTGCATTTAGATTTGCTGCATCCTCTTGTTACATTTGTGTAAATATGCAACAGATGGGCTGACGTTTTCCATATGTTTCTCTGCTGTTAATCAGCTGAATGCTTCATTTCAGCTCTGATAAATTACATGACAGCACTAACACGGCCCTAAAAGCGTAAACACGCATCATCTGTATGCTAATCAAGGCATACATTCTCAGGTCGCCGCTCCAGTATTTTACGCTCACCTTCAGAGCTGGAATTACAGGATGATTTAAAAGTGTTATTCTCCTCCTCTTCACTCCCCCCCCCCCCCCGCAGGGTCTCATTGATGTGGAGAAGGAAGTGACTAAGCTGATGACAAAGAAAGGCGACTTGGAGAAACAGATGGAGAAGCTGAGAGAGAAGTTGGCGAAGAATGATTACAAGGAGAAGGTGCCGGCGAAGGTTCAGGAGCAGGATGCTGAGAAGGTGGCAAAAAGAAATTGACTCGCCGGGTTGCTGAAGCTGTAAGACGCGTGAATATCTGGTAAATAACTTCTCTTTCTCCCGTCTCCTCCACAGCTACGCCAGAGCCAGACCGAGCTCGAGAAAGTGAAAGAAGCCATAGAAAATTTCAGGAAAATGATGTAACTTTCCAACTTTGTGTGAATCAGGATTTAGTTTTTTTTCCATGTCATTGTTTTTTTTTTGTTTTTTTTAAACAGACTGTGGTACAGGAAATGTCTAAATAAAGCTCTTATTAAAGATGATACAATTCAGGAACAGACTGGTTGTGTTTAATCTGATTCTTTTACAGCCATTTAAAACTTTTCCAAGTTACTTCACCCTATTTTTGGACCATAAGGCGCACAGTGAATTAACGTGTCTGAGTCTTTGGCCACATATAATAAGGCACACTAAATATTCTTCCCAAGTGTAATATCACTCTACCCCTTCACGTACACAGCTCTCTGTAGTAGTTGGACTCAGGCTTGGTGTCACACATAAAACAGTTCAATGTAAAGACTTCTTGCCACTGAGAAGTTTATAGTGACACCGTGAACGTGGTTATAAAAATTAAGCTCGGCACGTATCTGTATATGCAGAGTATGTGGGGGGCCTTTACATGGATGCACTTCTAGTTTAGACATTACAGTCAGGCAGTCTTGTAGACAGCTTAGGGGTCCGATCAGATGGTGAGACAGGGTACCGTAATGCTCCGAATAGCCATTGAGCAGAGCGGCTTCATTGCTAACCAAAGTCGTACTTACACATTTTAACAGATTTCTGAGTGCATTGTAGCACATGAAATATGGATTTTAAGTGTGCCGTATAGTCTGAAAGATATAGTAGCTAGATATTTCTGCAGTGGGCTTGCTTTAAATAAAAAAAAACAGGAGGGATGGGTAGAGGACAAGGAGGGAAGGGCAGAAAGATGGAAGGGAAAGGACAAGGATGGGCACAAAGTGAAAGAACAGCAGAGGGGAAGGAAGGAAAGTAGGACACGAGAGAATAAGAAATGACAAAAGACCAGAGAAAGGATGCAAGGAGTGGTCTGGAAAATAAATCAAGGGAAGGGAAGACGATGCATGAAGGACACTGAAGAAAATAGGAAGGAGGGAGGACAGTTGAGCACAATGAAGGAAAGGGTGTAAGGAAAGGAATATGGAAGACCAAAATTGACAAAAATAAAAGCCAAACAATTCAAGGAGAATATAAGAGCCATAAATGCATCAATAAGTGTAAAAACAAAAAAAAAAACAAAAAAAAATTTAAATCAAAGTGTCGGAAATAAAGAAGTTATGATAAATTATAAAATGTGGCAAGGTAAATGGGATATTTAACAATACATGTATCAGTTTTTAAAATAATTGGTACAGTTATTGGGCCATTTTATATTTTTTTTATTTTTCAGTTTCAGTCTTCTGCAAGGACAAAAAGGGTAAGGAGACAAGTGTGGACGATTGAGTCAAACAAGGAGAAAAGGTCATGAAGACAACAGACTAGAGCAGGGATCTTCAAGGTCCGGTGTCCTGCAACTTTTGTGTTCCTGGTCCAGCACACCTGAGTCAGATAATCAGGTCATTAGCAGGACTCTGGAGAACGTGGCTCAATCCTGATACCCTTATACAGCAAGGACTCTTTAGACAAAGCGTGTCGGCGGTCGCCATGATAAGTGCTGTCTGAATAGTGCCGTCAGTAAGGAAGGAGGTAGGAAAAGGAGCCTGTATGCTTCCTCTCGCAGCTAGTTTTACCTAGGAACCCTGCGGCGTCCCTTAGCAGCGCTAAGAAGCCTTAAGCTATCCCACAATTCTTTGAATGACATGACGTATCACCACAACCCCCTCACAGAATCATCATCCATGAGCGTTTCAGTAACGTAATGACGGAGTTAAAGGTTGTCCGAATCCGGCACAGCAGTGGGAAGCTCCTTTCCTCCACGTGATAGAGTTCTTACTGTTGACCCCATGAAAGGTCAAGGAACAGGAGCTAGAAGCTACTATTAAGGGTATTTGGACTGAGCCCCAGACTACATGCTAATTCAGCCTTTTGAGTCAGGTGTGATGGATCAGGGACACATCTAAAAGCTGCAGGACATCGGACCTTGAGGACCGGCATTGAAGATCCCTGGGCTGGAGAGTAAAGTCTGAAAGTGTCAATATTTACCCAAAACAGAAGTGAAGCTCAGCGTTTTCTAGATCAAATGGACTCTGGGTAGTAGCTCATGTGACGTGATGAACCCACACAAAAAAAAAAAAAGAAAAAAAAGAAATCCATCCTCTCAAAATTTTATTCAGCATATTTAATGGTAGACTTAAGAGCATAATTTTAGGCTTCTGCTTAATTCATACAGACGGTTCCCACAAAAGAAAGGAAAAAAAAACAAACCCTGAAAAGCTTTAAACACTTTGGCTGCATTTCCACAGATGGAAATCCTCTAAAACGACATTAAGATTAGTTTTTATTCATTGAATCGGAGCATTACATGTCTCCTTTACATTTGCTTTACAAACCCAGCCAAAGGGGAAACAAAGGAAGGAGTGAGTAATGGCTTGTGCATTTATTTAAAATGCATCCTTTTTTTAAAAAGAGGAACACTCAACAGAATGACTAAACGCCATAAAATAAATGTCTGTAGTATATTTTCCTCCAATTTGACTGCGTGTGTCTGTGTCTGTGTGTGTGTGGAGAGAGAGAGGGGGATCAGGAACCAAAAAAAACCCCAAAAACAAAAAAAAAACAGTAGGAACACAGTTCACCCCAGGCAATCGACCTCTTGTTTTCCTTCTTCCAATCATCCATCCATCGTTTCTCTTTCGCTCAAAGTCTCCAGGGCGAGTGAAACTCGGCGGCAGGAAGAGGGGTGCAATGTGTTGATTCAAAGTTTCGCATGTACTTCCGAGCCTTGCAGAGAGAGAGGGAGGGAGGGAGGGAGACGACAGCGGGGATGGAGGAGGAATGGAG
The DNA here is from genome assembly GCA_037039145.1 of Fundulus diaphanus. NCBI lineage: Eukaryota > Metazoa > Chordata > Actinopteri > Cyprinodontiformes > Fundulidae > Fundulus > Fundulus diaphanus. The sequence continues at coordinate 38,733,381 of CM073130.1, forward strand.
AATTAGATGTGTGGGAGGCCGACGAACCAAAAAAAAAAAAAAAAGAAAAGTGCAGAGGCTTGATTATATTAGGTTCATTCTATCTGGCTCAGTGCCTTACAAATCTCTGCCGTATCTTAGGGGCTTTACGCAGGAGGTGAATGGAGCCTAATTTGGAAGGCATCACCGGGGGAGAAAAAGCATAGCATTAGCTGTAATGGATGGCACTCCTCTTGTTTGATGTTAAATGACTTCAATAAGCTGCAGCGTGCTGAAATATATTACACCAGTCAACCTGAGAGCACAGGTGAGCCGGTTACTATGGCGACTGGAACGGTGTTCCTTAGCGGTAATGATGTCTGAGGAGCTGAGCGAGTTTTATTTGTAAGGAGGGAGGGAGGGAGGTAAGCACACCATAAATAAAAAGAAAAGAGGGGGGCTTATTTAAAGGTGAAGGAAAAAAACAATTTGATTGTAAAAATCCTTCTTGGAGAGATGTGATAAAGGCAACAAGTGGCCGCCCCGTTAGCAAGAAATGAGCACAGCAGAGCGCAGATGAACACAGATTCATTCCTCACCAGGAAAAGGGCGAGCTGACGCCTTCCCTCCAGTGCCATGTCTTCACCTGTTAACACGAAGAGCGTCAACACACCGTGGGACGACACCCGTTTGTTTTCTCTACCTCGCCGTGGAGCTAAGCGGCTCTGGCCGTCGTGGAAGCTTACCGACGCTCCATGGAAACGAGACGTCTCTGTCCGCCTGGTAGGACTGCAGCACAGACGTGCACCAGTCGTCGTCCACTTCGTAGGCGCTGTACACAGACGCTGCAGAGAGAGGAGAAGATGGGGCTCAGTAGTTAATAAAGGCTTCCTGCACCGTCTCCAGGTCCAATCTATCCTTTTGTTTTGGTCTTGACTTCAGGGTTCTGGCATATTCCTCCGTAGTTTCCCAGACTCAGCCCCCCTTTCCAGAGCTTTCAATCCAGTACGAGCATTTAATAAAGACAACAACGTTCACTGTGGCACATCTGTCTACAGCGAGCAGGCTTTAAATATGGAACCTGGAAGAAAAGAGGAATTACAATGCAGGAAAAGGAAGAATAACCAGGAGAGTGAAGAGGATTTAAGAAGAACTGGAGGTCAGACATAATGAAGGAAAAACAGGCGGGATAGAAGTCAAGGAACATGAGGGGTGGAAGAGTAGTAAGGGCACAAGGAGGGAGAAAAGGCGGTAGGACACAATTAGGGGAAAACTAAGGGAGAAGAGGAAGAAGGGAATGACACTAAGAAATGAAAAATAGAGCGGAAAGAGTGGAAGGGTATGAGGATGTAAACGGGGAAGGAAGGACAGAATGTAGACGAAATCCAGAAATGCTTCCACACCATTTAGTCTTTTTCCAATAATTAATCAGACCTGAAAAATACCAAAAGCCTATTTTTTCCGAGCACTGCAGGAAAGCTTTGAATGTTCATATCTACAAGATGCTGGACATTTGCATACAAGTGTAGCTTCAATTACAGAAATAATGAAGTTGGCCGTTTCATTGCTTTTACAGGCCATCTTATATCAGGCCCATTTTAATTCGCAGCGGCACAGCTTAGCGACCGTTATTTCAGTAAGTCAATCTAAAAAGTGCTAAACTCATAATATGGATCTGTTGAAGCACAAAGTTCTCTAAACATCCTGAAGGATGGCTGTGCGGACTTTGGACTTGATAAAACACGGTGGACCGACACCGGCAGATGATCCGGTTCCTCAAACCTCAGACCTGAGGAAACAGGTGTTGTGATGTGCTTGGATCCAGCAGTTGTTTAGCAACGGCCTTTTGGGGTTTACTCCCCTTGTAAAGGGTCGTAGTGATTGTCTGCTTGACATTTGTCAAGGCAGCAGTCTTACCCATAGATTTAATGGCCATTTAATAACATTTTCGCATTAAATAAATATAACAGTGCTCATGTAATAATAGTTTCCATAAGCTGTTAAGCCACAATCAAAATTTATAGAAATAAATGCTTGAGAAATATCACCTTTTTGTGTAATTAATCCCAGCGCGTTTCACCTTTTAAACTGAATTACATGAATACCTTTAAGGACTTGGCAAATCAGGATCGGGGGTCTCATTTATAAAGCTTACGTTCGCACAAAAAGGGGCCTGAAACGTGCGTACGACACTTTCCACGCAAAAGCTGGAATTAAAACTATAAAAAAAAAAATGTGCGGTCCTCACGGCAACTCTGACCCAGACTTCTGCTTATTTGATGGTAAAGTGGTGAATTGCAGCCAAACTGCATGATGATTCCTCTCAGACGTTCAATTTCACTCCATCTGAGACTGTAATCATAGATCGACTGAAAACCGCAGTGTTATTCATGCTTGCACTGGTGACACATGACTATACATAAGAACCTTTCAATAAAATAAAATAAAAATCCCATAAGCCATCTTAAATCATCCGGGTTTTCAACCATCACCTCTCCCCGATGAACACCAGGATGACGCGTGCCACAGATTACTAGATTATTGTGACCAGGTGGGAGGAAATCACTGTGATCACTGTAATCGGTCAAACACACTTGCGCGTAACGCTGCGCCGTGGATGCATTGGCACGGTTGGAAGACCTTGTAGATGAGATAATTAGACGGAAACGTGGTTTCAGGGATAAAATATTTCCTGGACAAGATCGGCTTTAGGCTCTGAGCGTTGCATTCTGCTATAACCTACAGAGGAAAGTTACACACGTCTTCACCTCCATGTCCTCGTCTGATCCAGATCTGGAAACTGATCAAATCAAATTCCAGATCTTTCCAGACAGCATAGGGACCCCATGTTCTCATGAGGGTTAATTCCCTAAAAACAGGACATGTATGATGTAAACAATGCAATGCAAGTTTTTCATGCACAAATTCATCCCCTCACCTTCTTCAAATGGACCAGGTGCTCCAAGCCACTGTCTGACAACTCTGATGCCGTCGTCGGTCATTATTTTGGGGTATCTGTGGAGAGGAAGAAAACACCGGGTGTCCCCAACTGTAGAGAGAGAGATAGAGAGATAGAGATAGAGATAGAGAGAGAGAGAGAGAGAGAGAGAGAGAGAGAGAGAGAGAGAGAGAGAGAGAGAGAGAGAGAGAGAGAGAGAGAGAGAGAGAGAGAGAGAGAGAGAGAGAGAGAGAGAGACTGACCTGAACTGAAGCAGTTTGAGCAACAGGTCGTTTCCTCTGTTGGACATGATGTCCTCTGGACCCCTGTAACACATCTACAGTTAATGCACGGTCGCATTTCTATCATTTAACAAGAAAGTCGCCTTTATGGGGCGTGATATTCAGGGATCATGGTGAAAAAAAGAACCCTGAATGAAATATTTACATGAAATTTACCGTTGTAGACACAATGGGTATTATATGTACTGTAGAGGGCTAATATTCTCTATACTAATTCACTGAACCAAAGTAATTCCTCTTAATCAATTGACCTTCTCAAAAGATGTTTTTTTCACCAATTCCTCAGTTTTTATAATTTAAAAAATGTTATGTTACGACAATTTAAAAACATTTTAAAGTAGGGTCTTAATTGAAACTCTTAATTTCTTTAGATTCTGCTGTAAAGCGGCCGGGCCCTCCTGTAATCCGTTAAAGCAGCTTTGATCAAGCTCTCCTGTTTTCTGAAGACCTTTCAGAGCTTTTCTCGGGACATCGGCTGCTTCCTGGCTGATTTTGTCCTTCTACCTCGCTGTGACGGCGTACTGTGTACCACATGGTCAGCTCGAGGACAAAAGAGGGCAGAAAAAAAAAATCTACCAACAGCAGATTCAAAGTATTTAAAAGTAAACTCTTGGAAAAAAGGAAATATGTGATGAAGATGCATCGTTCTTTAGTAGACTTTCAGGTAATAGGTCTGTGGGAAACCACATGGTTGGTGCTAAAATACGACTAAGTGTGTTAAACTGTTTTAAAGGTAGTATTTTTCAGTAGTATTGCTCAGTTATCAGTCATGCATTGATAGGACTTCTTTCGACTATGCCTGAATGATTCATGGGTCTTTATTATCTTAATTTAGATGACTAAACCAAATAATCTGTCTGTAAACAGTCCAGACTGAAAAGGAGTGGAAAAAGCAGCCAAAGTACAACAAGCCACCTCTGAAAGCGATAGGGGGGAAAAAAACTAAGAAATGAGGAACGATTCTCAGCACTGCAAAGATTTAGTGTTTAAATTAAGCAGAAACATTGTTAACATGCCTTCCTCAAGCAAAGAAATCTCTAAAAGCATATCTGACCATTTAGCAACCGTCAAACTAAATAAAATGTAAGCATTACTTCTAATACGAGCCGTTCTGTTTTCCACCTTTCATAAACCATTCACTCACATTATATTTCATCACATTTTGTTACAGTACAGCCATAACTTTCAACGCAATTCATTGGGATTTTATGTGAGAAACCAACACAAACTACAAAATAAATAAAAGTGGAAGAAAACGTATCACTTTTTACAAGTAAAAATGTAAAATAAGGGACATGCCTCTGCACTATTCCCCCTTTGCTATGATACCCCTAAATAAAGTCCAGTGAAGAAAACTGATTTCAGAAGTAAGCCTACATGGAGTCCATGTATTTGTAATTTAAACTCAACTAAACCAGCTGCTCTGAACACAAATCCTATTACTTTTGCTTCTCAAACACGTGCTACTTTGTGTTAATCTATCATATAAAAAGACAGCAAAATACAATAACGTTAGAAGAAAAATGTACGGATTATTTTTGCAAAGCTGTGTAACTTTTCCTCGTGAGGGGAGCGGGTCTTTTAAATGCCTCCTGTTTTGAAGCCTCGAATTGGATAAGGACCGAATTAATCCAAACTGGATAAGAGGAAGCCAATCAAAAGCAAATTACATATTTAAATAAGTTATTTGCATACCATAATGATTTTTACAGAGGCTCCATTCGGTTTAATTAAATGAACTGATTCCAACCAACACGTTCATAGTGACACAGAGGAAAGATTTTATTTATACAACCCTTTCAGACTCACAGAAATACTGAAGGTGAAATATTTCATTAAAAAAAGCTAAACTCTAAATTTTTTAAGTATACATTCATGGATTCAGGTTCTTACAGATTCACTTCTATACAGAAAACCCATATTATTATCTTCGCTGTCACTTAATAAATGTCGTATTAATTAATACTGTATATTCTTCAGTGATGGTATCAAGGCGTTGGTTGTTTGTACCTGTAATACTTTATCGGCTTGTTTTGCTGTTCTTTCTATATCTCTCTTTGCAGGTGTAGAAGCAGACTCCAAGGATGTTATATTGCTCTCTCCCTTTCCTCACCTCTGTCCCTTTCACATTTTCTCCCTTTTAGCATTTTGTCTCATCTGTTTCTCTCCTTTTTGTTCCCTCTTTTACCCATTTCAGTGTCCATTTAAAATGAAATAGTCCCTGCATAGATTATAATAAAGCTTCTTGCATGTATAAATCAAGCGGAGCACTATGGCGAAAGCAGTAAGGCTCCACTTGTGAAAGTAAAATCTTTTGGCCTCTCTTTGGCATTAACACAACAATTCTTATTGCTAAACTGCCAGACAGGACACGCATAAGAAAAAAAAAAGTATACATTCATGGTGTTGTGATGAAAAAGCAAACGTTTTCTATCGGGCAGCCAGGAACTTACGTCGTAGTGATGATTTCATCTCTAGTCCTCCTGACCAGCAGGACTGGTCCCTGATATCTGCAAAACAAGAACGATCAACATGTTTCACCTTGGTCCCGTCCAACGACTCGCACGTTAACCTTTCATGATGAGTTTCACCATAATCAGACTCACTTGAGAAGCTGCTCGGCGTTGTTGAGGTTCATGTACTGCCTCACTGTATGTTGCACCAAAGGCCCTGGACAAAAAAAGTAACGCGTGATTAATGCTGATGCTTTAATGAACAGAAAATATTGTTCGCTAAACGAGTGTGTATTCATCTACATGTCGCACTCACTCCAGCTTTCAGGCATCACTTTAAGGGCCAGGGGCAGGAGGTCGTCGAAGGAGGCGTCCAGCACCACTGACTGGATCTCTGGGTATGACATTACCGCCCAGCTGGCTAAGACAGGAGGCAGAAACGGACTTATAATTCCTACTCAACATAAAGATCATTACCCGATTGTGTCTATATGTACCTGTGAATCCGCCTATGGACCAGGCATAAATCACAATATCGCCAAGTTGAAAACCAAGCTTATGTACTGCAAACTGTATAACCACATCCATGGCGTTGGCCTCATTCTGGGGAAAAGGGACTCCCTGAAAGGAAGAGACCGAAAGAAAATCTATGCATTAATAAAACAATACAAGGATAGATATATCCTTTATTGTCCCTCATTGGGGAAATTCAGGTGTACCAGCAGCAAAGGTAAAGTAAAAAGCAAGGTGAAAATATAAAAACAGAAAGTAAGAATAAGAGACTGTACGGTGAGGGCTTATGTAGAGCGTAAGAAAAAAAAATACTGTATGTTTTTTTTAAAAATAGCATAATCATACTAATGATGCCAACTTTAAATTCCTTAAACATTAAAACGGATAAAACATCCATAGCCTCGCCTCTGGTTTTTTATCTATCGTGGGAGAGCTTGTCCCTCTGGTGCAATGCGGGCAAACTGAAACCAGACTTTCCACATGCTGTTCTTTTCCACGGCCTGTTTGGAGAGCTGGATTATCTGTAACAATAGCTGAGAACAGGGCAACCCTGCTTACCGTGCTGCCTCCAAATCCAGGGTGGTTCCAGCCCAGAACAGAGTAACCGCCTGTAGTGACCAACAGGTGAGTTTGCTGTTAATCTTAGAATCAGGAAGCCTGGCAAAAGTATTCATGCACCTTGAACTTTTTCACACATCTCTAAAATGCAATGCATTTGTATTTATTTTACTGTTCTGTCACAATGAGTAGTGCATAGTTGTAAAGTGAAAGGAAAATGAAACGCGGTTCACAGGTTTTTGACTGTACTTTGACTAGGCCACCCTAACATGAATCTGCTTTGATCTAACCCTTGAGCTCTGACTGTGTGCTTAGGGGTGTTAACCTGCTAGAAGTTGAACCTCTGAACCAATCCCAAGTCTTTTTCTATCTCCAACAGGGTTGTTTCCTAACAATGGCCTTCTTTGGGCCACTGTTCCATAAACACCAGCTGTGTGGAGTAGGGATGGGTATCGTTAAGGATTTATCGATACTACTACTCTTAGCGATACTGCTTATCGATCCGGTACTTTATCGATACCCTTTTGTTTTGTTTTTTAATCAAACAAAAGGGTGAAAAAAAAACAACAGATAAAACTTGGAAACTTAACATAAATAAAAATTATGTTGTATAATTGTATATATTCCTAAAGAAACTGCCCTGTCCAAAGTAGAAGAGGTTGCCCTTTTGGGACGTCTAGAAGCCCCGTATTAAATGTGCAAATAATTTATAGCCCACATACCTGCTGTCTCTGATTCAGAGGCGGAGCTTGATGCACTCGGGCGGTCGAACACTGTGCATCTTTCTCTTTGTATGTGCCGCACTTTCCAGAGGTGTTTTGTCAAATTACTTGTTTTCCCGCCTTTGCAAGCAATGCTGTGAATGCAGTAATGGCAGCGTGCGTTGTCGACATCTATTGTGAAAAGTAAAGCCACTTTGGACCCTTCTGTTCGATCTGCCATTGTACCTTTCTCAGCCAGCGGGGCGCCTTTCCTTATGTTGGATGAGGTAACGAGGCGAACAAGTGACAGCAGAACGTTAGCCCCTCCCAACAGTCCCCTCTGTGGGTGTACATCTTAAGGAGGAGGGGATTGGTAATAAAATGTTAATCGAGTTGGATTCTTCCAGAAAAGTTGAATAGGATCTTAAGCCCCACATGCTTACGCAGACGTCAGCGAGGTGTCCACACCTCTGACAGTGTGAGCACAGTCACCAGTGCGGCGTGGCGCAGCGCGCCATAGAGTCCACAGTGCCTAATACTGTTAACGCGGCCCCGGGGCCATCAGAATACCGGGTTTCGGTACCAATCTCTAGTGTGGAGCGAAACCGATATTTGTCCTGTCATTAGATTCTCCCACCTGGGCTGTGGATCTCTGCAGCTCCTCCTAGGCCTCTTCGCTGCTTTTCTGATTAATCATCTCCCAGATCCTGTCAGCTCAGGTCGACGGCGGTCCTGATATTTTTATTTTCAGATGATAGATTGAAACGGTTTATATCCTGACCTGTCTCATGATGCTCGTTCTTCACTAATGTTCTCCAACCAACCTCTGAGATCTTCACAGAACAGCTACATTAATACTTAAAACTACACACGGGTAGACTCCATTTAGCAATTATGATCCTTCTGAAGGAGACTGGCTGAGCCGGATTTCATTAAGGGGCATCAGAATAAACGGGGTCTGAATCTAAATCCAATGCGACTTCTCAGTTTTTTATTTTAAAAGAAAGATATAAAATGTGTATTTTTTTCCCTTCCACTTCATCATTATGCACTACTCAGCGGTGTGCATTGAAGTTTATGGTAGTAAAAGGTGAAAACAGTTCAAAGGGTTTGAATATTTTTCAAGGCGCTGTACTATAAAACACCTGACCTGTTGTTAAGTAGAACATTTCTCACCCTCCAGTGGTGTGTTCATGCAGCCCACCTCATAAAAGCCTGCATTCCCCTCACAGCAGATGACCTGTGGCACATTTCAACAACCATCAGTTATATGACTGCAGTTTTGTTGGACCCAGGACCAAGCCCGGGGAACAGAAACCAATCATCTTCGACATTTACCAGAGTCTGGCTGTTCGGCCCACCCTCTTTCCTTCGATCCACAAACATGGTGTCGATCTCGTTCCCATCGCAGGCCACCAGCTTGTTCCTTTGGCCGTCATACTGTTGCAGAGTGGAAGAAAAAAAAAAAAGCGTGACACTTATTTCATACGTTTGCCGTCAATTTGAGCGATGACTTTTTTTCTTCTTCTTTTACCTCTTCGATTAATTTAGCCTGGCCTTGCTGCAACATCGGTCTCATCGCTTTCTGCAGCAAACCCACAGATCCAGGGTACAGCATCCGCCTCCCAAATGTGTGAGTGATGAGGAAACTGCAAGAGAAGAGATAATAACAGTCACACTTTGGTACTGTTAAGAGGTTTTACACTACTCCAGATGTAAAGCCTCATGCTGCACTCGTCCATTTTTGTGCATACCCGATGACGTGGCATGGTAAAGTGCGTACAGAGTTCAGGAAACCGTCTGCCGTCCCTCTCAGTCTGGGCTCCGGCTTCAGCAGAGAAACACCACCTTTGGACTGTTTCCTGTAACAGGAAAAGTCATCAAGTGCACATTAGCAACAGTAACACAGCACATATGTGTACTGGCTTACAAACATGATCGTACCATTTTAACTTTTTAACATTTTTGTCACTTTACACACCTCTCAGTAATTATTATTGGAAGAATGGGACTTCTTAGGCTGTCTTTTAACAATGACTTCTTTCTGGCCATTTAAGCAGTCCTGTCAGCATGTTTATCCCACCTGGGACTGAGCGAGATGGACCAAAAATAATATCTCGATATTTTAGGCCGAATGCTGATATAAAATATTTATCTCGATACGTTTTTCTTCTCATAAATTATAAAAAGGCATCTCTGCATCAAAACTTTATCCCAAATGTCTCACAGGCCTTTTTTTTAACAAACAGCTATAGATAAATATAGAGAAACAGCTGAAAAATAACCTATAATTATAATTAAAATGAAGCATAGGCCATCTTGATATTGTGTCATTGTATATCTCTTTTTTTTATCTCAATATTTTTTAAATCTCGATATATTGCTCAGCCCTAATCCCACCTGAGCAGCAGATCTCACCAGCTCCTCCAGAGGTTACCATAAACCTTTTGGATGTTTCTCTGATTAAAACCCTCCTAGCCAGGTCTATCAGTTTAGCTGACCGGCCGCGTCTCGGTATGTTTGCTGTTGTCTTGAGCGCCACTATTTTCAGGTTATTACTAGTAAAAATGAAATAAAAAAAACATTGAAGATATCTTTTCTCTTTGCCATTGTGCACCCCTTTGTGTTATTCTAACACACAAAATACCAATAAAATACATTAAAGTCCTCGGTTGCTTTTGTGACAAAATGCGAAAAACGAAAATGGCTCCATACTCAGGGTCTTATATGTTGGATATATTTCACCAGTGTGGGTCTAGCTCAGTTGGAAGCGTGTGAATATTACAAACTGATCCTAATAGGAGGAGAAATTTGTTGAATAAGCAGCCATTTGAAGTGGGAACGAGCAACTTACGGACTGCTGACTTCTGCCCAGCTGAAATCTGAAGGCCAGTGGGAGAAGTCAAAGTCATAACACCTCAGCTTTTTCTGGAAGAAAAACACAGAACACAAAATATCATCATTAACTTCCTTTTAATGGAGAATCTTGAAACAAACATAATTCATTCCCGTAATTTGAAACATTATACACCGAGACCCTGCCTCATGTCAGGAAGATAGTACCTTGTTTGCTGGTGTGTGATTCTTCTTGGTTTCCTCCAGAACCGAGATAAACTGAACATAGTCGGAGTTCTTCCATCTCCCCCATCCTTAGGGAAAAGCAGGGGGACAAAAAGAGACGAGTCTCTACGTTAAACAAACAAAACTAAATAAATGTTGCAAAACCTCAAAAGTCTGTTTAATATGCTTCGTGAGCAGAAACATCGCTCAACATTCTCAACGGTAACGAAATCGTATAGGTGGATAGAACCGCTATCTATATGTGAAGATGAATGGACTGACTTAGTTATTGCCTTGCAGGAAGTTAAACGAAACCTCTGTAGTCTCACCTCTAAGACATGCAACTCCTAGAAGACACACGAGCACGGTTCCCAAGTACTGACTCACTGGCACCAGCTTACTGCTGCAGATGTAGCCTGAGAACGAGCAACAAGACACACACAGACAAGAGGCTAAATATCAGTCCACGACGAAACCATGAACAATCTGTCAACTAGCCTTTAGCCATGTGCAGAAATCAATTTGGGAAGCTCAATAGTACATTAAGGAGTGACACACAACCTTGAGCAATTAATTTCTACCGATGCTGAGCCTCGCTGGATGAGTCAGTTGATTATGTTTGTATTAATTCCACTTGTAGGACATCAGGCATTTACAAGGGCACGTCAATTAATAGTTTTTAGTCATTAGTGGAGAATTTGTATTCAGAAAGAAAACATTTTTAGACATCTACCAGAGAGGACCGAGAGGGAAAATATCTTTTTTTTTTTTTTATTTGGGAGCAAAAAAGCAATTAGTTAAAGGGTGGAAAAATAACCTTTTGCCACAAGTTGTTTTCACAAAAGGAAAAAGTGTTACAAACCCTGAGGAACACAGTAATAACACCGATACATTTGGGGGTTTTTAAACTCCTAAAACAGAAACACAGATGATCCAAAAATGCATTAATGTTTGGGAAATATCAGTTATTAAACGTTTAACAGATCATTTTAGGATTTTTTATTTTACTCATTTACAAGCAAACAGTGATGAATAACTGTCTATAAAATCCCACTTGTGTCCTTTATTGTTGTCATATTTGATGGATGGAAAACTAGTTTTAACAAAAAGGAAAAACAACAATAGCAGACAGTTTATTGATTCTAAGTTTGGTTTTAAAGCAACAAAGCTTCAAACATCACTTTCAGACCTCTGAGCTCAATACTGTATTATTTAGTGCATTTGTGGTATTTATTAACTATTTTGTCCTCATTACAAACAGCTCCGGTTAAGGTCCTGTTTCCTTAGGTGCCTGTGTTTTTGTTATGCTTGTGGCTGATCAGGTGTTAAAGGTGGGACTGTTTGTTTATATTCCTGCATGGGCCTTGGTTCCTGTGAAACAGACTGTGCTAAATCTATCTTTACCTGAAAAGCGATATAGAAATAATGACAGAAATAATAGAGTTTAAGAACACAGCTCTAGCAGCTGATCATTATTATGAAACTAACTGAAGGCAGAAGTACAATTCAGGGCTGGGCGATATGATTGGTGGGATTGGTGTAGGGGTTTCGTTGCTTCTCTGGATGCATTCACGCAGCGGTGCGTTGTGTAGTGCAGCTCGAAGACGGCTGTTCTCCAAGCTAATAACAGCTAGCGTTAGCTTATGTTGTCCAGGAGGTTTACAGCTGCGCTGATGCACAGTCAAGAGCTTTACTGACCTATTTTGCTCTGAAAGATCCATATCGTAATCACCTTTATGAGCCTAACAGTCTAATTTCAGCGTTATTTTTAAACCTTTCAGCGTGACGGCCTTTGGGCTGAAAAGCACTGGCGAGACCCTTGATGCATCAAGCAGAGGAAACATCTAATGAGATCACAGAAACTACCAGAATTGGGTTGAGAACCATCCAATGCATTATTAAAAACTGGAAGGACAGTGGGGAACCATCATCTTTGAGCAGGAAATGTGGTCAGAAAAAAATCCTGAATGTTCGTGATCGACGATTGCTTAAACATTTGGCCAAATCAAAGCAAAAGAACAGTAGGCATGTTTCCACATACACAATGAAAAAGGAACTCAAGGGACCTAACAACTGTGTAGCCGCAAGAAAAGCACTAATCAGTGAGGCTAACCGGGAAAAAAAGCCTACGGTTTGTTAGGGAGCATAAAGGTTGGACTCTGGAGGACTGCAAGGTCATGTGCTCTGATGAGTCCAGATTTACCCTGTTCCAGAGTGATGGATGCATCAGGAAGAGAGGCAGGTGAAGAGATGCACCCATCATGCCTAGTGCCTGCTGAACCAGCCTGTGGGGGCAGTGCTATGATCTGGGGTTGGTCAGGTGTAGGTTCAGCAACATTATGTGCACAAAGTTGGAAAACATTGCTCACTTACCTAAACAGTGCTTAATAGGTACCTCTATATATACACACCTTAGTTGATACACTAATGAATTATTTTTGATTTATTTTATATTTTGACTTGTGTTTTCTTTTACAAACTATTTTTGTTTTATTTATTTGAATGGGACAGTGTACATTAATGAACGTACAATGTTGCCGTAAATATACCGGATTTAGCAAAATGCTAATTTCCACCCGTAGTCCCATAAAACAAACAAGACACAACATTCAGGCCAATTAATAACTACAGTTCTTTTGAGCATTTAACCCTCAGTTTCCCTCATCCAAACTGCAAAGCAATAAAACCTCTTCTGTTTGTTGTTTTGTATCGTCCACCAGGCCCTTACACTCAGTTTTTGGATCAGCTGTCAGACTTCTTATCTGATTTGGTGATAAACACTGACAAAGTTACTATAGCGGGGGATTTTAACATTCATGTTGACACTGAATGTGATAACCTTAGTGTAGCCTTTAAAACTATCCTAGATTCAATTGGTTTTGCTCAAAATGTGCATAAACCGACGCACTCTCGGCTCCATACTTTAGACCTTGTGCTGACATATGGCATTGATTGTGAAGAATTAACAGTATTTCCTCACAACCCTGTCCTATCTGATAATTTTTTAATAACATTTGAGTTTAATCTGAGTTCTCCACCCCCAAAAGAGCGTTCCATTATAGTAGATCTCTATCGGACAATGCTGCATCAAACTTTAAAGAGTCTGTCCCCTTTTTAATATCCTCCGTATTGCAGAAATGCCCTGTAGATAGCAGCAATGTTGTTTCTTCCCATTCACAAATAGATGTCTTTGTTAACGGTGTGACTTCCTCATTGCGTTCTGCATTGGACAATGTAGCTCCCTTGAAAAAGAAGGTGATTATTCACAGGAAGCTGGCTCCCTGGTTTAATTCAGAGCTGTGTTCCTTGAAGCACAATGTTAGGAAATTGGAGAGAAAATGGCGCTCTACACACCAAGAGGAATCCTACCTAATCTGGAGGGACAGTCTATTGTTGTATAACAAGACCCTTCGCAGAGTTAGAGCAGCATATTTTTCATCATTAATTGAAGAGAATAAAAATAATCCTAGATTTCTCTTTAGTACAGTTGCCAAACTTACACAGAGTCATAGCTCCGTTGATCCATTCATTCCCTTAGCTCTTAGCAGTAATGATTTTATGGGATTCTTCATAAATAAAATTGATTCCATTAAAAATAAAATAATTGGCATCCTCCCAAACATGATTATCTCGTCCTCAGTAAGTGAGGCAGCGTTGGAGGAATCTTTAGAAACTGCGCTGTGTCTGAACTGTCTAGAAGCAGTAGAGCTTTCTGAGCTATCTAAAATTTTAGCTTCATCTAAACCTTCTACCTGTATGTTAGACCCAATCCCAACCAAATTGTTTAAGGAGGTATTGCCTTTGATCAGTGGTCCTATTTTAGACATGATTAATCTATCCTTAGTAAATGGATATGTACCACAGGTTTTTAAAGTAGCTGTTATTAAACCTTTACTTAAGAAACCTTCTCTTGATCAAGATGAGCTAGTAAATTACAGACCTATATCTAATCTTCTTTTCTTATCTAAAATTCTCGAGAAAGTAGTTGCTAATCAACTTTGTGAACATTTACAAAGCAATGACCTACTTGAGGAGTTTCAGTCAGGCTTCAGAGCTCATCATAGCACTGAAACGGCTCTGGTGAAGGTCACTAATGATATTCTCATGGCCTCAGATAATGGACTTGTGTCTGTACTTGTCCTGTTATATCTCAGTGCTGCATTTGATACAGTTGATCACAATATTCTCCTACAAAGACTTGAGCATACTGTAGGGATTAAGGGGAAAGCATTAGGCTGGTTTAAATCTTATCTGTCGGATAGATTCCAGTTTGTTCATGTTAATAATAAATCTTCTTCAAGCTCTAGGGTCACCTGTGGAGTACCACAGGGTTCAGTCCTTGGACCAATTCTCTTTACTATATATATGCTTCCGATTGGCAAAATTATCAGACAGCATGGGATTAATTTCCACTGTTATGCTGATGACACTCAGCTATATCTATCCATAAATCCTGATGAATCCAATCAATTACTTCGACTGCAGTCATGTCTTGATGACATCAAAAGCTGGATGACTTTAAATTTCCTGCACTTAAATTCTGACAAGACAGAAGTTATAATCTTTAGACCAGAGTCCTCAAAAAATAAACTTCTTAATCAATCACTGAATCTGGATGGCATTAACTTGGCCTCTGGTAGTAAAGTAAAAAAATCTTGGTGTTATTTTAGACCAAGACATGTCATTTAAATCCCATATTAAACAGGTTTCCAGAGTTTCCTTTTTTCACCTCAGGAATATCGCCAGAATTAGAAACATTCTGTCCAGGGGTGATGCTGAAAAACTAGTCCATGCATTTGTTACTTCAAGGTTGGACTATTGTAATTCTTTACTATCAGGAAGTCCACAAAATGCAGTTCAAAGTCTTCAGCTGATCCAAAATGCTGCAGCAAGAGTTCTGATGAAAATAAACAAGCGGGATCATATTTCTCCAATTTTAGCTTCCCTTCACTGGCTTCCTGTAAAATCAAGAATAGAATTTAAAATTCTTCTTCTAACGTATAAAGCCCTTAATAATCAAGCTCCATCATATATCAGAGCTCTGATTACCCCGTATGTTCCTAACAGAGCACTTCGCTCTCAGACTGCAGGTCTGCTGGTGGTTCCTAGAGTCTCTAAAAGTAGAATGGGAGGCAGATCCTTTAGCTATCAGGCTCCTCAATTGGGAGTTGGTTCCTGTGGAACCAACTCCCAATTTTGGTCCGTGAGGCAGACACCCTGTCTACTTTTAAGACTAATCTTAAAACTTTCCTTTTTGACAAAGCTTATAGTTAGAGTGGCTCATGTTACCCTGAGCTACCTCTATAGTTATGCTGCTATAGGCTTAGGCTACTGGAGGACATCAGGGCCTATTTCTCTCACTCTGCTGATTTCTACTGTTCTCCAGATTTGCATTGCATTACATTGAAATGACTGTTGTCATTTCAGCTTTTAACTTTTTGTTCTCTCTCTTTTTTCTTCATAGTAGGTACACCTGGTCTGACGTTCTGTTGACTGTGAAATCATCCAGGGAGAACATATCACCGACTATTACCATCTAATGTAGAACAGATTACTAGATCAATGTTTGCTTCTGTGCTTTTTGTCTGTCTTGTTGTGTCTCTGCTCTTTCTTCTGTAACCCCCAGTCGGTCGAGGCAGATGACCGTTCATACTGAGCCCGGTTCTGCTGGAGGTTTTCCTTCCCACTAACGAGTGTTTTTTCTTTCCACTGTCGCTTCATGCTTGCTCAGTATGAGGGATTGCAGCAAAGCCATGTACAATGCAGACGACTCTCCCTGTGGCTCTACGCTTCTCCAGGAGTGAATGCTGCTTGTCGGGACTTTGATGCAATCAACTGGTTTCCTTATACAGGAACATTTTTGACCAATCTGTATAATCTGACCCAATCTGTATAATATGATTGAACTTAACTTTGTAAAGTGCCTTGAGATGACATGTTTCATGAATTGGCACTATATAAATAAAATTGAATTGAATTGAATACAGTTTCATACATGAAAATAAGAAGTACAATAAGAAATAAAAGCTATATATACACATTGGAAAAACCTATTTAAGAGGCTATTTTTTAATGTTTACAAAACTGTTACAAAAATAACTAAAACACAAAACTTCTAAAAGGTACCAAACATTCAGTGATGATATCTGACCAACCATGCTTTAAGCTGTCCCATAAAGGAGAGATAGGTGGAGCTCTCTCTAATAGTAATAGATTTGTAAGCTTTGAATTGTGTTACATTTTTATTTGACTTTTATTTTGTCCTCATTACAAACAGGTTTCCTTAGTTGCATGTTTATTTTTATGCTTGTGGCTGATCAGGTGTTAAAGACGGGGTTGTTTATTTCTCTTCCTGCATGGGCCTTGGTTCCTGTGAAACAGTTTGTGCTAAGTCTTTCTTGACCTAAACAGCGATATAGATATAATGACTAAGTGATTTTTAAACCTTCCAACTGCTCATTATTATAAGAACATCTATAGTTTCACAGAATTTTACATTTTTCATTTTCTAAACAAAAACACTGTTCTCATAGATGTCCCAAAGCTTAACATTTTAAAAATCTGGCCAGCTGACGTATTGCTCCAAGTCTCAATAAATCCTAATGCCTATTTCCATCAAGATACAAATCACTCTGAGCTCCTAAATGGCAAAGAAGCTTCTCAACATTGATTAATTGCCATCTTATCAGCTGGGCATATTAGCTTTTTGGCCCCTAAACCATTTGCAAACAGTGACATTGTCACAACATACATTTATGTAAGTGCAACATAAACAAAATATGAAAAACACAGAAAGGAGCAATGTTTACTTATGCAGGAGTGGCTAATTGTCACTTCATATATCATATTGAAATTCTTTTCAGATAACAATCCTACCTTTTCTGTACAGATAGCAGAGGAGAAGAGGAGAGCTATAGTAGGATAGGGACCATATTGCTGAAGCCTGGAGGGGGAAACATTTACACTTTTAATCATTTTATCCTTCCTCCGAAACGATTAAAGCAAAGACGGCAAAAAATGCTATACTGACCCAGCCAAGAATGCTGTCAGTGTGTTTTTCCAGACTCCTGGGTTGGTAGTTCCATCCCTGTGAGGAGTAGAGGAAGAAGCTAGATAAGCTAACGTTAGCTCAGTCGGTAGCGTTTTTATTTAAAGGGTGTGTAAATACACGAATTGTCCCTAAACGTGGATTTTTACAGCGAATCCTATTCAAATGACAACTCTCTTATTCGTTGCTAATTTTCTGAGGAGCTGAAGTGCTTCGTTGATCTCCAAAGTTTCAACTGTCACCTTGTTAGCTAGCTTACATTACACGGTCCTAGCTTCGTGAAGTCAAACAAGCAACAAGCTACGGACACAAGTTAGACCTGGACCCGATATTACAATGGTGTCGAAACAGAAAATCAATTAATAAGACGGAATAAAATGGCATCTCTCCCTCTCCGTTCATTCATTCATTACAAACTGTCATTCTGGGCTACGCGGAGCGATGGCGGCCATAACAACCGAGTACCGCGGCGGTTCAGCCGGATATAAAACCCGGTGTCCGCACAAAGAGGCTCTAAAACGGCTCTAAAGTCGGTGACTCATACCCTCCTGACCAGCCTGCCCTCAGGTCGAGACTGCTCCTGCGGTGGTCGATGAATTCGCTGCAGACGAGGCCCAAAAACACAGCGGTACAACATCCAAGCAGCCATTCTCCCACCGCGGTGGCTACGGCAGCCTGCAGTGACCATAAAGCTCAAACGCAAAGGAGTCCGGGCTCACGTTTGATCAATGATCACAAAAAAAACCCCACACGAAACCTAACCACATTATAAAATAAAAGTAATGATTAAAAAAATGGTTTTCTCTATACTAGATATTGCTAAAAGGGTCCGTGCATGTTTTAGTAGGCTGTTTCTATTTAATTTGTTTTCAGGTTCTAAAAACTTTATTAATCTTAGTGGGCAATCCATTTATCCAGACGTTTTACTCCAACATGCATCCACATTTAGTCAAATATATTTAAAACAAGAAACGGAATAAATTAAAACAAAAACCAATTAATACACCTCTTGGTGTTGATACCCTCTACACATCATCTTCCACTAGCAAAGTGTTGGCTTAACCCCATGACATCACAACCTGGATATGGTATGAGATGAACGTGTTCAACACTAGACGCTTTTTTTAATAGACTAAATTCTCTATTTGATCACAAAATACTTTTTTATAAGTGTGTCCCTCCATGGATGTGCTTCTAGGTACCTCTTGGACCTCCCTCCCCTTTAAATCCCAATCTGAGACCTCAGGGTTTCTGACACCAGCCTGCTCTTCATTCCTCGCACCAATGTTTTGCTGACAACATTTTAGACTCATAGCTTTTCTGGAATACTCTGTCTGCTGACGTGTACAATATTTTATCCCTGGATGAAAAAAATACATTACTCGTTCACCAAGGCAATTGACTTATAACCTGAGTCTAATCTGACCCTTTTTCATCATCAGTATGAAGCATCCTTGGATGTCCTGAAAGCTGCTCTGTGTATTCATTATAAATGAAAACTCTAAACAACATCAGGTAATTAAATTTCAGATCTAATTAAAATAATAATAAATGTTCATTTGACTTTGGTGATGTAGAAACAAATTTTTCTAGTTGTGCTGTTCCTGCAGTTTAAGGCTAAATTCACACTATTTTGTTGCTGTTAATAGAGAATGGTCTTTTCAGACAATTTTTTTTAAAAGATATTTGGATACTGTCAGATAAGTTCTGCAGATATTTTTACACTTGAAAATATCTGTTTGTTTTTTTTCCCTCCATTTTCATGGACATCGTCAGTGCTACACAGAAGGTCATAGGCCTCTTTTATGATGGGCTGCATGGCCATCAGCTTAAGAGGCAGACAGCTAACCAAGTGAGGACAAGCTCTGTGCAGTCTGCTTGAGTACAAAGGCTGGGGCACAGAGCCACAAGCCACAAGCTAGGTCTAGCTTTGGGAATGAAAACACATCACTGCTGATTTTCCCCTTTTTAAAAAAGTATTATTTACACTCACAGATGTGTGTGCTTTAGTTTCTGATCACTTTATTAGCATCCTTTCTGGCTCTTTCATCCAGCTGAGTGCTCTAGCCGTGCAGGTAGCAAACATATTTCTGTGCTTACAATGAAACTGTCGCTCTGCTACAAGTCTTTCTTGGTAGAACCTCACAATAAAATTAGAAAACCATCAGCACCCAACTACTCAACACTATTTCAGTCTTGCCTCAGAGATCGCTGAGATCACATAATTTAGAGAGGGTTTCTCAAGCAGCTCCAAGGGAGCTTTGCAAAATAGCTTTCTATATCCAAACTTGTAGAAGATAACAAATATGAACTTATTGTTTATGGGTTACAGATAACTGAAAATACCTTTAAGCCTTCTCCACTTATTAACAGCCTTCACACTGTGTGTTTGTGATTTATTTTTATTTGTAATGAATTACAGGGTCTCCCTTTAGATTCATTGAAATAAACACAAATGTTTAATTAGACTAAAACAGATTTACAGATTAACAGCCACCCCAAGCAGTTTAATCAGCTGACTATTCTATAATAATAAACAATATTTAGTGGAAAAGAAACATGTTTTAAATTAGCAACATTTGGGCATTGTACTTATTTGTGTCATTTCTTTAACCCTATGCAGAATTTAGTCATAAATTTGTCTGAAACCAACACACAGCCAAGGAGGTCTGTACATACCACCAATGCCTGGTGATGCATTTTCAATACAGAGCAAATATCACTTTGGAAGCACATCCATCTAGTGCCAGCAATTGTGCCTGGTTATGCCGGATTTTGCCAATCCGCATACTAAATGTAATAAACACCCGCTGTCTGTGCTATATTTATCTACTTGTTAGGCAGCAAAAACACAGCTGATTTATTTTGTATATTTGTTTGGTAATACATTTCAGCAGCATTAGAAATTGCTGAACTGTAGGAACCTTTTCGAAAGAGAGTGACCTTGCCAAAACAGCCAGCAGCTTACCACACACAGCATCAATGCAAAATTAAACATTTACAGGACATAATTAAAAATGAACAACAAAGTAATTAAATGTTCAAGCATAGCAAATTAAAAAAGCATCAGAGTTTGTTCTAATTACGTTAGCGCAGCTGTCTTATTAAATAGTGAAGGCGTAGCATTGGAAAATTATTCCATTTCACTCGTCCTGATTCCTTTTCCATTCATCGAAATCAAATAAACCAACACAGAGATGCACACTGCACAATGCAAAATCTTAATAAATCTAACATCAAGTATTGTTAGTAGAACAAATAATACTCTTTTCATTGGTAGCCCTTTCACCAGTTTTTCTTTAAAATCCAACACCTTAGATTTTACAGTGCAATCTTAACAGCTCGCCATTCTGGAGAGGTTTGTGGGTTTCC
This sequence comes from Fundulus diaphanus, assembly GCA_037039145.1. Classification (NCBI taxonomy): domain Eukaryota; kingdom Metazoa; phylum Chordata; class Actinopteri; order Cyprinodontiformes; family Fundulidae; genus Fundulus; species Fundulus diaphanus. Next base: position 38,754,284 of record CM073130.1, read on the forward strand.
ATAACTTCTAAAAAGCGATAGCTTGAAAAGAAAAACCTAAATAGCATTTCTGTGAAGCTCAAAAGTTTTCTTTAAGTCCCCAACTCTGACAGTGAGTAGTTACTCCTGTTTATAAAAGCCCTTTTGCAGCAGCTGTGAAGAGAGAGGATGTGACAGCTGGATGGGGATGAGATGTGGGTAGGTGATCAGCCCTGACACTGCTCGTATCTGAAAACAGAGAACAAAGACAAACTCGCTCAAAAAAAGAAAACAGAAAAAAAAACTCCTGTCCTCCGATCTCTTTCATCCCCCCCCTTTAAAACACAAACACAAGCAGCCCACGCAACAACAACACACATGCGAGGGAGCTCTGCCTGTCAACGCATGGCGTGATATTACGCCACAGTGTCAGAGTGATGTTCAGGCCAGTGTGATTGGAGAGTGTGAGAAGAGTGTGTCGGGCGGCACACACCAACACGAACAGCTCCACACACAGGTGATGCAAGACTTTTCCCGCTTACCGCTCCAGTTCCTTATAGATGTCGTTGTCTCCTCTTGGCTTCAAATCCTGGCACAAAGAAGACAAGAGAAAGGGGTGAGATGAGGACAAAGACACACTCTGAGGCCAAATTCGTGTCCCTCCAGTGTGTGATGAGATTGATTTCTAAAAGGCACTAATGTAAGGGAGGCTGCTGAAAGGTGATGGGTTTATTTGAAAGAGGTCTGAAAGACTGGAGGACTCCAAGTGTGAAGGAAGACATATCTGCCGACAGTTTAGGGTGGGTTATTCAGAGAGAGAGAGAGAGTCAGGCAATTGTGTATGCATGTAACACAGCTCATCTCGCATCCTGATGCATTTCAAAAAATTTAAATAGCATCAAAAGGTGAATTTATTTCCATAATTTCAGTAATAAAAAAAACTCATATGTTGCATAAACTTTGCACAGTGTCAGATTTGAAGCATTCATTTATGTTAATTTTGATGTGTATGGCTCACAGGTAACTAAAACCTAAAATTATAAACCTATAACAAATTAAATAATGTTTTTAATACACAAGTATTATGTTACAGATTACACAATCATCTCCAGCAAACAGTCATTGACTCTGCCCACAAAGAAGGTATACCACAAAGGTTTATTGCTAAAGAAGATAGCAGTTCACAGAGTGTTACATCTACAGATATTAATGGAAAGTTTAGTGGAAGAAAAAGAACAAAGCAGAAAAAGTTACGAAAGCAATCCTTGCCTGTAAGCCACTAGCTAAAAAGAAAACATCGTCTCTGGTTGCTTAACAAAAGGAGTGCCACCGTTGTGGCCCATATACTTGATACATACATGTATGGTGGCTGTTGAAGCTCTAAAAGCAGTTCACACTTTTTGAAACACGCCCAAAGGCAAACAGAATTGCCTTTGCTTCACAATCCTCTCCAAGCTGTGGTTACCCCAGTTTTTTGTGCACATTATTTCTGACCACAGTTTTTCCTTGCACTCAACTTTCCATAAATAATGCTTGGTTACAGCGCTCTGTAAACAGCCAGCTTCTTTATCAATGACACATTTTGACTTACCCTCCTTGTGGAGGGTGTCAATGCATGAACATGTAGGCCATTATAACTGTATTTATATATTTTATTGGTCACGTGTAGGGGTTTCCATTGGCAATGAGCCATAATCATCAAAATCATATCTCTATGTCTGTAGAGAATCTTTGTAATACTATTTGAATCGAATTACTGAAATAAAACTAACTTTTCAATGATGATTTAATTTATTCAGATGTAACTTTATGCACAATGCCTATGTGTGCTGGGGCCGACTAAATAACTCACCATGTAAACTGAACCCTGGGGATGGGCCTGCTGGGAAGGAGGAGAGAGAAGAAAACAGGTTTAATGAACACCAAGTGACAAAAAAAGAAAAGAAAAAAACCCTGAAAAACAGGAGGAAAAGCAAAGCAGAAAAAGTGCACTTCCGAGAGAGAACGGTGAAAAGAAAAAGAAAGTGAGAGACAACAGGGAGGGAAAAGGGAGAACTAAACACCAGAGGGGAAAGAATAGAAGAAAGAATACAAGGAGTGAAATTCATCAGAGGGCGTTTAGTTCTTGAAAATGTCTGAATTCATCACCTGTCTTATGTCCTCTGGATTCTCATAGATGTTCCCCGCTTCACCGGACTGGACCGACAGTGACTGCTCAATACCTAAGAGCAGTGAGAAGCGACAGAAGGCGTGCTCATGAAGTGGGGGCCACATTCATTACAACGAGCCCAGAGGATGTCACGGCCCACATCACTCAGACGCCGGGCCGACAGGGGGCCCGGAGATGGACGGAGCAATGGAGAAGCTGTCAAGAAATAAATCGCCGGAAGACTCACCGCCATCAGAAATGTGTTTCTGTCTCCATAGCAACACGCCGACAGCTGCTGCAGCCAGGGGCACCAGGAGTAATAAAGCAGAGAGGGAAGGGTGCGGGGAGGAGGCGGTGACACCCTCTGCAACAGAGAGAGTAGAAAAGGACAAAAACCGGAGCGTCTCAGAGCGATGCTAATGGAAAACTCACGGAAGACACACATTTTTGGCACAAATGGAACCCCATAAGGCGGATGCCCTAGAACGTATCTGTGTTTGCTTTCCACTCTGCTGTTTGGGTCAAGAGGGGGCAACCTTTTTCTTCTTCCTCTTCTTTTGTTATATGAACACTGTGCAGTCGCGGTTCCCCCAGTGAACATGTTTCATGCATTTTCATCATGCTGCTGTCAGTCACAGACAATGATTGCAGCGGAAGACGGGGAGGAAATCTGAGACGTTCTTAGGCAGAGAGAGAGTAGCCTGTGGAAATCCTTTGCAGACATCGATCCGACATACCCCCCAGTCTGGACCGCAGAGCCCGACAATTTAAAACTCACATGAAAGGAAGGGTTGCGGAGGTATCCTGGAGACCAGGTGTCAACAGACCACTTCTGCACACAGTGGAGTTTACGCCACATCCTGTTTCCAACACATACATGATAAAATCCAGATATTCTCTCCTTTTTTTCCCCATTTTCTCCCACCTGCTTTCTGCATCGAGCTGCTGCCTCCAGGCAAACACACAAACAAAACAAACAGCCAGGCCCATCAATACAGCTTTAAAAAAAATAATAAAAAAAAGTGAGCTAGAAAGTGATCACCGCACACATTGCACAGGCACGCTATCATCTTGCTGTTGTACAGTTCAAATTTCATGGGAAATGGCAGGTTTGTGAAGAGGCTTGTTTGCATATTGAGGATGACATCAGTGTTGCGAAACAGAGGTGCAGGAAAGCTGGATTGTTCTGCAGCTGACTGCTCTGTGTTCATGGAGCACAAACCAATTAGATGTCTGTCAGGCGTTCTGAAAATACGTTTAATAAATGTTAAACTGCTTTTGAGCAAGTTGAGTTCTTACTGCGCTTAAAAAGGATTCACATGCCTGGGACTGTTTTTTCTTTTCCCACATTGTAATCACCAACTTTAATGTGTCTGTTTGGGGATTTTATGTGATAGAACAGCACTATGTAGATCAAAATTGGGAAATAGCCGGAATTTTTTTTCTTGTGTTACGGCTGTGGGATCTTTTTTTATTCCCCCTAACAGCTTTGCACCGAGTCGTTTCTCAGGTTCAGTTAGATTGGACGGATACAGCAAACAGGCTTAAATCGGAGGCAACCGGACTTTCGCTCAGTTCTTTCTGAAAACGTTTTGACACCTATAAAGGCGTCTTTGTCAATTCTGGTGGCTCGCACTTGAGCAACCTGCAGTTGGAGCGTCGCTGTTTTCAAAGGACATGGAGGCCCATCTTCCTAACCTTGTGTACGCGGTCCAATGCAGCGAGGACTGCTCAGACTCCTACATTGGAGAAACTAAACAACAGCTACATAAAATGCATGGAGCAGCACAGGAGGGCCAGCAGCTCGGGGCTAGATTCAGCAGTGCATTTGCACCTCCAGAGCAAAGGACGCTTTTTGACCACAATGATGTATTGGACAGGGAGAACAGGCGGTTTGAAAGAGGGGTGAAAGAAGCCATCTTTGCTCTTCTTGCCCAGTCTGTCAGTATTAAATGAGAGGCCATGTCTTGTTATTGTTGCAGTCGTGCCATATTCTTTCCATTTTCAGAGGATGGATTGAACAGTGCTCTGTGATGAACTCAGACTTCAGGATATAACTAACGCAAGTTTAAACATCTCTGCAACTTTATCCCAGAGTCACTGTTGTATTTATTGCTCTTTGTGAATCTGTTTAACAATGTTCTCTAATAAAAAAATAAAAAAATTGTGTATAACTCTTAGATCGACTCTATTAACCAATAGACCCCTTGCAACCACGTGACTCCGTTACCCAGAACCCCTTGCGTGGCGGCCATATTGGTTGGCATGCCATTTTCTACACAACGCACGATATTCAAGACACTGTACGAGTTTTTCCCCTTTTCGGGCCGATTCTTCAGCCGTGCAAGCATGTTTTGAATCGGGCCGAATTTCAGCTTGATCGTACAGGGGGGAGGAGGGGGGACTGGCTTCTCACGACTACCTCCCGATCAGGAATCGGACGATCGGTGAAAATCAAACATGTTTGAAATTCAGTCGGCTGTCGTGAGGTTTTCGTGAGCGCATTCTGCTGTTCAAGCAGAGCTACGAGGGAGCGCCCTCCCCTCCTCTCCGTCCCCGCCAGGGGAGGGAGGTGAGCGGGCGTCCCTGAAGCGGGACTTTTAAAGGCAGTTAAACTGGATTTCATTTACGGTTATGAGTGTCAAAGGGGATGTGCAGAACACATTTGAGGATAATTAGAATCATGTTTTATATATTTGTACATTTTATTTTAGATTTTGTTGGACAGTCTTTAAGTTGTCTCTCTGGCGACAAGCTTCTGCAATAACATAATATCCATTTCTTTCCAGAGTTGAATTAATTCTTCGCCAAGATCCTGTACAGATGATAGAAGCGTTGGAACGCTGTTCAAATTGTTCTCAGCCCATCCTAAAGATTCTCTGTGGGGTTAAGGTGTGGCCTCTGTGGTGGCCAATCCATGTGTGAAAACGACGTCTCATGCTCTATGAACAACACTTTGAGCACAATGAATCCTGGCGCTGTCATCTTGGAACATAGCAGTGCCATCAGGGAAGAAGAAATTCACTGCTGGAATAACCCCTGTCCTTCAGTATATTCAGGTAATCAGGTAATCACAACCGTGATGAACCTGGACCTGATCAACTGTAACAACCAGAGATTGTAACGCACTGCCCCCGCAGGCCTGTACTCTACTGTAGGCACTGGGCATGATGGGTGCATGGACTTGTCTTCTTAGCCTGATGCACTCATCAGTCTGGATCAGGATATATCTGGACCATATGACCTTCTTACTCTGCTTGAGAGTCCAATCTTTGTGCTCTCTAGCAAACTGAAGCCTTTTCATCTGATAAGCCTCACTGATCAGGGGTTTTCTTAAGGCCACGAAGCAGTTTAGTCCCCGTCCCTTAAATTGTCTTCACATTGTGTGTTGATAAGCTTTCACTTTCCTTACTGAACATTGCTGTGAGTTCCTCTGTTGTTTTATAGCAATTTGATTTTACCAAACCACAACAATTCAGCTTTACCACATTTCTTCCAGAATCAAGATGATGGTTACCCATCATGTTTCCAGCTTTTAAATATATGTTTGACCTTGTTTAACCCAGTGTTGGAAGGTTTAGGAATCTCCTTACATTTATGTTGCTGTTTTTCCTGTGATGCGTGCAGATAATTTGACCCTTCTGAAACAGATTAACGTCTTTTCCACAACCACAGGATGTGTCTTCCAACATGGTTGTTGAAGAAATGAGAAGCCAGTCACTGCATCAGTTAGGATTAAATGACATATTGCCAGCTAAAACATAATCCTCCATGTAGTAATTATGGGAGTAGTGACATGTTTCTTTCTTTTCTTTTCTTTTTTTTTTTTTTTGGTCAGGCAGTATGCTTTGTGCAGTATAATAATAAAATCCCGAAATAGTCCACTTCCACATCCACTTTTCAGAATATTTGTTTGAAAAGTAACTGACCCTTGAGTTTCACCTTAACCTCTGTGTCACAGCTTTTAACCGGTTTCAGAATGATCCATCAATTATGTGCTGTGTGAGGTGTAATTGATTAAAGAGTATGTGGAGAGGATGCTGATGGAATACTGTAGTGATAGCTGACCCCAGGACTGCCCTGCACAGCTCCCCAGGCCAGCCTTAATGCATGCATTATGTTAATGGGGTGCAGCGAAGTGAGGCCTATATCGGTAAATTTCCCAAGTCTCCTCCATGGCTCCTCTTTCTATCCTTCTGTCTCCACAATTGGCACTTTTCTCTCCTTCGCGGCTATTTCATCTCAGATGAGGTGGGGGGTGATTTATATCACTGTAATTGTAGAGTGGAGTGGTGCAGAGGATGCAGACCAAAGAACTGCTTGAATGCCTCGCAAAGGATGAGTAAATTGAGGATATGGGAGAAAATCTCTCACATTTGAAGTATTTTGTGTGCTGCTGAGCACAATGATTGCTTCAATTTTGTTTTCTCTGTACTATGCGATCTATAAAAGAAATTCTCTATTATCCTGTGTTGTTTTTTAACGTTTTCAATTCACACTTTATTTTAGGTTTTGGTTTGTAGTGCATTAGACATGCCCAAACAAATAAATATAATGCCTTAGCATGAGACCGTGTTTATTTTTTTTACCCTTTGAGGTTTTCCAAATTTTTTATTTACAGTACTGGGATGTTATACAAAGACCAACAAACTTTATGTGAAATAGTGAAGTAGTAGGGGGAAAAAAGTTATTATTACTATGATCATTAGTATTATTAAACAAATTTTGTTCTGATACCCCTGAATAAAATCCAGGGCTACCAATTGCCTCCATTACTCAACTAAATAACAAACAGAGCCCATTTAATCTCATTATAAATATAGCCCTGCTTTGAAAAGGTTTGTTAGAGACCATTAGAGAGCAAACAGCTCCAAGTAGACCAATGAACACAACAAACAGGTCTGGTATAATGTTGTAGAGACGCAGAAAAGCAGGGTTAGGAGGAGCCTCAGAGATTGGCAGCTTGGGTGGGACAATTTGTTTGCAGGAAAGCAATTAATGACGTATTCTGTAAATCTGGTCTTTTAGGAGTGTGGCAAGAAAAAAGCCCTTACCTAAAGAAACCCATAATAATAAGAAAACCTACAGGACAGGTAACATGAGGAGAACTGGACATAAAGCAGAAAAACAGGAAGTAAAGGGACATCTAACGGGCAGATCCAGAGGGACACAGCAGCCAAAAGTGATATTAAATACTGAGGGATGTGAGGAGAACTACATTGGAAGCCGTGGTGATAATCCTGAGGGATAATGAGGAGTAGCTGAGGCAGAAAGTAAGCAGGGAGGCTGAGGAAAGGAGACTAATAAACACAAATAGAGCTGAGCAGAGACAAAGAACTATCTACCCAGGGAAAAGGATAACCAGAGAGCAAAGATAAATAAAGGCCCAATGTAGAAAGAACAGAGCTACAAAAATGAAATAAGAAATGAAATAAGAAATTAACATCAGAAGATCTGTTAGAACATAAATAAACAAGGAAATATCAAAAACCCAAAAGAAAAACATTACCCCAACACGCTGAGATAATCAGATGAGAATGCAAATGAGAAAACAAACACTAAAAAATTATCCCCACTAACATGATGCAGTGGGGATGCTTTTCTTTTTGCAGGGACAGGGGGAGCTTCTCAGAGTTCATGGGGAAATTGATGGAGCTAAGTACAGGGCAATTCTGGAGCGACAGTTTAGGCTCCAAAACACTTGGGACTGGGGCTAAGTTTTTCCTTCCAGGAGGACAACAGCCTAAACATACACCCACTTCAGTGGAATCGTTTGCCTCAAAGCATACTGATGTGCCAGAGTGGCCTACTCAAAGTCCATAACTTTGAATCAAGCAATGTGGTGAATCAGTGCAACTCAGAAACGGTGGAAAAAATTAAATCCTGTATTATTTCCTTCCACTTCACAATTATTATCGTGTGGTTTGAAAGAACACCTAAATACAGAAATAGACAACAGAGGAGATGAGCCAGGTTTTGATAACAATGAACAAGGAGAATATAAAAAGGTAAAACACGAGAAGAACAAGAAATGGAACTAGGAAGAGAACCCAGCAAGAAACAATGAAAATCAGGGAGCTTAAAAACTGAAGGGTGAAAAATGACACGCAAACCAGGTGAGTACAATGTTGAACAGCTGCGGGAGAGTACTGAACAGGGACACTGGGGGAAGGAGATTTATTAACACCGACAACACAGAGGAGGCTGAACTTTAAAACTTCACACAAAATGATCTACAAATCAGAAAGGGGGAAAAAACACGAAGTAACATAAGAGAATAAACCAAAATGCACAGAAGAAAGAACACAAAAAACAAGAAAGGAATGAAAGACAAATAAGTTAACTAATATGGAAAGACCTTACTGGCAATAATAAACAACCCAGAAATAATCAGCAGGAAACCAAAACACAAACTTCCATGGATAATGACTCGACCGTGTGTTGGACTCAAAATCCAAGATTACATCAAAGGTTATGTTAGTATTGTTAAAAAATGTGAAAAAAGTTCTATGGTGTATGAATACTTTTAAAGCACCATAGAATACATTATTTCTTCAGGTTTCTTTCAGAAAACAACCACGTGAAAGACGTTTGCTATTAATATTCTGGTAAATGTCACCACTTAGTGTTACATTATTCATTATTACCCACAGATTTCTATGCCACCTTGCACATTTGCAGTTTTTGTGCAACTTGACACTTTAAACAATGTTATGTAGGTCAAACACCACTCAGCTTATTTGAACTTTCTTCTCTGCTCTGTCGAAATTTCCCATGACACAAGCTTGAAATGCAGCCTTTCAAAATGATTGCTCATATAGGACACATATTTTATAATGTCTTGTTATAGCTTTACCATTAGTGGGTATCATAATCAGCTCTGGGTCTCTTAGCCTAAGTGATGTACGGGATTATAGGGAGGTAACCAGTTTCTGCTACGGGATCCATTTAGCTGTCACATCCTCCTGCGCTACCCCACAGCCAGCAATACAATAAACCTGAATAATTTAGTTTTTGTAAGAAGAGATGTCCCAAGGTCCTGTCTTATTATAGTCACATATTAACTGGGTGAGGGCATTGAAAAAAAAGATAGTCTTTATATCTTTTATGCTTTATAGAACAAGAATCTGCACACAGTTTCATAAATTATCAAATCGCATGAAATGCCTTAACCTTGCAATGCCGAGCATATTATTTCTGATAAGAGCATTTCTGAGACCTCTTTAACGAACTCTGTACTCTCCTTGAAAAGCCGTTGTATCGAGGTGACGAATGCTGATTTTTCTAAAGTGTTCTGCCCACTTACAAATGTATCCGGTTTTATTATTTTTTTTTAGATTATATCAGACAAATATATTCCAAATAAATACAAATTGCTGTTTTCAATTTATGACCATTTCAATGGAAAAAAAGATATTCAAGCCAACCTGGCCTGATAACTGTCATACCTGTAGGATAATAAAAAAATCCTCTGAACAGACTCTGTCTGACAGCATGAAGTATCCTAAATGATCACATCATCGACCAATCTAAAGGAATAAACGTTTCAATTCACTGACACCTATCATGCTGGGAAGAGTTATAAAGACTTCTCTAAGGCTTTGGGACTCCATGGGACAACAGAGAGCTGTTATCCACAAATGGAAAAATCATGGAACAAGGATGAACCCTGCCAGAAGTGGCTGGACTTTTATTACATCAACAACTCATCCAGGAGGTCACAAAAAACCCCCAAGAACAACATCTAGAGCAATGCAGGCTCAGTTAAGATAAGTGTTCAAGATTTAACAACGGGTTACACTGGGTGGAAAATCTAAGCCAGTGTTTCAGAAAAACAGCACGATACCAACAGTCAACCATGGAAGTGGTGGTCTGACGGTCTGCGAAAGCTTGATGGTGCCATGAATTCTGCTCTGTAGCATTAAATCCTGAACAAGAAAGTCCGGCCATCAGTTTGTGGCCCTAAAGGACCAAGTCACGGACTGTGACTTTATGAATTTCTACGCCAGTAGCTCACTCTGGTTGCAGGGCGTGGTTCTTAGGGTGGACCCAGGTTGCAGGCAGGCTGTCAGAGGCAGCATGGTGAGTTAAAATGTTTTAATTAAAGACATTAACAAACTTACTTCCAAATATGGGGAAATTGAAGCATGGCGTGGCACACAGTAGAAACCCGTGAAAGAAATGGCTGCTATATAAAGTAGAGGAAACAGGAGACTGGAATGAATTAGATGAGCGGTACAACAGGTTGACTGAATAAGCTTAATCAGATCAGGCTATGGCTGAGGGGGACAGACTGAAAAAAAATGAATGGAGCTGAACAGATACACAAGGAAATCAAAGGCAACTGGACTTTTGTTCAGTTCTTTTTGAAAACGCTTCATCACCTTATGAGCAACCTTGCTCATATATTAAGTAATCTACTAGGTTAGGGATATTTTTTTTATTGAATTGGAAAAAAATTGCAATGTTGTTTTAAAAATGGTAAAAGAGATATGATATTTTATAGTTCCAGGTACATTCACAATAAATACTAAACCCAACAATGTTTTTCTCAAAACATTTTTAAGTTAAGGCTCTCCAATAAACCGATCGATTTTTAAAAATCTGTATTATTCAACAGTTATTCTTCTGTGAGGGTTTATAGGGTTAATCTGCTGGATATCACTCCAACGTTATGCTCCAAAAAGCTTTGGCCTTTGACCCGGTGAGATAAATTTAAAAAGTTTAACATATGGTATCTGTCAGGGGTGTTCTCGTGTTCAAACTGCAGGATTTCTGGCAGATGAACTGACCTGAGGTTGTCTTTAATCCACAGCAGATCGCTTCACGGAGCACATATCCTAGAATTTTCCACTCTCATGGTTCATTATCTCTGCAGACTTGACAGGAAGTCCGCAAGGACTCCGTGATACTGATATAATACCCTTGATCTAAGAAAAATACTACATCAGAAAGGAGGGACTCCCATCTCACCTGTTGGGGGCACTGTGACAGCTTGAACTGCCCAGGCGCTCTCGCCGTTTTTCAGCTGCAGGGTGCAGGTGTAATTCCCTGCTACATCGGGGCTGATGGGCAGCGGCAGGGTGGTGGTGATGCTGCCAGGGCTGTTGCTTGACATCTGCAGCCGCCGTGTCTTATTGTCGTGTTTCCACACAACACTTTGAACCTCGGAGCGCTCCGAGTACAGACACAACAGCTCCAGCTTTGAGGGATGGACGCTGGTTTTAACTGCAGGAGAGAGCGAGAGAGAGAAGTATGAGAGGAGATGGGAGAGGAAACAGAAACCAGAAAGAAGGATATGCTGCTGAGGAAAGCTATCAGGAAGGAAGAGAAATGAGAAAGAGGTAAAATGTTTGCGTGTGAATATTTAAAAGGGCAAGGATGGAGAGAGAGTAATGAGAGAGGGTGACTCCTGGTATGAAAAACACAGAACAATTCATAGAAGGGTCAAAATAATATATATTCATTAAAGTGATTTACTGCTAATGCATTGGTTGACTGTGACTGATGCTTGGTGTCTCATCAAAGCGTAATGAGAATCCATCTGGGCGTAATCAAGCCCCGCAGATCCCCACCTAACACATAGACGCACACGCCTAAAAACACACACTTCAGCCTTGATTAGTGTGATCAGCGCGGCCCACCCACAGCCTCGGTGGGAGGGCAGCAGGTGTAATCACACATAATGATACTCCTAACGACGGAGGGGTAAAAATATATGCCCCACATGATTGGGGAGTGGGTGGCGGTGTGTGTGTGTGTGTGCAACGGATGCAGATTTGTGAAGCGGGGTGACAGTGACAGTGACGGATCGACCGGTCATGTCTGGGCAGCTGTGATGGATGCCGGTGGGACTGTGATTAGTAAGGCCTTCCAAGGCCCGTGTGACAGGCTGTTGTGAGTGTAGGAGTGGATGTTGGGTTTGTGTATGTGTGGGTGTGGGTGCTTCTGTAAAAAACAGGGGGGAAAATCTCCCCGAGGCACACTCATAAAAATCAACAGGTGCTTAGAATTTCCCTTACTCTTTACATTTATGAATGAAGTTTATTTCTCTTTTAGGAGCAATATGGTTAATGTTTTCATCCGATAATGCCACATTCAGCTAATGGCTCCAGGAAATGTACTCTATTTGTTTTCCTCAGTCGGAGTCGGTGAACGAAGCCCTGAAACCAGTAAAAATGTAATGTCTCACTAAAGGACTCTTCAGTGGGGCAGATGATTGCTAGAAAACCTCAGGAGACGTGTGCTCTGGGTGGTTAGAGGGTTGTTTTTTTTTATCTAAACACTGCATCATACTTCTGTGGTTGTTGATTAACAGCTCTGCACACGCAGTCTTACTGAATAGCTTGACATTTTTGAAATCTTGTGAGTTTGCTGTTCCTGCAGAAAGTCACTGAGGGGATAAATACAAGTGCAGTGAGACGTTTACGTAGTCAGATCAGTAGAAATTAACTTCAACTGGGTTTCAAAACCACATACATTTGAAAATGATTCACGCAATCTGAAATATACATAAATGCTCATGCAGGCCCCCCATCTAACATTTGGACATATTGGCCTCAGCAAGTTGCACATTGATTGCAGGACTTTTGAAGCCATCAGCATGCTGCTTGCATAATACGGGTTGGATATTTGACCAGTTGCAGAAATGCAATGGATCTTGCTTTTAAGCAATGTCCACCAATTTTGTAAGATGCACTAGTACCGCTGAGAGCGAAGCAGCCTTACAGTACGATGCTGCCACCACCGTGCTTGGCAGTTGTTTGGTTTGAGTCCTCGAAGCATTGATCTTGTCATTAAGGCCAAACAGGGCGATACATTAAGCATCTTAATCTGTTCCAAAACAAGGTTTGATGAGTGATATGGATCTTTGTCACACTGAAAAACCTTGTGGTGGGTCGAATTTTACAACCGCCTGGCTCAACCAGTCACTCACAAAACAGGAAATTGGTGTTAAGATGTTATCGAGGAGTAAACCAGAAACACCAAAGCTCAAACTCGGTGGGATTCCCACGATGAAGGCAGCTTTACGCTGCCATAGACTGAGAGAGCACGAACCAGCACAGTCAAGTTCAATGGAAGTTTGCAGTTTCTCCAAATGGAGAAAGTAATGCGCTCTGAAAAAAACACTTGATCATCAGGAAACTATTTGGCCACAAGGAGGAAAATGTTTGGGAGAGTCAAGGTGAGGCTTTCAAACCTGTAAGTAATGTCAAGCATGGTGGTGGTAATATCATCTTGTGGGTTTGTGTCACAATCAATGGTACTGTGTACCGCACAAAGAGTTAACAATGAAGATGGAGGACTGCCTCCAAGCCTATGAACTTCACCTAAGATGAACAGCTGGACAGGTGAAACAAAGTCAGTGGAGGGGGCACCGATCAAGAACAAAGCTCTGGTGCTAAATTTACCACAATGGAAATTTGTAGCTACACACATGAATAAACTCATTCCTTTCTGGGCAAGCATGTTATATGATCAGATGAGAAGAAATATCAAGCTATTTGGTCATAACAGCAAGAATAATGTTTGGAGGAGTCAAGATTGGGCAATCAATGGAAACTGGTGGAGGTCTGTTTCACTGCCAGTGGTCCTGATGCACTTCATAAAGAATGGTGATCAAGAAGTGAACCCCTGACCCAAAATTGACACCTTCAAGTATAATTTAAACTTCCAGCACATAAAGAGGCCAAACACCTTTTGGAGAAACATTCTAGGGTCACACAAGACAAAAACTGTATTATTTGGCCACAGTGACAAGAAAAATATTTGGAGCTGTTAAAGTGATTCTGTCAAAAGCTGAGAACACTGTATAGCACAGTTCTGGTAGTATCATGCAGCAGGGCTGTTTTATTTTAATTCTAATCTGCAGCTGCCACCACGAACCAGCGAAGTTCCTCAAGAATTTATGATCAGATGAATAGGTTTGAAGAAATCAAGGTGAGGCTTTCAAATCTAAGATCCTTGTACCGGTTGTCCAGCTAGGTGTAGGCAGCATAATTTTGCGAAGCTGTTTCACTGTCAGTGCTACTTGTGCAAAGGATAGGATTTTCAAATGATGCTTAAAAGTCAGGTCTATGAAAAGAAACCGGCCAGTTTAAATGAACTCTACTAATTCTGCCCAGAAGAGTCCAGCCAGAACCATGCCAGGAGCTTGTTCATGGTTAGTAGAAGCACGTGGTTGATGTGCAATTTGCTGAGGGTTATATAACTAGATAGCAGTGTGGTTGCATACATAATTTCCACTATGGATAGGATAAATGAAAACTTAGGCATCCAAGTCTTGGATTCAAAACTTCTTGAAGTTAGTTTATGACCATATGACTAAATACCGGTTAGTTCATATGAAACAAACCTTTTTGCACCTGCTACAAGTACAATTATGTGTTCGATGTTAGAATAATTGGACTTTGATCGGTAAAAATCACCGAATTTGTATTTTCCATGCAATTATCAAACATACAGTCATGGACATAATTCTTGGTACCCCTCTGTTAAACCTATAGTTGGTAATCCTGTTGAGAAACACTTTGTTATACTGGGTGAAATGGTCCTTTCATCCTGAGAGTAGTCAATACATTATGTATTCAGAAAAAGGACCACAATAAATTAGACATCTGTGAGAGCTGCAGGCCTGTAATACTCTGACCAATCCCTGCCATTTGGACCTGGCAGGGATCTGTCAGAGTATTGGTTCTACCCTCTCCCCCCTTCTGTCCCTTCAGTTCCGGGGGTATTGCTTTATTTATTGGTTGTCCCACAAGGCACAATCATTGTGACGCCTTCACGTAACACCAGTGTACGTGCACGTTCCTTGTTAGGTTCCGCTTGCTGGCTACGCCTGCACACTTCTAATGTTTTTGTATCCGGTTAGCTTAGCGGTTAGCTTCGGAGTTAGCCGTTCATTGTAGCTCCGCTGCTAACACAAGAGTCACAAGAAGCAAACTGTCTTACAAGTTTAAGAGAAGAAGACGAGGAAGGCCTCAGTAGAAAGAAATAACACCAGAGCGTATTTGGGAGAATTTTTCTCACAATCCCCCTGAGGAGCAGAAGACCAGGTGAGACAGTCTTGTGCTTCTGCCGTTATTCAAAAAGGACTTGGGCGTTTCTTACTTACATTTCCATAAAAATCACCTACTCCACCTTTTTATCAAAAGAAAACCCACAATGATCACTGAAAATACTTGAAACTGACAAAAGTAATAATTAAAAACATATTTACTGAAAATTAACTAATGAAAATCAGACATTGCTTTTAAATTGCTGTTCAACAGAATCATTTAAAAAATAAACCAATGAAACAGGTCTGGACAAAATTAATGGTACCTGCAACTTAATATTTTGTTGTGCAAGCCTTTGAGCCAATCACTGCAATCCAATAATGTATGTAACTGTCAATGAGACCGCCGCACCTGTAGACAGGTATGTCTACAGGTGAGAAAAATCCTTGTGAGAAAAATGCTCCAGTTGTCTCAGATTTGAGACTTTAGATTCAGGCTCATAGGAGGCCACTTCAGAATAGTTGTATAGTCGTTCTTGGGTGGTTCTCACTGTCTGTTTTGGGTCATTATGCTGTCATTATGCTGTTGGAAGACCCATGACCAACGACTTAGATCAAGTGTTCTGACACAAGGCAGCACATTTTTCTCCATAAACACCTTGATAGCCTTGTGATTTCACTGAACCCTGGACAGATCTGAGACACTTTGGACTCTGTTGTTACCATTCGTATGATCTTTCTCTTCAATTTGTCATACATATTACTCCTGCAGCCACAGGAGAGGCTGGCTATAGTCCCATGCACATTCAACTTCTGAATGATATGTGCAACTATAGTCACGGGAACATGAAGTTGCTCAGAGATTATCTTGTAGCATTTACTTTTAACATGCTTGTCTATAATTTTTCTTCTAATCTCCTGAGATAATTCTCTTCTTCACTTCCTGTGATCTATGTTCAGTGTGTCACCATGTCACCAAACAGCAGAGTGATGACTTGTAACCCTTTATATAGACAAACTGACTGGTTACTAGAGCTGGACAATTAATCACATTTGTAATATAATTTCAATTTTAAAAAACACAATTTCCAAATTACAGAGGTCTGCAATTTTTGGTTATGTAACAATTAATGGATAAGACACGTCCTTTAGTTGTCGGTAACATGTTTAAAGTTGGTTTGCCTCCACATGGAAGAGAAAAGATATAAGGTAATTTTATTACTTGTTTTAGAGTTTATACAATCAATACTTTTTTTACAAGAAACTTTCAGGAATCTCATCATAGCATTAAGTACCGGTCAAACTGTTTAATGTATTGACTTGTTTGTTGGTTGCACTTTGGAATTTATGTTCAACAAGTATTGATTTCCAACTCAATAAGCTATTCTCTTGAATAAGAATATTCTGATTAATAAAAAAACTTCAATTTATTGTTTTAAATAATCCTTGTTTACAAACATCTTTATTTACAGGGCATTGTTGTTGCTTGTGGTTAATGCAGAGAAAAGTCTAAATTAAATCTCAATTGCAATTATGCTTGAAATAAATCGTAATTCACGCTTGTAACAGCCCTGCGGTTAGAAGCTTGAAGACGTCTGCAGTGCTAATTAGAGGACATGCTTCAGTTTAACATGTCCCTATGCTCAAATTATTTTCTATCTTTTCCAGGGGTACCACCATTTTTGTCTAGGCCATCTTCTTCCGCTTATCCGGGGTCGGGTCGCGGAAGTAGCAGCTTCAGTAGGGAGGCCCAGACGTCCCTCTCCCCAGCCACTTGGGCCAGCTCCTCCGGGGGAATCCCAAGGCGTTCCCAGGCCAGCCGGGAGACATAGTCCCTCCAGCGTATTCTGGGTCTTCCCCTGGGCCTCCTCCCGGTGGGAGGTGCCCGGAACACCTCATCAGGGAGGCGTCCAGGAGGCATCCTAACCAGATGCCCGAGCCACCTCAACTGGCTCCTCTCGACGTGGAGGAGCAGCGGCTCTACTCTGAGTCCTTCCCGGATGACTGAGCTCCTCACCCTATCTCTAAGGGAGAGCCCAGAGACACTACGGAGAAAACTCATTTCGGCCGCTTGTATTCGGGATCTCGTTCTTTCGGTCACGACCCAAAGCTCGTGACCATAGATGAGGGTAGGAACGTAGATCGACCGGTAAATCGAGAGCTTCACCTTTTGGTTCAGCTCTCTCTTCACCACAACGGACCGGTACAGCGCCCGCTTCACAGCAGACGCTGCACCAATCCGCCTGTCGATCTCCCGCTCCATCTTCCCCTCATTCGTGAACAAGACCCCAAGATACTTAAACTCCTCCACTAGGGGCAGCACATCCTCCCCAACCCGGAGGAGGCACTCTACCCTTTTCCGGCTCAAGACCATGGTCTCAGATTTGGAGGCACTGATTCTCATCCCGGCCGCTTCGCACTCGGCTGCGAACCGCTCTAGTGAGAGCTGTAGATCACGCCCTGATGAAGCCAATAGGACCACGTCATCCGCGAATAGCAGAGACGCAATCCTAAGGCCACCAAAACGGATCCCCACGACACCTTGGCTGCGCCTAGAAATTCTGTCCATAAAAGTTATGAACAGAATCGGTGACAAAGGCCAACCTTGGCGGAGTCCAACTCTCACCGGAAACAAGTCCGACTTACTGCCGGCAATGCGGACCAGACTCTGACACCGGTCGTACAGAGACCTGACAGCCCTTATTAAAGGGCCCGGTACTCCATACTCCCGGAGTACCCCCCACAGGATCCCTCGAGGGACACGGTCAAATGCCTTCTCCAGATGTAGACTGGTTGGGCAAACTCCCATGCCCCCTCCAGGATCCTGCTGAGCATGTAGAGCGGATCCAGTGTTCCACGGCCAGGACGAAAACCACACTGCTCTTCCTGAATCTGAGATTTGACTATCCGACGGACCCTCCTTTCCAGAACCCCTGAATAGACCTTACCAGGGAGGCTTAAGAGTGTGATTCCTCTGTAATTGGAACACACCCTCCGGTCCCCCTTTTTAAATAGGGGGACCACCACCCCAGTCTGCCAATCCAGGGGAACTGCCCCCGATGTCCACGCAATGCTGCAGAGCCGCGTTAACCAACACAGCCCCACAACATCCAGAGCCTTAAGGTACTCAGGGCGAATCTCATCCACCCCCGGAGCCTTGCCACCGAGGAGCTTTTTAACAACCTCGGCGACCTCAGCACCAGAGATGGGAGAACCCGACCCAGAGTCCCCAGGCTCTGCTTCTGCAATGGAAGACGTGTTGGTGGGATTAAGGAGGTCTTCAAAGTATTCCGCCAACCGACGCACGACGTCCCGAGTCGAGGTCAGCAGCACACCACCCCCACTATAAACAGTGTTGGTACTGCGCTGCTTCCCCCTCCTGAGACGCCGGATAGTGGACCAGAATCGCTTTGAAGCCGTACGGAAGTCTTTCTCCATGGCCTCTCCGAACTCTTCCCACGCCCGAGTTTTTGCCTCAGCGACCAACCGCTTTGACTGCCGGTACACATCAGCTGTTTCCGGAGTCCCACAGGTCAATAAGGCCCGATAGGACTCCTTCTTCAGCTTGACGGCTTCCCTCGCCACTGGTGTCCACCAGCATGTTCGAAGGGATGCCGCCGCGACATGCACCGACAACCTTGCGGCCGCAGCCCTGACTAACCGCCTCAACAATAGAGGCGCGGAACATGGTCCACTCAGACTCAATGTCCCCCGCCTCCCTTGGGACGTGTTCAAAGCTCTCCCGGAGGTGGGAGTTAAAGCTCCGTCTAACAGGGGACTCCGCCAGACGTTCCCAGCAAACCCTCACAATACGTTTGGGCCTGCTAGGTCTGACCGGCTTCCTCCCCCACCATCGGAGCCAACTCACCACCAGGTAGTGGTCAGTGGAGAGCTCCGCCCCTCTCTTCACCCGAGTGTCCAAGACATGCGGCCGCAGGTCAGATGACACGACAACAAAGGCGATCATTGAACTACGGCCTAGGGCAGTTGTCCCCAATCCTGGTCCTCGAGGGCCGGTGTCCTGCAACTTTTATTTGTTACTCTGCTTCAACACACCTGAGTCAAATAATGAGGTCATTAGGAGGACTCTGGAGAACTTGACAGCACACTGGGGAAGTAAGTCAGGTGTGTTGGATCAGGCACACATGTAAAACCTGCAGGGACACCGGCCCTCGAGGACCAGGATTGGGGACCACTGGCCTAGGGTGTCCTGGTGCCAAGAGCACATATGGACACCCTAATGCGGGAACATGGTGTTTGTGATGGACAATCCATGACGAGCACAGAAGTCCAACAACAAAACACCACTCGAGTTCAGATCAGGTGGGCCATTCCTCCCAACCACGCCTCTCCAGGTCCCACTGTCATTGCCCAAGTGAGCGTTGAAGTCCCCCAGAAGAACGAGGGAGTCCCTAGTAGGGGCACTCTCCAGTACCCCCTCCAAAGACTCCAAAAAGGGTGGGTAATCAGAGCTGCTGTTTGGTGCATAAGCACAAACAGCAGTCAGAGTCCGTCCCCCCACACGTATGCGGAGGCAGGCCACCCTCTCGTTCACTGGGGTAAACCCCAACGTACAGGCCTGTTTCATTAATTTATTTTTTAATGATTCTATTGAACCAAAATTCAAAAGCAATGTCTGATTTTCATTGCTTAATTTTCAGTAAAATGTATTCATTATTACTTTTGTCAGTTGCAAGTTATTTCAGTGACCATTGTGGGATTTTTCTTTGATTAACAGAGGGGTGGCACCGGTTTTGTCCATGACTTTAACTGTGTCAAATGAGGCCAGTTTAAAGAGTTGAGATGCTTTACCGTATAAAAGACTTATCTGAATGAAACTTAAACTACATCCCACGAGATCACTGCCGCCATTGTTCTATTGTTCCTCCAGCTGCTGACAAAGACTTTCCTCATAATTTATGGCTTGCCAGTCACATTTTTAAAAGGAACAATGAGATGAGAAAGAGCTTTTGGAGACAGCAGATTCGTGTTGAAAACTCACGGTGGTCCCAGTTTCTTTTGTTTCCCTGAATATTACCACAACCGTTGAAAAGCACTGTGTTTTACATTTATGTAGAAACTACGTAGGATTTCTGCGCTTCAGTGACTAATGATGTGGCAACCTGCAGAAGTTTTGCCGTTACGCTTCATGAGCTTGTGTTTATCTTGTCAACCATCATAAAGTTGACGTGATACCATTATTTTATGATTTGGCTTTCCCTGAGGCAAAGAGTCATCAATGTTTCACAAAACGTTTTTATTCTCCTACATTTATCCCTCACTTTTTGATTGACTGAGACACAACAAACACAACAAAACAGTAAAAAAACGAAATAAAAAGATCTTGGTTTGATGTGAAAGCAAAGATTTTACAAACTTCACATGCTTCACTAATCTCACCAAAGGAAAATGACACTGAGGAGTCCTGAATGAAGATCAGAGCGTCAACAGAGGAGTTTAAACGCCAGCACTTTACTCATCATTAAACTTTCAGAGTCGCAAAACCTTCAGCATCTTGAGCTTTTCTTCCTCCTAGGATGAGTGAGATTTACAGAATAATCATTTTGTTTGCAGATGGTGCAAATAATCTTTTGGAAAAATTGTATGGTTTGCAAAACATCTAAACCTATTTAAGATAATAGGACTGATAGGACTAAATCATTTAAATAAATATTTTTTAAGTATTTAATATTTAACAACTTTATTTAGTAGTTCCTTTTTTTCTCCTTCTGTTTATATAATGTTAAGTATATGTACGGCCCTTTGGTCACGTCTGGTGTTGTAAAGGGCTATATAAATAAAAGTTGATTGATTGATTGAATGAATAACAGTGGTTACAGATTAAGTCATAAATGTGAGTCATAATACTACTACTACTACTACAATAATAATAATAATAATAATAATAATAATAATAATAACAGCAGGGTTAGGATTAAGGTTAAGTAAGTAAAACTAACTCCTATTCAAAGAAAGTATAATAACATATATATATATATATATATATATATATATATATATATATATATATATATATATATATATATATATATATATATATGTGTGTGTGTGTGTGTGTGTGTGTGTGTGTGTGTGTGTGATTTAATGTAATAAAATATTGTCCCATATACAGTAAAAATCAATAACTAATAAATTACAATATCAAAAAGCCAATGTTTTCAGTAACCCAATATACTAAGGTAAACTCACATTACATACATAGATTATTTACTCACAGACTGATGTTTTAAAGTCCTTATCTCCATTTATAACAATCATTTATTGCTTACTAATAATGAAAACATGACATTTAAGATTGTCATATTAAATACAGAAAACAATGTATTCAGAAATGTGGGCTTCATGAAAAGTATCCTTAACACTTGCTTAAGGGTTGTTATTTTCACAAGGTGTTTTTAATCTGACAAATGATAATGATATAAATGTCATTGTAATCAACCATTGTTGTCATGATGCCCCTTCCAACCTGTACTTTAAAAACCAAATCTTTTTAAACTGTGATTTAAACAGCTGCCTTTTGGATAAGGGTATTAATTAAATACAGCATTACACACACACACACACACACACACGCGCACACACACACATATCCATATATATATATATATATATATATATATATATATATATATATATATATATATATATATATATATATATATATATATATATATATATAAAGAAGAAAGGTTTTAAGTGAACTGGACGTAGGAAAACTTACCAGCAGTCCTTCTAGTCAATTTTAGTTTCTTTGTGATCGTCTACATTATTTTAGAATATTATTATGTATTGCTAGATTGTAAATTGTTTTCTAAAAAGTTTACAGGATTTGTTCTCCGTTTATCTCAGATCCAAGCTGATAGCAAGTGTCATGTGCGGAAAATTGATTTAAAAAGCACAAATTACATTAAAGCAGGCATGTTTTTTCTGTTAATAGGATAGAAATATAAAATGATGTGGGTAATGACTTGAACAATGCTGTAATTGAATAAATGGCATGGCAACAAATGACTGGACCTTGTGAATTAATTGAATACTATTACTCGGTTGATGAGAGCCGCTTGCAGATGATTTTGGGTTTAATTTGTGAAGAAATGTTTATACATGAATGGCCGGATGTATTTTATTGTTTTTATTGCCAAGGAAGGAGTAGGTTATATAAGTTAAAAATTTTTTTACTGATGGACTGTGTATAGTTGTTTTTCAATATCGTGCATTAAATGAAATGAGGGAATTAATGACAGGGATCCATACGTGTTTTTACTAAAATAAAAGAAACATTATTTGCTGATGTGATACTCATCACTTTTCCTTCTCAAAACAACGCAAAGGAAAAATAAATCCTCCAAAAATTATCATATCAGTCATACTTTCTAGTCTATACTGTTAGGATCCTTTGGTGTTTGCGTTTTTTAGGTTTCTTTTATGTTGCTGTTTTCATAATTTATGCATTTGTTTATATTCTCTCAGTTGTTGCCACAATAGGTGCAACAAGATCCGTGTTTAGTTTTGTACTTTATTCTTGTTTTTTGCTCATTTTGTAGATTTGGGTTTATTTCTGTTAGATTTTCCTCCTTGGTTAGATAGTTGCTTTGTGACTAAGTTCAGCTCCATGCTTGTTTGTTAGCACCCCCCCCCCATCAGTCCCCCTGCTTACCTTCTGGCTCAGCAGCTCCGCCTAATCTCCTGATTAGCACACCTCCATCTAATGTCATTTCTCCACTCTTCCCTCAGTATATAAGCTCACTGGTTCTAACTGTTTATCGCTGCCCTCTTCAGTTTCTCTGCCATGTTCTCCATTATAGTTCATGCATCGATTCTTCATTTTGTTTAACTTCATCCAAGCCCTCGCCTCCAACTGCCTCCTCCTTCTTACCTTTCAGTACACTGAGTCTTGTCCTTTGACTGAATACAACATCATTAAGGGACACTTCACAGGCGTAGAGGCCTCCATCTTTCCAATCAGGTGTGAGTATGAAGGAGAAGTTCCCAGATTTTGGTTCAAAAGGCGGACCGGCAAGCTGGAGTTTGCTGCTTTGCTTCGAGGTGGAACCCCTCCAGCGGTCATACTTGTACACCAACTTCATGCTGTGCTTCTTGGTATCTGAGGAACACCAGTATAGCAGGACATAGTCGCCCGTAACCTGGGGGCACTTCAGGAGGAAGGATTTTTCAGCCTGAGTGACAGTGGAGATCTCTTTGTCTGCAGGCAAAGAATGGAAACAGAGGTGAGGATATTACAGTGGAAAAAGACGTGGTGATTAGCAGTTCTGAGCAAAAAGATGATAACAAGGAGTGAGGTTAAGACAGGGAATAAACAGAATAGCCAAGGAGTAAGGAAATAAAGAGAGAAAAAAATCCTCCAGCAATTAGGATTAAGTTTTTATAGGCTGAGAGTCACCTCTGACCTTCAGCTCAACCTGATTAGCAGGAAGCTGACACAGGACTTTCAGGGTGCTTCTGTTGGAGTTACTTACTGTGTGGAATATTGGTGAATGAGGCCACACTGCTGGCTGTGGAGAGACGAAGAGTAATAAAGGGAAGGAGAGGAACAAATAATGAATAATATATAAACATAGCAGCTCTAATATTCACAGTAGGACAAGCTGAATTCCAGGGTAGATCTACAGGATGCTTTTGAATCTCCAAATCCTCTTATAGAGGTAAATACTTTAAAGAAATCTAGCTACAGGATTCCTAAATAAGTAATGCTTCAGCTCCTCCAGTTTCTTGGTTTGATGCTTACTTTCAATAAAAGAAACAACAGTCGTATGATTTTCCTCTCTTTCTCACCGTTTACTGTCACGTGCACATCTGCAGCCAGCACACTGGTGGAGCTACCCCTGGGGTAAACCTTACAGGTGTAGGTCCCACCGTCAATGTTCTGGACCTCTGGCAGTTTAGTCACCGTGCCTGAGCCTGGCATCTTCTCTGTCTTCATGGGAAGGCCGCCAGGTGCCGTCCAGGTGATTTTAGAGACTGAAATTTCAGGACTGACTCGGGCGATCAGCCGCAGGGTGCTGTACTGAGGGACAGGCGCTTTGGGAAAGAAGCTGACTGCAGAGAAAGAAGGAAACCAGGGGGGAAAAAATCACCGGAGTGCCAAACATACTAACTTTTAATCTTTGCATTTAATTTGTTATTTGAAGCATCAAAAGTAGAGCAGATTAAAAAAAAAGCTTTGATTTATTTTTAGATTAGCCTAAATTGGGTTTAAAACATTCATCCTCCAAAGACATAAATCCTCTATTTATATTTGCAAAGTTAAAAGAAAAACAGCTACCCCAGTCTGTGATACACAGCTACCATAAAATTGAATTAAATCAGAGATGTGCAGAATTTTCTATTGATCCATTATGACTGTTTGGAAATTTTATTCACAAGGTTGGCGTTTCTAAAGTGCAACCAGCACTGTGTATGTGTGATCCAAAGCGTTGAAATATAAATCACACGAACACCACCACAAAAAACAAACAAACTAACAAAAAAAGGACAGATTTGCTGCAACAGTATTGCCATATGTGGAGGCTCACCGAAATTGGGCTTTAAAATATTTAGATTCCGAGTCTTAAAAAAGAGGATTTTGTGGTTGAAATTGCTATCTTAAAATCTACCTTAAAATTGTACTCAATAATGCAAAATATCTACGTGAACTTCCTTGCCAGTTTTGATACTTGTGGAAGAACTTTTACATTTTGTCACAATACAAACACAACTTTCAGCGTATTTTCTTGGGATTTAGTGACAGACAGACATCAACGTAGAACATTATGGTGGAACAGTGGATCAGCTCAGGTGATGGACTTTTGTAAAGACAACTGTTATTTGTGTAATCCACCAATGTGATCTGTATGATGGAGAGGCAAGAAGAAAGTGATCCAGTTTGCCACAAGCAGTTTAGAGGCGGAGGAAACATGTAGAAAGAGGTGCTGTAGACTGGAAAATGAAAACTCACATGTACTCACCATCCAATCTGACTGCCGCTAAACTACTTTGCATCCAAGATCAATTATAGCCCAATGAATTGCAGCTGTAATTACACCAAAACATGGCACTACAAAATATTGACTCCGCTGGGCTGAAAAACAAAACTCTGCCCCATTCTTCTGATTTTTAGTGGTGGAAACCATCTGTTACTTTTTCCTTATATACACTCCCACCCTCCTCCCTCACCTCCTGCATATCCAAAATAAAATCTTGGTTCAGCACTAACTTCTTAAAGTTAAGAAAAGTAAAGTAAAGTAAGATCCTCCTTGTAGGAACCAAGTCTGTGCTATCCAAAGTTGACAGTTTTTCTCTCTCTCAGCTCCTCGGTTTCACCTCAGGTCAAGAGTCTGGGTGTCATCCTCGATAGCTCTCTATCGTTCACCTCTCACACCTCTCACATCATATTTTCATTTATGGAATATTAATTGTCCTCGTCCCTCCCTTTCTCCTCGCACGGCATCAGTTCGTAACCATAGCCTGTCACCTCCCACGTCAACTACTGTAACTCTCTTCTCTTTGGTCTCCTCCTTCATAGGCTTTAAGTGGTTCAGAATTCAGCTGCTGGCCTTATTACCAAAACCCCCTCATTTCATCACATGGCCCCAGTCCCACAGCAGCTCCACTGGCTCCCGGTTAGTTTCAGATTAGATTCAAAATCCTTCTGTACACATTCAAGGCCATCCACAACCTCGCTCCCCCTGCCTTTCTGATCTCCGTCACATCGCTACTTCTTCCCGTACCCTTAGACCCTCGTCCTCCATTCACCTCCCTGCTCCTCCTTCTCCCCTCAGCATCATGGGATCGCTCCCAGACTCCCAAACTCAGGAACTCTCTCCCTCCGAACAGCCGTAATACTGACACTTTCTACCAGTTCATGTCTAAAGTCAACACAAATGCCTACTCACTGTATGTAATTCCCTGTTCATTGAAGCTTTTAATGTGTCTTGTTTTTCATGATTTATTGTTTATATATTGTTGAATTTGTACAAGGTGCTCGATTGCTCTGAATGGCGCTTTCAAATAAAATGTGTGGCAATTGAAGCAAAGACCATATTTGTACGTTATCACTAACTGGAAAAACTAAATTAACAGCTATTAGTTATGCACACTTTTGTCCTTACAGTATAATAAATAAAATCAGTACTAATTTTCTATAAAATAAAAATAAAAGGTACAAGCGAAAACAAGATTTGAAGCTTTTGTTCCTCTAAGTGAGGATTGCTTTTGGTTTTTCAGAATATACGGAAAGAAAAACACATGTTCAAGGATAGTAGAAGGTTTTCCTGGTTGGAGGCTTCTCTCGGCTCTCTTAAATTGTGATTTTAAGGATGTATGTTCATTCAAAGAAGAATGATTTTACTTGTCTTCACAGAGCAGACAAGTGCCGATATGAGCTTTATAAATCAAAAGACCTGTGATTTAGTAAATTACGCGGTTTCTACTGATCGCAGCTTCTCACAGGCGGTATAAGCTGTAATCTTTCTACCTGTGAGGACGGCTAAAAGGAAAATCCTCTCCTTCACTTTCCTCTCCTGTTTCTTTATAAGGCAGGAGTAGAGTCCTCCGTCCTCCACTTCGGGCAAAACAACCAGCGAGAAATTCCCCGTGTTTCTAAAGTTGTCGTCAGTCAGTCGCATGGATGCCTTCGAGGCACCGCCAGAAAACTTCTTCTTCTCGCTGGCTGAGAGAATCAGTTTCCACTCATCCGCGCCCATTGACTTCACCTTCCAGTTAATGGACATGTCACCTCGGAGTCTGGCACCAGCGCAGGCCAAGGTGGCGGATGTGTTCTCTTTAACCATCACCACTTCATCCCAGTCTGAGGAAGAGAGGGCAAATTTCACACAATGAAACTCCAAATAAGGCGAACAATTTTGTTGCTGTATCTTACAAAAATATTCATCAACTTTTTTTTTTTTTCACATTTCGTCTGATTACAGCTACAAACCGACTTTACTTTCACGTCCCTAAATAAGACCTAGTGAACCAATTTGGAAGAAGGGGCTCTGCTCATATGGGACTGTATTTGAACAGTTTGACCTTCTTGCAAAATTCTACGTGTGAGGGGAAACTAACCCTGCACATCACCCTGAAATCGCCATCCCAGTGAAACATGGTGGTGGCCGTATCACGTTGTGGGGATGCTTTCTTCAGCAGAGACAGGAGAGCTGGTTGATTGGAAGATGGATGGAGCTGAATAAAGAGCAACCCTGGAATCAAACCTGTAGGAGGTTGAGAAAGACTTGGGGCTGGGGTAGAGGTTCACCTTGCATAATGTAACAATATCCAAAACCAGTCCTCCTCATCGACCGATCTGCAACATGTTTAGATGTTGCCCAGGTTCAGCACACCCGAACCAAGTGAATGGTTGATCAGAAGGCCTCTGCAGAGCTGGATGACGTGCCGAGGATGTAATTCGGCCATTTGAACCAGCTGTGATGGAGCAAAGACACGTCTAAGACCTGCAGGGCTTCAATCCTTAAAGGACTGGAGTTGGACACCGCTGTTTTAGAGCGTTTGAGTGGTCCAAAAATACAGACCTAAAAATGTTTTACAAGCACACTCCAATCAGACTGAGCTTGAGCTGCTTTACGAAGAAGAATGGAAAACTATTACAGTCTCTAGACATCCAATACTGGTAGAGACATACCCCCTAAAAGGTTTAGCCTAAAATGCACACCTCCCTTTTCAAATGTAGCATTTGTTAAAGAAAATTAAAAAACATTCACTATTTTTCTTCCACTTCATTATCAAGTACTACTTTGTGTTGGGCTATCACATAATTTCCTATTGAGACACGTTAAAGTTTGTGGTCGCATCGCGACATTACGTGAAAAACACAATGGAGACATTGGCACCAACAAGACTGCACCTTTAGGCAGAACCTTCTGACTTACCCTAAACAGAACTCTAAAACCTCACATTGAGTTGCATAAAATTGAAATACATCAACACATTCAGATTACTTTTTCACTTTTTGCTCTCTTGGCCAAGCTTCTGGACATTTTATAATAAAAATGGACCCAATGACACACAAATTCAAAAAGCTGTCCTTGAGCTCCTCCTCAGCTGAGCTCGTGTAACTCATCTAAACATTAGAAAGCTAATCAAAAAGACAAAAAAATGGGCCATTCAGGACTCGTCAATTAGATTTAGCCAGTTCTGGTAAAATGTGAAAAAAATAAATAAAAAAAAATCAGCTGCAACATACCTGCATTTGAGCTGACAGTGTGAGGGGAATGAACCGCAAAACAATAAGCAAGAATGAAGCAGAAAAACACAGACTCCATCACACGTTGGAAGAAAAAGAAAAAAAAGAATAGGTCTCACTGCAGCTGCTTTTTCTTGAAAACTGTGACCTTTCTTAGTTTCCCCTCAGAACAGAGTGTGTTTTCTCAAGATCCTGCTGTAACACCGGGATCCCTGAGTGACATGGTAGAAAAATTTGGCTCTGCATCTTATAGCGGCACAGGATATGGGGCATCCAACGCTGGCACAATCAGCAGGAAAACAGCGTCACCATTCCAGTCGTGTGTCTGTGTGTTTGAGACTGATAAAGCAAAGTTCCAGTTAGATGTATGCATGCAGACAATACAAACAGGGACACAGATGGACTGTATGGCATTAGGCCACACTAAAAGAGAATAAAAAACAAGATTTTGGAGGTAGATTCTGAGATCACTGCATTTGAAGGTCTGTTTTTCAGCAAGCTGCACCCTGACCTTTGTGTTTTTAGAGTTCAACAGACAGCATCAGGTTGAATTCTGTTATTTTAGGCTTCTTATTCAGCCCTGTTCATGGAGTTTAATCAGATTTGATGGTTTATAGTCCAAATACTTCCAACTGGCTACAGGTCATGGCCCTCAGAAGACTATTTGAAAAGTTTAATATTTCCCCGCTTTAATTATTCATCAGTCAACTCTGAAGAACCTTTAAGGTCAATCCTTTCCAACCTCCTTCCACTTAGAGCAAAACAGCCCCAACACCTGATTGTACTGCGATCATTTTTAATAATAGCTAAAGTCCTCTTGTTGCTGAATGCCTCACCTTTACTCCCCCAAACATGCAGTACCTTTGCCCAAACAACTAAATATTGCTCTGATCTGATTATTAAACCTTCATGAGGATGGGAAGCTGCAAACCATTGAAGCATCAAACTTAGAGCAGGTGTGTCTTTCTTGGACAAAAGTGATGTGAAGATTTTCTGAGCATCAGTGTTTCAGCCTCGGTTCCCTTTGGAGGCTCTTTGGCAACTCCTGGACATCTGAAGCAATGCTCTGTTGGCAAAAATGTCAAAAAGGCTGCAACTGATGCTTGCGGTATACAGTGTTTTATTCAAAAGTTAATAAAACTCAGAAAAATTAGAAAACAGTATCTGCAGATGGTAGTGCAATTAAAACAGCTATGTGCAGATGGCATTGTGGTGAAAGATCGCATACAGATGGCAATGTAATGACGACTGTGGGAAATTTACAATACTAAGTAACTGAGTTTTCTGTTGGAGTCGGCACATCCACTAAATGCTGTCTGAAGAGTCTTTTGTATCTGTTCACTTAGAACTAGAGTTAAGGAACTTGGATAGGACAAAAGACAAGAGCTTTGCATGTGCATGCTGTACAATGGAACCGTTCAAAAGTTTACATTCACTTATGGTCGGCATGAATATTGTACTCATTTTCAGCTTTTACAAATGTATATGAACCCTTCTTTTTTTAAGGTGAAATGGTTACGAGCTTTTTTTTTTCAAACAAGTATTCGAACATATGTTTGTGTTTAATTAGGATTTTTTATTTTATCTAATCCACACACACTCAGATTTATACATACAGGATCAAACACATCCAAACACTCCGGTTAATATTTGAATTAGCATCTCTTAGCAGGCGGCAGAGAAGCCATAAGCTTTTTGTACCATTCAAGAATGTCATAACATAACTCTGGATGGATATTTGACCATTATAGGGATGAAGTGATTACTGGTTTGAATGATTGCAGTGAATTCTTTTTTAAATTTCAACCACAGGAGAGCAGCAAGCTATAGTTTGGACTTTATGACTGTGCAACAAAGGCTTTTTAAAGATGTTTTCGCTGCAGACAGAAGGAAACAACATGACTAAACCTGTGTTTGTTAACTTTAAGATGGATGTGGGTGATTATCATATTGTTTAACTTCTCTCCCTATCGTAAACGGTAGAGCTCATTTAAATAGGTTGGTTTCCTGGTGGAGACATGGCTTTAAAGAATGGTCTACAAACGCCTAAGAGGATTAAGGTTGGGGCCACTTCAGAAGCTTAATGTCAGACTGCTTTACCCAAACCCAAACAACAAAGTTTTGTTTATGTGCATTCGGGACCAATGTCGTCCAAGTGTCACTCAAATGTGTCTGTCTTTTTAGCATGAGCCCTAAACTGCCTCTCATGACAGTGAGCTGGTTAGGATTTTCAGCATGTCCAGGAACCAAAACGTCTCAAGCAATGCTCTAGAAACAAGTGAAACGCTGGTTTCTAGTGGAATCCCCTCCTTGTCTACCAAGAATACTGCATTGACTGTGTCAGCTGTCTAGCATGGTGATGAGCCTTGGTTTCCCTCCTACGTAACAGTGTCATGATCTGGCCTGTCTGCTGTCTTCATCCTGCCCCTCCTCAGACCTCTGTTGTCAATTAAGTCTCATGAACTGGACCTATTAGGCTGCGTCTGCGCTGCTCTGCAATCAACCTCATTTCCCAGATCTGTTTCATGCTCTTTGTAAGCTCTCCTCAGACACCAAGATTGCCATATTATAGGAAGCGTTCAGCGAGTAGATGGCCAGTGGGTTTTATGCCTGTTTCTATGTTTTTGACCCCAACCAAGTTTTCTGGATATTCATGCCTAGCCAAGCCCTTGCCAGACATCCTACTGAGCTTCTGATTTCTGGACCACAGCCTGGACTGTTTCCATGATTCTTGCCAAGCTACTTGATTTATCTGTCCTTTCTGTCCAGATCTTCTGTGCATGACCCGACCCTGCTCCTCAGACTCTGACCAAGCCTCTGCCATCCTGCCGGTCACCTTCTGCTGTGACTAGACAGCCCTTTGCTGCCAAGACTTCCAGCTTGCTCCTGTAGAGGTTTCCTGTCTGCACCAGCTCTTTATTAATAAATGTTTTTTTTAGTGCAACACTGTGTCTGGCTTGAATATCAGGTTCCCAGCCTGTCTGATTTATTATACCAACAATACAATGATTTCAAACACACACCATACCACACAAAAAAACATCTGTGGTGTATTCTAATAAGCAGGGTTCATGCCAGGAATCCAAACAGTTTGACAAGCTCTACCATTTCTGATGAAAAGTAGGGTAAAATAAGACATCAGATTAATGCCAGAAGATTGATTGGCTACAGAAAGCATCTTTGAGTGATTTTTAACCAAACTTAGTGGTGGTGTACAAATGTGCCTGAATGTAAATATATGGTCAGAGAACATCTCCAAAAAGTCCAAACCTGCGCACCAAATTCTTGATTTTAAAATTCGGTGAAGTTGCTTGCCGTTTAATAATTTTACACAGAAAATACAACAGTTTGAATGCCTCATCAAAAGGTCCAAACTGGTATGGCGTTCACGCCTCATGAAGACTGCATGTAAACTTCTCACATGAACCAAATGCATGTATTTTTGTTTGTGTGTGTGAGATTTTAAACTGTTTACAAATTACAGTTTTGTTTTCCTATTTTTACACTTTGACGCCTCAAAAGTCCTAAAATAACTTCTGGCACAATCAGTGAGTTGAAGAAAGCCAAATATTATGTCATGTGTATATCAGACGGCATGTCTGAAATAGAGAAGATGATAAGTGCAAGAGAAAGTGAGAAGCTGAGAGATGAAAAAGCAAAGGCATAAAGAGTTTGGGCTGGTTCGGGTACACAGCAACCCCTGGGCAATATGTCTTTACATCCCGTAATTGTCTTTAATTAAGCTAAAGGTGTTATCAGCTCCTCTGAGCACTATTACAGATTTTTTCATAATTACCACTGGGGGTGTGGGGGCTGAATGGAGAGATAGAAAAGGAAGGAAAGTAGATATGCATTGTGGGTATGTAATGACAGAGATAGAGACAAAAATGGAAGAGCATGAGGAAAAGTGTGAGAGGTTGTTTGAGGGGACGAGTTTGACTTCAGAGGAGTCAGAGCAGGGTACTGATCCTGTGCCTCCTCCTACTCCTCCTATATGGGTAAATAATCACCATAAGCTTCGGTTCTGTCTAATGAATCCACCACCAATGAGATAATGATGGGATATCTGTGCTTCATTATGGCTGCCACAGACCCCCGGAGAGCACGAGGATGGAGAACGGCGTGAACAGCAGTAGGAATTGAAGGACGAGTGGACATAGGAAATTGAATGACACGGGTTGAAGGACAGGAAGGAAGGAAGTGCGAATGAAGGGACAGTGAGGGGGGGCATGGTGCGCAGTAAAATGGGTGGTGGGAAAATAGAAAGTGTGAAGGTCAATTTGGTATGGGTATGAAAAATAGATGAATGTGTGAGGGGAAAAGAAATGAAATCCTCCATGCGGTGGCCACACTCTTTAAAGCTCCTTATTCTACCATGAATACATACAATTTAGCTTTAGCAGTGGTGAAACAGGGAGTGCGGGGGGGGGGGGGGTGTCTTTGCAAGCTGCACTGCCAGAAGGATGCTGCAAATTTTATCATTCTCAAAGCAAAGTGTCTTTGCCAATTAAAACACACAACTGTTTGTCTGAATGACAGTTGCTTCGCACTCCATGGGTGGGCGCGGAGAGGCGAGCAAACACAATTTCAGCTCCTTTTTCTCAGTGAGTCTATAGAAGTGGAAAATATCAACTCTAAACTTAGTGTATTGGTGTACAGAACATTAGGCGACCTCTGATTATTATCAGAGCCTTTTCAAATTTGCACCTCGGGAACACACTCTGGAAACAAGCTGCAAAGGAAGTGGGAAAAAAGGAGCAGAACAGAGGGGAGGCATACAGAGCTGTTTAAACAACGGGACTTACAGAGATGTAATTACTTTGGCTGTAAAGCACTTGGGTATAGAGCTTAGACCTAAATCAGATAACGCTTTTGCCATGCCACATTAAAAACAAGGAATCTGCATGGTTGTAAATAAAAGCACTAAAATATTTTATGTTATAGATAATTTGGTAAATACGGTGTTCAGCAATGAATTTTAAAATTCACTATTACAATTAGAGACTAATCCTAAACATTTACCTTAGTATGTAAAACAGGATGTTGGTTTAGTTAGGTGTTATCAATTCCTGTGGTGCCCAATCAGGCAGAAATGTTTATATGGGTTGGATTATGATTGAAACGATCAATTTACTGAAAGTTTGAATCTAAGAATTTAAGTTTGTATCAGTCTTTAGCTAGTTTTTTATTACATGCTAATGGTAAAGTTGAACTTGCTAGGAAGCAGTGCTTTTTTATCCTGAAGTAGTTACCAATGAACGGCACCATCTTAAGATGGTGCAAGAAAAAAATTTTACATACCACCTCGCATCCAGCTTTAACAAGTTTTCCAATAAGGTTAATGCTATGGTGTTAAACCTGCTAGCAAGATGTACTTCCCAACTCTGAGGTAGTTGTAACTTGTGAACATCACAACTGGATGTGGATATAATGGAAAAGGCCAATATGCTGCCTTGTTATAATAGATTTGATGTATACCCAATTTTGACCATTTTAGTGCTAATGCTAGATTAAAACTGGCTATGCTAATGCTAAAGTCAAACTTGCTAGTAAGCAGAGTGTCCTGACTATGAAGCAGTATTTGATTAGGTGAATCTTAGCGGTGTTTGTACTGTAAAAGAAAATGTTTATATGCCCTCTTGTAGCAATAGATGGTAATTTAATTTAATTTGGTTAAACCGAGTTTAGAAAAATATGTCAGAATTTATTA
Organism: Fundulus diaphanus; assembly: GCA_037039145.1. Taxonomy (NCBI): domain Eukaryota; kingdom Metazoa; phylum Chordata; class Actinopteri; order Cyprinodontiformes; family Fundulidae; genus Fundulus; species Fundulus diaphanus. The sequence continues at coordinate 38,788,320 of CM073130.1, forward strand.
AGTTGAGTGAACGGTTAAAAACTTGGAAGACAAACAGATTGTTTGTGTTACTTGTGTTTACTTATCTTCGTATAATTTCAACTAAGATAAAATAAAAGCTTAGTAAGCGCAAAGAATTGTGATGCCTGTTTTGGTTGAGAAGGTGTCAGTTTTGGGGAAAGAATTTAAATGGGACCTATTACGCAAAATACACTTTTGCACAATTTTGTACTTCCGTATGGGTCTCTGCTGTTTTGTTGGCGCCTGTCACTACCCGATCTGTACTAGAACCACGATCCATGCTGTTGGCTCTTATGCGCATGAGCAAACAGAATAACTTCCAGGAGGACAATTTTTTGTTTTTCTTACTTATTTGTGGGGTTGGGGGAGGGAGTGTTTCTTTTTGTATTTCGTTGTATTCGTGTGAATATTGCATGATTCAAAGGGAATACCAAAAATACAGAAAAAAAGGTTAATCGCATTTCTATGGACGCTTTGACTGCTCTGAGCATGCGCAATGATCACGTCACATATAGAAATGTATTTAATTTATAATGTATGTATGTATTGTAAAAACCTATCCATTGGCATTGTTATATGTTCTATTCCCTGTTATGTTTTTGTAAGAAATAAACGATGTGGCTACTATAACAACAAGGTCTTCTCTTCTCTGTGACGGGTCCACCAAAGGGCGAAAGGGCAGCATAAATACGTCATTACTCAATCAATAAGTTTAATAAACTATTTTCTAATACAATATAGCTTTTTTTCAAAATATCGACAATTGTTATCAAGTTAGTTATAGCATTTTGTTGGAAAGTGGCTCATTTTAATAGAAAGTAATAATTTAATTAATATGTTCGACTTATAGATCTATATTTTAATAACATTAAAATGTGCACTACATATATTAAATTAAATTATTAATGGGAAAAAACATAGTACAACTTTATAATTAAGGATGGAAATACTTATTTTCCGAGTCCTGTTTGAACTAATAAAGCGCATTCAACAGCGACCCGTAAGATATTCTGATTGCACATTCACAAATAAGCTGATGGTACGGATCGAGCTAGCGGTACAGATTGGGTAGTGACAGTGCCTAGAAAAGAAGCTGTTTCAAAAGCCCCCCGATTATTACGTTACCTAGCACCCCCACCCCAGCCAAGCACCAAACCTAGCAACCACAGACAAGCCCAGTCCCTCACCAAGCAACCAAAGTTCTGCATGGCAAGTTTTGCCAAAAGACTTTGACTGGAGAAATGTTCTGTCCCTACTATTTGTTGCAAAGCTGCAGATGACAGCGACAATGTGTCTTGCGTGTTTTGTATTGTTGTTCGGCCTGAACAATTTGTCATTTAGCACAAGCTAATGCTAGTATAGTAGCTACTCAATTAGAAACTTACCATTCAGAAACCACTTGCATTGCTGATTGTGCAGGTGGCTCCTCTTGTTCTGTTTCAGTGTCTGTATCAGGGTCACACATGTACGGTTGTACCATCTGTTTGCAACCATGTGCAAGTGTAAACGTTGAGTTGGAGGAGCACGGTCAGCTACAGCTTATTTGCATCGGACTAACAGAGTCCTAACACTGCTCATTCTGAAAGGAGCTCAAAATAGGCGTAATGAGGAAGTGAAATCTCATTATCTGAGAATGATTTTGTGCAAAAAAAACAACACCATTGAACAGGGTTGTATAGCCAATAGACCTATCCTAACCTTTTAAAAAGGAAGCATAATAGGTCCCTTTTAAGTTTGTTTCCTGCTTTAGCTTGGTAAGTGCTGGCGCTTATGCTAAATTCCACCATGCCAGCAACCTGAGCTATTTACCTGGAAGGAGGTGTTGCCAGTGAATGGCACATCTCAGCTGTGGTCGGCATGCCACTTTTTGTAGAGTAGGTTTAAAAGCTTTATTTCTCTTTCAATAACTTTATCCTGAACCAATTATTCTAGTTTTCTTTAAAAGATAGGGGCCATTTTTTTTTACAGTCATGACAGGTACTTGTTGGTTATGATTCTACTGCCAAAGGGGACCCAACAGGGGTGCCCGTCATGATAGGGGAGATCCTTTGCATTCATAAATCTTTTTTTGTACACACAAATGACCGCAGCTGTGAAACTATTGATATTGGTCAGGTCTACATGGAGTTAACTAATGAAAACCTGTAGCTATTGAATATATTTATAATACGATAGGTGCTCCTGGAATGAGAATATCTAAATAGATACTATCATGCAGGTGTTTAAAATAAATATGGTTTACTGGTAATTATAAAAACTAAACAAAGCACATATGCGTTTTAGTTTTTAAATAAAATTACTTAAATAAATGAACGCAAAAACATAAAAATCTATATGCATAAATGCTAATTGTTACACCAATTGTACTGGTTAAATCCTAATAGTTTGTTTCTTCAGTGTGAATCCTGGAAATAAAAGCAAGAAGGGAAAGAATAAACTGTTCCCTATTGAATAGATTTTTCTGACTGCTGCAGGATTTGTATTTTCCAGATGCGTTAATGGGTGTTTACATTTTTTTTTCTTTCTTTTTTTTTTTTTAGCATCTATAAAGCTTTCTTTGAAATCAGAAGGGCAAATGTGTTGCCTGCATGAAGAAACGAGCAGCAGGGGGCGCAAGAATCATCTGTTTCAACTTGCCTCCACATCGAAGACTTGAATAAGTCAAACTCATTTTTTGAAGAGATGGGTATGTTATTTATGTATTTGCTGTTTTTGAAAACATTTACATAAATTACATTGAAATGAAGATTAGCATTGGTTAAAAAACAATATACACGGGAGAACAAATGATCACATCCAAATAATAAAAAGGGTTCTAGAGGTATAGATTGTCCTATTTGTTCTCGTTTCATTGCGTTCATTCTCATCTGATGAGCGCGGAGCAGATTGCAAAGCCCCCACGAGGCCAGTCTTAACCAAATTTGGCCGAGTAAATAAATAAATGCAACTTCACTTGGCAGAACACCTGCTGATCAGTTTAGCTGCCAATCCAGGTGGAGCCGGTGTCATCCAAGTTTTGCCAGTGCTTGTGGCAATTTCAACAAGTTCCTCTGCGCCTCCCTCTTCCTGAATTTGATCCTGCGGTCACTGGGACCTAATTGTTTTTTTTGGGACGGATGGCTGTGACGCCTCTCTGATGACATCACCCAGTCAGTCCCACATACACACCGCGGTGCGCTCTCTAGACTAGTTGCAGGAGCGGAGACGCGGCGAAGCACCTCATTACATCCTGAGCGCCAGCTGCTGCTGTGAGTGGAAATATTCACCTGTGAAGAACTCACACGGATTTTTTTTAAACAACAAAAAAAAATTTAAACCAAAAGAAAATAGGGAGTCTGTTAATCGACTGCCATCTAATTAAAAGTTTTATTATTTTTTTTATTGTCTTTACTGATCCAGACTTTCCATCGACGTTGAGGCTTTTTTTTTGCGTCTTTCCTGTTTTGACTTTATTCCCGGACTGTGCGCTTCTACAGAGGACCATAATGGCGAGGCATTACGCCCGAAATGTGTCCGCAAAAACGATCGGACTGCTCTTCTTTGCGGCGTCGATACTCATCCAACACGGTAAGAAACTATGTCCTTCTGAAAAGGTTGTCGTTGTTTCGCTGTTTTCCGAGCTAAATCTCACGAACCACCTGTCTGGGTGGCGACGGGGGGGATAATCAGGTGACTTCCAAGCTCTCTGTCCATTTTAGTTACTTTTTCATTTCGAAAAGTTTATTTTAAATAGAAACTACATACGTCAGATTCAACTGCGCAATCATCAATACCCAGATTACGTGTTTGTCCATGAGTTTTCGGTCATTGGTCCTTGACCCGAGTTTCGGTGGTGACTCAACGCCATTTCTTTGCTTCCTGTAAGGTGTGGCTCCTGTGTGACACAGGTGTTCTGGGAACGCACTCCAAACCACTTTTAGTGGCTCCCTCGTCTTCACATCTCCTCCTCAGCGTATCCCCCTTGCTGCTCCTGCTCCTTACACCCCCCCCTCTCTTTCCGCACATTATCAGCTATTAGTTACAGTTCAGTAGAGTAAAAATGGACTGGAGACAAGCCCCAAATTGAACATGGAGGGAGTTGCAGCTGAAACTTGATGACAAATCGCTTCAATCCCAGAAGCTGGATTTATACAGCAGGTCATAAGCAATAACACTGAGTCAGGTGTGTTTGTGTGAGGGAGGGGCTGAGCTGTAAATTAGGAACTATTACTTTAAAGTGACAGAACCACTCTTGCTCCTTTGGCTGCCATATTAATAATTCAGGTGTTTTCCACCGTTGAGCTCAGGTTTCCCACATCTACACTGCTAAAAACCGACTGTTAGAATTTCAGCTATATTTCTGAGTAGAAAGGACCCCCCCCCCCCATTTTATTTAACTCCAACCAGTTTTTAAAATGTACTTGTTGAACAAAATCTGTTGAATTCTAATTATTTTTAAGCAAATTTTTACTGTAATGTTGTATATTGTACTGCACTGTTGAAGCAAGAAGGTCCCTGGTTCAAGTCCCGACCTGAGGTCTTTCCGCATGTTCTCCCTGTGGATTCTGGGTACTCCACTCTGGGTTCATGATTGTTAGGTTAATTGACGTCTCCAAATTGCCCTTGGGTGCGAGTGTGGTGCCTGGTTGTTTGTCCAGTGTGCGTCTATGTGATGGACTGGCGGCCTCTCCAGGGTCTCATACAATGGCTACTGGAGATAGGCGACCCTACATGGATAAGCGGGTATAGGTTATGGATGGATGTTTTATTGACTTAAACTTCAAAATCACAAGAAAAAAAAATTTCTTAATCAAATAGAAGTACAAAATGTTCACCCAATCAACGGGTTTTATTTACGGGATAATTTAGTTCAGCAACACTTTATTAATGATGAAGGGAAGCTAGATGGTGGTGCAGCTCTCATTATCCAAGTTCCTTCAAAGAGTCATTACAGATGGTCAGAGCTGCAGGCAGGAAGGATCTCCTGTAGCCTGTTTGGTTTGAAGCAGATCTGTTTGAAGATGCTCGGTTGTATTGCTGTGTTGTGAAGAGGGTTCTTGGAGTTATCATACGCTTTGTTCCCTGTTCTGAAACATCTTTCTAATAACAGCATGCATTTGCTATTTCTCCGTCTGGAATAATCTTCCCTATACATTCAAAACCTGTAATCTCAGATCATTTGTGTGTGCAAACAAGTTTTGTAGATGCAGAGGATTCTTGGTGTAACAAGCACCTCGGCTAGATCTTTAGTTCTTTCAAGAAATAATCAGGTTTTCCCTCCATGCACCCCCCCCCCCCCCAAAAAAAAAAACCCGACGACAAACAAACAAACAAAACACTCCATTGTGACTGAAATAGTATACGTTTAGATATTTGTCACTGCCATAACACTATTTAAACTTATTTTTTTGCCCAACAATCACCACTATATCGCAGTCCTGGGCCAATAGGTGCCTTGGCTTGCAAGCATGTTGACTTTAGCGTTAGCGCTGATGCTAAACAGAACTCGTTAAAGCTGGATAAAAATTCTTAATATCTTAGCGCTGGTCATCGGGAAACGGGTTTACATTCACATTGTTGGAATAGATTTAAAGTTAATTGACAACTGCTAGCTCAGTTAAGAATAAAGTGACCAGATTTCTATAATGAAAAAGGGGGACGTCTGTTAAGCCGGGGAAGGGGTTGTTTAGCCTGATCTGCAACGCAGAAGGGGCGGGGAGTTCGGCTCAGCTCTTCTACTACATCATTGTTGTTGCGCTGCACTTTTTTACTCCATCATGATACACTAAAATTGGGGACATCGTCCTCCAAAACGGGGACTGTCCCCGGAAATCAGGGATTTAAGAAGCTCAGCTTGTTAGCAAAATTACTAGCGTTATCGCTAAACTTGCTAACGCTGGAAGCTAGCTTGAGTTCTTGCCCAAAAGCAGAAACATTTTCAACTGCAAGTCTTATGACTACGGAAGCCGAGAGAGGCCGTGTTCAACTTTTTTTTTTTACTTTGTTTTCTTGTGATAACGAGATAATTATCTCGTTATCACAAGAAAACAGTTATTGTTTTCTCGTGATAACGAGATAATTATCATGAGAAAACGGATAGTGTTTTTTTTATTACTAGCCTTTGTTCAGTCTCTCAGTGATTAAAGCTTTGCCAGAAGGGGCTTTAGCTGAAAATGTCAGATCATGGAGAACCCGACACTGATCAACGCATCAGACTTTACTTCTCTCGGGGTCTAACACAGGCTGAAATTGCAATTTGTTTATCTTGTAGAGATAACATTCATATCAGCCCTCGTCATTTAAGGAGAAGACTAGCCCGACTGCAGCTCAACAGGCGTTTACACTTAAATGATCCTGCAGATATTGTAAACTTCATCGGTGACCAGCTGAGAGGACCAGGCCGTCTTCATGGTTACCGAATGATGTATGAGAGGTGCCGAGCAGCAGGGCTGTGTGTCACTAGAGACCTTGTTTATGAAGTTCAGTCCTGCCTTGATCCAGAGGGTGTACAGCTACGGCGAGGGACACGACTTCGGAGACGGACATATAGTGTTCCTGGACCTAACTACATGTGGCATATGGACTCTTATGACAAGTTGACTCCTTTTGGCATCGGGATAAATGGCTGCATAGACGGATTTTCGCGTCATATTATCTGGATGCAAGCGAATACAACAAACAGTAACCCCAGAGTAATCGCATCGTACTTTTTAAGCACTGTCATAGAACTAGGGGGATGTCCAAATATTATCAGATCTGATTTTGGAACGGAAAATGTCCATGTAAACAGACTGCAACAGTTCCTGCGAGAGGATGACAGCGGGGCATTACACGGGCCGTGTGTTATACAAGGACGAAGTACATCTAATCAACGGATTGAAAGCTGGTGGGGAATCTATAGAAGACAGAATGCAAACTATTGGCGAGATGTGTTCCAGGAGTTCCAAGCATCGGGAGAATTTAATGGAGACTTCATAGATAAAGGTCTCATTCAGTTCTGTTTCCTTAAAATAATCCAAGTAAGTCTGGTCTTAAATGTTTCCTTTAAATCTTTTCTTTACATCGATAATTGTTTGGAATATTTATACATTTTATCTTTGATTATATATAATATACTGCGTGTACTGCGTGTGCGCAAATACTAATAATACTATTTTTTAATGAAAAACTTTGATCTGGACTCATTTTGGGGGTTAATGTGTTGCCCTGCAACCTTGGATAGGTCGCAGGTAACGTAATGATTTCTTCCCTCGACCTGTGTGGTTGGAGTATAAAACAGATGAGACAAACAAGTTGAGCTCCTTTTAGCACCAACTGGAAGATTTGATCTTTTTCTGTTGCACAAATTTTAAATATACCATGGCATTCATCCAAACAAGAGAACACTTTCTTTTTTAACATTAGGAATGTTTGAATGAGACTTATTAATTCTTTAATAATTATGAATCCTTTAATTATGAATCTCCTTATTCATTGCTTTACCTTCAATACCTTTTCTCTTTTTTCCTCAGACCACTTGTACTGTATATCAGCAAAGTAACTATTTTGTATATTTTTTTTTTCCTTTCTGTGCACAAACATTTTAGCTTTTAACTGTTTCCAGTCTTTAAACAGAATAACCATCTCACATTTTCCGAATCAACGCTACTCTTTCACTCCAAACCCGAAAATGGTGTACTGTCCCTTTAACACTGAATCTGCCACGCTTCACACAAGCAGAAAGTTCGCTAGCATTAGCATTAGTTAGCTTTTCATTAACATGTCCCGTTTCAACTCAATACTTTTCACAAACTGAATACTGTATTACTCAACCCTAGGTTTCATAACTTTGTCAGCTCTTACTGATAACTTAAATACCGCTTCTAAATGCATTAATACTGACCTGGAGTATAAAACAGATTAGACACACAAGCTGAAAGCCAACCAGAAAATGTAATCTTCCTCGGTGTGCTCGCTCCTGTTTATGCCACCAGAGTGACCACTGCCCCCAATCGGTTGTATGTGTAATTGCACCCAATGACCGGGATAATCAGTTTTAACACACACCAATCATCTTGTTATCACGAGAAAACGGCTTTCGTTATCTCGTGATAACTAGATGATTAACTCGTTTTCTCGAGAAAAGCACCGTGAAAATGTATCGGAGGGATACGGCCTCTCTCGGCTTCCGTATATGACTGTACTTGTTCTAAATCTATTTATTTATTCTTAATACAACCTAATTGCAAGTCTTAATATTTTTCCCTGGATGTCACAAACAACAAAAACTTTTTTTTTTTAACTTTGAATCTAAAAGCTTGGGTAGGTTTGTTAAGGATAATCTAACAATTGTCAGAATCCAACCATTATTTATCTTTAGATTAACAAACGAATAAGCTTGATAAAGTTAAAATATCTTTATGACAGTTTTTTTTTTATATGTAGTGAACACGTACCATAGCTCCCACAGCCAATAAGTAAGGGGGTGGTATGCCTGGTATGCAGTTTCATTAGCATATTTGTGTGTGGCATTAAACCAGTTCATCTTTTTTCTTTGCTTTGCTAGGCCATCTATTTGTTTTGTGATGTAATTGGGGCAAGAATGTAGGACTTGATCTCACATCCTGGCACAGCTACTGAGCTTTTTTCTGTTTCAGGGGTAGACTGCAGTGTGGTTGATTATGGATATTCTTTTGTTAATCAGGATTCATAAGCACCATCACTTTTTTTTTATTTATTTATTTAGGTATTCGTGCTATGGGACCCGCTTGGTCCAATTTCATTTATCAGCTCACGAAGTGCTCTTAGAGGAAGGGAGAAAAATGGGGAAATACGACACAAAAGGTTTTACATATTTATGAGCAGAGAAGAATGCCAGGCTCAGCCGGGACTGCTTTTGGTTTTTCTTCACTGAAAACATTTTATTCTTTTCTATGTTATTTTAGAGTGAAGTTATGCAACTTAAATCGCAACAACTGTTGAAATAATTTAAAAAATCTTCCACTCGTCGTCTTTGCATTTTTTTTTCTTTCCCCGTTCTGCTCAGGGTTTGATGGCAACCACTTCCACCTTATATCTGCAAGTGAGGGAAGTGATTTGACTCAGCTTGTGGTTTAATATGGCTCAGATTCTAATGAAAAATCCAATATAGAGTTTATAGGTTTTTAATTAAGGTTGGCTTCTGTAATATTTCTGTTTATATAAATGCAGAATGCATACCCTAATCAAAACAGGCATGTGGGCTTCCAGTATAAGCTCTGAAATTGCTCTTTAAAGCCCACCCCCACCTGCTTACTCCAAAAGATATGAAGGAACCATGGATGTGGGTCAGAAAAGCTTGCCCCATTACCATGGTGATGTTTTTATTGGAAGAAGGGTGAGCTTGTGGGTGACGCCATAGCAGCATTGTCTTTATGGCTGAGTAAGCTGCGTCTGTGCAGGGGGGTGGCTGGATGGTATGTGGAGCTGCCTGAGAAACCGGTGGGCATGCAGGGTGGGGTGGAGTGGGGGAATAGGAGGCTGGAGTGTTTTTTTTATTTATTTATTTTTTATTATTTTTTTCATTTTGTACCTGAGAGCTTGTTGCAAAGCTCCTTCAAATGCAGAATGACTCCTAATGATTCTCATCAGTTTTGAGGAAACAGGTGGATTTTCAGCCCCCTGCTGCTTTGATTTGCTTTGCCGAGGATTGGCTGGAAAACTCAACAGGCAGAAACTGATTAAGACAGGAGACCCCCACCAGCCACTAGAAACTGCCCCCTCTCTCCCGCCAAACCCGCTCACCCCTTCCCCCACGTCTACTGTCGAGCACATAGGGGCCTTGTTCTCGTCCTCTCTCCCGCCTCTTTATCTGTGGTTCTCTCCTGTCCAGTGCTTTTGTCTGAGTGATGGTAGTCATTGGGTCATTCAAATAGTCCACCAGGCCCCTCCCCGCCTTTCCCTCTGGGCTCAAGGCTGGCCTGTTTATGACAGAAACAACATGCGCCGCAGACAGACAGGAAAAATAAACCACATGTGACCTGACCCTGGTGTCGCCGCCACTCTTGGATTTATTGTCCCAGCTGAAACTTTTGGGGTTTTCTTCCGTTCTCCAATCATACCCACTGATATTGTATAAATGACCTGCATTTCTAAGTATTTAACGGTAATTTAGCATAACTAGCCCACCCATACACACACGCACATGCACACACACCATTTCCTTTGGCAGTCCTTGGTGTGCAATAGCTCAAACTATTACATCTAACTACTTCCCTCCACATGGTGTGAACAGTGCAGTCCTGCCAAGACTAGGACCATTCATCATCACAGCAGAGAAAGAGCACTGTACTCTGTCCATTAAGAGGAATCTAATTGATGGATCACGAGAGGAGCTTATTTTTCTATTGCCTGCTTGAAAAAAAGTCCTTAGTATCTCATTAGTCCCTGAGGGGTCTTGGTCTTGGTTTGGTTTTTAGCATTAATGGCTGTCGCAGTCGGTCCTATCATTATGGAAATGAGCTGTCCGATTCCCCCTCTGCACAAGGTCTGTAAATGTCAGAAGGATTGTGAAAAGGTCGGGAGCGTGTGTCCATACTCGTGTAAGAGACTCTCCTTGTGGACGTGACACCCTCTACTACACACACATGCAGGTATTAAAGGGGTTCGATTGTTAAAATGACACTTCAGTGACCTCCTTCTTCATCTTGTAACCACAATTAAGAGTCTGTTGATTCAGACATGAGAAGCGTGTGAGTTTATGGTTTAATGGAGATGTGGGTTATCGTGGACATTCATCTGTGTGGAAGCTCATTGGCAAACCCTGAAAATAGATTTTTCTGTACCAATATATAGCTATACTAATACTTTTGTCACTGCAGGTAAAATATGAACTGCTTCAAGCCTCTTAACCGAACTAACCCTTGAAGGCAAACGGATAAACAAGCCCTACTGAATGTTGAGCAGCAGATCTTTGTGGAAATATTTGGCATTTCACCAGACAGACAGCGTTTTGGATGGTTTCCACATATTTAATTCTAAAAATATAATCAACATACTGTCAACACTTTACGCATGAAATGCCTCCTTTACCGATTAGGTGTTGCCGAGGGGTTGGAAACATTTTATCAGCAGACCTTTTTAAATGCTAAAAGCCTTTTTATATGGAGGCCCTGTTTGCTGAATTAAGGTTGATACTCAGCAACTTGCAGAATTACAGAGATATATAGATATTTCCATAAATTAATTGTGGTTACTGTGCTCTGTAAACAGTACCAGTGGCTAGAAACACAAACAATCCATCACGTTTATTGTTGACTTGGCAGATATTATTAGAGGCTGGGTGGATGGATCTGAAAGGGGGGAGCGTCGATGAGCACGAGTCACTGCGTCTTTTGCCGTTTTAGGCCACGTACTCGGGCACAAATGCAATTCTGGCACACACAGTTGCACATGCAGCTGGTGGCGAACAAGGGCAGTAACCTGAGGCCATACTGCAAGCCGGCGGACGTTCGAGTAATGGGGAGGAGGCGTAGCATTACAGGATGACGGTGCATGGGGGTTTCTTTTTTTGGGAGTGTATCATTTGATCAGCTCATTGATTCTTAAAGTAGTAACTTTTCCCCCTTATTAAAGTTGCTTTGCTGCAACAGACGAGCTAAAGCTAGAGGCTGTGGGATGGATCTGTTTCTTTATCAGTACCCCTCGCCTCCCTCCCTTATGGCCCCTTCCTGTTCTTACATGCTGTGCGGATGGTGACCTGTGTTGAGGTCACACTGAGAGCCCCCCTCTGGGATGTTTGTGTTCGACTCCCAGGGTTGCCTGACCGCTGGAGCCGGTCCCATCTGATTAAAAAAGAAAAATGAACAGATATCCTCCTTTTTTGGAGGGAGTGCCAAATGTTATTAATATGGATGGGACGGCTGAGAGCTTTCCAAAAAATGCAGCCGCGCTTGGGTCGATGCTTCTCTTGGCAGAGGTGTCGGGTTAAACGGCGATTGCCGCCAAATCTGTGTGCTCGCACACTGATGGAGGTTGACTGCAGGAGACCGTTCCATAATGTACTCTAACCACCCACATGTTTGCAGATAATGGAGAGTTTTAAGACTGCAATATTTGCTGGTGCAGCATGCCAGAGCTTATCTTTGTGGCGCTATTATGCATGTGGCTGTTGTTTTTTTTTTTCTTTTCTTTTCAGCACCCAGACATTTCCAGACCATTAGTCCAGAAACCTTCTGCCAAGTCTGCATTTTCCCTATATGCATGTTTCTAACTAGCTAACCCTAAATGGAATTTGAGGATATGCTGGTCAAGGCCTCTCCAGCACAGCCAATGTGGAGACCAAGTCATAATTTTCGATTGAAGATTCAGTTAAAGGCAGCCAAACTCTTTAAAATAAAATCCTCTTAATTAACTAGACTCGGAGAGATTGGTGTCTCCGTGACCCCGCTGCAGTGAAATCACCGAGGGGAGTCGGAGGCGGTGGGTTGATGTGCGCCTTGGGATGTGGTGGGGTTCAGGATGTCAACATTTACAAGTTTCTCTCTGCAGCGTTTTTTGGCAGAAAGGCCGAAGGAGGGATTTTAGAGAACTGCAAGAAGCATGGAATGTAGTGAGCGGGCCAGGAATTATCAGCTCATTTGTAATTTAGTCGCGACTCCCCTCCCCTCCTTTTCTCACTCTTAAAGCTTTAGACACATATTTAATTGCCAAAGAGCCTTTCATGGAGACAGTAAAGGACTGCTCTCGGTAACCTCTCTCTTCTTATGATTGTAACCTGGCATTTAGCCTCTTTCTGTCATCTTTCTTCTTGTTGTTTCTGTCTTTGTCACATTCTTTTACTTCTGAAATCCTCCCTTCGCAGCACTCAGCAGATCTGGATGCAGCTAAGCACTGAGGCCCTTGACTGTGTCCTCGCCGGCTTGTCCCTGCACGCACATACACACAGCTGCTCATTAGCAGTCACCTTAATGTATCTAAATGTAGTTTGCGAGGTGGAAGGCGGTTTGCGTTATTGATCTGGTATTGAATGGCGAATGATGCAGTGCCCTCATGTGATATTGAAAACATTTAGGGTTCATGACAGCAGCCTGGAGCATCTCTTTGCCTCCCCCTCCCCTGTTAATCCCTCCCTGCGTCCTCTCTGCCCCCACACTTTGTGAAAACGTCCAGCCGCTTTTGCCATCACCTCCAGCTCCCGTGGCTGTTTTTCACACGTTTTTGCTCCTTTGCGTTAACTTACACGTCGACACACCTTTGCATGGCACCATGAATGCAGGCAAACACGACTGCGCCGCGTCTCCTTCACACCAGACTCTGACAAGGTCATGTCCAATTCACACTTATCTGGGGTATTGGACAGGTTGGCTACAGGAGGAAATTGAATTTGGCGAGACAGGTCTTGTCAGAGCTCAGGGAGCTGGATAGTGATCCATGTGCTCCTCTAAAACCTCTAGGGTTCCTACATGGTTTAAAAAACCCAGAAGTTTAGAATTGGCTTTCTGCATTTCAATGTTTGGATAAATGTGGGTGGGGGGATTTAAAAACATTTATTCCGAGGGCATAAAAAGTTAAATTTCTGTAAAATGTTTCTCAAAAGTGAATTTTCAAAGAGTTTATACATAAGACACGTGGAAGCCAAAATAAGAGGTCAATCAATTGCAATCTGTTACTTTGTTGTGATTACCTCTGAATCACTTGAAAATTATTTGCTCTCCGTTTTTTTAGAAAAGCCTTTTATGGTGGATTTCTGTGTAAAAACGAGCCGCATTAAACCAAGTTTCATTATTCAGAATCGCTCACATGACACATGACATATGACTAAGCATCGGCTGGTGTAAGATACTCATGGGATCACCCGGGATAACCTTGAGTAAAACTGCTTGGGTTTCATGGTATTTACATGTATCAACTGCGGCTGCTTCTTAATTTATGAAAAAAACTGATTATTAAAGCAATAACCTTCCCACTGACATGCATTTATTAAGTTTAACCTGCTTATTACCATAAGGCTTGTGGAGTTGAAACGGACTAACCCATCATTTCAAGGATTTGATCAAAACAAGTTCTGGTTGCCTTCAGATAATTGAACGGTGGTCCCAATTAAAATCAAACTGAGATATTGACAATAAATGATCTCAGAATCTTCTCTGCCGCCGACAAAAAAAGCTTATCTTGAAATATTTAGATGTTTAATTTGCAAGTATAACAAGCTTAAGATTTTGCTTTCGTGAGGTATTTGCATGATAAAACAGGATTGTTATCTCATTATAAGAACATCTGTTTCCACTAAGAATCCGGTGGTCTTGCTACGTTGAGATAATGAAACTGCAAGCCCTGCAGCAGATGATGGACCAGGACTATAGAGCTCCAACTCTAAACGAATGAAGCTGGTCTCACAAATGTAGGCGCAATGAACAAAATATTATCGTAAGATAATTATTTGATGAAGCCGTTTAAATATTCTTTTTATGTGGCACTAGTGGCCTTTATTATGAAAAGCAGGCTGACAGGAAGTGGGGTGAGAGAGAGGGTCCACGGGCCAGACTCTAACCCGGGTTGGCCTTGTTGAGAACTAAGGCCTCCATGCATGGGTCGCTAGGTTAGGGTTATCCCCGTGATGAAGCCATTTAAATGACAAAACAAGCTTGAAATTCCTCTTCAAGGTGATGGAAAGAATGTGACAATTCATACCAAACCAGTTTGGTGACCGTTTACCATAATGAAGCAGTCATTACATGAAAATGAACTTGAGATATTATGTTGCCATAATGAAACTGATATGACTATAAAAGGTTGAACTTTTCTTCTCTCGATATAAGACCAACATTGTGATCCCTACAAAATAAAGTTGCTTAGGTTAAGGGTAATGCAATGTCTGATCAAAATATCTTAGAAGTTTCACTACGAAACAAGTTGGAGAGCTTAACATGGGCTAATGAGAGGGTTATCACAATAAAAGCTCAAGCTCTTATTTCAGGACTAGAAAACAAAAGTCTCTGGATATTTTCATAAAAGGTATTTATGTTTTAAAATTTACTGGCTTAATACACGGCGGTATAGTTTGGCTCAGGTAAAACATTTTCTATTTGCGGTTTTGTAGCTTTTAATAGCTACAAAACCTGTAGAGCGAATGGATACTGGAACCCAAACATCATTAAAAAAGTTAACCCTGGCTACCTTAAACATTTGTGTTAGCGTTTCAAAATGGAAGTGAAAATGAAATGTTAAAACTGGATGAATCCCTTGACCCTTGACCTTCACACACTGATGGGTTTCAGTGAGGTTTGCTTTTCCCATTAGACCGGGGCTCTTATTTGACCAAACGGCTAAAATTACACTCCTGTAATGTATAGTCCTCCGATATTTGAGATAAGAAACCGGATAACACTGTTGCGCAACAGGTTTTATTTATTGCAAAGGCATGTAGGGAGTGTTCTTGCATTTCCCAAGACAAGCAGCGTTGTTATGATCCTGCAGTTTAGTGTCACCGTAGCTATCCTCTGCGTAACTTGTTGGTTTGGAAATCTGCTGTGGAGCTGATAAACCGGTCGCAGAGTCATCATTAGTCCCCGGAGCCCTACGGTGGCAGCAGCGTTTAAATCCCCAGCAGCCCATTACGGTCAAACGGAGGCAGCAGGTTTTACTCGGTTATCAGCTCGGTGTTTTGTCAACATTTTGTGCCCGGTTTGTTTGGGGAGGGACGGTTCTCCTCCGTTGAAGTGATTTGTCTCATTTGCCCGACTGATTGCCTGCTCACTAATGGGCCACTTGTTCCTTTCTGCCACTCTCCCCTCGGTCACATTTGTGTCTCAGCTTCCAGTGCTTCATCTTAATTTATTCCTTACTTCTGTTTTTTTTCCCCTCCCTCTCTCTGTTTACGTGCTCTCGCAATGCTCCAACTTCCTCTTCTCTCTAATTTGGTTCGCATAATTGATCCATCTGCTCAGTAAACTGCTGTATCTTATTTTCTTTTCTGCTTCTGCTTCTTCTTCTTCTTTTGCTTTTTAGTCGTCAATCCCTTGTTTCTGCCTCTGTAATTGGCATGTCTGTAACTCTCTGACCCTCCATCTCCCTCTCTGTCCCCTCTGAAGCTCTCTTCTCCCCGTCCCACTATCCAATTCCCCAGTTGTCTCTTCCACCTATATCAGTCCCAGAGTTTCTCTTTAAGCCCATTCAAACTGCCTTTGCTACTTTCAGTCTCCCACTCTCATTTTCTCCGCGTCTTTCTGCTGTTAATGCCTCCTCAACAGCCTCCAGCCTCCCTGCAGACGTGTGTTGCAGGCATCCGCACCTTCCTAACGAGGTTTTCTGTTTCTTTTTCAGTCTACTCATCAATCAGTGTTGTACACTTGTCTTTTTTTTTCTATTTCTTTCCTAATGGGCGAAAGACGCCTCCTCCCGCTCTGCCTTGGTGCGCATTTTTTTTAAAGGTTAACTTGTTTTGACAGCGGTATACTCCTCTACTCCGTCTCGCTTGCTTCCTTTTTGTCGTACGGTTCAGGCTACGGATCGACATCCACCACTTCAACCACCTCCTACACACACAAGTGCAACTGGAACATGCACTTCTCATGTTTGCATGCAACACTTAAGGATGTCGGCTTGATTTAATGGCTGGAACGCTCCAGAGAGGAGAACTCGAGTGACAGAACAAAGTCAAGTGACGGGGTGTGTGCAGAGAAAGTGGGGTAAGAGTAGAGGAAAATGGGAAGCAGAGGCAGGATTTATTTAGTTTCAGTAAAGCTAACCTGTCGCGCAGCGTTGGGATCAGGCTGACATTGTCCACTCCCCTGCTGCTGGACGTATTCACACACTGCTCTTCCGCTGCAGGCTGCGGCTGAACCGGTAGCTTGACTCATCTAACAAGAATCTCACTCTGAAGGTGAAACGGTTATTACATCTGAAAGTTAATTCCTGCTGTGAAGAGTAAGGCTGACAAGGACTTAACAGGGGGAGAAAAAAAAAAGCTTTGTGATGCCTTTCTGCTGGGAGATAATAAAATGTGAAAGGAATAATAAATCTACACTCGTCGGTCGTGCTATATTTTACTGTATACTCTGTTCATTGGCACTTCTGGTAAAGATGTACAAAAAGCCCACGAATAAAGCTACCTTTTATCGCAGTAATGTAATCTCAGTGAAATACAAGCAAGCTTTGATTATTTTTCACTTTTTTAAAAATCTCTCCTTTTGTCGTCCTCACTACCTGCTGGCAAGATAAACTTGGGTCCTTGTCCATGATTATTCTGAGAGTAGTTGAGGAAAGTTTAGGAGAGTAGCTGTGTTCTAGCAACCACAAATCTGCTTTAGTTGAAAAGCACGTTTCCTAATTTTTCAGATGTTGAAGAGTGACAAGGAGAAATGGCCCTTTGTCGCGTCATTCCTTGAGATGACAAGACGTCATGCATGTAGCTACCTTCTTGTAGTCATTTCTCGACTTGTGATCGAGACACACGTGCCTTAGTTAAATGGCATGTTCTCTTGTCTTTCCCATTTTGAATAGTGGCTAAGAGGAAAAAACCCTTTTTGTCAGGTCATGTTTTTACCACAAGGAAACAAGAAGTCATAGATGATTAATAAAGTCTTCTTGGACACGCTGATTTTTTTTTTTTTTAATTTTTGTCCCCCTCCACTCAATTGTTAAAGTAAACGGGTTTAATTTGTCCAAAAAAAATGCAAGTTTAAGATCATGCTGCTGGAAAAAGAAAACCAAGATACTAACTTTCTGTACTTGAACAGAAGGGTAGTGCTAATGCACAGTTTTTAAAAATGATCTGGTCATGTTGAATCAGCACAAAGTTTTATGGTACAAATTCAAATGACTTTACAAGCCCTTTCCTCGTGATGTGGCAACAACTCTGAAGCTCTGCTGGTATATCACTTTCTTTTCTAGTGGCGGTGTTCCCCAACTCGCGGCTCATAATGCCATGTTTACAGTTTGATGTCACTCTGACAGCTTTGTCAAAACAAACCCCAATATGCTAATTCAGGACATACAACCTCAGCAAGAGAAATGCTTTCAGTTTACAACGTAGTGACATAATCTTTCTAACGTACCTAAATGCAAGTGAAATCTTTCAAAGTATAGTGTGATTTAAAAAAAAAATATCTAGGACAACTGTAATAAACCTTTGAGCAGCTTTTATAGACAGTACAAGAATATTTTGTTATTGTTTTCCCAACCTTGCTGTTTTATATTGGTTTACAGTAAATCTGTTTGCAAAGGCCACATTTTTAAAAAATGTTATCAGGAAAACATTTTATTAAAAATAATAAAAAATATTGTTAATTCTAAAGTTAAACATTACTTATAGTTCCAGTGAGGCTGAGGCTACAACTAGGCCCAAGAATACAAACATTGCTGCCAACAGCTAAGATTGACACCACTGAAGACATGGCATTTGCATAACCATACAGTTTTTTGAAGCTTTAAACCATCATGGATAATGGGTACAACACAGTGGTAATGTTAGTAACACTACATTGCTAATAGCTGGATTTCAAAAGCTAATCCTAATGCCAACACAATATTACAGACATAAAATGCCCTGTTTGGTCAAAGCAGCATGTAATACATTCTTAGTCAACGTGGCTTATATATTATTTTTGAATTATTTTTTAACAAATTGTTTTTGTAGAAATTATCTATATACAAAGTTTAACACTAGTACAAACAGTAAGACTGAGGCTACGTATTAAACCAATGCTAAAGATATCCATTTTCACGTTAAATAAAATACAGGAAATTGCAATGTAATATTAAACTGTCAACAATTCTTCCTCTGGGTCAAAGGTCACTGAGCTTTTAACAGTACATTTAAACAGTCAGTCGTACAGTGAAGTGAATGAGTTCACTGTTCTACAGCCTTATGGCGTCCTGTTTTTTTTTTTTTTTTTTTTTTGTCCAGTCAACTGGCTGCTGCTGGACATAATGATGCATTCGGTGTAAGGCAAAACAGAGCCTCCATTGTTCCTGGTCAAGCTCGGAAACCGTCCTCCTTCCTCATCGCTGCAAACTCTTTATGCTTTCTGTTCCCTCTAATCAAGGTGAATCGAGCACTGCCCCTGAAAAGGCCATCTATTGTCATCTGTTCCCGTCCCGTCCCTCTGCTCCGCGCCACACCTGTAACAACGCACCGGTCTGTCATTGAGCAGTAACCCTGGAGGAAAAGTGACCGTGTAACCAGAGATGATTGAAAACGGCAGCAGATAGAAGGGCTTTTGTGCTTTCTTTGCCCCACCAAAGTCCGTATTGGTCCTGAAAATGTGATATTTACTGGCTTCTGAATGCATAAATATTTATCCTGTACAGTGGAGTCCTGCATAACTTTCCCTACCTGCAAAGTAAAGAGTAAGGAGAGGAAGTGTCTTTTGGCTCGACACAAAGCTACAGTATGTGTCTGTTCATACCCTCAGGTTGCTGAGGCATCTCCTCAATGTCCCTGCTTTGTAAAAGAAACACTTTACCCGCTGTCCTTTACCCTTCTTCCCAATTTTTCCTTTCCTTGGAAAAAAAAACAACAAGAAAAAGACCCTGTGGCTGATTCGTGCTCTAGTGATTCATGAATTTTTCTCCAGCACTACACAGTCATGCAGAGCACAATGCATGAGTGTGGAGTTTCAGAAGAAGTCTGATTGCTGGAAGGGAGGTGAGGGAAGCGGGGAGGGAATGTGCTGCGATGCCAGCCGTGATTAGAGCAGTGGCACTCGCCGCCTAAATACACATTTAAATAGATACAGCCTGAGGATGGTAAGGAGGAGTAGGGGGGAGGAGAGAGAGGTGAGGAAAGGATGTGACTTCTTTGCTCATGTAAACTAACACAATTGTTCTGGTTTTAAATAGAAGTCCCTCAGGCTCCATCTACAAACTTCCAACTTTTCTAACTCATTTTCTTTTTTTCCTGCCCCCCCCCCCCCCCCCAACTCATTTTCTGCTTTCCACTGTCTTCCACTTTGCGTTTGACACAGAATTGCTTTATCTGGCATAGATTATTGATGTCTCCGTTGATGTTTTTGTCTGTCTTCCATTATCCTTCCTGCAACCTCCTTGTTGTCTGTCCGCTTTTTTTGGCCGCCATCCCTGTGCCAGTCTGTTCCCCTCTCTTCCAATTTATCTTCTCTCCCTCCCATTCCTTTGGGATGACTCTTCCTCCTTGCTCTTTCTTCATCACCTAACCTCATTGTGTCTTTGCTTCCGGTCTCCATCTTCCCTCTTCTCCTTTTTCACACTGCATGGATAGTTTTTTCCTTTTCTCCTTGAACCTGGCTTGTCCTGCATACCTCAGGTCTGGCGCCATTGATATTTCCAAATTTTAGTATCTTCACACTTTATTCCCTGACCTATGGTCAACATGGGGAAACATGTTTTTAGCAAATATCATACTTGTTTAAATGGACTGCTCCAACCAGCAATTCTGTTATGTATTTATTTCTTCATCCAACCATCCGCTTGTGTATGCACACTATCCACCGATTTCCATCTATTGGTCAAACTACCACACATCCATCCATCAATTCAATTTCCCAGGATACTGTCAATCCATCAGTCAACCATTAGTCTTAGATCTGTAAACATTATGATTTCATTTTGTTATGTTACTGTATTGTAGTTTTAATTGTGAGTCGTAAACCCGTTATAAACCTGTTATATCTGTCCCTATCAAATAAACCAAATAATAAATAAATAAAAAAAAAATCCATTTATCAGTCCCTCTGGTTGTTCATCCATTGTTTTCATCGTCCATCTATTTTGCCATTGGTCAACTTGCCAATGCATTCTAACAACCCTTCAATATACCCAATGTAACAATTTCTCCTAATATCCAGCACATAAGTCAGTCTGTCTGTCCACCCGGTCAGTGAGGCTTTTTTGGTTCCCTATTGAAAGTTGAAGCTCAAGAACTGACTGAAAACATGGGAAGTTTGAGTCTGGAAAAGTATAGTTTTTTTTATTTTGAAAATGTGTTGGAACCCTGGACATATTGTCCCTCCAGGGAGTTCTGGGTTTATGAGGGTTCTTCTCTGTGGGACAGTGCCAGTAAAGCTCCAAAGGGAGGTAGCCAGGAGGCAACCTAATCAGATGCCTGCTCTACCTCAGCTGACACCTTTCATTGTAGAGGAGCGGTGGTTCTACTCTGCTACACCCCCTGATGGGACCTCCACATCTTTATTTCCAGGGCTGTGTCTGGCCACCTTAGGAAGAAAAGGCGTGTAATGATCCATATCTCATGATCATAGCGGATGACTGGAATAAAGACAGACTGCTAAACTGAGAGCGTCTGTTTTTGGCTCGGCTCTTTGTTCACCACAGAGGTCCCAAACCATCCGTCCTCCTGGCATTCTACCCTACCAACACTCATCAGCAATACACCGCCTACTTGAACTCCACTGTGTCAGTCAGAGCCCTGAAGGGTTAGTCCTCCATTGTTATGGACTCAGACATTCAGGGTAGCTTCACACTCTTGGATTCAAGGTAACAGAAAAATGAGACTCAAAGGTTCCCAAACCAGAGACCATCCTCTCTGCAACTCCACCTTGAGAGTCTGTCCTCTTTAAATACCCTACCTCAAGTTGCACTCCTTGCTCTTTGCACCATTCATCCCTTTTACTCTTGTTTATTTACCCAGGGAGAGATGGAGGTATGGGGCTGTCAGGCTGGATTGATGGATGACGGCAGGCCACGGGTGAGATGCTCCGGGCATTTGATTGACGCTCTTGTCACTCAGGATAATACTTACAGAATTGGCTGCTTCGTTACTTTGAAAAGGTTCTTCCATGGAAACCTCGCCGGCTTTTTAGATCCAACGTAGTTTTTCATTCAGCAGCCTTAAAGCACTCCCATCTGCTAAGAGTAAAGCTTTCTTCAGACATGTATTGGCATTTTCAAACATCCCCATCGACAGAGACACTCTGCTGAGCTTACACGCCTGCCCTTTAAAAAGCTCGTCCCTTCAAGATGGCATAATTATGCAGTGTCAAGGTGCGACAATCTGAGCAGCGTTGCATTAGCCGAATTAATATGCACGGCGAGGAGGGAGTCCGTCCATGATCTCCTAATGCTTATAGCCTCTCGGTCCCCTCCACACATCTTTTAGAAGCCATCACACTCTGGGGCTAGTTATCTCAGCAGCCATCAAAGCTAATGCATGTTGGCCTTTGTGACCAGCAGTTGATTTTAGGAGTTGTGTAATTTCACCGTCACATTTGTTTGCCAAACGAAAAGTGTGCAAGAATAATTATCTGTGACACTTGGGTTAATTGACCTTGAATATGATGCAGTATTTGCCATGATATTGCAGTTTAAACAGACTTGATTGTATTCAGGATTAGATTTTTTTTTTTTTTTTAATGAAAGATAGAACGTTCATTTAGGTCTTATCAGATACCAGAAAATGGGCGCCAGATTCCCAGTTATAAGATTTATTGTCTATTAAGATCAATTATCATCTGTAAAACTGCTGATATGGTTCTATTTTATTCATTTTTTCTTCTGAGAGTGTTAGCATGCTAAGATTTCTGCTGGAAGAATAACTTTTCTTTTCTATTTTTGATCTGGTTTCTGCTCCAACCACTGCTGAAGTCATGTTACGGTTGACAGATTGGACCCAGAGTCCTGCAGTGCAGCTGCCTTCTGTGTCTTATTTCTTATCAAATGCAGGTCAGCACTGTGAGTCTTGTAGCTTAAGATATCACACATCATACAGCTTATCACACGGCCACGCACTGCCTGAAACTGAAAGCTCGTAAGGAATTAAATTTTTACTTAAGAAATGTTCAAATGTCTAGACAGCCGTAGGAAAATTGGAATGACTTATTTTTTTAATTGAAAGGAAATCAGTCAACAGTCTTAAAAACTGGGCTATTCTTTAAAACTTTCAAGAGACTGTCTGTACTGGTGAAACAAGAATCATGTGCAAAGTCACAATACTTTATTTGCTTTAAAATTAGTTGGGTCAAATCGCAGCCATGAGGAATTTTAATTTGATAATGGAAGATTTTAATGAAAAAAAACGATTATAGTGAACTAAGACATCATATGAGTGGACAGAAGGTCTCGGTTACATTTTTAATCACTCAATCTCCCTGATTTTCAAAACAAAGTTCTTTTAAAAAGATTATTCCTACAGTCGATTACTTATTTGGCCCCCTCATTTGGGACAAATCCAGATTAGTTGCTTCAAGAGGCTAAAGCTAACTAGTCTGAGTCCCAAGTGGAGCTCTACCACCTTTAAGCAACTCTTATTTAACATTTCTTTAAAGTTGTTGCTTTTTTCTGGATCTTAACACTGATATCATGACAACATCGGGGACGCCATTTACACATAAGCAGGAAATTAATCAGAGGAAATGGATGTTGGAAACGGCGCACCACCAACCATGTTCCTGTGTGAAACCCATACTGAGAATACAACATGTAAAGTGTTCCTTGGTATTTGACATAGAACGTTGTAAAAAGAAATATTTGGTATTATAAATGAAAATATTTTTTTTCTTTTTCTAATACTAACTTTTCTGTTGTTTTTTGCTCTGATTGGAGAGGCTTCTCTGTCTCCGTTTCACACCGGAAGATCATTGTTAGTGCACCGTGTTCTACCTACATGTTTAAATCTCATTTTATTCTTGTGGCACTAGTGGCCTTTATTCAAAAGTGACTTGACAGGAAATAGGACATTTCTGGGGACAGCATTTGCCAGGGACAGGTAATAAATGGGGACAAACCCTGGATCTCGGGGATGCCTCGTCACCTTATTTTAAGTGGTACAGGAGCAGGATAGATTTCACAAGCCTAACGAGCCCTCCTGTGGCTATAGGCAGTAATATTTACTCCTTGGTTCATGCTGGTCAAGATGAATTTCCATTTAAATTTGATATGAAAGTCACACCTGAATATAAGTTGCAGGATCGGCCAAACTATGGAAAAAAGTGACTTATAGTCTGAAAAATACGGTAGGTAATCCTCAGCTCCTTTGTAAATAAAAGCCCAAGACAAATGTGGTGACAGTTTAAATTGGAGCTGCTTAAGGTCCACGTAGGAGATGCCCCCTCTTGGACAAATCGTTAGCTTTCAGACTAACTAATCTGCATTTATATTAAATGTAAATTAGAACTGTTATCTGGAAATTGACTGTGTAACTTTTTTTTTTAAATGGTAAATGGCTTGTACTTGTATAGCACTTTTAACTAGTCTGACGACCCCAAAGTCAGTCATTCACCCATTCATGCACACATTCACACCCTAACGGTTTGTCATTTTAACATAAATTCCCTTTAGCCATTCTTAATTATCCCTTCAAGAAATGTCCCAGTGTGGAAGTTTTAGAAGGCCAAGAAATATTTTTGTCTTGTGGGCAGGAAATGGTGAATTCCTTGACAGCTGTAAAGAAGCTTATGCAGGAGTTGAGGTCACCCATTGTGTAGGACAAAATGGGGGTCTATGTGAAGGTTAAAGGTTTGAAACCTAACCTCCTTTCCAAAGTCAACATCTTGAGTACGATGTCAGGACATCCGGGTAGGCTTAAAGGCCTGTTTGAAACAATTGGTGTGGATGTTACTAACGAGCTCTTAGGCCAGAATAAACAAATGGATGTTTAGAGGAAAAAAGGGTTACCGACATCACACATTTACAGTTGATTTAGTTGTTTTGATAGCTAAATAAAGACTTTTATGGTTTACAGCAGTATTTTTGATTTCCTTATCGCTTTGGATATGAACAGGATCCTTGCTTGTTTCATTTGAATGGAATAATTGCCCTCCACCTCCTCCCCCAGTTTATATTTGTCATCCAATTTTTGACTGAACAAAATGTGGCATGTGGGCCCTACACTACGAAGAAGATTCAACATATCCAGGGTTTTCATTGAGAGCTGGCTTAACATTAAGATTACACTGAAGTGGTTGTACAAAGCTGGATTTTACCACAGTAGGTCATGTAGGGGTTCATAACTTTGACGGGCTGAGTTGGATTAAGAAGAACAAGCAACATAAAGAGACGGGATGAAAGCTAGCTGCAAAAACAGAAAAGCTGATTAATTAAAATGTCACAATCCAAACTATGAAAGCATGGATTTTATCACTGTAGATGTTTTTGTACTAAAAAGTGGCACCTGCAAAACATCAAGAAAAGTTTGAAACGTAATCTCTTTTAAAGTCCCGACAGTTTTGACTACTTGGATATTGAAAATTGAGAAGATTAGATTTGACTTTCTGAATGGCTGGTCAGCTGGTGCTGATCAATATAGATATTGGCAAGTTTAGGTCTTCCAAGCTATTTCTCACTGCAGCTTTAAAAGTAATCTGTCCATGTTTGGTACACGATTACAAGATATCTCCGTTGGATTTTACAAGAAGTAGGCGTTCATGAACTGCTGCTGTTTTTTTTGATGGTTGTTGGTTGGGCTTGATCCCTGTTCTGTAACCCATTGAGGAGCAGGTTGGGTTTAGGTTATTGCGGTCATATACCCTGGTAAGATCTGAAAATGTTGAAGCTGAAGTTATAACCCTCTAATCGTGCTTCATGGTACTGGCTCCAGATCATAAATTAAAAAATGGAGATAAACTAATAAAATGATCTGCCCTAAATGATAAACAATAGGGAAAAAACAGGATCTTGGGGCTTTGAGCTATTGGTAATAAAGGTGAGTAGAGATTAATCAGTTGCAACACTGCTATAATTTGTTTTCATAATGAAGGTATTGGAATCAGTTAATCGGTATATTATTGGCACAGTCCACTGTGCCAAAGGTGGAAATGTATGAGCGAGTGAGAGGCTGCTTTGAGGGCTCGCTGATAAATTGAGGTCATGGGCTTGCCTAGCACAAAATCATTAGATCACCTCACAGTTGACAAACCCCATTTGTGCTGAGTCTGTAATGGCAGAAGTGGCTGGCGAAAGGGGGCTCCAGAGATTCCTGTGAACGCAGGCAGCAGGACGGGGAAAAGGGGGGGAAAAAGATGAGTGGTGGCTATGCAGTGGGAGGTAAATGTATGTTGGCAGTAGCCAAAGGCTGGAAAGGCGCGATGACACAGTGGGTAAGGAAGAGAGGAGCCAGTTACTGGACCATCAGTGGCGGTAATGAGACGCAGGTGCAGCCCGAGGTGCCCAGGCCTCCCCAGCAGAAAAGAGGGGGTAAGCTTGGAGATAAGTGAAAGATACAAAAGAAAGAAGATGGAAGGCTTTCCCTTTGATGAAAATGATTGCTTATTAGCATGTGCAACCCCACAGGATGGCTTGAACAATCACGCTGAAACAGTAGGTGCCAGGACGTGCCATTAATCAGAGCGCAGTATCTTTGTCTACCTATTTTAAACACATGGGTTAAAAAAATGTCTAACACATGGAAAAACAATCACTGAAACAGTTTTTTTTTGTCATTCACCTTTTAAAATAAATTATCACCATGGTGCTGAAGCACTTTACTCTTAAAATAAAGGTAGATTTGGCGATTTTTCTGGAAGTTTCCCCAAGTTCCTCTTTGAATAACTGCGCATGTGCAAGACAGTCTTACCTTGCTCTTCCGCTCCTCAAGGGAGAAAAAAATCTTCCAAATCTTCTCTGGTTTTATTTCTTTCTACTGAGGCCTTCCTGTTCTTCTCATAAACTTATACGTGGTTTTGCTTCTTGCAACTCTCTGCCATGCTCAAAGTACACGGTGAGAACAGCAGAGCTACCATGAACGGCTAACACCGAAGCTAACCGCTAAGCTAACCGGATGCATAAACACTAGAAGTGTGCATGCACAGCCAGCATGGGGAAACTAATA
The DNA here is from genome assembly GCA_037039145.1 of Fundulus diaphanus. Taxonomy (NCBI): domain Eukaryota; kingdom Metazoa; phylum Chordata; class Actinopteri; order Cyprinodontiformes; family Fundulidae; genus Fundulus; species Fundulus diaphanus. The sequence goes on from CM073130.1 coordinate 38,815,015, forward strand.
AGGAAAGTGCACGCCCACTGGCGTTACATGAGCACGTCAGAATGATTGGCCTCTGGGACAACCAATAGATAAGGTGATAACCCCAGAACTCGAGGAACAGACGGGTATATCTCTTCTGAATACATAATGTATTGACTGCTTTCAGGATAGGACCATTTCATCCAGTATAACAGTGTTTCTGAACAGGATTGCCAACTATAGCGTTAAAAGGTTATATGCAGTTAATGTACAACTCTCTTGATGTCTTCATTTGGGATAAATCAAGATTTGTCGGACAAGGTCCTTGGATTCAGGTGCTTCTCATTTCACAACAGAACCTCTTGAAAGCTCAGAATTGTGAACTTTTTGGAGGCGCTTGCTCAACAACAGACAATGATGGATGAGTTTGCAGGCTTGGTGAGAACACCGGTCAGCAAAGAGAGGTCGGGGAGGGGAAAGGTTAGGAAGGACTACGGTGCTGGACAGAGATGGGGACGAGGGAGAGAATCGGAGGACCCGAAGAGGAAAAAGGGGAACAGAGTTATGCAGGAAAAGGTGCTGAAACGCTGTGTTTAAGTCATAGGGCAACATGCAAGGATGTTTGCCCTGACAAGGTGCGGTCACTATTGTTGCGCTGATACTGTTGGACAAATAAAAATGTTATGAGTGGAGGACTCCCAGCAGTAAACAAACACGGACTACATGGTGGGGAGGAAGGAAAGTGCAACCTAAAGCAGATGCACTCAACAAGTGTGCGCATTCATGATTTGTTTGGATTCAAGAAATCAGAGAGGGTGCTAGAATGGCTTTTGTATTCGGCGAGTAAATATTTTGGAAAGGCCTGCTGTGTCAGGAGATTGCGCTTTCAGGCGGAGGATGCACGGGAGATGGTGAGCTTGGAGGGGAACTGTGGGGCAGCGGCTCTGTTTATTTCTCCACGCAGAGACGCGAGCACAAGCCGAGCTTTGTCCCGCGAACGGGCCTCGCTAAACGTTAGAGCTAGTTGTGGGAGCTCAGAGAGACGCAGAAACTGATTTTCTCTTTCCCCTTCATTTGCTGCCAAATGACATTGCTTACTCTGCTACGGGGTTGCCCTCACTACCAGAGGCTGGTATCATGAATGAACAATGCGTACTTCTCAGGGTCTCTGCTTCACCTCAGGGAGGAGCTTTGCTGCCAGCCAGAGATGTGCTATATTATTTACTATACATATCATCATATTCCAGCAGCCTGTGCCTCGTTAGCGATGTTTGTCTGTTTTCCTACGCTGGAGCACAAATGAGTGAATGAATCATAAAGGCGACGCAATCATGCGCGGTGACCTCTGCGTTCAGAGCAGTTTATATCTTCTTTCCTTTGCTATTGTGTTGTGGCAGGACGTCTCGGACTGCGGGATCAGAGGGATCATTCATTCACCTCACATTCGGGTTGGGGAAAGAAAATGTGCTCTATACCCCCCCACACACCCCCCACCCCCATGCCCGGCCTTTCATCTTTGCTCTCACAGGCGTCTCTTGTTCTGTCAGTCTCGGTGAAGGGAAAGGAGACGGGTAGGAGGGAGGGAGGGATGGAGGAAGGGAGCAGGAGGAAGGATGTCAGGGAAAGGGTGAGAAGGTAAAAGACAGCAAGTGACTTCAGTTTCCTGTTGCATGCTGAACAATACGACAGGCTGCCCCCCAGCATGATTCCTTCACCTTCGTTCGAGCAAGCATTCGAAGGGGGGGGGCAGTAACAGGTTGCAAACTGTCTGCTCTTCCGCACTGCTTCTCTAAATTTCACCCTCCATCTCTTTAACTGTATCTCCCCCCCCCCCCCCCCCACGGCTTTGCCTTCCCGTCGTTTGCTTCCAGCCTTTCTCCTCCGTCCATCCCTCTCTCTTTCCCCCGGAGCTTGCCTCAGTGGGTCGGTTCCAGTCTGTCTGTTTGCTGATGACTCCACTCGGAGCAGATGTGATGCTCAGCAGCTGTTGGTTTGCTTTGCAGCGCTCCCCTCAGATGGCTCTCATGCTCTTTTTTTATCCAAACACAGTTTGCCCCCCCCCCCCCCCCTTGTTCTACTGTGCTACTCAGCTAAAATTGAGTTTCATTTCATGTTTTCCTCTGCCCTGCCCCATCAGCTTCCTCCATGCAGCTGTTGATGTTTTAAGGGTTTAGCCGTTTTCTTTTTTATTAACAATGAGGCGGGAATTTGTTTGTATGCCACGTGAATGCCAGCTGTCGTTATTTTGTGACGCAAATGTCAGCCCTTGGTGATGGTTTTTCAAAAGCATGACGGGGAGATCATTGTTTCCCATGTGAACCTGGTAAAATGGAAGAGAAATGTTGTGTGTTGTGATTTTTCTCCTTTTTTATTTATTATTTTTTTTTTATCCACCCACTGATGGTGTCGCTGAAGAGCAGAGCAGGAGTCGAGATTGGAGGTTGGCAGAGAAATGCGCCGGTGACTGGAATAGGCCAATTTTTTATTATTAAACCCTGAAAGGTGACAAGATGACTGGAAGATTAGGAAAAAAATGACCTTTTTCTGATATGTCAAAATGAAACCAGTATTACAAGGTAATGGATCAGACGTTTCATGGTTTTTCTAATTGGGAAGATGTTATTTTTCATGATCTTTTAAATTTGACTATGAAACTTAGTTTCTAGACAAGTCATGTTCATGACAAAAAAAATTTAATTTAAATGTACATTTTTATAAATGTACTTAACAAACACGTAACATTTAAAGGAAATTTAGCAGTCTGATTATCACATCTGTTTCTTTGTCAATGTTTCTTTACTTTCTATATATATATATATATATATATATATATATATATATATATATATATATAAATAAAAAAATTACACCTTTTTTTTTTTTTATCTTTGAACTCGCCGTACTGAGTGCTACCAGGTCGCAGCACCAACTCTTTGGTGTTGGTGTGACCAAGTGAAGAAGACTGTGTTGGCCAAGCAGCTTTTTGGAAATCTTATAATTGAAGAGAGTTTAGGCAAGGAGCTAAATTTTCAAGGGAATACACACGAAGGCAGCACCATCTAAGCCAATCACTGATACAAGACCCCATAGATGTTTAAACGAATCAACTCTGTAAGGAACCTGCCTGTTTTTAAACAAATTAAATCCTGTTTTAAAGCGACTGCTCTCTCGCTCTCTATGGCATGACATAGTCTTATAAATATTTAATGGCCAATCACTGCAGTGCTTTTATGTTTTTATCTTAAGAGGAAGCCTCATCTTTAGCAACAAGTCCAAGCGTTACAAAAATAAAAAAATAAAAAGTCACAAAATCCTGTATGCAGCCTTTCTAGTTGAAGCCTCCAATTTGGGTTTGATGCTTATATTAATGAGAGAGGGGGGGGGAAAACGTAGACAGATGAAGGGTGATGGACTGGATTTTATTAAAGCCAAATTCCCACAGCGGTCTGCCTTTTCACATGCCCTTATTACCTTTATTAGCTGTCCGTGTCTGAGAGCTGGCCAGTGAGCAGAGCATCCTCTGACAGGTGCTTTCTTGTTTGATGTCAGATGGAGCGAAATGGGAAAAAAAAAAAAGATCCTGCCATTTCAGAAGGTAGGAGGAGGATTCATCTCTGCTGCGGCGACTTCAGCCTGGATGAATTTGTTTGCGGCCAGTCTTGCGGCCGGGTCTGAGGTTACGTGGCAGACCCGTAAATTGGTTTGGTCTGATCTCCTGGAAATCTGGGATCAGTGCGGCGGATCCGGCAGCTAATCAGCGCTCGCAGCTTACACACAGGAACATCGTCAACCGCTGTGGCAGCTGGAGTATCGCTGCGCTAGGGATTTAATCGCTCCAGAAATCCCTTAATGGGAAAACGTTACATGCAGTCTAATTTAAGGACTCTGGGATAAAATATTGCCGTGAATGTGTGGGTGAGGCCGTGGCTGCGTGTGTTGCAGGCACACAACCGAAACGCTGATAAGGGATATCGAGCGCCACTTTGCCCCCGTGCTTTTAGATGATAAGATTACAAGGCCAGAGGTGTCTCTCTTTGCACTTTAGCCTCCCTGGTCTCTCTCTTCACACGGTGGCATACGGCACAGCGTCAGTGGGAATTTCATAGTGGGGGAATCATCACTCATTCCCGGTTCCCCTTTGAGGACTGAGCTAATTAGCCGGCGTCTGTGATTAGTTGGCTCGCGTTTGATCTGCACTGCCTGTCTCTCCCCCCCCCCCCCCCCCCCTCTGTCGAAAAAGGCTGCCTCCCTGAGCTGTGATTTGGCTGTGAGGTGCAGCAAACACACAGAAAACTCTAAGACAGACGCGCAGAGATGTACGCGGCGGCGCATTTTGTCTTTTTTCCGAAACACAGCAGCCGGCCTCAGAGACACAGGATCATACGCCAGCAGACAGCTGCACGCAAACACTCAGCCTGCGCTTCATGTTGGGAGATCAAGTGTGTTAATATTTCACCACTGCATACCATGAACTGTGTTTACTTTCGGTTTCGGCTTGTCAGTGAAATTCCCCTGAAAATCCGGGCAAAACACGGCAGCGAGGGCGTGGGCGGCTTGCTGGAAAGTGGATTTCCTTAACCCTGGGTGATTACAGCTAAAGATGGCTGACTTATGAATGTAATTAAATCTGTTCAAGTCTCCCCTCAGTCGCCTTTTGGGGTTGGTCTCAATAGCAAATCACAGCGGGGGGTGCGCCCATGCAGCGTTTTAATATAAGCACAAAAAGGAGAAAGTCTTTGGTGCGTGACACAGCACTGGTCCAATTACACAGAGGCTGTGATATTGAAGGGCTCATCTGTCCTTGAAGCCAGACGCTGGAGCAGAGCAGGACCATCTCTCCGTTTGTGCCTCCACACATCCATGCTTCACTTCCTCAATCCTCAGACTGCCACTCCTCCTTAAGGGGAAGGTAATAAACAAAGGCACCCTCAACCTGGTGTAATAACTAGCTGACAGGAGGCCGCTCCAGCACCCATGGCGGTCCCTGCGAGTGTTTTTTTTTCTTTTTTTGCTCCTCTTTATGATCCTTCACAAGGCACTTGAGTCTATTGAGAAGGCGATCACTTCTAGCCCCAGTGTGTCCACAAAAACGTTCTCAGACCGGGCCGCTGCTGGTGCTTGAACCAGCTGCAGTGGTCCTCAGAAGAATTATAATTATTTTCAAGTTAAATCCGTGTTGTGGACGACAAAACCAGGAGCAAGTGGCATTTGCTAATTGACCTGCTCAGCAGACTCACCGCTGTTCACAATATAAGCTGATGACGACACATTTTTCTGCATTTTGATAGAAAAAAACTTTTACTAAAGGAGACTATTAGTTAAAACAGAATAGGAGGAATTAGTAGTTTATAATAGCAACTGTCAGTTTTATACGCAGGTCAGCCATGTTTGGGCTTGGGTTAAATTTTCCCTACTCAAACCTGAACATTTTAACTTTTGAGTATAAATGAATTAAAAATATGTATTTGAACCCTTCACCCCGCCCCCCACCCCCCTGGCCCCCTTTTGTTTTAATGACACAAAAAAACTGAAGAAATAAAAATTGTTATACCATTTTAACGTGTCTGAACAGATGAGGGTAGTTGAAATATGTAGTGTATTTTGCGGTGAGGTTACGTTATTAATACCCAAAGGTATAATTGCTTTATGGTGAGAAGAGAAACGAATGATACACAGTGCGTGTGTGGTTTTACACACCACACACGCACTGCAAAAAAAAAAAAAAAATTAGATTCACAAAAAGCCCTTACTTTACATAACGGCAGACTAACGGCTAAAGTTGCAGCCATTTCAAACTTCCTAATGTGCAGCAAGACATTGGGCAGATTCAGGTTTAAAAAGATGCAGTTTAAGAGTTTTCCATCAGACTTTTCCTTTTAGTGTCTTATGTGCTTACAGGTAGACAAGACTGTGAGGTTCAGGAAAAAAAAAATTAGCAGCACTGTTGTCATAGTATTAAATAATGATCAGTAATCAATAAAGAATATCCCAGTCTGGGTTTGATTAATCCATATATTGTGATTTCAGTGCTTTTCTTTAGCTGCATGGAGTAATGCAGTGCTGCACATTGCTGCTCAGCTGGCTGAAAGAAGGAAGGCTTCTACATTTATTATCTTGTTTCCTTGAAACACTAGTTTAGCTGTATGGAAACATGTGCTTTGGAGATTACCGTGAGACACCAGGCTTCAATCGAGGAACTGTTTGAGTTCTGGTTGAACATCAACAGCAAAAGTCCAAGTTGTTCTAATTTCAGGAACTATATATGCTTCTAACCAGCTCCATACGGCGTCACCGACCGTCACTGAACTGCCAAGAACATCAGTCTCAGCAGTTTTCTACAGAAAAAAATACTTCCTCAATTCCTTCAAACATGTCTGAGGTTGTGTCCTTAAATGAGCAAAGAAGTGAAATAGCAAATGAAGAAAATGTGCATGATAGATGATTATACAAAAGGCACAAAAAACACAGTAAATGTGTGGAAACTAAAGGAGCACAATGCACTTTTAACAGGGTAACAGCTTTAAAACTACAGTTGGTAAACTACAAACATGTCCGTTAAGCAGCAGAGCAGGCTAAGCAGACGCTCATTAATTAACCGTCTAATTTAAGCCCGTTTGTTACCTGATCGTTTGTAATGACACAAAGTTAGAATATCCTCTGCCATAAAGGGAATGAAAATGAAAGCCAATAATAAATCCGGTGAACATTTAGTCCCTGTTTTTTCTAAAGTATCAGACCAAGCAACAATTCATGTGATATAACATGTCTTGTAATGTTTGCAGTAGTGAGAATTTCTTTCATTTTTAAATCAAAGCACTCATCTTGTTTTCAATGTTGGCTTAAAGACCATAAAACCGTGGTAATGAAACAATAATGCACATGATGTCGGCCCATGCCAACATGCAGCTACATCTTTAAATATGGACACATTGATGACTGATGTCATGTTTTTCTTCTTCAAAAAAGATTTTAGCTTTAACTTTAAGCATGCTGTCCAGCAGTGTCTCGGGACGCTCAGGAAGCGTTGTTGTTGTTGTTGTGCTTCATTGTTCGCTGGAAGCCTCAGAATCAATCTTGTCAAGAGGCAAAAAATGTCCATCTGTTTTTAACTGGAGGTTTGTTTTACTTGCATGCTGGAAATGTTTCAGTAAAATCTTTACGAAATGAAGGGGACTCCATTTTCAAAGTTTCTAAAGAGGAAAATGTCAAAACGTCAAACAAAAAGGCTTCTGTAGCCGTTAAAAAAGAAACTAAATAATCACCTCAGTGCTCAATCCTCGGTAGTTTATTCCCTATTTATCGATCAGTGAGGCTAAAGAAAAAAGCCGGGCTGCCTGGCTGGGGCATATATTGACCAGCACAGAGCTCCCGTCAAAGAACACAGTCTGTAAATTACTTTAGAGTGATTTCCGATTGTTCCTGCGCATGCACATTATGGTCGTAGTTTGTCTCCAAATTCTCCACGTTCTGCCGGCATGTGACAGGAGCTCGTGTAATTAAGCAGTCAGAACGTCAACCTGCCACGTCTACAGTGTGTGCCTAACGAGAAAAACCGCCACTGCACTGAACGGGATCTAATTGGGGCAAAATTAATTCTAGTTAAACAATCATTTATAGAGGGATGAAAGGAGCTTTTAATGGCGAAGCGCTGCCGGTTTGTGCAGTTATTCTTTTCCCACTGTTGGAAATAATTTATGAAGGCTTTTTGACCTTGTCCCTTTTTATCTGTAGGTTTAATAGCTTATCACTCCAAGACAGAAACAGACGGAACGGTATTGTCCTCAACTTTGTTCATTTATTAGATTCCTCTGCGGCTAACTAATTATGTGAGCGCTGCAACACTCTCTGGACTTTTTTTTTTTAATAGATTTTAATAATTGTACAATTTTATAAAATAATTGAAGTTTTCTGTCCACAAATCCCCCCTCACTGTATTATTTCACCTTAAGAGTTCCCATTCATCCATCCTGCCACATCTTTTTCCTTTCTTCAGTATAATTGTGTTTAACAAACTGGCTCGAGGGGAAATATCAGGTTGTGCTCCCCGTTTTGTTTGATCCGTCTCTTCGAGCTGCATTTTTTGTCTATCGGTTGTTCATTCAGTCGTCATATCGGCTTCAAAACAATACACAATGTTCCCGAGGCAAGTTGTCATAGTGACTGCTCATCAGAGAGTAATCAAAGTTGATCTAAACATTACGTACAAAGGGAGGAGACGGAGGCAGAGCCGGGAAGCAACCCTGAGCACAAGTTCATCATGTTTCTTTGTGGCGTTAATAAAGCCTGAAACCTCTCTCTTCCTTTCCGCCTCTGTTTCGTGCCCTCCCTCCGCCAGGAACGCCTTCCCCTCCCTCCTTTATGCCAGCACCGATAGGGTGGAGCGTGTTGCTTCCATCCAACCTGCCTTTTTATTCTCACTCGAAGACAAAGGGCCGTTCCCCGCCGACCCCCTTGGCTCGTCGCAGACCTGCGGGAAGATAACTTTGACGCATACAATGCAGCTGCACTAATATACAAAGAATGCCTCCTTTTTAACTTTTAATTGCTTTGGTTATCTTTTTGTCACTCACTCATGTCCTTTTGTTCTCCTCTTCAACATCCTGCATGCCTGATGTTTACTAATTGCAGCTATCTTCCTGCCTCATTGTGGCTCCATTTGTTTTTCGGCAACTCGGAGGGAGTTGTGTGTGTTTTTCTTTTTTTTTTTTTTTTTTGTTTTGTTTTCATTGTGCTTTGAAAATGCAGGTGGACTAATCAGATATTCATTCCTTTTTACTGTTTGAGCAATTAACTGCAGAGCAATTCTGAGATGAGCCACAATAGTAATGAATCTAAATAACTCTGATTATACTTTTTAAATAGTCTTGGGTTGGGATGAGAGACTCACTGAGTCACAACCTTGATTAAAACTATTGTGGTTTCACTGGTTTCCAGCCTCCAGTGTTTTTCTTGGGCTTTGACCTGCCAATACTAATTTTTAGCAGATTCCAATTACTCTTACAGAACTATCGGAGAATCTAAGGTCAGCGTTGTGAATGTTTTTCTGGCCTTTCTGCTGTCAGCAGCCATTAGTTAACAGAAGAGGGGACGGCACTCGGTGTGTGAGAGCAGAGTCCACGTAAACAGAGTATTGCTATTATTTCTGAAACAAAGATGAAATTATGTGGAGGTTGCATATTAAACTGTCGTTTAGCTTCTCGAATAACAAATTAAGGCAATTTGCAAGACCAGCGTCACTAAGTCTTATTGTTTATTCCCTTCAGAATATAGATTTTTACCTTAACTCTGAGATTTCAAGATTGTTTCAATTGTTTCCCATTTCAATAAGTTAAAATCTAAAATAAGGCAACCTTTCTGTATGTTCCTCAGCCTTCCGGTTATCAGCTAAAAGTGTTGCTCACTCAGTCTAAATAGAGAGCAGACATGACGTAACGTCATGGAAAAGTTTTCTTTTAAGCAGTTTTCGCAATTTTTCAGGCGTTATTTATTTCCCCAAGACGCCACATTTGTATAAATTCCTTCTTCTCTCAGTAACTGCATACACACTGGAAGGTTCTGGGGCTAAAGTTACATGGTGTATTGGTGCATTCAGTGATCCATAAAAAGAGAGGATATTTTAAATTATTATTATTATTTCTGACTGCCCGGTGTCTGAGGAAGGTGTAATCAAGCCGCACATCGATAAGTCGGGCCGGTGCAGTTCTAATTTAACAGGGATGCTGCTCCTCCAAACTGCACAAAAAGGGGAAAAAAGAAAAGGCTTTACCTTAATGGGTGATAGGTGCCACCTCCAGTCAGCTTACTTTGTTTTTCTTGTCTACACTTCTCTTTTGCTTACATGAGGCGGAAATCCAAGGTGAAATGAGGGTTTTGGGGAAAAATAATCATGCTCTTTAAAACCTTGTTATACTGTACATTGATACTGGTGACCAGCCTATTCGTACTTTTGGAACGACTCATCTTCTCTCTCTGCTCCCAAAACCCAAACCTTCCGACAGTAATGCAATCCAGCTGGACGTTTCTGTCGTATGGAGGCTGCAGTCATCGGTCAATCATAATATTGCCACACTCCCCCTTGTTTGTTTGCTTGTGGTGGCTGCCTGACCTTCTGCCTCCCATATGGCTGCCGTTGATTTGGTAACATGCTGCGAGATCCTCCTGACAGACTGACTGTGGGAACAGTGGCCTCCCTCATGGCAGGTCTGCATTTTAATCCCTTAATGTGTGACATAAATTAGTCTGGTGTACAAATGAGCCTGGGCTTTGTTGGCGTTGTCGACTGATGCTCTGCCTCGGTCGGAGGGCAAAGCGGGGTGCACGCGCCCAAGGTGAAGTAAAGGTAAACGTGGGCCGGGGACAACCTGCAAAACACAGCTGTGTTTGGGTCCGAGGATTAGGCTGAGGAGGAATTCCTCTCGCTTCAACGGTAAAGCTTCGCTCTTTTTTTTTTTTTCTTCTTCTTTCCAAATCAGCACAAGAAAATTATCACATCCCGCCTGAAAATATCCTCTCTGACACCTTGGTAGACTCTCACATCCAAGTGTTGTTAGGAAGGCGAAAATAGGACGCCTAATCACATTATGTTACAGGCTGACATGCTGAAGGAGGGGTGTGTACTCGCTGAAAAAGACGAGGAGGAGATGGACGCGTGCGTGCCCCGTCATCTTGGGATTTCTGTGGAAGTACCTGGCACTTGTAGCGTCTCCCGATCCGCTAATTCATGACTATTTTCGAAGCGAGATGCTTTCAGACTCTGGATGAGCAATGCATGCATGCGCACAAAAGCCTGAGCTTGAAAGGCGATTCGTGTGATGGATGTTTTTGATTCGTAAGAGAGCGCAGGGCTTCAGCACGCAGGAAGAGATCCGCGTACTTCCGTGACACTGACCGCAAACCTGCAAGAGAAAGGGAATCACTTTCAACTTCCCAGATTTACATTTTACACCTGCACGCCGACTGCAGATCTGTCTTTATAGCCGCCCAGCTCCAAAACCTGATATCACACGCGGTGCTTCAATAACGCGCCCGCTTCAGTTACCATGAGGAGAGATGGCAAACGCAATCGGGCCGAAGACGGCAGGCAGAAGAACTAGCTGGTGAAAAAAAAAAAAAGCATGTATAAATAAAGGAAGAGCAGAACGAGAGCCAGAGGGATGAGAAGGATTTATTCCAAAGCGAAAAGACGGGACAGGAGAGGACAGCACTGAGGGAGGGAGAGGAGGTAGAATGATGTGCAGGGCCCAAAAAACAGACAAAGCAGAACCGGGAGCCGCAGGGGAGCCGGGTGTCTGTCAGCCAGTAAGTTATGCAGTCACTTGTTCACCGGGCTGTCGCTGTGGCGATGGAGGGACGGCGCGGAAGCAGACGTTATTTGTTGGTCACAGGAGGGGCCGTGTCCTTTAGCGTCCACGGCGGCCGGCTTGTTACGAGCAGGACTTGACTGACCCGAGCGTGCAGCGTAGCGGCATCAGACGACAGTCACGAAAGCATCGTGGCTTTAATGTCCCTCCGCTCCGCCACGCAGTCTCTTCTCCCCAAACACCTCAGCCTCCCCCCTGTCGTCCGCCGTCTTTCAAACCCACCGTTCTTTTCTGAGTCAGGTACAGTGTGGATGTTGGTGTTTATTAATAATGAAGAGGCGAGAGGAGGTGGAGGGGGGAGACCTCTGCTTTCTTTCCTACTCTAGAATGAATTATTCACCTGTAGTGGAGAGAACCTCTCCACCATGCAGGAGTTTCTTCTGAGCCCCCCCCTGCTCTGGCTGTGGTTTTGCTTTCCCAGCAGTTGTACGTGTGGAAACGTGTTTTGTCTCCGCATGACCACAAGTCACTTTAATCCCTTGGGTTTTTTATTTGTGTTCCTCCTGGGTGGGCGCTTGCTAAATCATTTAAGCATCCTGAATGTTGTTGGTTGGTGGATTCGTCATCCTGTTGCAGTCTGCAGCTGTTTACACTGGATGGATCTCTCTTTATTTTATTTTTTTATTCCGGCCGTAGGATTTCTGTTTTGGATCAGTTTGACCAGCAGCTGGCCTGTTCTGAATAATTTTCTCTGTCATGGACTAAGAATAGAAGATGGTGGCTGTAAATCCACAGAGAAACCTGTGTGAAAGTGTTTAATTTCATGATGACTTGCACAGCTGAATGTTATGGAGGCCACATTTTTATTCCTCTGCTTTCTCAAGCATTGTCAACATTCCTGACGTTATTTCCATAATAATTAAGAATACCCAACAGCAATGAGCAGTCTAAAAAATTTTTTTTTTTGGATTTTTATATATTTTCCTGGGATAAATATGGATAAATATGGAAACATTTATTTCCATATTTTATTCCCAGTCTAAGTATTGTCCGTCTGTCCACCCATTATTCTGCACATTAGTTGGTTTTTCCATCTACCCATCGTTCCTCAAACTGATCATCTTCCTATCCATCCATCCATCCATCCATCCATCCATCCATCCATCCATCCATCCATCCATCCATCCATCCAGGCTTTCATTCAACAGTCTATCCTTTCAATCGGCCTTCCATCATTAATTGGTTTATCCATCCATCCTTTACATTTATCCACCTATTTTTTATGTCTTTGCATCCATCATTCTATCATCTGTTTGTCCATCTATCTGCCCCTTAATCTTTCCTTTTTTACCTTTTTTTTTTTTCTGAACCGCCCTTCAATCTGTCTACAATTCTGTATAGTTGTAAAGCGTCGATTCATAACAAACGTCCTGATTAGGGCTGCACAATTAGAATTGATAAACACATATCACATATTGCATATTTTCTTTTTTCCTCTTTCTCATCTGGGTTTCCATCACCCTGTGACCTTCAACATTTTGGGCAATGTCATTTCTGTTGGTGTGAGCGTCTGCTGCCATGAGTCTCCGTCTAGTCGGTTAAATACTACATCAGCATGTAATTATTCAATCTAATCCCCCACAATTTAAAAGTTTTATGTATATTCCCATTTGATCCTAGCTGTAAAACACTGCAGTTCAATTAAGGTTACAGTGCTGAATGGGGGGGAAACAGTTTTTCTTGATAGACCCAGACAATTGCATTAAAGCCCTGATTTTGCAGAAATCCCTGCTCCAAAGTCAAAATTTGCATTTATACTTTTATAAGTGGGTCAAATATGGATTAAATGGAAAATATGTTGCATCCTTGTGTCACAAGAAGGTTGTGGTCTAGACTGGAATGCTGGGTGTTTTTGAGTCTTTTCTTTAGATTTTTTGCAGTCTTGAGGGGAAGAAATTAGACCCTTGTTCAGATTTTTGTAAATATCCCCACTGGGTCTCTCTTCTGACGTTGACACACTTAATTGAAATGGCAAATGCTTATTTTTGCAAATGATGTTCGCTCAAGTCCTCAGGCATGTTTGTTATAAACAGGCAGCTAAACCGGAGTTTGCAGCAGTGTGGAGATGCATGCGAATATGTGCAACACACTCTCGTTGAACACACACACACACACACACACACACACACACACACACACACTCATACCTCCTGGTGCAGATCTCTCCTCCAGCTGTTCATTTCTCCTTGGCACTTTGAAGCCTGTACATGTCTCCCAGTGTCCCTCCCCCTGATCCCCTCTTTCTCCTTCACTCCCCTTCTGTCACATTTCATGCATTTCTGCTTCCTTTCCTTATTTCTGCCCGCTCTCGATCTCTCTTCACACTTGCGCTCACTCTGTTATCAGATATTTCATCACTGGGAACAAAGTGAAATGTCGTATTTTTTTTTCTTTTTGTTTTACTTTATTTTTTCCCCCTCCCCAGCTCCAGTTGCATCACTAAGATGCAACAGTAGACACCCTCTGTCTACTACGTGCAACTTCTCTGTAACCTTAAACCTTTGATTTATACGTGTTTTTTCTCTATTGCTTTTCTTCATCAATGGGGCATCAGTGGTGATTTTAGTGTCCATCTCCTGTGGTAGCCTTAAAGCCTTTGAAGTGTGCCTCTTTTATCAAACAAAGGGGCCTTTGACTCTGCTTCTCTGAAGAGGGGGGAAAGAAAGCATATGGCATGCATGCGTTATTATAGGATGTCATCGGAGAAGTCCATAATGCTACTTCTAAAAGTAGCCTTCCAATGTCTTATCGATTAGAAAGGCCCCCATGGAAAGGTCAATGGGAATACGAGACACATCTCAAGTCTTCATTTCCTGGTTTTATTCTTGGCCTGTCAAGCTGCCTCCCACTGTCAAATCAGAGCTACATCCAGAATGTACTCTCTGCATATCAAACTATCCGTGTGTGTGTGTGTGTGTGTGTGTGTGTGTGTGTGTGTGTGTGTGTGGAAGTCAGAGGAAATGCTGATGTCTGATGGGAGTGGCAGGCAGACGGCGACAGTGGGTCCAGGCTGATGCCTTTGCAGACTCTAGCCGATATCTGCTAGTAGAACAGACCAGCGTCGGTTTAAACATGACACACAGCAACTGCGGTATCTGCTTTTGTTAATAACAATGCAAACGTCACACAGAAGTCAGTCACGTGGGTAGCTGCATTGGGTGGGAGGCATTGTTAACTAAAGTGTCAAAAAAGCACAGTTATACAAGCTTTAGTGGTGAGCACTTTTTGACAGTTTTGACTTTTTAAAGCTTAGTTGAATGACTGGTCAGCTCCCCAAATTACAGGCGCAGGAACTGTAATATTACAGCACATCAGCCAGCGATGGAGGAAGGCAATGAATGAGAAATGTTGGAGGTCCAGAACTGCCGCTTTGCACAAGGGCCTGAGACGAAACCTTTTATTATCTGACGTTTTGCTTTCATGTCAGTATCTGAGTTGAATCTGTTCAGAAACCGCAATCTAGGTTTGCCTCCTAATTGCAGTTTTTTTTTTTGTTTACCTGTCCTGTCTGACAACCTTTAGTATAGTATGAATCTTAAGCCTTCCTGTTCTCTCAACAGATTTCTCCCTACAAAAGGGGAGTTTAAAATACTTCCGTTGTAACCTTTATTTCTATTGATTTTCCTTGGGAAGGTCCACCGGACCACATAGGCTGAGGGGACAGAAAGGGAGAACTGAAGGACAACCGGACAGGTTGAAAACAAAACTACAAAACACCTACAAAGATTACTTGCCTAAAATAAAACAAACCATAAGCAACAATAAGTTGAAGATCAATACAATATTAGTCCATCTAAGATGGTAACATTAATGGAGATAAACTGAAAGTAACGGCCAACAATAGTTCAGACATTCTGTAATATAGCCGAATGTCATAAAAGCACACGGACAGGCATACATATATCTGCCTTTATGGGTAAACTAGTGTTAATATGGTATACGCATCATGATCCATGTGTAGCCGTGCGTTTGCACATGCACCAATATGAAAGAGAAACGGAGAGGTTCATCTGTTGGCCACGGTGACCAGTAGGTCTGCAGGGACGCCGTAGAGTCCCATCGACACCGAGCGAGCCCAACATGCATGCGATCTAACAGAGCCCCGAGCAAACCCCCGGGGCCACAGTGATCCAGAAATGCCCCCACCTCAGAGACAGAGCGGCGGCCGAAGAACAGAGGAGGATCAAATGTTTTTTATGCTTTTTCATCAAGATGAAACTCGTTTCAGTGACATAATAAAGTAATCCACTAACCCACTGAATTTGGGTTAAATCTCAATTCAGCAACCAGAGGCAATCTCATATCTCCACCCTTATGAAATGGTCTCCCTGCAGTCCTGACCTCAACACCATTAAACACTTGTGGGTTCAGTTTGGGTGCACTGAGTTACCAATGCTGCCAGATTGGTTGATGCTGTTTAAGGATGCCACCCCACAGCAATGTGTGACCATACTGTTAACCGGCCTGAGGACGAGATGCTGTGCTGTTTTGGTTGTGTACAGTTCCTCCATGTGCTACCAAGACCCCTGTTTTTGTTAAATAAATTGTTAAATTGCCAATATATCGCGCTTTTTCAAATGTCAGTCATCTAATCCAATAAACAACACTAAAAAAGTCTGTAACCAAAGAAGCTGTTTGGCATCGGCACCGAGGATTTGGCAAGTTTTCCATGGGTGCAACCCACATACTCGACTCAACTACTCAGCCCACAAAGGCATTTTCTTTACAAATGTGGCAGCATATAAGGGGGAAATGAAAAGGCTTTCCAATGATATCCAATTTAATGCCAAGAAACGTTGTTACAACAAAGAACGAAATTAATCAAACCCCAGTTTCCTTCGTTTTCGTTTAAAGTATAGTATTCCATTCTTCCGTCCATCTAGCCAGCATTTATTCATCCATGTTTCTGACCACCAGCATCAATCCTATTCCTGGCAGCTGATATTTTCTCAGGTTCCATATTTAAATTCATGCTGATCATTTGTCCATATGCTCTAAACTATAAGGAGCAACATTTCTAGAGGTTTTAGTCTGGAAAAAGTATACTTTTAAATTGAAAAATGTGTATGAACATGCGTATGAATGAATGAATGGATGAATGAATGAATGAAGGGGGAACAAAATTAAGGTCAAACTGTGTAGGCCAGGCTGTGCTAAAACACAGCATCGCTACAGGATTTTTCAAATCTAAGGAGGTGAAAGATAAAAGGTAAATTCTTTGTTAAACGTCCAGATCAGACAGACAAAAAAATCTCAGTTTTCATTCTTTGTTCTTGGAATGTCTCAGAGATTACCTAAAAAGCACCGGGTTTAGCAGGACTTTTTTTTTTTTTTTTAAGCTATAAAATCTTCAAATCCATTCTGGAATGAATGAGAAGCCAAAGTAGAAAGACCAATTGCTGCATTGTTCTGTGTTTGCTCCATACTTTCATAGAAAGGGTTGAACTGACCTAGCTGCGACGCAATAAAAGCATGAACCTTTTTAGTCAGTTCTCCACAAATGAGATTCATATTGGCTAAAAGTCTCAACCGTTAAAGCTGATTTGCTTTGAGTTGAAAGACTGAATCTAAAATGATCCCCATCCTAATTTAACTAAGATCTCAAATATAAGATTTAATGGCTCTTTAAGCAGTGATGCTTAATTTCAGACGATCTCGAAACAGTTTAAGCCTCTCCGCTCAAAACGACAACTTCGTAATGATCTTGGATCTGAATCTGAGTCTTGATGCCAGTTTCTGAAAAAGCACAAAATTGCAGATTGGGAGCTTCTCAAAGCTCTGTTTGGCAGCGCTCCTATTCAGAAACCACTCATATTCTCGGCCGCTGTAGAAGCAGAGGCTGCTGTAGCTGGAATTTAACAGACTTTTGAACAATGAATAAGCAAAGTGATCCAATGAATCACCCTTTGCCATGTCTCTTCTACAAATCCTTTTTCTTAGACATTCAAGGATACATTGAGCCCACTGTTTGCTTACTCTTAAAGGATATAGTAAATATGTGCACTTCGTACAAGTTTGTAAAAGGCTATAAGGCATAATGCAGTAACTTTTCCTTGAGAATATATTATCTGGCTTAAGCTGCTCTCCATACTGCTTGTATCAAAACATTCTGCAGGAGTGCAGAGGGTGAACGCTACAGAAAGAGGAATAAGAAAATAATGGAAATGGAGAAATTCACGCAGACCTGTGAGAATAATGAAAACGTGCAGAATGCTTACTGAGACAGCTGTGTGCCGGAGAGGCCAAAGAGAAACACACCCACATTCTTTCTCCGGCGGTCCGTCTTAGACACGCTCGCACTCTTGCACAATGGGCCTGTAGGAAGCAATCTTCAGGAACATGAAAAGCGGGGGGACGCTTCATTGTTGCCCACCTGACATTGCGTAGCTGGTAGCTTGATGAAATGGCAGAGTCACTGAGCTCTGAAGGCCATTAGATATTTTAGTTGATGGCCTGCACTCCCTGTCCTCCCTCCTGACGTTGGTGCCATTTTCCGGCATTGCGGGGATCAGGCAGAGGACGTGAATGCCACAAGGCATCGGAATCGGTCCAGGCAGCGAGGCAGGCGGACACAGACTGATAAGGCATGCTTGGTTTTATAAGCCATGGCTGACTCAAATGGGCTACAGAGATTTTTTTTTTCTTTCATTCTTGCTTTTTTTTTTTTTAGCCTATTCACACAGTTTCACTCCGTTCTTTTGGGTGCACTGTGATTTCTTATAAGAGGTGCGCTTCCACTGCAGGAACATTTCCCAGAAACCAGGGTGGTGTTATTGAGACATTGGGGGGAAAAACCAGGGCCAAATCAGATGAATCTGACTTTTCTTTTTACATGTATACATCTTCATGAGGTTTGGAGTGACTCAACTTAAGTTGTAAAGTGTAGCTATGTGACATAATCATAGACTTTAGTTTAACAGTGGTATATTTCCACTGGTGGAAACTTCCAGGAAGCTCTTTTTTTGTACTCCTGCAAGGAACAAATTAGAGAACCAGGGTAGAAATCTATGGTTGATGTCTCTGCTAGGAAGGTGGTACTTTTGCATCTACCCCAAACATTTCTAACTTGTTGGACATTTGCAGCGTTCTACCATTTAAACCCACTCACTTGTGATGAATTTCAGCTGATCTAATAAATTACAGCATGGCTTTTACCATTTCTGAATCTTCAGTTTTAAAACTTTGTTAGAAAGTTGCCCAGATGACTGTTCTGAGAAACAAATGAATACAGTTTATTAATATTTGCACACCTAATGCTTGTTTGGGTCAGGTTTCACATGCTTTAATAAAAATCTGAATAATTCAAACGTGTTTAATAGCGCCATTAGCACTATTAAATTGACTTTTTAATTCTGTCTGAGTGTAACCGCTATGAAATAATCCTAGGGTATGACTGCAGAACAATGGGTTGTACTCCCAAACAGAGCGCTCTCCCTCCCTCCTTGTCTCTGCTCTGCTCCATCAATGAGAAAACAAATTAGTTTGCATCTGTTTAAAGATTTTACGGTACACATTTTTGTATGGTTTGGGGTGACTGTACATAAGTTATGCAGTGTAATGTGTATCATGATGACTGATTAAGGTTTTACTCCTAAAATCAGCTTTTTACAATGGAAGCCTCTCTCCCAAGCTGAAGCTGAACAAGATATCGGCCAATTCTTGTGCAGTAGGAGTGTCCGTCGCTGCATCAGAGGTCACATTTTCCATTAACAGCCTGGTTTTGTACCTCAATCTAAACGCACACAAGAAGAGACACGGGTGAAAGGAAGGTTTCGGGAAATTAAGATGGGAGAGACAAACGATCTTGGTCAAGTTGTGGAAATGTGGCTAAGTTTACTTGTGGAGTCCACCCTGAATCAATTTCCGCGCTCCGTTTCTCCCCCGCCCTCATCAACCATCACCTCTCCATTTTTAGTCGCCCTTTTCACTTCTTTCTTTTTCTCTCTGGCAGACGTCTTTGTCCCTCAACTGTCTCCTATTAACCTTGTTTACTGCTCACAACGCCGCCTCCTTCCCTCAACACATTCTCTTTTCGCTGCCTCTTTACATCCTCTATTCCTGGCACCAACGTTCTATTCACACCCTCTCTTCCTCACTTTCCTCGCGTCCATCCTCCATCACTTGTGCATTCTCGGGCTGTCTCTCTCTTTTCGTCTCTACATTTTATCCCTCTATCCTTCTAGCACACGCCCCTCTCAGATTCATTTTCTTCTCCGCAGACGAACAGTGGGAAATATGGAAATGTCAGTGTGACCAGGCAGGAGATCAGAGTGAGAGGACTATGTTAATATGGCAGGGCTGTCACAGCGCCATTAGCATAAAAAGTCTGTGTGCATGCACATCATGTGGGTGTTAAAGACATAATGATAGGTGACAGTACTTAGGTTGCTGACATCCAACTACTTGAGGAGGTTGAAGAGTGCAGTTTTTGGATGTGGATGGATTTGCTTTTACATGATGGAGTTTATTTTACCTGCAGGGAGCAGAGCTTTTGTAAAATAGAGCAGCTTCTGGTCTTATTCTCCTCCCCTTCCAATCGTTTTCTCTCCCCTCTTGCTCTCCCTTTTCTTCTCCGTCTCTCATTTACCCTTGAACTGCCTCTTATTCCCCAGTTCTCTTTAGTTTCTTCCAGCCCCTGCCTTCTGTTTAATGTGGCCACTTCTTTCCAAATATTTATTCTTGCAATCACTCTTCTCAAATAAGGTCATGCTTGAGCATTTTCCAACAGGCTCCTGTAAGCCTGAACTTTTGTTTGTGTCGCCTTAGTGAGACTTTTAGTTTTCAGGATTTTTTATTTTTTTTCTGGAGGGGTGCTGTTGTGAAGGTTGAGGCTGTATAATATTCATTTCTCCGGAGGCTATAGGAGTCTAAGGCCATCCTGTCTCTCGTCTCCGCTCTGACGGGAGCTGATCTGTGTTGCGTCTCCTCTCATTGTATCTGAATGACTGACACGAACCTGCCTCCATCTTGACCCCGCATTGCTTTGTGTGTGGATGTTTGTGAATCTTGATTGTACGCACTGGTATTTGCACGCACAAAAACATGCCAAAACTTGGACTATCTTTACCGTTGCACAGTTGCTATGTTAAAAATGTTTACTTTTTAACTTAGTTGCTTGGTGGATGTCTGAATAGTGGATGGGGGTTGCAACAGGGTTGTTTTGTGGGGGGTTGAAAACTGCTTAAATATTTCATTATATTCCTGGTAACATTCAAGCCAGAGCAATGTGGAACTATACAAGCAGACAGTTGAAAGAGACAAAAGCTGGTGTAAAACTAGTGTAAGTCGGTGCATGTTGTGTCCAAACCGTTGTTTAATAAAGCCTGGTGTCTTATCAGAAAGTCTCCATTATGTCGCTGGCTAGTTTCACAGAAATGTAAACAATTATTTGTTTTGGGAGTAGAAATGTGTTAACTCTTTTATTTTATGGTGGTGTTGTTACTCCTTAGACATGCATGGGCTGCAGCTGTAACTGTATCACAAGCTTCAGTGTACAGCTAAGCACAAATTTATTCAGATAAACCTGGAGGATTTAGTTTTTAAGTTTTTCTTTAAAGCAAGACGTTTGTTTCTTATGGGAAATGAGCCCGGCATGTGTCATTAAAAGGAGTAACAATCTGTTTATTTACATTTTTACGAAATGGCATTTAACTAATTATTACCCTTCTCGATAATCTTTGAGAAGATATATTGTATTTTGACAATTTATTTTGACAATAGAGCCTAATGTCTTTGAAGTTGATAGACAAATTGTTTAGCAATTTAATCAAAAATGAAAACCAGTTGATAATTCCATACATAAATCATTAATAATCAAAATTGAACACATAAAAAGATGTGAAAACTTAAATGTGTGAACTTAAACTAAAAACCAAACTGAATTGATAGCTTTAGCATTTAAGTACTAGCTTTAAATGATAACTATAGCTTTAGCATACTAATATTAGCTTTATATGATATATATATATATATAGCTTTAGCAAACTAATATCGGCTTTAGATGATAACCTTAGCTTAAGCATACTAGTGTTAGCTTTAGCATGCTAATATTAGCTTTAGAAGGCTAGTGTTAGCTTTAGCATCCTAGCATTAGCATTCCGATTCATTAGATGCAAAATTCAAACCGCTCTGAAACGTATAAGTAGTAAACTGTACAGTGAATGAAAGGACAATTGGAAAACGACTCTAGATGAAAGGAGGAGGCTTTGTCAATACACCCAAACCACAGGGCAATAAAGTTTATTTCTAACCAAATTTTCTCATTTTCTCTTTCATTATGTTAGCGCGTCTCCTAATCATACAAGTTCATCCGAGTATTGTTAGACCAGTTCAGGTAGATTATTTGAAAAAAACTGCATGCAAAATCAATATTTTTCGTGGGCTTCTCAGATACATGATGGGAGTTGACTTGCGTAATTTTTGTGTGTCCGGACACTGGAAAAAGTACTGTTTTTCACCCCAAACAGGATCAGTGCTGCTCCCACAGGCTGCTTAGTGGCTGTCCAGAGGTTTTTCTGTGGCTTCTAGGGGGTTGTTTTGTGGTTGCAAATTGGGCTGGCGCTGTGAGAGCTGATGTTATTCTAGGAAAGTCTTGTTTTCCTCCACTTTCCCACTCAATCTTTCATTCCTTCTGCCCTCATCTCCTCCTCTGTATTGATATTTCATATCTCCCCTGAGATGAGAAGGTGTGTTCGTTGCCTTATCCGCTAGACTGTAGGTTTCATGTGTGTTCAGCCCCACCTCAGCTGCGCTTTTCACATTAGTTTCAGTGCAACAGCTTTGACCCAGCCCAAACTGGTAGAACTGGTCTTGCAGGTAATTGTTTCTCTCTTATTGTTGCATATCTGTAGCTTGTTGGCAAACACACACGCAGACACGCAATTGCTCCACAGCACTGGCTGCAGACATTTTGAAGTTGTGTAACTGCAGGTAATCCATTCTTTCTTAAAACTGGTGCCATCTTGCTGACACAAACTAATGTGGGCTTATTCACACAAGTAATTACATTTTCACAGAGACCTGCACACACAAACAGGCACACACGCAGAAAGAGGAACAGACTGTCGGCCTAAAACTCTCTCGCTCTGTATTTCTCACGCTGAGAAAAGCATATTTATTTTGACTCTGCTGTTACACAGGAATGTGTCAGCACAGCAAATGGCAGGCTATAGAGAAGCATATCCCATCCTGATGATTTATGACCTATGTTCAAAAGAAGACTGGTTTTCGTCTTTTTTTTCTTTCTGTTACACACTTGCCCCCTCCTTTTTTTTTCTTTCCCCCCAGCTAGTTCATCCACACGAGCAGTCATGTAGAGATACCATCCTCTTGGCCTACTTGCCTGGGTTCACTAATATTGTCCTCTGTTGTACCAGACACATCCACACAATCCTCATTTATCATCAGGCTTATTACCGACATGATTCCTGCACTGGCTGTCTCTGTTTCCTTCCCTGGCGTAGGAAATGGTTGTGGTTAATGTTTTTCTCTCTCTTCTTTGTTTCATGTAGGAACATCAGGTCAGCGGGTGAAGGTGGAACCTGAGGTGTCGTCGTATCCTGGCCAGACGGTCAACCTGCGCTGCGCTTTCCCGGACCCGACTGGCGTTCAGCTCACAATGGTCAGATTCACATTTCCAAGATGAAATTACCTTTTTTTCCCTCCTTGGCTGAATCTGATTATCTGTATTCACCGATGTGCTTATTTCAGCTGTACACTGTTTGTCCTGTGATAATGTTTTCTCCAGCCAAACATTACGGCTTGTATAGTAGCCTTGTGACTCAGTAAGTTGGTGTAATTGCTAAGAAATAGGGGGGTTCCTGCAGGGTCTTTAAAGCTAGTAAGTCATCAATTTATTAACATTTACTTTAGGCCTTAAAAAGTCTTAAATAAGTTGAGGTATTAGATTCAATTTGTCTGTAATTTGTTTCCTATTTTTTTCAGGAAGGCATCAGTTGCAATCGTTCATTAGGCGTTCACGAAGATTATGTCCTAAAATGTTGAGTAAATCTTCCTCTAAAACCACATTCCAATTTAAAACAAATATATATGACCAGGGAGCAAATAAAATGATCATAAATCAAAAATGTTGAAGATTCTGGACAATATGTTTGTCAAAAACACCAGGCGTAGGCTCCTCATACAGCTGCTCGGTCAGCTCAGTCTTCTTGGTTTTTGTTGTTCATAAACCCCCTCATGTGTCCAGACAACAGCATTAAAATACTCTTGATTGCTCCCGGTGGATTTCCCCAAAAAACCTTGTTGGACGTTGGCTGTAGTTCACCTCATTGTCTACTTTTTTGCAGAAACCCGTCATGCTGCCATAGGAACAGCTAAGCTCTCTTATTCCCTTTAACTGTCATTTGATTGTTATTCAAAGCCACTGCACTAACTGTTCTACTAGTGTCATAATCTTATTCTTTGGTCAGAAATATTGAAAAAGATTCATTGGGATGAGACGAGGCCCTTGAAAATTCAGTTGACTCACGTACCTTACCAAAAAATTATGAAAATGAGTTGACAACTGTAAATTTGTTTAAGAAGTGAGTGATTCAGTTACATTTTGACTAAACTTTAAAGATTCGTGTAGGTGGAGAAGAACAATTCACTGCAATTAAAGGAGTTTCAGTTCACTTCTATGTGCCATTTTTTGCTTTTAATTAGCTGAATTAAACCTTAATCTAACAAACGATTGTTTGCAGAAATCATTCTAAGGCAGGCAATAGGTTTTTATCACATTTGGGCTTAATGGTTTATTACTCTAAACAAACAGCACTAAGCTTCATTTTGCTCCAGGGGATTGAATATGGTAATGGATGCCACTTCTTAGTTGCATTTAAATGAAGTGGAAGTGAACAACTTTAGCGGTTTCCCTGAGAACAGCTGAGAGAGTTTTGCTCCTGGAAATATTCCCATCCATATTTATACCTGCTCCACTTACCTGATTGTGATGCTGCACGTGTTGCTCCGTGTAGATTACATTTAAATCTGGACGCCTTCAAAGGCTCTCCAGTGTTTCTTATCAATGCTGTGATAAATGAGGCTTGCTGTTCTTCTCTGCTGCTATATGCTGACCCAGAACGTGCTCCATCGCAGGTCACATGGATATACGAGACTAAGGATGGAGACAGAACGAATATAGCTGTGTTTCACCCTAACTTCGGCCCCAGCTTCCCCAACTCGCCGGTGAAGGGCAGAGTCGACTTCAAACCCATTGCACCAGATCTGTCGAGCCCTTCCATTGTGATCAGTGAAGTCAGGATGTCCGATGAGGGCAAGTACATCTGTGAATACGCGACGTATCCCGACGGCAACGAGCAGGGCATCACCCAACTGATCATGCTGGGTAGGTCACAATCAGAATGTGCTGTTTTTACAGATTTTGAATTCAATAACGGTCACTGTGATTGCTTTTCAGCACACAGGATTGGAAAGGTACTGATGAGCAAGTAAATCAACTCAATCATATAAAAATTCATTCCATCTAAGTCCTGTACAGGTTTGGGGTTGGAAAATGGGCAGCTAACATCTCTGCAGTCCCAACTCATCCTGGATGCAAACTGTTTAGACAGAGCGCTGTTTTCTAGAATCCAGCCGCCACAGAGACCGTTTCCTTCCACAGGCTGTCAATCTGAGTAGCGCTTAGCAGAGTACCCAGATCGATACCGTTCTTATTTGTACACACCCAATTTTCCTTTGTCAAAATGTATATAGTCATATTCACCAGAATTTTTTTTTTTTTATATTTTTTCTGGTGAATAAATATTTTCCATTTAACTGTTTTGGGACATTCTATTTAAATTCCTACATTGAGAGCAAGAGGAAATGAAGTCAAATTCCTTGATTCCTTGGCAATCAAACCTCATTCTGATTCTAAGATCTGAGAACCACTTGTGTCATTAGAGGCACTTTATTTACCCACGTGGATAACAAATTGCCAATGTCTGAATCTCAATAAAATTGAATAGCCAGAAGTTAGTTTTTTGTTCAAGTCAAAAAAGTAAAACTCAAATTGTGTAGTTTAACTACACAGCAACATAATTCATCCTTTCCATTTTTTTTATGACTCAGCCTTACAGATAATTAAAACCGGAACTTCCATTTTCCTGAAAATTATGATATCGAGCACAGAAACTGAGCAACTACCTTTTTTTTTTTTTGTTCTTTTTTTTAAGCAATGACCTTCCATGGCTTACACTCTACTGAGTGCCAAATCCAAACCTATTAATAGAAAATTGAGTAGAGGGAAAAATGGGTTAGAAACCGGTGCACAACTAGCTAAGATAACCACAGCCTTGACAGGACAGTGATTCAAAGCCTTTTTTCGAGTTTGAGGAAGATTTGCAAGATGTGAATTGCAGCTAGATTGTGCACTTCAAAAGCCACCAAATGGATGTATCAGGACATGGGAGGCGATTATTAGTCTATCTTTAAAGCCATTTTTGAACCAGAAAGAACATCTAGATCCCCTTACCTGGGCTAAGGGGGGGGGGGGGGGGGGAAATGGCTTGACTGGTATTTAGTGACCTAAAGCCATTCAAGTCATCTTCGTTGTTGGGTCTGGCGTCTCTCATCCTTATGACAATGCTCCATAGATTCTCTAAGTTGTGCAGTCAAAGAAATGTGGGATTCCCTAACAACTCACAATAGCAACAGGATGATCACATCCACGCCACTCTGCATTAAAGCCATAATTTATTCAAAAGGAGCCCTAACCAAATATTGACTGCTTATATTGTACAGTACAGGGATATACTTTTCAGTAAGCTAACATTACAGTTTCAAACCATTTTTTTATTTTGTCTTCATTTTCAAAGAAACAGAATTTTGAGTTGTCTTTAGCTGTCGGCCCATAATCATCAAAACTAACAGAAGTAAATCTCTTCTGTGTGCCCACAGAAAAGGAGCAGACGTTGAGCCTGTTGCATGGTTAAAATTGTGAACTCACACCTTGCACCTTGGGTGAACCCCTTCTTCTGCCACCCTGCACACAATTAAACTCACCCACTCCCATGGGCGTGTTCAGTTGGTTATAGAGCGTTATAGGTTTTTGTGGCTTAGCAGAAATATTAAGAACCACAAAATACTGACCTAATTTTATAGTTAGATTTTTTCCCTTTTTTAATTAGTCATGACTTTCCAATTCAAATAGTTTGAAATAATCTATAATCAATGTACTATAATTCAGTAAATATTTGAACAATCTATTACATATAGCTTTCCACCCTTATCTCACAAGTTGGTTCTTTGAATGGCAATAATGAAACAAAATAAATGTATTATATTCTAATTTAAGATGTAGTTGTATGCAAATAGAGGGAACTTGGTCTAGTTTGTAGTCTAGTTGAATGAGTCTTTATCAATGTTCTTGGAAATTTTGTCTAATTAAACTATAAAGCGGCACTATCTGCAGCCTAAAAACAGGGCCCGCTCCAAGTGGGCCAACTATGTCAACACAGAGGCGGGAATTTTTCTGATGATCATCAGCACTGTTGTCGTTCCTGTCTGCAGCTTTTGTTTTCCCTTTGAAACCTGTCAGCCTTACTTTGCTGTAGAGTTTCAAAGTAAAACCAAAAGGTTGAAACTGCAACACTGCCTCTATGCTTTCATGGTGTCTGCTTTAATCTAACTATGCCGTACAAGGTGATGATCAACACTTTACTCTGGGGAAGAAGCCTTTTTATAGGAACTCTGAGATTACAGCTGCACCTGAAGTTATTCAAAGCCATCTGAAACATTATAGGCACAATTCAAAATTGTTGGCAATAAAATAATTGCATGTGAAAAGTTTTAATATTTACTCTCATATTACAACTCTTTTATCAGAATTCAATATTTTGTTTCCATACAATAACAGAGCAAAGTACTACAGATATGCCTAGTTTAGACCCCATATAGTAACCCAGCTAATTAAACAAGTAATGTGAAAAACTTTAAAAATCTAAATTTCAACCCAAAAGCTCAGATTGAAATGTAGTCACAGGGAATAATCTGTCATGATTTCATATGTCTATGCAAAGTTTCTTTTAATCTGTACAGCACTGTTTTCTGTTTTGTTTTTAAAGAGCTTTAGAAGTAAAATTAGATTTGATTGGACTAATTCAAAGGTCAAATGAGAAGTGTTTTGAAGCTAACATCAGTTAAAAAACAAATAAATGCTTGTAAAATTTGTACAGTAATCTGGGGGGTAATCGGTTCTCACAATTACATCCTCCAAACTTAGTCATTGGGTTTGTCCTCTCTTCAGCCATGACGGTCCTGGAAATCAGGCTCCTAATCTGAAACGTTTTCACTTGATTCCTGAGATCCAGATGCCGGTCCAGGTTCATACTAGTGTGATAGAGTATCCATTACTAAAATGTTAAAAAACTACCTAGGTATGCAAGTAAAAGGGTCCCTAACATTTTGTGGAAGTTTGTCACTAAATGATATTCCTGCGATATGAACGTTTTGACATTTGATTTCATTTGACCTTTAAAGTACGTATAAAAAATGTTAAGCGATTGTCAGAGGGGACCTGTTTTGGGCTGAGGGCCCTGTGTGTGCAGTGTTTGTGTAACTTTTAAACTTTGAAGGCGTAACAAGTGATGTAATAAAGTTTAACTTTGATCCCACTCCTTAATGTTTGGAAGATCTTATGCCCAGAGGATTCACGTGGGCAAACTGTGTTAACTGTAAAAAAAAAAAAAAAAAAAAACGGCTAAACGGAACCAGTCTGGCCCTTGGAGGTTCAACTTTCTCAGGACGACTTAGTTACAACTGGTTTCTTTAAAATAATTACGGAACATTATTTTTAATGTCCACTGCAGTCTCAAACTTATTCAGCCCATAGATCAGAGTCACTCTAGGTATCTCATCCAAATAACTTTAAACTTAAAGGAGCAGTGTGGCAGAGAATTAGAAAGATTTTGATTTACCTTGGTACCAGGAATTGGTCCGTCCCTGTGCTCGAAATCTCATTTGCCAAAATTTCATGTATAGACCACAGCTCTTATAGTTCGCCTTATAATTGATTTTAAGAGACACTTAAAAGTATGCAAAACATATTTGTAAAGCGGTATTTTATGCATTTCCGAATACATGAGATTCATTCTACTGGCTATGCACATGTAAACCTGTTCCTGGGTCTTATTTAGTTTATCATGTTGGTTCATTTATATTTAAATGTAGGAAGCAACTGAAATTTACAGAAACATTAAATTTTTATTTAATTTATTTTGTTACCAATGTTTAATTAATGAAGCTATTGTTCACGGGGATGCTGTTCTGTGCTGCCAAACATGATTTAAACTACTTCACCAATTTTTAGTAGGGAGTTTTTCTAACTTTCACACATCATCAACAGATTGATTAGTGAGGGTAAAATTTAAAGGAAGTTGGCCAGCTGTCCTCGGTTTATTTTACTTTTCTTGCCAAAAACGTTCAGTCATTTTCATTTTTCCAGACTCGCTGAATCTGAGCCAAAGCAAAGTGAAGCATTTTTCTGATTTTATTTTGTTGTGCAATGTGGTCACCCATCTGGTTATAGTTAGAAAATACTTACCTAGGGGGATAAATTCCTGGCATCTTGTGCTGGCTCTGTTTATTCAGCCTGCTCTTTAATTCAAAGGTAGATTTTAAAAGCAGTTTTAAAAAAAATGCTTTTTAAATGTGTTGAATATCTGGAAAAGATATTGAGAGTGAATATCTTTTCCAGATTTTAAAAGCATTTAAAATCTGGGCCTTATCGCTGTAACAGGAGGCATCAGAAGACCAGTTTAGTTCTTCCTAATGTAAGGCAGCCGATGCTCTGCACCTCGCAGCTCGGCTGCCCCTCACCTCTCTAACTCGCCGTCCTCGGCGCGTTCCCTCAGGCGGCGTATTGATCTGGCTGCTTGTCATGCCTGCTGTCAGTTCATGTCTTCCTGCTCTCCTCTGATCCCACAAAGCTATCGGAGAGGGCAAATGAGAAGGGAGACGGAGCAGAGGGAGAAATGACTGACATCATGTCGTAATTTAGAAACGGTGTATGGGAATGCGGCGGGCCAGTCGGAGGGCTGGTTCATCAGCGTTGGAAGTAGATGGAGAAACGGAGCATGATCTGTGAGTTTTAGCAGGCCTGCCGGTAATTGTTTGTTGATGAAATCTCTGGAGAAAGAGAGAGAGAGGAAAAAAATCTGCTGGACTGAGAGGGTTTGTGTGTTTGATTGGGGTTGGGTGGGCAGAGGATGTTTGCTGTTGTCAGGCAGGCTGACTTAAATTGTTTTCCACTAAAAGATAATTGCTCACATTATCTTTTCCTTAAGCTATCCTATTTTCCGTTTATCTCTCAGTACATCCATTAATCCTTTCTCTGCCTCTCTCCTGTTTACCTCCACCCTCCACATGGGCACCTCTTCTTCCGTGCGTCCACCAGCTAAGCCTGTGAACTCCGCCTCCATCGTAACGGTGAACGCCGGCACTGAGGCGGTTGTGGTGGCCCGCTGCGAGTCCAAAAATGGCCGCCCAGCAGCCAAGATCAAATGGGTGACCACAGCCAACGGCAACTCAACCGAAACGTCAACGACGGCCGCCGACAACACGGTGACGGTGACGAGCGAGTACCGCATGGTGCCATGGTCCGTGGACAACGGGAAGGACATTTCCTGTGTGGTGGAGCACAGGACCCAGGTCAAACCTGAGAGCATCCCACTGAAACTAGCCATTCAATGTAAGCCCCCCCCCCCCCCCCCACGCCACACACACGCACGCTCTGCTCTCATGATTTCCCCTGGCGTTCAAACACTAATGTGATAGGCTTTGAAAATTTTCAAGGCTCCAAGTGAATAATTAAACTTATTTCTCTTCCTCCCCCAATTTCCCTCGTGTCATTCACCTGTCCTCCCCCAGTTCCCCCCGAGGTGAAGATTGAGGGATATGACAATAATTGGTATCTGGGACGCACAAACGCGGCGCTCACCTGCCAAGCTAAAGCAAACCCCGTTCCCTCCTCTGTAATCTGGAGAACGTGAGTATTGGCTCATAATGGAAACATTGCCTTTTCCTCTTGACCTTTTGTGGCCTTCTTTTCTGGCACTTACCCCTAGATCTTCAGGCATTGTACAACTGTGACAAGTGTTTTTTTTTGTTGTTGTTGTTTTTTGACACTGAAGAACTGTGCTCTGATTGAGAGAGATTTTCTCATAATGGATTTTGTGGTGAGATTAACCCTTCCATAATGTGAAATGCAGCACAACGCCTTTTCTTTCTCAGCATTAACAGCCATTAGTTCTCCTGTAAAAACTACTGAGAAGATGAAAGAAAGAAAGCTGTCCGGGTTTGCCCGTTTTTATTTTTTTGTCTCATTTCTAAGTACTTTCTCGTTATGAGAGTTGGATGACGAATCGTTTTGCGTACAGATGCATCAACAAATTGGCTATTGAATTGGCTATTTAATCAAATTATTTTCAGATAAAATCTGGTGTCTTTCTGATCTGTGAAACCATTTGTAATTGCTACCAGTTCATGAAAACCAGACACTCTTTGGTGCAAATACCGTGAGTAAACGGGATTTCATGTTGGTTATCTTTGGTATCAGTAAGACATAATAAAAATGAAGTCAGAGGAAGCGCAGACATTAGAAGCTGTTTAAAGGTAAACTATTGCAAGTTAAGACGTGTTGTTTATACATGCTGCAAAAAAGTGAGAGAACAAAACTTAAAGCAGATAACAGGGAAACCGTATTACCAAAAAAGTTTCCCTTTTTATCTTCTTGTGCGTTCAGCCTCTGTCATGGAACATGCTGGGTTTGGAAAACAGCTTTTTTTTTTTTTTTTGTGACTACTTTCTCACACGCATGGCTTGATGCAACTTCTGCTCCTGCCATAAATATAAAATGACTGCTCGTGGCAAAAGAACAGCATTTAAAATAAACAAATTTTCCAGCCTTCCCATCTTTCTATGATCTGGTTCTTTAAAAGAAACTGTTGTAGGACAAAGTTGACGTTGGTCGATTAAAGATTTACTCCAGAAATCTGCCACCAAATTCTGATTGGTGCATCTCTAGTTATCAGCTATTAATGGAAATGTAGCAAATACTGGGGAAGACTGTAGAAATTATAAGGCTGAATAGATTTTTTTTTTCCTCCCCATAATAATGAATAGATTTTTTTTTTAAAGAGTTGGACACTGACTGGTTTTCCTCTGCCAATTAAGATTTGTCTAATTCATCAAGACTGGACAAAACAACACATTTCTATAAACTGCTCATGTTTTAATCTTTATTCCAGCCTCTGTTCGTTGCTTTTCCTTTTTCTCTGTTATGCCGATTTGCTCGTATGCCCACAGAATGTCGGGGGAGATGCCAGAAATCGTGCTTGTCAAATCCAACGAGCTGAAGGTGTTGAAAGTGGACGATACCGTCAACACCACTTTTGTGTGCGAGGTCAAGAACCGCATCGGGACCACCAAGGATCAGGTCACGGTCTTCGTCAGAGGTGAGCCGCATCCCGACTTAAGCAAGCTGTGCGTCTTTTGTTCTTTAACGCACACAATGAGTGCCTAAACCTTTTCAGTGAAATTTAAAATGTGAGCACAACATGTGTGCATTCGTCACTGGAAATAATGAATCGAAGTGTCCTGTTCATGCACTTCCCTGCCACGTAATGAATTGGCGTCACAAATCCACTCATCTGCAGCTCCAAACGCATAAAAAGCAGTGCTTGGCGTAATTTGCACAAGTTGCAAATGTCCATACGTGCTGATGAATTTCACATAGTAAACGCATTAGTAAAGCTTTGAGAAAGCAAAATGCACTGGCTGCTGTTCATTCATCATGCAAACTTACCTCAGGCTTGTGTATGAAAATATTTATATCCCGAAAACTGATGAGCTGGAACCAACTGCACTTTCATCACACAAGCCACACGTTTCCCTGTGTTTTACGCTCTTATTGCTTCCCTGGGGATACACCTTGTTTTGCCTAACATGCCACATAAACACTCACACAAACATTTTCTCTGGGCTGAGGATGATCTTGGGTGTTTAGCGTAAGGTTAGTGGGTCCAGCTGCTCTGTCCTCGGTGTGTTTGTCTGAGGGGAGATGAATGACTGAGTCAGGGTGTGCATCCTTTTGGATCCTCTCCTTCAACTCTCTCTTTTCCTGCTTTCTCTTAAGAGTACATGCCATTGTTTTCACATCTCCATGCATGCTGTCAACAATTTCCACTAGTTTTTCTGTCTCAAAAGTATCTAAGGTCTCAGTTTGTTTGTACATCTAAAGGTCATTTTGCATGTTTTCTTCCCAAGGTTGTTATATTTGACCTCTATGATATTCTCACTTGTCTGTTAATATTTTTTTTTAAATCAAGACTCGGCTCAACCCTGAAGCCATGCTCACGAAGACTTCTCAACTATATGTATGAGTTATTAGTGAAAGGAGGACCTTAAAGCAAGTAAATGAGCAATAATCACATTTTGCTCTATAAAGCTGTTCGTTGTGCATTTGATTTGAAATGGCAGAGTTGAAATGAATTAGATTTTATATTTGGTGTAATGCTGGTGGGAAATCTGGTTGTTGTGTTGATGATACAGCCAGCTCACAGGTTGATGCAGGACGACACAATTGTAGCAGTATTTTTGAGAACACAAAGTATTTTTATTTCCACATTATAATGGTATGAAAACAAATTTTTAATTGGGTTTTAAATAAGCTCATCAAATTAGAAAGTTCACGCTTGACTTGTCTAAATCTTGCAGTTCTTATGCTCATCGGGGGGGTTCTAATGGCAATAATGTTATATTTATATTTTAACAAATATCCAAGTGAAGTGTAAACATATCCCTTTTAGGATTCAATCATAGTATTTCATATTCTGGTTAATATCCGTCCTGACTTGGATTGGTCTAGTATTGCATTATCAATAAAAATAATCGACTACTTCCTTATCTGTAACACTAACAGCCGTGCGACCAAGTCACTTAATACCTCTTTTTGTGCACTACTTTTTTTTTCTCCTCCATAAAACCCTGAAATTGCGGACATTTTCAAGGATAGTTTTGGCTTGGAACAAGTCGTCCAGAACGGGGACTGTCTGGTCACCATAGTCTGTGATCATAATCCTGACCTCTAATTGAGAACTGTTTCTATAATTTTTGGCTTTGCGGTTTGAACAATTCTTTGGGGTTGGATTGTTGCTAGAAACATTAGAGACCCAAATGGAAGCACAAAAGCACACATAAAAGTAATTTTTCACAATAGGTAACCTAAAAAAGGGGGGAATTTAAAATCTGTGGTGTTTGGACTAAATATCTGCAAACTATTAAAACCTATGACACCAGGGGATAGCCTACTTTTTAAATCTTCTTTCTGTGCGAAAAACCAAAAACGGTGTAGCTGACTAATTCCTGGGTTTTTCCACATTTCTTTTCCTAACTTTTTCCCCCATTAAACTTCATCTCCATTATATTGCCAATAAAAATGTAAGCTCAAGAAGTTGATGACATGGAGGAGAATCAAACTCAAAATAAACACGAGCTACTCCCTTTTTGAGAGAACATTGAGCCTAGCATTGGTTTAGTCATTGTTGGGATTATCTTTGAATATTTGATGTAAATGTCAAAATCATTGTCACCTGCAGCCAGAAGCATGCTATAGCGTTTCTGATTGGAATCCCACAGAGTGTGAAAACTGTTTGTTTTTTTTGTTTTTTGTAGTTGCTTCTTTTCTTTTGGTAAATTGAGAACAAAACAGCAATTTAGCTGGGAATAAATTGGAAGCAGGAAAATGTTTCACAAAAGACACTTCACTTGGGGAAGACGTACGAGGCCGTTTAATATTGCAAGATCTGGTTGTACCCGTGGACTTGCACATGTTTTTTTACGTGCACTGTTATTTTTGAAAAGCATCTATCCACACATGCATCTATGTAAGGAAGAGCCTCTTATGGCACTTCTGTGCTTTGAAGTAAAAACGTCTAAAATGGTGTCGATGAGACTGAAAAGGAGGCCACATGGTCCCTGCCCCCATCTGTTCTCCAAGAGTTCAGCAGGACCTTTCAGCAGGGTTCACCCCTACATCTTACCTCATACAATATGCATCTCCTTCCACTCTTCTGTGGCATGATTGCACTTAATATGAAGCTATTTTCTGCTGACATGGGAGTAAACTGTGTCCATAATGGGGGAGAAAGTATATCTTTTTTCTGCTGGCTACATCTTAAAAGCCACCCAGGCTCTTCATGCTCTAATTTTTTAGCTTTTCTTTCCCCTCACACTCTTCTTATTTTGCTGGTTCATTCTTCATATCCCACTCAACTTCTCCATCTTCGAGTCCCCTGGCTTTTTATGGGGCCACCGCATGCGTCATCAAGCCCCTGGGGGCCACTCTGCACTACTACATGCAGTAGTAGTGTAACTGGTCTTTTTTAGCACAAAGGATTGTGCCAGCTCCTGCTGTGTTTTACAAGTGAGGAAGATGCAAAGATCCCAGGAGCAGGTGGAGGAAGATGGAGGAGACTTGCTTTCAGACTACAAAGCCAGGGAGTGTGCGCCGAGATAAATCAGTGCCAGCATGCACTCCTTAGTCTGAGAGGGTAAAGACATGAGGGACAGAGGGAGAGGGAGAGATGCTGACAGCATTTAAAACTCCTGTGGGAATCTTGTGCCACTGCATCCTATCTGCACAGCCATTGGCCTCCACTATCGCTCAGCGTAGCGTGTGTTTCTGTCACTCTTCAAGCCTCTCAGAGCGGATCAGTCACCCTTTGCTGCTTCAGCTCTCCACTGCTTTTCTTCTCCACTCCACCATTCGTTCCTCTCCTGCTCTCTTTCATCCTGCGTTGATTCTTTTTTTTTTTTTTTTAAATTTAGTTGGCGCTCCTTATTTTTTCCGACCTCTTATTCTCTCCATTATCATTTTTGGCCTCTGGTTTACTCCCTTGTTGAACTTCCCACGACTCCCTCATCCATCCCGTTCCGTTCTCCTTTCCTTCCCTCCATCGCTCCGTCCCTCCATCCCACTCCAATGTTACTCATTTCCAGAGGAGGAGGAGGACAAGATGCGAGCTAAATCTGCCAGCAGTTAAGAGGTGACTAAGGCAAGCAGCAAATGTCAGAGTGAAGTATGATTGTGGAAAGCGCCGACCGAGACGACTGTGCAAAAACAGAAGAACCCACGGTTGAGAGAGATGACTTCAGATGGGGGGGGGGGGGGGGGTGGTGATTCAGACCTGCAGAGACTAATGTGGAGCTGTGCAGACAAACGGGGCTAAGAGGGGCCGACAGGCGTGAAATGGTCAGCACCTGCTACATGGCAGGTCCCCTGCTCCTTGTGTTTTTAGTATTTTTTTTTTTTACCCCACAGCTGCATGACACACACAAACATGAATGCTTTACTCAAGTTCTCTGCCCTCAGTCGTGCCCTGGGTACACTAGGCAAAGAGAGGGATGGATGTCCTC
This sequence comes from Fundulus diaphanus, assembly GCA_037039145.1. Classification (NCBI taxonomy): domain Eukaryota; kingdom Metazoa; phylum Chordata; class Actinopteri; order Cyprinodontiformes; family Fundulidae; genus Fundulus; species Fundulus diaphanus. Next base: position 38,850,747 of record CM073130.1, read on the forward strand.
TCTTCTCCTTGCCTCTCCTCCTCTCATTTTTGATCCTGTTGCGTAGTCGTATGCAAACACACCCTCTTCCCCACTTTGTTTCCCTTTTATCTCTCGGGCAACATCTCCTTGGCTCCAGTTGGCTCTTATTGTTGCATCCTTCAGCTTCTTGCTCAGCGTTTGCTCTCTCCTCATCCCACTTATCTTATTCTCAGGTTGTCTTTCAGCCCCCGCCTGCATGGTTGCTGATCTCCCTGCTCGGAGAGGATGCTCTTTCCCCCTCCAGCGTTCTTCTCCTCCTCCACTGCCCATGCAATCTCCTTCTCCTCCTCAGCTTAACTCTTAAATAGCAGCAGCTCTTCCTTAATCACAGTTTAGTAGTCTCCATCTCTCCATCCATCCCTCCATTCTGGGTTTCTCTCAGGGGGGTTCTTGTGTGGCTATAACCTAGATTCCCTCCATCTTATTTCGTCAGTCCAAGAAAAAAGGGGGGCCGCTCAGCTGAACCTCCAACAAAAAAAAAAAAGCAAGTTAAATGCTCCGGATTGAATCCCCCATGTGGTCAGAGCGGCTCCTCAGTTCAGCGGAAAATAGATTTCCTTTCAATTCGGTGCAATCGCTCCCATTTTCTGACTCGTCTGAGGAGACAGTTCAAGGGCAAGGGGGCTTGGCTGTTTTTCCTCCGCTGGGTGAGGTTTTTTGTTTTTGTTTTTTTTCAGCGCGCGTCTCAAGCCATGCAAGGAACGGCCAGAGCTCAGGTCTGCAGGAGCCAAAGCTCCCTGTGCATCCTGCAGCTGGCCTTCTTCCCGACCCTCATTAGCACATACATGCACAAACGGTTGCGCTACAAACCCACATATGGCTCTGTTCAATAACTTCAAACTCTCCTTCACGTGAAGTCCGGCCCGCCATCAGATCACGCAGACTGTAATGATGTGGGAGGACGTACGAGGCTGCACGTCTGTATTTGGGAGACTGCAGTGAAATTTTATTTCCGCCCCATCTCCCTCGTTACTCTCGCTCATTTGAAGCATACAGTCCTCTTGGACGAGACTTCACAAGAAGCAGGCTGTGTTTTGGCATCCTTCAATATGCTTTCTGTGTTTAGGGGGGGGGGGGGGTACGTGCTGTATTTTTGGAATGGCAAAAAATTTCACTATGATTTATAAAAAAAGATCTGTTTCTAAGTTTATAAAATCCCTGACTTGTACCACGTACAACTGAAAGTTACTACTTAGGATTTAAAGTGAACTCAGCCTTAGATCTTTTAGCCAGACTCAAACACTGTATTTTGATTTATAAGGGTGAACCAAAACGCCTCAGTAAAGTGAACATTTGCTGCACAAGTTATTTTATTAAACTAAAAAGAGAGAAAAAGGTCATACGCAGGGCTGCAATGGAAGTAAATTGCCTTTTTTATGGCGTCGTTTCTGTATCTTTTGTGCCTTTGTATGAATCATTTTTTAACTGCATTTTCTTCTTTGCCATTGTACTCCTTTACCTGCCTTAGGGCACAGCCTTAGATATAGCTGAAGGTACCGCTCATGGATATAGAAATTAATTTTTCCTTGTAGTAGTTCAAAGTAGAACAACTTGTTGGACATTGGCAGTAGATTTGTTAGAATAAACCTTTGGTTAAAGCTTTGTGTTGCTTTGGTAGTCTCCAAGGGTCCTATGAAATCCATTTCACTTTTTCTACATTTAAAACTTCCTTTTTACAAAATGTATTTTCAGAACTCCATGTTTTAACACTTTTTTTTTTTTACCAAAAAATCATACGGCTAATGTTAAAAAATGTAATATTTCTATAATAAAATAACCAAAACGCTATTATTTGATGGGATTCATTTTATAATGAACTGAGTTTTTTTTCTAAGGGGGGCAAAAAAGTACCACTTCATTTTTATGGAAATGACAATGAGAGATGAAGGTAAAATTTTTACTTAAGTCGTATTTTTCAATTATTCCTAGTCAGATAAAAGACGAGAACTCACATTCCAACTGAGGAAGTTGGTGATTGAAGGGCTGAGTTCAGTATAAAATATGACAACTGCGCATATAAGTATAAACTGTTAATACGTTCACTAACCATACAAGAAACATGTATTCAAGGCAAGGCAACTTTATTTGTACAGCACATTTCAGTACAAAGACAATGCAAAGTGCTTTACATGATTAAAATACAGGAAAATAAAACGGAATAAAAGCAAGTTGGAATAAAATGTAGAAACAAAATAATTTTCAAGTGGTTAAATCCACTAACACATATTTGGTGATCCTTGTTTTTATATAATGCAAATTAAAATGTTTTAGGATGTTCTAGTAATGTCTCTAAGAAACTATAAGTACGTATTTGCCTTGGCAGAGCAGCAGCTGTTTCCAGATGCAACGTTATTATTGAGATCAAATTAAGTAGCCAAATAGACTCTTCACTATCAAGGGTCTATGATTGCAGTAAACCCACATGAACACGGTTTTGTTAAATATTTGTTTTATTAATCACAAGTGATATTATTATCACATGTATTCCTAATATTGCGCAGCCTTAGTTGGAACCATAAGAGCAAATCTCGCTATTTTCCTACTTGCAACCACAACGCGCTCAGCTCAGGCGTGATGACGCTCAGACTCCCAAGTCTGGGAGCAACAACCAAGACAGTCTCTCTTCTATCATGCTTTGAGCAGAGCAACAGGGTAAAGGGTGAAAAACCCTTGGAATGTTTGTGAAAATCCTGATTCGTTTAATTTATTCTAAGTTTTTATTTGTTGAATTCCACGGCTCTGTCAACGTTTTTCTCCAAACGCAGAATCACGGCGCCCTACTTATAGAGAATATCATAATCCCTTTGCTTTAGCAGATTGCCAGCATGTACTGATCCATCACAACTTAATATCGTCATAATACCCACCAGTAGTGTAGTTCTACATTTTTCCCCCCTCCTGTTATCCACACAGCCTGCATATTGCAGGCTTTCCGCTGGCTCATCTAGCAGCTTGTTTCCAAGACGTCCCCTCCTTTACCCACTTAAACAAACTTCAAGGCTTCCTTGTTGGATGTCTGGGCCTGCACCGACAGCCTGCGGTGGCTCTTTTTACGTCTCATTTTGTGAATCTTTTAAGGGGTTATCTTCAGAAAGGCAGAATAAAACATGCATTATCCTCCACAAAAGGATTTATCTGCACAGACTGAAAAAAATGACTTGAGCGGTGCATTAAAAATAATTGGATGAGTAGTGCTTGGGGGAAATTTGCATTAGAATTTAAGTGTAATTTCCTTTGATGTGATGGAAGTGTGTCGCAGCGTCCGGCCCAAAGTTCTCCCGCATGTGATGGAGCTCCTCTGGGCCGGAGGTGATAATGCACTTCTTGTGTTCCTGTTACGAGTGGACAGAGCATTCTAGGTCGCTCTCTGGTGTGTGTGAATAGCCGTATTTAGCGCAGCATGCAAGGCAAGAGAGTCTGTGTGCTTTGGGAGGACGCATACAAAAGCAGGGGAAAAGTGTATCCATCATTATTAATTCTTTCCTCGGGCTTGTGATGGAGTAAAAGGGTCCCAAAAAAAAGTAGCATAAAACAGAAGTACGAATGTAAATTGGAGCGATGACGGGGAAAATGGATTTAGCGCAGACAGCATGCGTGGAGGAGACAGCTGGTGTAGTGGAGGGGAGAGATGGAGGAACGGAAAGCGAGTGAAGAACGGAGGAGAAGAGCATAGGTGTGGAAGCCAGCACGCTTCCATCTTCTCTCTTGACAAGAATCAGTGTTACAAGAGTAATTCTGTCAGCCTTCTGTACACTTAACAAGAAGGGCTGGCTTCTTTGGGCTTTCAAATGCGGAATGACAATAAGAGTTAGGCTGATTTTGCTGCTTTAAAATTTAGGCAACGTCTTGTGGTTAATCCTCTGCAGCGCCTGGTGAAAGTGCAGAGAGCAGAGCTGCAGACATGATATTCAGCACATCTAAGGGGCTCTTGATCACTTTCAACCAGGGACTGGCATGAAAAATTTATTTCCACGGCATGACTTTATTTGCTTATAAGCTCAAGTGCTCAAACCTTAGGGGAGCACAAATGTGTAAGTGACAGATGAAGATTTCAAACCTGTTTACTTGTAGCTATAAAGTGAGTTCTCTGCTTTTTTTGCATGAATGGGTGTAAGGGAGCCCAGCTGTTAGCCTGTCTTCATAAAGAGATCTGTAAGTGAAACTTCTGACCATTAAAGACAGGGGCTGCTTCCTTTAATGTGAATAAGCAGAGCAAGAACACAAACATTTGGAGAATAGTAGGCAGAAGAGGCAGTATTAGCAGGACAGAAAGAACCGAACTGCAGTGCCTTGCGAAGATATTCATACCTCTTCTCATTTTGTGACAACATCAAGCTTTAATGGATTTTAGAGGGGTGTTATCTGATGGACCAACACAAAATGCAGAATTGGAAGTATAAGGGAATAGAAAACATAGTTTTCAAAATGGCAAATAAATCTTTGAAGTGCTTCAACCCTCATTTTCTCAGAAGTGATGCATAGAACCACCTTATTGTTAAGATTACAGCTGTAAGTCTTTTTGGATGCCTCTCTACCATCTTTGTACATCTACAAGCACGTGTGCCTGTTCTCTTAACAAATTTTTTGGATTAAACGCATCAAGTGTTTCCAAGGATTTTCCATTAGGTGTAGGGCCGTTCTGACACATAACCATTTCCTTGTAGCTTTGGCTGTATGTTTAGTGTTGTTCTGCTGGAAGGTGACTTTTTTTTCCCCTGAACAAGTTTTCCTTGAGCATTGCCCTGTATTTAGCTTTATCTATTTTCCCAAGAGCTAAGAACAGCTTCCCTGCTGAAAATAGAAGCACCATAGGATGATGCAGCTACCACCATTTTTTGTTCTTTTACCATTGGAAATGTGTGTTCAGAGGGAAGTGCAGCTCCTCCGCCACACAGACCTTTACATATGGGCCCAAAAGTACAGTTTTGGTCTCTTTTAGATGGACCACCATCTTCCACATATTTGCTGTGTCCTTTACCTGGCTTTCAGCAAACTGCAAACCTGACTTCCAATGGCTTTCTTACAACTGTTGCCTTCTTTTAGCCACTCTTTCATGAAGCTCAGATTTGTAGTGCTTCTATTACTAGTCGTGCCAAAAGATTCTCCCACCTGAGCAGTGGCTTTTTTACGCTGCATCCAGAGTTATCATTGGTCTCTTGGCTGCTTCTCTGATTAATGCTCTCCTTGCCCAGTCTGTCAGTTTGGGTGGAAAGTCATGTCTTTCTGTGCAGTTCTGCACTCTCTCTAATTTCAGGAATTGGATTAAACTGGGTTAGGTGTTCAAACTTTGGGATTTGTTTTCTAAGCTGACCTTGCTTTACATGTTTCTAATACTTTCTCCTTGACCTGTCGACTGTGTCCCCTTGTCTTCATGATGCTGTTAGTTCACTGATGATCTCTAACAAACCTCTGAGGCCTTCACAGAACTATATCTATACTGATATATTTCACACAGATGGTAACTGCAGTAATTACTATTAAGGTAACTGAGCATTTGGAATCCCTGGACTTTATTTTGGGGTATTTGAGTAACAGGGCTGAAAGCAAATTTAGCACAAAAGTTTTCTATGGAAAATCTGAAAACGGTGTATCCTTTCTCTTCCACCTGACAATTATGCAATACTTGATATTGGCCTGTCATATAATCAAAGTAAAACACATGGGAGTTATAATGTGACAAGACTGAATTTTAAACAAAGGTCTATGAAATTCCCATGAAGGTTGAAGCTGGCATCGATGAAACCACAATAAACAACTTCTGGATCAAGCATCTCTTCTTTCCTGAAGCTGCAAGAGTCCTCATTTCCAGATCCATAACAAGACGTTGCTCCATAACTTGATGTTTATATGACCGGTTGGAAGATAAACATGAAGGCATGTCAAATACAATGAAATCTTACAACATGCATCACACGAAGGCTTTGAATTATTTGAAAGTGGGAATAATGTACAAAGAGAATCAATTTCCTTTCTCAAGGTAGGCTTACTCTTTAAATCTCCAAAGATTATGTGTTGCTGTAGGAACGGCTTATGAAATAAAATCTAGGCCGTCTTTCTGATGTAGTCATCCTTTCTGTTGAAGTTAACTCTCTTGATATGTTGTCTACATATTGCCACGCTGCAGAACCGGAGCTAGTTGGAGGGCATTTTTCTTCCGAGCAGCTTCACACTACGGTGGCTGCAAACAGCATTAATTCCAGCAGTGGAACTGCCAGAAAGCCCCAGCCCTCTCGTTTATAGATGATGACCACACTGGGAGAAAACGGTCACAGATTCTGTTTATTGGGAGTTGTCCCAGTCCCAGGAAGCATTTAAAATCCTGAAGTTGTGACCTAAAAAAGCCTTTGCAAAGCTCAAGCTTGGTGGGGATTTACTTTTAGGAACTTTATTACAAAGGAGTTCTTGTTTTAGACTCATGGACCTTTTTCTAGTAAAACACAAATTGTAATTAAGTTCAACTTAGGTGAAAGGTGTTGTTCTTTGTGCCCTAACTGTAGCTTTTGAATATGTTGCCTCTTATATTGTTTTAGTGTTGCATCTTAATCCTTTTATTCCAACCATACATGAAAAAGGTTCAAAGCTTAATTAGGCTGTTTAGGTTTATTTACTTCAGGAGGTTGTAGAAGACTGCATGGTGAATAGGGGCAACGAGTTGTTTTAATAAATAATTATCATGGTTTCAGGAAATTTACTGTATTTAGACAAAAATGTAGAGTAAAACGTCTTTCAAACAGAAAACACTCATAAAAACTGTAGCTATAAAATTATGATTTTGATACATACACTTAAGCAAAAAGACAGAATAAACACTTGCTAAATTTGCTGTTAGTTGTTAGATAAACTTTGTGTTGAAGATTATCCCTGACTCAGCTGATAGTGGCTGGTTACGTAGCTCTGCTTCTTTGACCGGTTGACTGCTAGTCATATACACCACTTGCACACTAGCTTGCTAATGTAGGTTTATATTTGGTACCTTTGGTTAATTTTTGGTTAACAATCCATCCATGTGAAGACTGAATGGATTTTGTAACTCAAAATATTTACAAGCGGCGATATTTGTCTTGTAAAAGAGGGAAAAGTTGAAAACAACATGTGGGGGAGGGGCATTTCTCTGTGCTGCATACAAACCGCTAAAACGCCTCACTCCAGCGCTCTTCAAGGCATCTTATAGGACTTTAAAACTAAAGCCAGTTTCTCCATCAGACAGAACCTTTTAGCAGGCTTTTTTTAAAACCTTGGCCTAGATTTGTGTAAAATAAGTGGTTTTTGCAGTTGTATTTGATAAATGGGAGCAGGATTCACATGATCAGATGCCCAATTCGGAGGCCATGGGCAGTGTGATTTTGCAGCTTTGGACCTAAAACTTGGTCGTTCTTAACAATGCTGACTTTAAAGTGTGACACGCATCTTATTTTAGCCATTATCCGTTTTCTTGTACCGATTTAGACACATGAGCTGTAGCACATCCGTTGATAAATAAATTTTACTCAAAAAGCTCATACTGCTTTCTGTCTTGTAATTTTGCAAATATACCTCAAATAAGGACTATGTGGGGGGAAAAATACGGCTAATGTTTCATGTCTAAATCTAAAACATATCTTTGACATGGCTGTTTAGACTTGAAACAAATAAAAAAGTTTCATGACATTTATTTGTCGAATTCTGTCAAATTTTGCTTCTCAGACTGACTAGCGTCTGGAGAACTTTTGAATATTGCAGTAATTAGCTTTTAATTTTAGCGTTAGCATTGCTAGTGTTAGCATTGCTAGTGTTAGTGTTAGTCAGCACTTCCTGTTATGGGTCTCTGTTACAACTCTTAGTGGACTATGTGAAAACTGAACAGTAAAAGTTGGGATTGAACAACACCATAACCTGGTTGCTTTACCATGTAGTGCATTATTGTGAATGAGTGGACCTATCCAACACAGCTTTAGTCTTTATTAGCACTTCCCTTGCTAGCAGAAGCAATAACATCTATTGCAGCACAAAGATGTGCTTTAAAAAGGTTGAGTTGAGTTAAAATACAGCACTAATATCACTGGACATGGGTGTCCAGGGAGTGGTAAGAGCTATGCCGCTGACGAGTCATGGGGGACCTCATCAAAACCCTGATTTAGACTCAACTGCTCTATCCCATGAGTTTTTGCGTGCACAGACGCACAAGTAGTAATGGTGTGTTTGATATGGCAGAGCCCTACTTTTGCTCCTATCTGCTGTAGTTAGTTTGCACTCTAACAAAGCCATTAAATGAACTTTTTTATGTGTATGTATGTATGTGGAGCAAGGCTGTTGGGACTGTTGAGACGCTAGAGTAAAAATGGATCCACCTCGGACTAATCTACACTCAAATAATTACAAAAGCAGAGGGGGGATGCCCATTCTGTCCCCCGCTGTTTATGTATCGCTTCAAGGAAGAGTTGTCATTCTGCTTTGTCTTGTCGTTCAATCTTCCTCCTCATCTCTTCATCTGCTTCTTTCATTCATCGTTAGTCGTCGTCCTCATTCTCTGCATGGCCTCCACTTGCTCTCCTGCTGCCTGACTCGCCGCTCTCAACCTCGTCAGAAACTGTGTACATTTGAGCGTGCATGTGTGTGCGCGTGGCTTGAACCCCCAATCCCTAACCCTCCCCCGCTTCTCCAAGTTCTGTGATTTGTGATGAGCCTTGGACAGACCCTGGCTGTCGAAGGGCAGCACACGGGGGAATGTGGCTGAGACGTTGTAAAGATGTGGCTGTGGTGAAGGGGACAGGGGCAGCCTAAAGGGAGGGGAGGATCTGTCAGTGTAGCTTAAGGCTCCACACACACACACACACACACACACACACACACACACACACACACACACACACACACACACACACACACACACACACACACACACACACACACACACACACACACACACACTTCCATAAAAACAGTATCTTCTAGCTTACAGATTTCTTCTCTTTTGAATTTGTCCCATTTAAATGTGGCAAATCATAAAAGATTTATATCAAAGACGACCCAACTAAATACAAAAAGCGCCGTTCAAATGCTGATTTCAAAGTAATAAAGCTGTCAGCAACAACTTGGCCCAATGGGGAAAAAAATAATAGCTCCCTAAACCAAGAATTGCCACCCTTGGTGGTAACAACCACCATCAAGCTTTTGTGATTACTAGCAGTCTTGAACATCACTGTGGCACAATTTCGGCTCCCTGTTTTTTTAGGTAAAATGGTTTTAATTTAGCCACACTGGAAGATCTTTGAACATTAACAGCATTTCAATCTAAGTTTGGGCAGCTCAAAATCCTTCTTTGTTTGTTTGAACCGTTAAGAGGGGGTCAGTTTACTGCTGCATAACCAAAATTAACTTGAGTTTAAGGTCATGAACTAATGGCCGGACATTGTCCTTCATGATGTTCTCATAGTGAGCAGAATTTAAGGTTCTGTTAATTACTCCAAGCGGTCCAAGGACTGTAGAAGCAAAACGCCTAAAGACCATCACACTATAACTCAGATGTAATGAGACGGACAACTTCCAAATTGTTCCACTTTGGTCTTGTCAGTCCTCAGAATATCTTCCCAAAAGTCTTTGAGATCAAGAGATTTTTACCAGATGTGACAAATTCCTTTGTGTTATTTTGGGTCCGCAGAGGTTTTGATCTTGGAACTCCTCCCATTGGCCATTTTTTCCCCCCAGTCTCTTTCTTACTGTCAAACAACCAACAGGTTTAGATGTTGTTTTGGGTACTTTCCTGACCTCCTGGGTGAGTACGTGATTGAATATTAAAATATGCTCGGCTTCCAAAAGCGAAACAGAAGAAATCTATAAGCAAGCAAATACTGTTTCAAAGCACTGCGTATATATCTATATTTGAGCACAATTGACTGTACCTGCACCGCAATAGTCTTGCACACTTGACTGAACAAAGTTCACACCACCACTGACATCTCCCTATCCTCACTTTTCCCTTTTCTTTCCTTACTGCTCTCGTTTTACGCTTTGTTTCTTCTTTCTGGTGTTTACCTTTCTCTTCCTCAACATCTTTTCCTTTTCTTCCATTTCCTCCTCTCCTCCCTCCCACAGAGCCTCCAAAGAAAGACTCCAATGCTGGCGTTGTGGCAGGGGCGATTATAGGCTCCCTGCTGGCCCTCCTTTTGGTCGCCGCCCTTGTTACTGTGCTCGTCACCCGTAGCCGCAGGCAGCAGCAGGGTTACCGGGCCAACGGCGGCAGCGACATGAAGACCCGCATATTTGGCGGCGGCAAGAAGGCGAGCAAGAACGGAACAAGCGGAGGATCAGGGAGCGGCGGCGTCGCGGGTGGTAATAACAACGGACCCGTCTACATCGATCGCTCGCCCAACCAGGGTCTGGGAGAGAAAAACAACCACCACCAGCCGTTCACCATGGGCGCCCGGCCCGAGGTTGTCGCCGGCACGCCCACTGCCCAGGACATCCTGCTGAGCAACGAGTTAGACGAAGCAGAGAGGAGGAAGTTCGACGAGATGGAGGACGACGAGAGGTACGACCACTTCTCTGGAGGAGGCCCGATTCTGCAACTGCGCCCGCCTCCCGACCAGGGCGACATGATTGGAGATTACATGGATGATGACATGGAGTCCCAGCGGGATGGCTCGGTCATCTCCCGGACTGCAGTTTACGTATAGAGGAAGAGGAGGAGAGCATATAGGGGAGGAGTATGAGAGAAATAAAAAGCAGGCTGGAAAATTCCTCTTGGGGATTGTACGGCTTTGGGGGTCTCGTCCCTGTCTGATTGAGGAAAAAGAAAAGAATATCGCTTTTATTTTTGCAAATTGATTTTAAATATGTCAATTATTAATCACAGTACAACCCCATAGTGAGCGGGACTGGAAGAGGGCATGTGGAAATACAATTTAACAAGCGTCAACAGAAAATTAAACTGAGAAAAGCGCAACGTCTCTCTCACTGCTTCAGCTCATGCTCTCCACATTGCTGGGATCTTGACTTTCAACTGACAGACTAAAAGGGAAAATACACAGTGTGGGAGTAGAGAAATTCAATCATGATACAAGCTTGGCTATACAGGCATTTCACTTGCATATTCACTCTTAACTTCACTTAGAAGAAAAAAAAAAAATACTGTGGTTGTCAAGCAGTTCCATGTTGCCTGCGACTCTCGGTCCTCCTGCGGGAAGCCTTTTTGTTTTGGTAATGTGTTGTGCTGTAACATCTGGTGTGTTGGTGTGTTTGAAAAAAAAAAAAAAAAGAGGTAGAAACCATCAGGTGTATTAGAGACGTGAATGATGTATTTGCTTGTGCTCGCTCTGCTCTCTCTGCCTTATTCTGACAACTCTAACCGCACAGCTCTGCAGATCATCAGCGACAGTGGACTCTAAAGACTTGAAGAGTTTTTTTGGTCCCTTTTTTAAATCCTTTAAAAACCGAAAAGTTGAGAAAGTCATTTTATATTTTTTAGGAAATTTTGCATGCAATGTCCCCCCGCCCCACCCCTGTGGCTGGAGGTTGGATTCTGGATATAGGAATGAGGTGCTGTTGATGTGACAGGGTCGAGGGATGAAGAGAAGGATGCTGGGAGGGGCAGAGATGAGCACGTCTCTTTCTTTTTCCCTCATCCTCATCTTTCTAGAGCCCTCTCGACAGGAGGAGCTTGATTGGTAATGAGCCATGAAGTTGCTCGCCTAGCTGGGACCAACAGATTGCCGCCGCTTATCGTTTATGATGTGGCGTTTCCTCTCTTTATCCCTCCTCCCATCTCTATCTTGCCATCAGCAGCCCGTTCTCTTCCCATAAACACGGGAGAGGATGGGAAGTGTTGATTTATCCGGGGCGGTGCTGAGGTCACGGCCACCGAGAGCAGGGGGAGTATTTTACCGCTCCTGATCGGTCAGATTTCCTACTTACTCGACTCCGGCCCGTCCTGACACATCAGGACTTAGCAATCCTCCTGGAGCGGACCCATTCACCACCCCCTCCTTTCACACTGCACTAAATGGCCGGATGTAACAGAACCTCCATAATGCCGTGGCATTAGGTAAGACAGATTTTCAATGAGGATCATATATTACTTTCCATTAGTGGATGTTAATGTGGCAAATTGATTGGAAGACTTAAAAAGGTTTGGTATTGATGGGCAACGTGGGGTGAAATGGCCCTTTATGATGCTGGTGCAGGGCTTATTGTCTTCGGATGGTTAATTCATCCTTTTAATGAGCCATCGGGGCTTCTTTCTAAAAATTAGACTCAATAGCTACTGTACACTAGCTTCTCACCACAATTTATCCAGATGCATGCCAATGCACAAACAGCCTCAAAGGCAGTGTACTCATGGGTTTCCCATCCGTTTTATTGACTCCTCTTTGACCTCCTCAGGGGAGAATCCAGTATGCATGTTGTTTGATGTTATTAAGGCCAGGTAAGATCTGGGCGGACCTTTTTGAAGGTGCCATGTTGTTAAAACAAGGTTGACCTGTCAATAAGGGCAAAGGTGGGTCTCCATTTCTTGTCATGGCTCTTCAACCTTAATCTGCTGACGCAAGAGAAATGCATCAGTACAGACTAGGCATGGACCGGTATAATATTCTCACGGTATAATAACCACAGTATCGAAATATCTATACAAATATAAACATACATGATCTGAGTTTAACGCAGAATTTAAAATAAATTGTAGTATACTGATTGTTGAAGGCATGGCATTTTAAAAAAAGTTTTTTATTTTTATACAGAAACTTAAGCAAAAATATAAAGTACACATAAAATTTAATAATTTCAACAAGTGGCACTTTGTTTTGCTGTACGTGGGTTTTTGCAACCAGAAACACCTCAGAATTAGTCTTTCCTTGTAGGTTAGGGAATATGATAGCCAGCCTCTTGCAGCCAGCTGACTGACGGTGTGCAGCAGCAGGTGGGGGAGGGTCTGTGAAACATCCCTGTATGCTCTAAGCAGCTGCAGAAAACTCCAGCCCCTCTGGCACTTTCTCTGGAATCTCATTAACATGACTTTAAATCAGGGAAGTTATGATGGAAGATTTTTCAGATTTGAAACTAGAAATGTAAAACTTTATTTCCCTGATACATGTATCCGGTCCATGCCTAGTACAGACCCTGTAATCACGAAGAAGGATGATCTGCTTGCTGTTCAAATTGTTAACCTTCATGCCGGCAGAGAGAGAAGAGGCGAGACGCAGAGGGCAAGAAACCAAAATGGCGACAGCATTTAGTGTTGGCACCGTTTGGCAGATTGTAAACCAGCGTGTTCAATGGGATTTTCAACTAATGGCCTTAGTTTATGCATAAACTGGTGAAAAACGGATTTATTGAACACAGCTGACTTGTCACAACCACTTAATAGAAAAATGTATTACTTCTTTTGCACTTGTTTGTCACATGTTCAATGAACAATATAAGTGTAAAACTTGGTTTCTTTGGGGGGGGGGGGGGGGGGGTAAAAAAAAAAAAAAAAACACCAACAAGGGAGAAACAAAACACTTGTTATGTACATTTTGCTGTGAAGTATCTGTGTACTATATATGTAATCATCTTTATTTTTCTCGTGAAAATGTACATATTTATGAAAATGTAAATATCGGATCGATGAAGCCAGTTTTGCCGGGAGTAAGGAGGTTTGGGTCAGCCCAAGAGACCGAAATGTGTCCGAGCCGGCTTTCAGAATGTAGTTTGGTTTGACATTATACCGAACTGACCAACCCTGTATCACCTGGGGTGGATTTTACATTGAAAAATCAATTGCATTTTCACATGAGCATTATTTCTAGAGTCTAAAAACACAATTGATCTGGGATGCATTCACCGCACAAGCAACAAACTTACTGGTCTGAGCCAGCTTTTCTGCTTTTGCGCAGCAGTTAGCCGGTGTGCATTCCAGTGACACTTTTGGGACCCAAGCTGTAACCTGAGAGGCTGTCCTCCTTCACCGCAAAAAAACAACAACTAACTGCAGATATGGTGCGTTTCAAAGGCGCGCTCGCCTGCACGCGCACACGCACAGCTGCTGTACGTACATACATTGGCAGCATGTGGAGAAACAATTCGCCCACACAAACACCCCTCAGTTGCTCTCATTATGCTCACTCCCACAGCCAAACTGGTGCAGCAGACACCTCATACCTGACAAGTCTGCCATCTTCTGACATGAAGCCCACACATAGCCGCACAAAACCCTAATGAAAAACAAACAAAAACGCACCAGTAGAGATGTTTTCTCCTCGTTTTTTTTTATTTATTTTTTTGCCCGATAGCCCTGTCAAGGAGAAGCTGCGCCCAGATTGTGACCATGTAAATCCCACCTCTCAGAGAGCATTTATTTGCCCTGCTTTAGGAAATATAGCTTTCATGAAAATACTGCCAATCTGACCTCCAGTTCATCCCAGATTCTCTTTCAATGCTTTTAAGTCAGTCATCCTACTCCCCCCCCCCCCTCCTGAGTACTGGAACCTCGGCAGCTTTGGCTCGTCGTCGCCGCCGCCACCCCCTCAGACGCAAACACGGTGACATCCACCTCGACACTGAAGCAAAGCTTGTCAGACAAAATGCTTTTAGTGAACCCTGCAATTCTGGCTCGGGTCTAGCATCAAGGTGATGCAAGTCAAAATATCAGATATTCCCCCCCCCCCCTCCCCATATTCCAAAAATGTGACGTCCCCTCGCTGTTTGCTTGGCTCCAGACATCCAATGACAAATCAAAGCCTTAACATCTCCCAACTCACTCGCATCACAGACAAAAAAAAGAGAGAAATGAGAAACGTTACCGTGTACATAGTATAAATATATAAATATGTAGCAGAGGAAAAAGAATTACTAATTTATGGTGTCACAATTGTGTATTACTCAGTGACAGCAAGCATGAAGGATTTATTTTCTGCTATTACAGTCTCCTCTCTCTCTCCTGTTATTTTGCAGTGCTTTATATAAGTTATGGTTTCTCAGTGCTTTATTCTTGACTGCTGCGCTGTGATTGCTGCCAAATCTGGTGAATTTGAACTGTACACACACAGACACGCTACAAAACACTCTTAATCCAAAATGTGCTTTTATTACTATCGACTGCTCTGTGTGAACGTTGTTTTAACTTGTTTTGTATTTTTTTTTAATTTTTTTGACTTTATTTTTGGTCTGAGTTAGGATTGTTGTCACTATTTTGTCATGTCTTTCTATATTTTTCTTCTTCGTATTCGGTTCATATTAAAGACTACCTGGTTTTTGAACTGTTTCTGTGTTGCTGCGTTGTGTATTTGTGTGTGTGTGTGTGTGTGTGTGTGTGTGTGTCTCGGGTCCCTTGTAACAGTTCAGCTTTGCAGGATGAGTTAGGAGCCAGGTTGAAAAGAAGCGCCGCTCATTGATTCCCGCTGATTAGATTTATTGATAAATTGATCACGATATGAAGTGGCCTCTCGGTCTCTAGTCACACAGCCTTCAGAGTTCAGACCCACCCTCTATATTTTTAACTCCAATTTCCTGCTCTGGCTGTTTGTCACGTTTAATTTTCGATAAATCAGTGTGTGTGTGTCAACACAGGTGTTGTAATGGCCTCATGGGAAAACTGAGCGCAAGTGTCAGAGAAACAATTTTGTAGACTAAAAATCCTGCCCTGTAAACAAGCTCCACCTCCTTAGAGTCTCTCTGCTTTGCACATCTGTCCTGGCTGGTTGGGGTAAACACGCTGCCCTGGTTACATGTAGAGTGCTTTCCAATGTATTTTTACTGGGAGTTTTTGAGGACCAACACAAAGGCATTTTTCAGCATTTGTACAAATCTAAAATGTGTGGTGCGCATTTTGATCGCTCCCCCTTGCGGGTAAACGCTTTGTAGAAGCACCTTCCACTAAAGTTCCTGCTGCACAACCTTTGGGCTATGCCTCTACCAGCTCTGCACATTGATCTTTGCCCGTGTTGCTGTGCAGAATAGCTGAAGTTCAGATTGGATGCATAGAGCCTGTGAACTGCAGTTTTCTCAGAGGTAGAGCACTAAATTAATATCTAATTTGAGAATACTGGGCAAAAGCTTCTTATAGCGTCAAATTAAATGTTAATTGAACAAAAAACACACGATTTTACATATAATCTTAGGTCCTTGGAAAATGTAGCTACGGCCCTGCATCATGTTCAGGTCTAATCATTGTCAAAATGTCCTGGAAGCTGCATGACTTTTCACTTTGCTGGAAAGACGGTAGCCGTTCGTGTCAGGCTCGCGTGTTCACGAGTGGCCTGAAGATGATGGAGGCAACTTAATAACCTTACTGTTCACAATCAGATGGTTGAAATTTTCAGTGGGCCTCCGCGAGAATGATCCAAACTGAGTGACGCTAGATGCGCCTGTCGCTGTGCTGCATGTAAAAACCTTGTGGACAGGTTGCTGGAGGAAATTTCGGGTGAGACTAATCCACAAAGAGCTGCAGAAACAAGAGGATTACGCTCAGAGATTGGCCTGAATTTTGTAGGACTCCTCGTCTTCAGAAAAGTGCTGGGCTAGGTGGAACAAAGACTTTGAGATGGTCCAGTCAACTGATGCGGGCCTTACCAAAGCGGCTGATCTTACCGAAGCTCTCAGACAGACTTTGGCAGACCGACTCAAAGAGGAGCGCTTTGATGAGCTGTGGACTACAGCAACAGTTGCAATCTTTCTACCGCTGCCAAATCAAAGCAGATCAAAATAAACATCTAGCAGACTGCATGATATTCTTGTATCATCTACACCAGAGTCAATGGCAAAGATGCCTTTTGAATCGACATATCCCTTCCTGTTCCAGACTCTGTGATAGGCGAGATGGACGGACGCTTCTCAGACTCGAGCTGTAAGATAACGAGGCGTATACGAGCATTAATCCCATCAAACAATGACTAATTAAAGGAGGAATTAGTGGTTTGCTGGCTGAGGCTCTGACTTGCAAGACTTGAAAAGTGAGATGTGCCATGCAACAAGACTCCTTGAAGGAAATAAGTTTGCCCATCCAGTCTGACCGTGTTTGTGACATTCCTTGAAGTTTTTTTTTTTTTTTTTTAAAAGGTTTTTGTTAAACTATTACTACTGAGCAAATATTGCTATTGTTAAGCCAGCGAGTACCGCGTGGTGGGAGGGGAATGTTTCTGCTTTAAAGCTTGTAAAAAGATTACCTGCGGTCAACCCTGGCAGATGATTATCCGAGAAGCGGCGTGCCAAAGCCATAGATTTGGACGGCTGTGAGACATTTTTGCTGCACAGCACAATTGTTGCTTTGAGCTACAGTGAAAGTGATGAGGTCGGCCATTGCCATCCTGCCTAGACCTTTTGCCCCTCTTTTGGCACCGGCATGTAAAAATTAGATCTACCACTGGGTCTATGCCATTCTAGCACATTGGTCTGCTTGGATCTAAACCATTCCCTTAAAGCTCTGGCTGTGTTACCGAGGGCCTCTAGGCTGCTTCCCTGATTAATGCTATCCTTGTCAGTTTAGGTTGATGGTCATATCTGGCTAGGCTGGAAGTTGTTTCATTTGTGGATGATGGATTGAAGAGCGCCTCCATAACATGTCCAAAGCTCGGGATATTTCTTCGTTACATAAACCCGCTTTAAACGTTCCCACACCTTTATCCCTGACCTGTCTGCCGTGTTCCTTGGTCTTCATGATGCCATTTGTTCACTAATGTTCTCTAGAAAAACCTTCGAGGCCTTCAGACAACAGCTGGATTTATAGTGGGATACAAAATTGGACACATGTGGAGTCTATTCAGGTTGACAACGGTAGACAATTGTTTGCACTGGATTTTACTTCAAGCTATCAGACTAAAGTCTGAACACAAGCGTGTGTCCTTTTCAGTTTTATAAAAAAAAAAAAAAAAAAAGAGGATGGTGAAAAGTTCAAGGAGAGTGGATACTTTTACAGGGCACTGCATGTCCACGATAATGGAGTTTTTATTTTTATTTTTAAAGGTCACTACTTTCTGATAGGATTAGAGATGCACCAAATTAATCAGGTCAGATACTAAACCTTTAAAATATTGATCAAATGCACCAAAACCAATAATTCCCACCATTTTCTGGCCCATGAACACATCAACCAGCAGCATGCGTTTTGATTAACTTTGAATTTAAGAATTCAGGGCAGATTTCTTTGTGTAAACAAGGATATACATAAAATCATTTAATTTACTGCTGGACTCATAATACCTCGATCAAGGAACCTGCTGTGCACTTGTTTTTTTTTTTTTTTTTTTTTTTTTGCTTTTGTGGTGTAAAGTTTGGAATAAAACTAAATCATAATCAACGGTTCAGTCCTCCAAAGAAAACCTGTATCGGCCAGGAAAGACCTGATCCGTCCAACCTGAGCCGGGATTCTCATCTCGCCACGCTGATGATTATAAAAGGTCACGTGCGCTCTTTTTTTTCAACATGAACAAATGTTATTACACCCATCAGGAGCTCAAACATCTCTCACCCTCTAACTGTGCAGGCCCTGAGAAAAGACGAGAGGAGAGGAATGTGTTGGTGGGGCTTCAATGGTTTTCCTGCAGGGAAGTGGTTTATGTTCTCAGGTGGAGGTCGTGTGTGTGTGTGTGTGTGTGTGTGTGTGTGGGGGGGGGAGGGGGGGAGGGGGGGAGTGCCTCTCAAAGGCTACATTGTTTGAACTCTGACTAAACCAAACTGGCTTGGTCAAATTTTAACAAGAGTAAGCAGCGAGGAGGTCTGTGTGCTGGTGCTGGCATACATGCATGCATCCACCTTCTGATTCAGTTTTAACATTTTTATCCCTCTCCCCACCGAACGCAGCTCAATTACATTCTGCTGGTAACAACCCCGTCAGGGTGAAGGTTTGCTGTGGGCGGTTATGGCGGCACGTCCTCGATATTTGCCCGGTGCTTTGATGGCGTCGTGTATCCACGCGGCGTTCTGGCTTCTTGTCACAGTTCATTTTTGTTGCAAGCTTCTTCTGTCAATGCAGCTATTTACTGCGAGTCCAGCCCACCATCTGGCCACTCTAATTGCTTTGGATTTGAGGCTGGTGAGATGGCGAGGACAAGCACACGGCGACATACTATGACTCTTTCGCATTTTTTTTATTTAATATATAAAAAAAAAAAAAAATACTTGAGTGCTGCAGCAGCAAAGCTTTTAAGCTGCAGCTTGTTATAAAAGCCTGTAGAGCCACTTGCCTTTTTTTTTTTTTTTTTTTGGTCTCTTTTCAAGTGAATAGGTACACACAGCATGTGAAAGCTCTGACCGCATAGTGCCAGACCCATTTTATTTGAGCTCGGGGGCAATTAACCTGAATCAGAAGCCAAAGTGACAGCATCTACACTGCTATCAACATTAGCTTACAGCCAGGAGACATGGTGTGGTGGCCCAAAGCGGTCGGGCCTTCTGGCTGTGGCGCTGCAGCGTGAATGCACGCAGAACTGTGTGTTACAGAACGGGTCGAGCTGTGAGTGTGTTATTACTTCAGACAGGATGTTTGTGTGTTAATTGAAGTGCACGTGACTGGTTGACACATGCATGTTTGTGTAAGGCTTTATATTTGACTTTCAGCTCCGACGGCTACATCCGCAGTGCTGATTAAACGTCTGATTGTCACTGTGTGTGTGTGTGTGTGTGTGTGTGTGTGTGTGTGTGTGTGTGTGTGTGTGTGTGTGTGTGTGTGTGTGAGTGGAGGCCCTCTCTGCTGATAACTTCAAACACGATGCTCCTCCTTTAACCTCTCACCTTCCGGCTCCGGACCCGACAAATAAATCCCAGAGGTGTTGATGGATGGCCAGGCTCGTCGAGTGGATATCTTAAGCGATGGAAGTGGTGACCCGAGGCTTGGCGAAGATTAAACCGTATCTGCCTCTAACCTCAATTATGAAAGGTTTCTGCATATTTTTATTAGCTTTTTAGGTGATGGTCTTTTCTTTAACCTGTGGTGAATTTTTAAGCCTCCAGGTGTGTGTCTAATGCTAAGTAGGGCACTCGCAGCAACCACGGGCTTTCAGTAGGTACGTATCTACCTGCGAGTCCACGGCTGCCGTTTCTGCTCCAGTCGCTTGATCGTCGGTACAGAAAGCATACCAAGAGTATCACTGCTCTGTTTTTATTAATTCTTGTTAATGACATAGACCAGGCTTCTTGTTTTTTTTTTTTGTTCCAACAAATGGTTTGATTTACCTAAAGACTATTTCTTAACCACCCTAAATCTGTTAATGTTTTCATGATTTAATTCATAACTTAATGCTTAATTAGCCAGCGCAAGGTCTAGATCTCATTTAAAAACATAGAAATAATTTATATCTTAATCTCAGGCTTTAACTATATTCCTTTGAAAAAGAATGAAAGCCCATTTTTCCAGCTTGAGAATATTCTACGGCAAGAAATTTGACTTTTTGGCAGAGTAAAAGGAGTATTAGAAGTCAGTTACCTGACTTTTACTCTAACCAATAAAAGACAGAGAAAATCACCTGACATTTTATATTTAGCATTTCATCACTATATCTACAAGTTGACCCAAATGATAGTGGGTATGTGATTTTTAAACTTATGTTTGGGGAAAATCAAATGTTTTTCAGTGATTACAGACCGTGTTTCTGTGGATTCATTCAGTCCACGTTTTCTTTCTTTTATTCTAATTCTAAGGTTTTTTCAAAGGTCGGCCTTCCAAGAACAGATTTGTTCTCCTTTGCAGGGCTGCAGGATGGAAATGACATCCTGTTCTTGCAGCCTTGGTTTGGGAGTTCATGTAACTCTGTTTTGGCACATCTGGGCAGAGCTTCTTGTCGAATGTGGTGCCCAACATCTATTGTGCTTGGTTTACTGGGAGCCCTCCACGAGAACCAGTTCTGCACTCAAGTTTCTTATGAAGTATGAAACGTCCTGGCCTCCTTTTTCCACCTCAAATAAAATACATTACTGCTGTTACCAGTCTGTAAAGCCCTGAATTAAAAGAAATTGTGAAATAAAACGGTATGAAAGTTTAATCAATCTTAAACTGTGTTTTAAAGAATCTTCGTTAGGTTCAGAAATAGTGCAGTTCAAGTTTAATCGGTCCAGATTTCTTATGAGGGGAAATATCCCTTTAACTTAGACTTGGACAACTTTATTTGTCATTTTGTATGTACAGAGTGCAAAATGACAAATAAAGTTGTCTAAGTCTAAGTTAAAGGGATATTTCCCCTCATAAGAAATCTGGACCGATTAAACTTGAATTGCACTATTTCTGAACCTAACGAAGATTCTTTAAAACACAGTTTAACTTAATGCAGATAGGAACCTATGAAGCAGATGCTAACAGTAAACCATTCGCAATGTTCGTGGAGCACTTAAAATTATTGTTTTCTTCTCACTGTCATAATTGGATTACGGCATTAAAAACTGGAGGCTTCTTCGTTGCTTTAACAGTTTCGCTGGCAGGATGAAAGTCTGTATTGAATAGCTTCATATTTGGATCGAGTAACGGGAACTGGACGGTGCTTCATTAGACGAGCTTCACTTTAAAAAACTATATTAAGGCATTTTAATATCGTAAGATTCTCTACCACGTGGTCTCATTAGACTCTTAACAGTGTGATGGTTCTCAACATTTAAACATTGAAGCACTTTAAAACTAACTCTAAAGCTGTTTTATCTTTCAGTTTTGAGACGGATATGCCAAGCTTGACGTGGCCCAGTTCCTGCTATTGACAATAGTTTTAAATGTGCTCTAGCTTCAAAATGGCCAGCATTTCCATCGTATCATTCTTTTAAAGCTCTCTTGTTCAGAGTGCATAGAGTAAGGCAGTACTCCCTCTCCTCCACCGTCTGCTGACTGCTGCCATCCAGCCGACTGCAGGCTGGCTACGGGAGCAGATAGCCTGACTATTTAACCGGTTTGTGAATTACCTGGTAAAGAGTACAGCAGCATGGGAAGAAAATTTCAGTATTCTGACCAGAAAAACACCAAACTACTACTATAGCGGGTGTTCATTTTCGGACTTTGCCTAGCGATGTATCCAAATAACAAAATATGTAGCAGGTATTGCAAAAGTTCAACAGCAGTAGGTGTTGCTCTATTTTTTTTTCTTTGCTGTGATACCATAAAACTTTGGTATTTCTACTTAAGAATATCATAGAGCAAGTATCTCACACCAGTCCATTAGTAAAATATGGCCTTTTTTCTTTAACCAAGTCCACCACTTGACCTCAGTCCAACACAGCTTTGCCAGGGATTAGACTGAAAGAAGAAAAAAGAATTCAAGCTACATAACCCGTACAAACCATTACGTGTTTTCACTTTTACAGTAAGACTATAGCAATAAGTCAAACCTGTCAACATGCACTGCTCTGCCGGTTGTTGGATTGAGTTGCATGTTTTTTTTTTGTTTTTCTGTCTGAGAACTGGTTTTGAGTCTGAATAAATAATGTTCTTAGATTTTCTGTTTTCCATTTAAAGTAGCTGTATTTAAGATCAGAGGACTGCTGGGTGCTCTGGCTGTCTCTAGAGCAGCAGAATCTCTTTCCAAGGTAAACAAAGCCAAAACCAATCTAAATCCAGCTAAGCTCGAGAAGCTTGCAGATCTTGAGGAAAACCATAGCACTGTGGACTCTGCCCTTATCCCACTCTCTCTCTGTGGGAGGCTTTTTGCAGCGAGGATATGGTTTATTCAGCAGAGGAAGGTCTGGAAGTTTGCCCACTTCAAATTTCTTGCTAAGGAATGACATTTCTTTGCTGGGCTGGCTGCCACAACAAAAGACTGGCTTTTTAAAGACGCACGCACGGATCAAAAGAAGTAGTTCACCAGGAACATGCGCTGCCGTATCTTCAGATCACAGCTAATAGCTTCTGCAACGAGCCTCAGCTTCGGTCCTGGTGAAAAGGAAGTAGAATTTGAAGGTTTGTTGAATTAGGAAAACATAATTGGCTCTGAGCAGGTCATACCATTTGAACAGCTTTCCATTTAAAAATCTAAAAGTTTACAACACAGCTTTGATTAAACATTTTGTGAAACCACGTTTACCGGTTATTACATGAAGCGCATACATGTTGGGTCTTCTGAATGATTAGGATGGTCTCACACAGTTTTTAATTCAGTCTTTTCAGTACAGGAGGGTTCAGGGTTGACTTACATAAGTTGCTGTAGGTTCTTATCAAACGTCTAGAATTTGATCTCATTTGTCCAACAGATTGAAATTAGCATCTTTTGGTTCGTTACATTTCTGGTTTCCAAACCTCAGCTCTGTTGTTGACTAGTAGCCTTCTTATTGCAACCTTTCTCAACAAAACGCAGCAATTACAATGAGATGCTTTTCAGATGGTCGACTTTGATTCCAGTTTTGCAGAACATACAACTTTAAGGTACATTTGCTGGGATATCCCTCCCGAAGAACCTTAAAAGCTGTCTTGAATATTCTACCCTTATGAATAATCTTTTACACTTTTAAACACTCTAAAATGTTAGAAAGTTGCCTTGAGTCTCCACAGATTGATTGACAGGAGCAGTTGCGTCTTTAAGGTGTCTGCTTATGTCAGTTCGCTTAACACGGGCCGCGTTTCTGCAGAGCAGCAAACTGACAGGATTTCTGCTTTGATGGAGCTTCTCACGCTGCTAAAGACTTGGCTACCCATGTGCATTTGATCAGCATGATGTGGGTAAATACTTCCTGTAATTACAGTCTACATTTTGAATATTTCATATATCCGTGCAGACGTCTGACTGGTTTCCTATGATCAAATTTATGTAAATCAGTCCTGAGAAGAACCGTGAGAGGAAGTAAAACCCAAAATTACTGTAATCTGAAACTTTATCAACTTTTTTTTTTTTTTTGAAAAGCTTATTTAAGAGCTTTTGTGACATAATTCATTTTTATTTTTAGGGATGAGCGGTTGCGTCAGCTTTTGATCAAAGCTATAAAGGTGGAACTTTTTTTTTTTGGGTCACTGAATGCAACCTGGAGGTCTTTCCAACATGCATCTTTACTAAACCCATCCATGCAATTTGACTCTATGTTCATCTACCAATAGACTGAACTGAATTAGTCAAAGGTTTTATTTCATTGTGTTACTGACTCTCATTCTAATACATGAGCTCACTTTATTTCACCTACAGTCTGTTTTGCTCTTGATAGTGGGATCATTTTTTTATTTTATTTTTTTTTGCTAAAATTGCTTGTTTAATTAGATTTAAATCGGTGTTAAAAAACAGAACAGATCTCTTCACTGGCATTCCCAATTTCACACAGTCTGAGTCTGTTTGTGACAAATTTGGTGATTGTTCATCGCTTGTGAGTCAGAATGGGAGAGTAATTTGGCTGCGTGACTAAAGCAGATTGTGAATGGTGCTTTAGATGTTGTCTTTTTCTGGTAGTTGCTTTATGGGCACAATAGAGAAATTAGATACATTTTAATATAGTTTTTCTAATCGTATTGATATTTTAGTGGTACTTATTTTTGTTACAATATCTTACACGCCCCAGATATTACAATTATATAAACAAATTAAAGTAAAACTTAATCTTTAGAGGTATATATAACTTCTATAGTTTTTTCCCTTCAACTGTATTCAGGCTTGTACCTTTTGTTACATTCATGTCCAAATTTGAGAAATGGAAGGAAGTAAGCAAAAGGCAGTCATGAAAGCCCCCAAAACTTGCAAAAGATTTTTAAGGAGATTTATCTAATGATGAGGAGGAAGTTGGGATAAATGTTTTGAGAGACTGGTAGCTTGGTGATCTGATAAACTGGCACTAAGTAGGGTATTTCCAAGCCCTCCCTGGTGATGAAAGACTTCTCATAACAAAAACTAATTATTGTGATTTCTGCTCCAGTTCTGGCCAGCATCGTCACTCTGATTTGCACAGGCATCAGGCGTCCCTTGTGTGTGTGCTATTAAAACGGTCCACATTGCTGTCACGTCATGCCATAATTGTGCAAATGTTGCAATTCTCTACTTAAACACTTCATGTCTAGGTCTTCAGAGTTTAATTGCTGTAATCCAGTAATTAAACTGGAAGACATTAGTACCAAGATGGTCTGTATGGCAACTCAAATTGCCAGTCATTTTCGAGGTAGCTTTCCCACAACTTTTTTTGGTTTTAAAAAGTCACTTCAAGATAATACTAAGCTTAATGCTTTTCAGGGAAGGTTTTTTTAATTTTCATGCCCTGTTATAGCATATCTGGTATACCACATACAGAGACGGTTTACCCACATGTACCAGGACAACTTTGCTCTTTAAAAATTATATCTTAAGATGGTATCTTTATTACTTGATTGACTTGATTCAATTAAGTTTACATCTGGCATCAAAGTAGACAGGTTGCATTAATAAAATATGAATCTGTGCTTGCATGACCTTCAACCTTTTAGATTATTTGTATAGGTGTGTCTGAAGGAAAGTTAAAGCATTCAGACGGCATCTGCAGGCTGACATCATTTTCATTTGGCTCAGCCATTGAAAACAAGAATAAGGTGCAGCTGAAGCTAATTGTCATGACAACCATACAGGTGGAAGACTTGTCGGGAGCAGTTACTGATTTAACACAATCTGCAGGCAATTTGTACTGACAGGACACATGAAACATAAAACAGCTGTCAAAGAAAACCTTTTCTTATCTGAGAAAGACCAAACACCCAGCGTTGCCTCAGTGGTCTGGCTGTTGACTCCCTGTTGGAACGATCTCTACTAGCCACGGCATAAACTGTGTTGCCTCCTCTTCCCTAATGTTTCTTTCTTCCCTTAAATCTATTATTCAAATAGTTTCATAAACTAGGTTAAGGAAGTTTCCAACTTAGAAACTCTTATCAATCCTCCTCATATGGTTTTACTTCTCTAGAACTCACCCAAGTTTTTCCTTTTATGCCATCCATTTTTTGTTATTGGAAATAATCCACACATTAGTTCCTGTTAAAAATATCTTTATTTAAAACAAATACATTTTTTGCTTGCATCCATAGACAGTCACAGGCTTCCAGATGGTGCGATAGTTGTCCCATCTCTCTCCTTATACGGGATACATCTATTTTAGAGGGCGACGCAAAAGATTCTTTGTGTGTCAAGGAAGTGCATTTTAAAATCATCTATCCAATTTTTTTTTTTTTTTTATTTGCTTCATAAATTGAAGTTAAACTGTCCAAGGTGGTATTAAAACAGTTTATGTTCTCTATTTTTTCCCCCTGATTTATTTTTTTTGTGTCATAGTGCAGATGATTGCTGAATCTTTCACTTGTTGGTACAAGCACCAAATTTGGCACACGCGCTCCAGGATTTATTCTCTCAGAAATGTATGTTACCCACGTTAGAAAAAAAGATACCCACGACTTTTCAAGATGGCCACCATTTGAAGGGGTTTTTAACTGTTTGAGATAGATTTTAATGGAATAATGGGGTTTCGATGGGGTTTCGAGTATGATAAATCCAATTCTTCGTTTACAAAATCGTAATTATTGAAAACTAAAATGATATGACAGGAATTATACGATGAAACATTCATAGTGATGCTTTTATTTGAACAAATAATTGTCCCAGTATAGAGACATGTACAGTTACTGTAGTACTGTGCATGTTTCATTACAGTATAAGAAGATGTGGTACAACTAATCTGGGATTGGCTGGTGCATTGATTACACATAATGTCAACACTTTGCAAAAAATGTTAAGCATATATCATTTTGAGCAGGAACTTATTTTATTTTCATTCGCGTGGTGGCTTAGTCAATCATTTGGTCCTCACAGTTGAATTCACACAACGTTGTAGGCCTACCCTTGGGGCTGAAGTGATAGCAGTTTCATCGCCTTCGGCATTCGGCTTTGCAGCCATATTTTGTCAACTGCTGACAACTCTGGGCAATTGGTGGAAGGGTTTTCCAAAAGGCCTGGCAGACCTCAGCATCTTTCTGCCACCTCCAGTTGGCAGGGCTTTCAGTTTGCATTTTGCACACTTGGTGCAACAGATTTAGTCAGTATTCCATAAGTATCTTTCTCTTGATGGTACAAGCACTAAATTTTGTGAACATTTTGTAAGACGGCTTCAAAAGTACTGATTTGAGTCATGCAATGACCGCCATCTTGAAAACTGATGGCCATTTTGAAATATAATTGTCAAAAATAAATGATTCAATTGAAAATTTGATGCTATTTATCAATAGCATGGTTCTATTTGTGCACGTTTTATGCTGAAAATTGTTTTCTTATTTTTTTGGGACGGCCACCTTGAACACTGGTGGGCATTTTGGATTCTCAGTTGGCTAACATGCTTTTCTTAAAAAAAATAGGTCCTATACTTTTGCCAAATGTGGTGCTTGTATCATCAAGTGAAAGTTTCTTATTGACTTAATCTGCTGCGCTATCAGAGGAAAAATGCCCTGAACAATGTGGGGCTAATATAAGCAAAGTAAATGGAGAGAGCAGAATGTTTTTTGTAAATAAAAACAAGAAATCATATTGTTCCTCTTCCTCAAGCTGTAAATTAACATTTGCTTCTGGTCAGTGTTTTTTTTTTTTTTTTTTTCCACATGTGGTCTTTGCACAAGCAGAAGGAAAAAAAAAACCTAGGGCAGACAGAGATGGGGGAAAGTGAGTCCTCTTGTTTCCCCTGGAGGCCCTGGGCGTTTACTCTTCCTGTACCGTGCTGACAGGACTGGAGGTAAGGCGGTTGGTTGCACTGCGTCGTTGGGCGGGCGAATCTCCCTCGGGGCAAAGCCGAGAGCTGAGAGGGCAGGGGAGGGCAGAGAGAGGTGAATAAATCGCGCAAGGTGGTATTATAGGAGGGCAAAGAGGGCATGGTGGTGGGAAGTGGGGAGATCCAAGACCTTAGAAATAGCTGAAAGAGCTTGCTCTGTATGAATTTAATAGTGACTAATACAAGATTGAACAAAACTGGGAGGAGAGATGAAAGGAGGAGCGGGGGAGTCTGCATGGATGGATGGGGCAAGAGGGCAAAAAGTAGAACAGAGTGAGGGAGGAGCAGGCTGAATAAAGATGTGGCGGAGATGTCTGAGCTGATGCAGCTGTGTTGGTTTTAGCTTCTCGCAGCTCGGTCTGCGTGCCTTTCTGGAAGCCTCCCTATCTCAGACGGCAGAGAAGAGAAGGCCGCCCCGGCGTTCCTCGGACCTCCACACACCTGCACAAACACGGTCCGCCGCTGCCGCTCAACGAGAGCCCCAGCTTAATGTGCTGGTTTTGTTGCTGTGAGGGAAATCTGACCCAAAAGGTCGTCATGCTGCGACTTACCTGGAACAAATCCTGTTCTTTAAAAAAATAATAAAAATAAAGAGCATCACGTGAGTGCAGCATGACCACCAGGGAGCATCGTGGTGAGCAAGATGTGCACGTGTTTAAAGGGGCGCGTTTGTGTGCAGGTGCATGTCTGTGTGTGGGTATAAATAAAAAGATTATATCTGGGGAAAGAATGGTTTGTTGCTGCTCCTAAGAATAGCTTCTGTGACGGAAATGATTTTGATTCTGTATGCAAGCCTGTGTGTGTGTGTGTATGTGGTTGTCTCCCTTTTTGTGTGTGTGTGTGTGTGTGTATTTGCCCTGGAGTGTTTTGCAGATCAAATGCTCTTGCTGTTTAATTCTCCGTCTCAACAGGCAGCTCTTACAAAGAACATGCCCGCGCTGGCACGTGCGCGTCAGCTCACACACACTCAGACACACAAACCTTGAGAAAGAGAGATGAATTTTACAGATAAAAAAAAACAAAATAAGGCTGCAAATATTTGATCTTGGGGGATTTGAGACATTCTTCTGGCGACGGCTGAGTTGGTAGTAAATGATGGACGATTTGGTACATGTTCGTTTTTGCATTTGACTGCAGAGTGCTAGTCTCCGTGACTTACTGCGTGGATTTTACTTGCAGATTTTTCATGAAGACCAAGGAACACAGCAGACAGGTCAGGGGGAGAGTTGTGGAGAACTTTAAAGCATCTACAGTTTTAAACATACCAAGACCGGACTGACCCCCTGAACTGCCAGTCTAGGCAAAGACGACGTTAATGAGAGAAACAGCCAAAAGACCGACGGTAACTCTGGAGGAGAAATCACACACCTCAGGTGGGAGAATCCGTTGACACAACAGGTAGTCGTGCGCAAAACTCGTTTTATGTGGGAGTGGCAAGACGAAAGTAAGAGTTGAAAGAAGTTGCCCTAAAAAAATTCTTGACAGGCCAAGAATAGTTACAACGCAAATGTCTGGAAGAATGTGCTTTGGTGAAAGTAGATTAAAATTTACCTTCTCACCTTTCATCCTTACACAATGTACAGTGAAAAGCCACCACCCAACACACCATCGTTGTTATGAAACATGGTGGAGGCAGCCGGGGTGGGGGGGTTCCGTCATGCAGCTCGAAGGAGGAACGCAACATGGAATAACAGCTAGCATGTTAGCTATTTCGACCGTCTGTTTATTTTAAATGCACTCAAACATCAACGGATTTAAAATAAACAGACGGCGCTTAGCCTGGCGGCGCGCCAAGCGCAGAAAAACAACCTTAAGTATAAAGTCAGACTGGACCAGAGCGGCCCGGTTAAAGTCCAAAATGTTTATGGGGTATAAAGCATAGCTTTCTCTAAAAGTAAATCCAAATTTTACACCCAAAACATTTTAGTTTAAACGCTAAAAACTGCAGTGGTTTCACAACAGCTGTTTATCAGATCAGTTTTTTTTTTAACCTTTTACTTTTAGTGGCATGGGACCAAACTGGAAACCCTAAGTTTGAAGTTCCTGTATTTCAACCGTGTGTATTCCTGTATTTCCTGTATTTCAGATACGTTGCACAAAGTAGCAATTGTCTGCATGTGAGCCATTTAAATATCAAAACTGATTATAAAGGCATACATTTATATCAGTGTTTTCTTACCAAACCCCCATAAAATCATATACATAATTTCAGGTTACGCATACCTGGCGTGGCTCTTGAGGTAGTAGTTAAAGTATATGAACTGTAAGGATATATGTACTTAATAAATTGCAATGCAGAACCACAGAGCTGCATAATTCCCCACATTGTCAGTACAATAATTTACAGTTTTACAAAGATTGCTCCCACTTAGTAAGGATCAGCTGTAGCTCTGAGTCATCTGCTCGTTCTGTATTTATCTACTGTGTGGGTTTACTGTGTACATCTGCTGGTATGCACGGCACAGTATGGTGAAGTGAAGACGTGGACTGTGAGCTCTGAGTCCACAGCGATGATGTCTGCCAGCCAGTCCCGCTGCAGGGTTCAACTCTCCTCTGAGTTCATTGTTTGACATTAAATATCGCCTTTACCAAGGATAGGACGGTCGGAACTTCCCAAAAACTGTGTCTGCATATGTTCATGTCTGCTTGGGAACATATGCATGTGTCAGCGCCTCCCTTATAACCACAGACTCCCTCATATTCATTCGTCATCTTATCTAGACGTTGGATTTCTTGTAATCGTGTCTTCTGCCTCAGCTGCTTCTCTGCGGTTATCTTATCTCCCGTGGACAAAATGTCGGAGCAGGAAAATCTGTAGCTGCATTTGTCTTTGGACTACCAGTATACTCTGTATATTTGCTCATTTATATTTCAACATTTGCAGCAGATCTTTCATCCAACAAATCTGACTCACCCTGTGCTATTTTAGTCAAAGGCGGCATTTTTGTAATCTGAGTTTATCAACCTCTGAAAGGATCCACTGTAACAAACATGTATCATATCACTTCTTTGGAAGATGAGTCCTTCAGCTTTATCATCAGTTTTAACCAGTTATGACCCAAAATGATATCCATTCAACCTCCCACTGTAGGGAGGTGGCATTGTTTGATGTTTGTGACATAATGTCCAAAATGGAGGTGTTCCTGCACTTCAAAAAGAGAACTAAAAGTAACGTTTTCTTGAAATTAGTGTATTTGTCCTCGATTTGAGCTGCAGACTTAAATGATCTGCCAATGGAATAAGATTTTTGCACTTAAAATAGGAACAACTCATTTTAATCATCTTATTTCAAGTGCAGTATATCTAATTATCTTACTTTAGGGGTAAAAATATTCCATTGGAAGATCATCTAATTTACCTGCTTAAATCAATGACAAACACATCATTTCAAGAAAATGTCACTTTCTTTTAGCTCCCTCTTTGCAGTGTGTTCAGCAGCTGTAAGAGATCCAGATGATTCACATAAATAAATAAATAAATAAGATAAACAGGACATCTGAATAGTATAAATGTTCAGAAGTCCCCTTTTTCCAAGTTGGGTCTAAAGATTTTTGTTCCCTGTTGAGTCGAGTCTTTGGACTCCGGTCTGGTCTCAACTCTTTCTATTGCCTCTAGTCAGATCTCGAGTCTTTGTCACTTTAGCTTACATAGAAAAAAGAATTGCTGTAGGCTCTGAATTTGAATTATTATCCTTAAAAGGTAGAGTGGACTGTTTTTCCAGAAATGTAATTAAGAAATGCCCAAGTCCCTTTTTCAATCTTCCTCAGGAGGATTGCATGAAAGAATCTCCCAAATACACTCTGGTCTTATTTCTTTCTTCCTCTTCTTTTCATAAACTTGTTTGCTTGACAGTTGCTGTGCTGTCAATGCTGTTAGCAAGACAACATTTTGATCCGCTGGGCGTGTTCTCCGCCATTTTGTGCCTGTTGTGGGCAGGCAGGGGCTAAACCCTGAATGGCTGCTGTTCAGGTGCGCGGCCGGCCCGGCTATGTAAACAAGAGACATGAGAACAACACAGAGATGGTGTTTGACGTTTAACCATAGTCCATTTAAAAATATACCTTCTTCACAAAACTGTTTCTTTAGTTTTTTCAATCTGAAATATTGAAATTTCGCTTATTGCTCCTTTTAACACATCTTTTTCAGAAAATTTATTGCAAAATGTAAAAAAAAAAAAAAGTATGAACTGGTGCGAACTATCTGGAAAACTCATGAAGAATATTTTTGTCAGTAAAATTATAAATGTGAAAAAATCTAGAGATTAACACCTATCAAATATCCTAATGAACAGGAAGTGCTATTATTTTGAAAAAAGTAAATGTCTTTGCAATGATTTACTTGGCCAGTTTATTCCTGCGCTCAATGCTCTACATTACAGCCCATCACATGGGGTTGAGAGTTTTCTTTCCTTTGGGTCAGAGGATTTTCCATATTAGGAAGCAATGGTTTACATTTGCATTGAAAAGCATAAAGTCTAAACAGTGCAAAATGTTACAAGATAAGTGATGAATAAGGAGAAAGATGCGAAATAGTATGTGAATGGCAATAAAAATAGTTTCTGATAAACGTAACACGTTAATCTCAACCTACAGTATGAGAACCCAGATACCAGCTGGTGAAACAGATTTTTTTTGTATTTTATTTTTGTTAAACGTGATTCTAATCTCACGATGTGGTGCGTTCAGACTTCTAGATGTGGCGAAGACAACTTGCTGAAGTTCAAACCGAGCATCACAATGAGCAAGAAAATAGTTTAAGCGATTTTTGAAAGGGACATTTGTTTTCAGAATGGCTGTTCTTGGCATTTCTGAAACTGCTGATCTGCTGGGATTTTCAGACAAAACCATCTCTTGGGTTTACAGAGGGAACGGTAAGGGGGGGGGGGGGGGGGGGGATTAATATCCAGCGACATCAGCTGTCTGGAGGAAAATGCCTTGTGAGAGCAGCATGGTGAGACTGGTTCAAAGTGATAGAAAGGCAACTGCAGCTCAAATAACTTCTTATTACAGTCAAGGTACACAGAACCATTTGTCTGAAAGCCCAGCATGCCAAGCCTTGAAGTATGCACACTATGAAGGTATGGATCCGTCCTGCCTCGTACCAACGTGTCAGGCTGCTGCTGTTGGTGTAACGGTGTGGGGGATACTTCTCCGGTTACACTTTGGACCCCTTAGTTCCAGCAAAGCATTAATTGAACACCCACAGCCTATCTCAGTGCTGTTGCTTAGCGGGTCCATCCCTTAATAATCAGTGTGCTATCATCTGATGGCTATTGAGCAGGATGATGTCTTCATTGTTCTCCAGCAGCTTCCAATATCACCAGTCTAATAGAGCACCTTTGGGATGTGGTGAAACTAATAGACTTGCGTCACTGATGCACAGATCTGCAGAAAATGTGTGATTTTTGTCATCTCGGCATGCACCAAAGTCTCTGAGTAATGTTTCTGGCGTCTTCTTGAATCTATGCAATGAAGAAATAAGACGGTTCTGAGCACAAAACCGAGCACTAGCAAGGTGTGCCTAATTAAGAGGCGACTGATTGTGTGAGCCAAGTTTACTTTGTGCCTTTCATTTCGTAATTGCCTTGTAAGGAGAAATGAGTCTGGCTCCTCATGGGTTAAACGCTGCTCTGATGGCTGTCAGGCATCATCTCTTCAGCACATGTCCTGTTTCCCCATGAAGAGCCGCCGCGCTGACCAGAGTGCCGCTCCTCCAGGGAGCGCGGCGTATGTTTTTGTCCCCTTATTAACCCCTCCTCTCCTCTGGGAGCCGAAGCGATTTCAGCCACATCGCGCACTCACTCAACGCTGCAGCCAAAGCATTATGGGTAACTCTTGCAAGCCACTTCAGAGTTTATTGTGCAGAAGATAGAGCTATTTAGAGAATGGCTGAGCATTGCCATGCAAAGCACAGCCACCCTGCACCATCCCAGGTCCTTTTTAACTGTCGGCTTTGGGCAGCGATAGGAGGAATAGTCCTGAATGGACAAAAGGTCTTATCTTACTGAAGGAAATTAAATGGTATTCAAATGTGGCATTTGGCATCACAGGGGCTCTACGTGAAATGTTTATAAACACAGGATTATCGTCCTCGGAGCTCTGGATTTTGATCTTAGCTACCTTGACGGTAATAAGCGGTGCATCGCGGCGGCGGCAGACGTCTGATTCGACCAGCTTTCACCAGGAGCCGCAGACGAACACGCGCACATGGAGTTCTGTTCTGTTCGCTGTTTAATAGCTGGAACATCTCGGTTTGGAGATAACAACAAAGTGTGAAATTCAAACGCACGGCGCACTCTCTGGGTAGCATGAGCGCGAGGCTTGCATTTTGATTAATTCATGTTCCAGTACATTTCGGTTTTCCTAAGTCATTACCCTCCCAAATGACTTATCATTCCCAGCGGATCCAGACAAACAAAACTCTCATAAACAAGTGCCTGCTCCGGCCCAATCTTCGCGCTTCCGGTCTGTCGCCTCGTGCGTTTGTGCATGGCCCCTCTCTCCCTCCAGGAGTCCTCCCGCCATCATATCGCCTCCGGCTCCCTGTTATTTATCTGCGTATTACACACACTGTCCAGGTACCACTCGCTGGTCGTTTATCTACTGTCTGTCCTCACCGAGCTGATATATGGAGCGGTTGCATTTCGACATCACAGCCCTCCTGCCGGCACAGGGAAGGCACTCGTGCGCTTTGCTCTGGAGCACCTGTTTTGTCATGGTGTGTGTCTGAGTGTATGATAAAGGGCAAAGGTGTGTGCTGACTTTTAGATTTCTCCCTGGTTATTTATCCTATTTTAAGGGCCCGTACTCTGCTGTCGTCCTCTTAATACCCCTATTGCTCTCGTGCCGCATGGTTTTCTGTCTTTTCTTTGTCGGCGGGAGAGGTTTAATGCGTTGCTGACATATTCCTGTCTTAAAAATGTTTTTATTTGGAATTTTAAAAGCTAGAGCAGCAAAAGCTAGTGCATAATTGTGAAATAATTTTTCATCCCTCCGAGATCAGGCCACACAGGGGGCAACAGGTCCAGGAGAAAACCCAGACATCCCCCTCCTCAGTGACTCCCTCCAGCTTGTTGTCTACCTGTTTTTAATATTTGCTTTTAGTTTCCATTTTCCCATGTTTTATTTTTTTCAATTGTTCTACATTTTATTCCAACTTGCTTTCAATCTGTTTCTATTTTCCTACGTTTTAATCGTGTAAAGCACTTTGCGCTGTCTTTGTACTGAAATGTGCTTTACTAATAAATTTGCCTTGCCTTACTGGAAGGAGAACCTCTGGTCGGATCTCAAGTCTCCATCCATCTTCCCATCAACTCTTACCCGCTTCCCTGGTCCTGCTGAAAAGAAATGGCCACAGCATGATGCTGCCATCACCATGTTTCGCATTGGGATGGCCTTTTCAGGGTGACGAGAGGTTTCCTCCGCACACCGGATTTTGCTCGTAGACCACAAAGTTCCCGTTTGCTCGTGTCCCCTATATGGCCTGGCTCAAGACAAGATATATGGACGGCACAACTCATAGATTTCACGTGAACAGATTCCCCCTACCCAAGTTGTGAATCTTCTGCCGCTTCTCTGATTAATGCTCTCCCCACCCAGTCCGTCGGTTTAGGTGAAGGCCACGTTTTGATAGGTGATGGATGATGAATTTAGATGTTCAAAGCATCTAGATGTATGCCCTAATAATGCTGCTTTAAAGTTCTCCACAGCTCTCTTCCTCATCCCTGAGAGCTTTAGAACAGCTGGATTTATACTGAGGTTAAAGTACACACAGGTGGGCCGTATTTAGTGGTAAGGTGACTTGTGAAGGCCCTCGGTTGCGCTGGGTTTGAGTTTAACAGTAAACGGGGCTGAATAGAAATTCTCAGCACTATATATTGAAGCTTGCAGTCGATGTATCAGAATATTTTTGCTAGGCTCTGTAGAAAAGAGCTCAGGAAGTGTCTGTCTGTGTGTTTACGTTGGCTTACAGCTGGAATATTTGCCGCACTAATAACACAGAGGGCTCCTACGGCTTATTAATCTGCAGCAAAGTTTTCAGATGTCTGTGAACAATCAAAGAGGGGGAAAAAAAAATAGAAATTTCCAGAAACCCAAAGGCAATGTTTAGATTTCTCACTTTCAATCTAAAACTAACAAAGGCAAACATTTGGAAATGATTTCATCTTCAGATGGTTTAATCAACCAGCTTTTCATCTGTTAAAATTGGGATGTTTTTCTTCAGGAAGAAAAGCCTTTTTCAGCTTGTTTCCCATGCAGATGGAAAAACTTTGATAACACGGGCTGGAAAGGCGCTCTTTTGACATCTGTACTGTGATAACTCATTGCCAGAATGGTAAATATGTCTGATGGATGAATGTGGTTTTTAGTGGTGGGAGTTGGCGTACACGAAGCTAATGGATATGCAAATTACGCTACATTTTGTAAAGTTTTTTTTTTTTTTTTTTTTTTTTTTTTTTAGATCTGTGTTGGTGGTTGCCCTCTGCGCGTGAATGTGTGCAGGGGGGGGGGGGGGGGGGTATTACTTGTCTTGGTGCAATGAGCCGGGCTGTGTATTAGGCAGGTTGAGCTGCAGGGGAAATTTTGCAACACTTGACCTGTTTCACTGAGTCATTTGTGTTGATGAAAAAAAAAAAGAGGGAGGAGACGGAGTGGGCACGAGGAGGGGAGGGCAGCGGCTGTACAAGTGGTTAGAGGTTGATGGGAGAGAGCTGAGCGACAATGAAAAGTGATCAAGAAGGGGGGGGGGGAGAGAAGAAAACAGCAGCTGGGTGAGCCGGAGGGGGGGACGAATTGTGATGACAGCGCCTTCATATTTCTTTCTCTTTACTTTCCCCATCTCAATCTCTCACGCATCCCTCCATCTCTGTCCATCATTCAGCGCCTCGGAGGCAGAGGCCCGGCCCCGCTCCTCATTACTCACCCCTTCAACCTTAAAGGTCAGAAGCGCAAACATAGCACTTTGAATCTCAAGAATATCAAATTTCTCCGTGACTGCCGCAGCCGCCTGGTATTGGCGGCACATCTGTGTTGTGTACGCACGTGCAGAAAGTCGCCATGTTTGTTTTTTTTTTGAAAATACTCGAAGCTAGCACTCTGCATACATATTAATGGTGTAGCCTTTCATTTGAGGAGCTCAGCTGGTGGTCTCCTGCCTTGGAGGAGCAGTTAAAGCTGTGCGTCTGCCTCACTGGGTGCTCATTCTGTGTTTTCTTTTCTCTCTCACCCCCCTCTCACCCCCCCCCCCCCCCCCCCCGTCCTCATATCCTCCGTGTGCACCCAGCCCTGTTTATGTTCTGTTATTTTTTTTTTTATTTTCTCTTCCCTTTGGGTGTAATGAGTATAATTTGAGAGATGCCAAAGGATTTCAGAAAATACGAAGGGGGTCAGCTCGTAATTCTTCAAGCATTTCTTGCCGTTCTGATTTCTAGCTGTGCAGCTACGTTCGCAAAAGACGTCACGTTCATTTTCTTTCAAACGCAGCGTCGCAGGAACAGCGTGAAGGAAAATTCTTTATTTGGTTCAGTTGCTCATTTAGCCTAAAAAATTAACTAATTAGATTTAGTGGTGAAATGTTAGTCATGCAGCCTCACAGAGCACATTTCTAACTTGGAGTCGATGCCAAAGGTTAAGATCAGAGGGGGAGAGGATGAAGACGTTTTACATGGTCAAATTCTCAACTTGAAACATTTGTGCTTCAAGGTGAAAGATTTTTGCGGCAAACATTGTTTTTATACTTTGCAATCTGAGTGAACAGATGTCTGCAGATTAATCTGTGTGCAGGGGACATTTGAGGTTTGAGTGTTTTGTTCTTCCTCTGAACAATTTTGGGCTTTTTTTTTTTTTCTTTTTTTAGATTGCATGCAGGTAAAGAGCACAAACGTGGAGCCCGAACGATGCAGAATACTTTCACAAACCATTTGCTTCCATCAGGGAAAAATGCTTTTTGTTATTGCGTTTACAAGAATGGATTCAGAAGCCACATTAAAACAATGAAACCCATACAGAGCAGGTGGAGTAAACATGGCTACACCTGGGGTTTAAAGCACTGTCGTTTCCAGAGCTGGACTGAGGGTTAACGAAGCTCAGCAGATGCTGGGACCCCCAGACCAAATTTAGTAAA
Organism: Fundulus diaphanus; assembly: GCA_037039145.1. Lineage (NCBI taxonomy): Eukaryota > Metazoa > Chordata > Actinopteri > Cyprinodontiformes > Fundulidae > Fundulus > Fundulus diaphanus. Next base: position 38,888,493 of record CM073130.1, read on the forward strand.
AAGAACATCCGTCGTGGGTTTCCCACATGTATAAAATCTGTAATATGTAAATTTATGCAGAACTCAATTTGGTCCAAGACCGACAGAGCTCATCTGGAGATGATTAGACGATATGATCAAGCTTCTAATTACAGCTGTAAATACACTGCTCAATAAAAAAAATAAGGGAATACTTTATAATCAGAGTATAATATCGAGTTAGTTAAACTTCTGGACTATTGATCTGGTCGGTTCAGTTGTAGAGGGGGTTGTTAATCAGGGTCGGCTGCTTTAGTCTTAATGACATTTACACCAGAAGCACTAAAGGGGCAACAATGAGACAACCCCAAAAACAGGAAGGGTTCTGCAGGCGGAGGCCACAGACATTTTCCCCTCATATATTTGACAGCTTTTCCGTAGTTTTCTATCTGACTAGGGTCGCTGTCACTACTGGTAGCATGAGGCGATCCCTGGACCCTACAGGGGCTGCTCCGGCAGTCCCACTCCACCAGGTTCACACATCAATATGTACCATGGCCAGGAGGTTTGCTGTGTCTCCCAGCACAGTCCCAAGAACATGGAGGAGATTACAGGAGACAGGAAGTTGCTCTAGGAGAGTCAGACCGGAGCGTTGGAGGTCCTTAACCATCAACAGAACCGGTCTCTGCTCCTTTGTCCATCAACAGAACCGGTCTCTGCTCCTTTTGTCCATTAACAGAACCGGTCTCTGCTCCTTTGTCCATTAACAGAACCGGTCTCTGCTCCTTTGTCCATTAACAGAACCGGTCTCTGCTCCTTTGTCCATTAACAGAACCGGTCTCTGCTCCTTTGTCTATTAACAGAACCGGTCTCTGCTCCTTTGTCCATCAACAGAACCGGTCTCTGCTCTTTTGTCTATTAACAGAACCGGTCTCTGCTCCTTTGTCCATTAACAGAACCGGTCTCTGCTCCTTTGTCCATCAACAGAACCGGTCTCTGCTCCTTTGTGCAAGGAGGAACAGGATGAGGACTGCCAGAGTGAGCAAAGTGACCTCCAGCGAGTCACTGGTGTGAAAGTCTCTGACCAAATTAGGAACAGACTTCATGAATGTGGTCCCATGTCCTCTAGTAGGCCCTGTGCTCACTGCCCAGTATTGTGGAGTTCACCTGGGACTTACCAGAGAACACCTGAACTTGTAGGTTTGGCTGTTTTCACAGAAGAGAGCAGGTTCACTCTGAGCTTTGGTGGCGGACGTGAAATGGTCTGGAGGAGCTGTGGTGAACGTTATGCTGCCTGCAACATGTTCAACATGATCGGTTTGGTAGGTCAGTGTTGGTCTGAGGAGGCATATCCATGGAGCGAAGCAGAAACCTGTAGAGGATAAAATATGGCACCTTCACTACCATTAGGGATCGAGACTCAATCCTTAGGTCCATTGTTAGACCCTTCACTAGTGCAGTGGGTTCTGGGTGCCTCTTGGAGTATGATAATGCCTGGCCTCTTGTTGCTAAAGTATGGAATATGTTCCTGACCTCCACACTCCCCTGATCTAAAACCAACAGAACATCTCTGAGACGTCATGTTCAGGTCCATCTTACGCCACCAGGTTGCACCTCAGGCTGTCCAGGAGCTCAGTGATGGCCCTGGACACCGTCCTTCATCTCATAAGGAGGAAGCCCTGACATCATCAGGCATGCATACAAGAAAGTAGAGGTCATACAAATTACTGAGGGTCATTGGCTGCAATGACATTTCAACAAATTGGACTAGAGTGCAGCTTCAGTTTCTCAGTTTCACTTTCTCTGTGACTTCAGATTAAGCCCTCTGTGGGTTGATAACTTTAATTTTCATCAAATGATGTGGCATCCTTTTGTTCCCAACACGTTACCCATTCCATATCAGTACAGACGTCCAGCAGGATTTTTTCCAATTGAGATTTGATGTTTTCAAAGGGTCTTTTTATTGTTTTGAGGAGTCTATAAAGCTATCGCTCACAATAGCTAATTAAGGAAGCTATGTTTTCCTTGACCTGATCTACCAGCCACGCCCAACTCATTGACCTTCTGAGTGTAACTTGAGCAGAATAACACAAACTATAGTGCTTCTAAAGTTGAAAGGCAAGAAGTGACATAGATGGAGAGTCTTTGATCTTATATTCCGGGTAAATTATTACTCGAGTGGGAAAACAAGCGTTTAATCTCTTGTCTTTTAACTTTGTTGTCCCGATTACGCGTTAGCTGTGCATCCAAGCTTTAGTGAAACTGTATTTTTTCACAAATGTCACTTGAGATTCAAAAGTCTCAAAAGCAATCCCAATGTGTCAAGTTGGATTTTCATTGCATGGATTTACATCATATAGATTGAATAAAAAGCAAGAGTGAGACCTCGCCTGCAAAGTGTTTTGAAAGCATGAACCCTTTTTAGATGTATATTTAGAAGTGTTATTCTTCTTTCCCCATCGTCTGCCATTCTTTTTTTATGTCTCAACCCCCCGTCCTTCACATCTGTGCCCACTTTGCCGCCGCCACTACTGCGCACAGTTCAGCCGTAGCCCCTCAGCTCTGGTGTGACGGGGCTGGCGTGGCGGCCGCAGCCTGGCAGCGCGTCCTCCGGTGACGCCAGCCCCCGCTCTCAGTCGAACCAGACTCTGGTGTTTGGTGACATTTAGCGTTTTATTTCAAAAATATTATGCATCAGTGTTGACATTCAGTTTGCATAAAATTCATGATGTATGTGGCACTTCCTGAAGGCGCTGCAGCAGAAAGAGACGGGGAGTATGTGACAGCTGAGGCACAAACACGCTCGCACACCACTTCCAACGACTTGGCATGCAGCTCTATTGACTAATAGAAATAAATGCACACATACTTTGTTTTAAATCTAGGTCATCAAGCTTAAAAGTGATTGTATAAGGCATGCCTCTCCCACAGCCTGAATTCACATTGAATCCCTGCATCCGTCGGCGCAGAGCCGCGCGTCCCTGAGGTGCTTCACTTTAATCGTTCGCCGCAGATTAATTCCTGGACGACACTTTTTATGATCCCCAATTTATGTCACCAGTCGGCCTCCGTTTTTCGCCGCCGCCTCTCGCCTTATCTTCTCGCCTCCTGTCTGTGTCTCTCAAGATGTGCGCTCGGTGAAACAATGGTACTTCCCATTAACAAACAATGAGTTTGTCAGGTTCTTCTCGACAGAAACGGGTACATATTAAGGGAGGGAGCCAGAGGATGTAAAGATAATAGGTTTCTGTAGTCATTAACATTCCAGCGTGGTGCGTCAAAGAAAGTGCGGCTGTGGCCCTGTGTCTTTACTGACAGCCGGATGAGAGGAGCTCTGGACGGGTAACAAACGCACCATGATGAATCTCTGTCTTCAGTGTCTGCGGATCTCTGAGAAACGCCAAAGGTGGCCTCTCTCTTTTCTTCAATGGACCTGAATCCACAAAATAAAACCGGCGTGACAAGTGAGTGAGCTCCTAGTGTCCCAGGCGGCGAGTCGACCAGCAGGTCATTCGTTCTGTCAGGTGGGATCGGCGGCTTTCTGGCGTGACACGCCTGTCACCTGAAGCAGAAACAATGGCCTGCCTGTGTGGGGGTGTTCTTTTCTCAGTTTTCCTTTTGTTTTGCTTTTAACAAAGCAGAAAGAGGCGCGAGGGCGAGCCAGCGATCCGCCGCAATGAGAAACGACATCATTCCTGTTGAGTGAATCCTGTTGACATACAGGCTTTAGTGGAGTGTTAGTAAATGGTTTGCACACAGCTGCAGGTCAACGACGCCGCTTCTATCATTACAGATATTCAACAGCGTGTAAAAAAACAAAAAAACAAAAAAAAAAACAATGCAGTGAAGTTAAGGAATCAGATGGTGAGAAAACACGAATGCACAATCAGATTGTCTGGTTTACTATGACGTGTTTTACAGAGATAATCAACAAGCTAATGGTTAAATAGCAGTTTTAATGACACTGGCCCAGATTTCAGTATAGAATCAGTTAGAATCGTATAAAATGCAGGTTGTCATTTAGAAAAAGATGTTCCACCGTATGTTTTCCCAGTTTATGGTAAATTAACCTTTCCAACAAGCAGACCTGGTTTGTGACTGATTTATTTTTTTATTAATTCAGCCTTCAGTTTGTGTTTGTTTCCATAAGGCTGCAGGAAGAAATATTTAAACCATGTGTGGGAAAACTGCGTGGACTGCGTTATGTGACTTTGAGGTTCCACTTACTGGTTCAGCATCTAATAAAGCATCCAGTGGGAAATGTAAGGTGTCTACATGAGACTTGTCTGTATGAAGGGGGAACACCTGGAGTACTTCACCTGCAGAGCTTCAACTATCATTTATCAGCTAAAGCAGTTTAACGACAGCCTGCTATGTAGTCATGAATGTTCACCACCTTCCAGAATTTGATTTGAGGCTACGTTGTTTTGTATTGTTGGGTCTTAATAAGCCAGAACTCAGTTTTGTGCTTGTCTTTTAAATATTAATTTGTTTCATGTAATCATGGTCCCAAATAGGGGCGGGCAGTACAAATTAGTTAAAGCAGTGAATGTTGGTGTGCAGCATTTAATACCTAACCCTAGCAGATAGATTTCATTGTCCAACAACGTTTAACATTTAAGACAAGTATAATTTCCACACAAAAGAAAATCAGCCAGAGCGTACATCTCCGCCCAGTCTTCCCATCGCTCACTCTTTCTCTGACTTCCTCGTTCTTTATCAGAGTTTCATTCATGAGCGAAAAAGTCTCGGAGACAAAATTTGTTTTCAGCCGATCCTTTCTCCTTCCTCCTCACTGACCTGAATGAACAGTATCAAACACACTTTTTTTAACATTGTATTTTCACTAAATCCCGCAGTTGAAAATCAGAATTTACTAGGCAAATGTGTTTTTATTCCAATTGTGCAGTTGATATCAACATTAAAGCTTCTCAGGTTTGTAGTTTTAAGTCATCTTTTAATTGAATACGCTGCATAAACCATTGTTCTTACTGAATTTATTGGGAGATGTAAAAAAAAAAATGTATGCTGGAACTTGTAACAGGTACTTTTTTCTTAAATTTAATAGGTAACTGTTCAGCTAAGGAAATATCTTGGATAAATCATTAATGTTTTACTAAGACCTTGGCTTCGACAACAGATTAAGCAGCTGCTTTATATGATCGTTTTTAAAGATTAAACCGACTCAAGCAAGGAACATCTCCTATTTGGCTTTTACACATATAAAAAATTCAACAAAGGGAAATAATGGTCTTGTTCCAGTGAAACGAACAGAACCCTAATACATAAATCACGTTAAACACTCTCCTGTCCTCATGTTAAAGTCAGAGCTTCATAAAGGGGGACTACACTGAGGTAAACCTATAAACTTTAGCATTGATTTGTGTCATTTTGAGCTTAGAGAGGACCTGACGTACAACTTTGCCCGAGGCTTTACCATCAATATTCCCCTCATCTCGGCTGCTTGGATATAGGCCACAATTGCCTGGCTAATCAGGTAGTCTGTCTGGGTGTTTCTGCTGGGTTCGAAGCCAAGATGGGGCTGATACCCCCCCCCCCCCCCCAGCCCGACTTTGATCCTAATATCTCTTCCGCTCTTGGATCAAAATGTACATCCGTCTTTCCCCCGCTGTTTCTCTGCCGGCGCGCACTCAGGTGTGCTTTGAAATCGGAGCAGAGCAGACGGGGTTTTGAGCTAAGTTAAGCCAGGGATTAAGGAGAAATTTACAGCTCATCCAGGTGTGTGTAATGGTATTTATTTTTGACTTGGAGAAAAATGCCTGGATTTTTCTCTGGAAGGCATCAAAACCTTTTGCATCATCTCCTGCTTTCACTCACAGGTGCTTTTGCGATATCCACCCCATAGACTCGCCTTCTCTGTCTCTATTTATGTCATCTACGCACCTGGCTGCGCAGGGTGCGTGTGTTTGTTATCCCTCTTCCTGTGTGCCTCGCAGACGACGACACTTTTTCGGGTGGATCTGCACCGACGCCCGGAAAAATGATTGCAACAGACTCTGCTCACCTCACATTCCTTCCTCTCACTTCTTAGCCTGCCGTTCTTCTCCCATTCTTTTTTTTTTTTTTTTTTTTCTCTTCTGCTCCGTACGTCTTGCTCAGAGCCCTTATTAAAAATGGAGTGAGTGTGTGCTGCATATTTAAAATGGTCATGGATGGATTTAAACGGCTGATGGTATTTAGTGTCTCCTCAGGGAGCTGCTATGAGCCCTTAAGCTGACTCCTCTGCCTGGAGCCTGACTGACTGGTGAGCACACACTAAACCTCTAATAATGGCCTGTGTACACGCAGTTAGCCGTGGCGCGTGCACGTACGTGCGCACCCCCACCCCCCCATTATAGCCCACTCTAGTAGTAGCGACGGGGACACTGGTCACGTTCGTTACTGGCGGAATGGGTGCATGCTCTTTCGGTCAATAACTCATTAGTTTGCCTGCTTTGCTTCTCCAATGTGTAAACGTTTGTAAATCTATCTGAAGACCCCGATTCAGAGTTCAAAGGCATGCCAGAGTGTGTGTAAAGCATTGTGTGTGCGTGCACACCTTGGTTCGAATGCTCTCCCTGCAGCCTGTGTCAACCTGAGCCCCTTCAGGTCCAGCAGCAAGTGTTTCTGTCATGTTGTCTTTCATGCTGGCTTGAATTTGGGCCCTGATCCGCTGCTAAGTGTCCTTTGCTGAAACACTATTGATTACCCCACACAAACACGCTCAGACGCAGAGCATAAATAGTGTTCATGGGGGAATCGCAGACACACATACACACACGGCCATAAACAGACGCCCCTCGCAGAGGAGGGAGAGCAGCAGCAGCAGCAGCAGCAGCCAAGAACAATAGCAGGAAGAGATTGAGAAGTTTGGTTATGTCTAAGCATTGAGATGAATGGTGCATAAAAGAGCATTTCCATTAGCGAACGTGCGCCTGCAGCCGCTTTTAGTTTGGAACAATGACATCAGCGGCGTTGCCTTCGGTGCGCTGTAATATAGATGTATTCATTATTGATGCTGCAGGGAGTTTTAATAGTGGATACTCAGGGTAATGTCATTTGACGTATGTAGAGCAATTCGGTGTCTTTCATTCTTGACGTGTAAAGGTTTACGGCACGTCTGCGAATATTTGCATCTGTGCTCGTGCATTTGGAAGTGCATCACTGCATATTGATTCAGTTGGGCTTTTTTTTTTCCTTTTGCAAGGCCTTGACATCCAAGCCAGCTGACGGCATCCATGCTCCACTGTTGTATTCTCCATTTGCAAGTGCTACTGGCAAAAGTGTTCTTATCCTTTAACCTTTTTATGTTTTTGTGTGTATTTTATCGGGATTTAATGTGCGACAAACCAGCAAAAGGTTGTGCACAAACATGAAGAGGGGCATTAAAGTTGCACGATTTTCAGGTTTTCAACATTTTTACAATTAAAAATCTGAAAAGTGTGGCGTGCAGTTACAGCCAGCCCTTTTTTACCCTCATTATGATAAAACAAATTACAACCCAGTGCAACACACTGCCTGAAAAAGTCACATAATTGCTAACTGTAATTTGATCCCAATATAAATCCAGCTGTTCCTTTTCTGGCCTCAGACATTGGATGAGAGAACATTACTTAACAAGCAACATCATGAAGACCAAGGAAGAAGCAGGGTCAGGTCCACTGTTCAATCTTCTGAACATTGTGAGCGTACGGATGGCTCAACTTTAAACCCGCCAGAACATTCAGAGGCTAAACTGCGAGTCCAAGTAAGGAGAGCATTGAACAGAGAGCCATTTTTACTCTGGAGGAGCCGCAGAGCGCCAAAGCTAGATTGGACGAGTCTGATGACAGGGCAACTATTAGTTGTGCCCTCTACAAGTTTAACCTCTTATGGAAGAGCACCAAGAATTAAGAAAGAAGTCCTGTTGGCAGCTAACCAAACAGCTTGTAGGGGACACGCCGGCCTACTAAACGCTACTGCTTCATGCTGTGGGGACACTTTTCATCAACAGGGACAAAAGAGTCTCTGGGAGAAGTTGCAAGAAGTATAGTCAAGGATTTATTTAGCTTATTCCTTTGTTTTTCCTATGTCTGAAATGCTTTTCTGTTCAGGTACAGCACTTTGAATCCTCTTCTTACTGAAAAGTGCTACATAAATAAACGTGCCTCGCCTAAACTAAGTCAGAGCTCCAGTGGAAAATGTCAATAAAGCAAATCTATGTTAGAATGACCTAGTCAAAGTTCAGACGTGAATCCATTTTAGGGTTTGTGGCAAAACAGCCTCCATCCTGTCTGGTTGAGTTTACTGCAGCAAAAGATGGTCGTACAAAAAAAAAAGATAGACGGAGTGCATGCCAGACTTTTCAGATTTTTATTTGTACAAACAACTAAAATTTTGTCTGAGTTTAAGTGCTGGAGCAAGGTAATCTGATGGGCCGCTGACAGGCACACGTCGATGACCACTGGGAACACAACCATGCACAGGATTCTCAGAAATCAAAAGAGCCGAGACGTTTTTGTTTTCTCCCCTAAGCAAATACAGTTCAGACTTGCTCGGAGGCGAGTGTGCAAAGTTGTTTACCTGCGACATTGTGGGAATCCAGAGCATAAATCACCCGCACTCCACGGCAGCCAGCCAATCAAACACATTTAAACAGTAATGAAACCATTCCTTGTATCCACGCAGATAAATTGGACCTATAAATTCTTCCTTCTCCACCTTCCCATCTCCGCTGTTTGCCATTGTGTCCACACCGGCTCCCAGTGGCCCTGCATAACTAAATGGCAATAGAGGAAAATGTCTTTCTTAATGAGCGTTTGAATTCGGGCTCAGCGAGAGCACAGTTTTCGGGTGTCTCGACAGCTCGCATTGTTGTGGTTTCTCTCCAGGGGTGTTGGATGAAGAGGAGAGTAAATGAATGTGGAGAGTGCGCGGGGCCATTACGGCTCTGTGTGTCATTAATCAGCGGCTGATGAGAGGCCATTTGAGGGAGAGATGGGGCCTATTACAGCGATGGCGCTCTCAGGACTCTGTGTGAGGCTCTTTTTGTCTGCCTAGTTTGAGGTCAACAGTGCAGCCGGTACAAACAACACAAACAAAAGAAGGGGCACGGGGGCTCCAAAGAAAAACACTGGTAAACCTGCACGTATCTAATTAGCCGCGCATGCAATCAAAAAGAGCAATAGTCAAGCGCTTCTCTTTTGCCGCATATCTTTCTTCGACTCCTCTCCCTCCAAGAACTCGGCATCGTCTTCTCCTCCGTTCTCCAGACCGAATCTCCTATTCTGTCAGTTCTCTCTGTTCCTCCCTATATGTTTGACACTCCTTTGCCTCCTTCTCCATCGCTCTCGTCCTCCGTGCCTCGTTTCTTTTCTGGCAGGCTTTGTGTGCGACTTGGTGGGAGGGCGACATGACGAGCGCTCTCACGAGTCGGTGTGAGTTGAAAGGAGCGAACGAACTGACTCTTGAAGCTCTGAGAAAGAAAGGGAAGAAGAGAGCGGTAGCCAAGTCCTCAGCGTTATTTTTTGCCTTTCTCATTATATGTTGGATTTCTGCTCAGCGGGCTGCAGGAAAGAGAGGTTATAGCTTTTTGACTATAGGGTAGAAATCTAAGAGGATATCAAAGTTTTTTTTTTGCAGAGCATGTGTGTGTGTGTGTGTGTGTGTGTGTGTGTGTGTGTGTGTGTGTGTGAGGCTGCAGAGTGGTGGGCAATGAGGTGAGAGTTGCTTTTAGCCAGAGGTTAGCCGCGGTTAGCAGGGCAGGTAAACATACCAGCTGCTCCTGACTGCTTGGCCTCAAGGCCGCGGTGACAGTGGCAACAGGGGGGAGGAGAAAAAGCACGCTGAGAAGATGGATGGAGGGCCTGAGGGTGAGGGGGGGCTAAAATAGGTTGCTGGATATTCTCAAATTGCAACATTTACTGTAGGTTAGGGTATTTGTTCAGGGTGAGAGGATTACCCGCCTGGAGTTAGTTTAAATTAGTTTATGGGTTCCTGTTATGTAAAAGTGTCAGCCTTTTTTTTATATATATATTGGTGCATGGAAGGACCAATTAGACAATAAGACTGGAACTAAAGTCTTGGAGTATTTTTTTCCATGCTTTATCTTTTTTTTCATGCTTATCCAATCCTAAATAAAAGCCTAAATTTCATCCTTTTCCAGATATGTCCATGCCGGAACCCTTTAGTTTCCTTCTGTTTGTGAACCTCATTCTGGTCGCGTGTCTTTATTGTAATATATATGGACACTCTCAGCTTTAATGGCTGCAGCCCCCGTACTCCCGTTGTAAATGCTGAAGTCCAACTGCAATGCAATAAAAGATGCATGCAAACACATTAGTTTTAATTAAATACTGTGAATAACTCAATTACAGTGTGAAGCGCTCGGCTGGGAGTGGTAACAATGTTGTCCATGGGCTACAATGTGGTTAGGTGTTTGTTTATGCAGGCAGAGGTAATTATGGTGGCAGATACAAATATCTAGCAGCGATGCTTCTAACACGGAGTGTCCTGAACAAAGCGGAGACAAAGAGTAATAAGCTATATTCAATTCAAAACGAGATTCAACACAATGTTGTATAATGAAGCGAGGAGATTTGGGGGGTTTTTCTCCCCCCTAGGAAATACTTTCTACTTTTATTTTTCTAAGTGATGCGGTGATTATCGCTGCTGTTGCTGTTTAATAATGAAGAACAAGAGAGAGCCGTAAATAAAAAATGAAAACAAATTGAGGCGTTGAAGAAAATGTTTTCCTCTTCATGTTGAAATGATAATTGTGATGATTCATCTGTAACTCATGGACAGGTGTAAATTGCTGCCAGCAGGTGATGATTTGAAGTTTCTGTTTCCGTCTGCGAAGGGTTGCGGCTTCAAGCAGTTCGCACGTGTGTTTCTTTCCCTTCTCTTCATTAGACCTCTCCAGAGACTCCACACAGAGTCATGTATACAGTTCAGACTGACGGATCGAGCTTCACTCTCAGCAAGAATGCCGGGAACAAAAAAAAAGAAAAGAGAAAATCTTTCTAGTTATCGGGAACTAATTTTACTTTAAATTTCCATCAGGATCCAACAGTGAAAATGTAATTTTTTTTTTTCCCAACTCCAAAAGTCACCAAATTGAAATATAAGGGATTATTTTTTTTCTCATTATAATGGAAAAAGAAACTTGCCGTCGGTCTGGCATCACAGACAGCCGGACAAATGTGCAAATACAAATGGCACCTCACCTCATTTCGCTCCATTTTCTGTGGAGTGATATCAAGGGGTGCTAATCAAAATTCATCTGTGTGCTTTTGGAGAGACCTACAATGAAAGGCGTGTGTGTGTGTGTGTGTGTGTCCGCGCTGAGTGATGTAGCTCTACATGGCCGTTAACACAAAACACGATAATTGCTCTGGCCCCGAACATGGCTGTTTGAAGATCTGTTTAAACTGGACTGTGGCTCCAACAGATTCTGCTAAATGAAAATGAGTCACAAGCGCCACCATTTGTTGGATTTCCATTTAATTTGTATTGTTTTTTAATGCTACAATAAAGCTTCCTGATTTAATAGTTGGAGGGGGGAAAGCTTTAAGAACATATTTGAAATGTAAGGTTGATATATGTAAAAAAAAAAAAAAAAAGTTTAGCAGGGCAGATAATTTAACAGTTGTGCCATTTTTCTCTGGCCGGTGGCAGGGATCAACTTGGAAGAATTGCAAACTTGTTAAGAAATTTGCCGGCAGCCAGCTTTCTAAACATTGTTGGGGATCGTCATGACCCCTAAAGTCTTCAGCTCCAACAGCTGTAGACGCCTTCAGAATGACAATGCAGCTTGTGTTAATTTGAAACCTGGCCCAGGCGTGTACCAGCCTCCCTGCTCTCCAGAATACAGCCATGGTCAAACGATTTGGCAGAGACACAATTTTGCAGCTTGGTTGTTATTTTATTTTTTTTGTGTGTGATTTTATTTCTTTTTTTTGTATGTCAATCAACATTGGATTTCTGTGCAGTGTGGTCAGGTGTATGTCTACTGTAAATAGCTTTACTGGTAATTAAAAGTTGACTTAAAAAATCTTTTTCAGGATTTTTTGATCAACTTTAAGCTAATTTAAGCTAAATGCGGAGCACAGGGTCCTGGATTCGGTCTCATTAGTCCACTCATATCAATTGATGCATTAAGTCGAGCAAAGGAGCAATTTATAGTCCTGTTTTATTATTTTGTAAATCACTTTTACCAACTGTCGTTACAAGTATAGATTTGACAAAGAAAAACATGCAGCTTTTATTGCTTTGCATGCAGAACATGTGGAGAAATAGTTCTCTAGATTATCAAAAAGAGTAAAGGGATAATTCTGACCTTTCAAGGAGTCGTTGGGGAAATATTATATCTGGTTCATACCCGCCATTGTCTGCAGGAAGCGTTTTCTGTCGCTTCGGGAGGCTGTGCATATCCCTGTTCCTGTAGCATTCAGCACGCAGTGGCTTCACTAAACAGGAAGAGCAGCAAGATGGAGTCTGAAAGCATATTGATTTTTTTCCCCCCCACAAGTCTATGGTTGAAAATAAGCACAAAGGGGATAATTGCTGCAAAATACTGCATTTACTTCTAAAGGAGCTAAAATTAAAAATGCTTAAAAGGTCAAACTTTGTTAAAGTTGTTAGGAATGTACATCCTTTATAGATTCTTCTTCTGCCACCAGGTATTGAAAACAAGCAAACTGTATATGCAGCAACATCAGCTGTTTAAAATAGGTTCTGCAGTGAATGATGCAGTTTCCAAATTCATCTCCAAGTTCTCCTGAGAACGAACAGATGCTCCCCAGCAATCCACTGTAAAATAATCTGTGCTATGAAAGGTTTGGTAACTTAGTTACAGTGACACAATGAGCATCTCTTCCCGAGGAGACAGAATCAAGAAGCCTCCAGTGCAGAGCTTGCGCTACACTGGCAGCAGGAAGTACAAAGACTAAATAACCCTGGATTTGTATAAAACCTGGAGGGTTATCTTAAAGAATTAGCTCATCTGAAAATTGAGTTTGTAGAAGAAAGGATTAGTGTCATCCTGATGCAATCCAAGTGTTGGGAAAATGTTGTCCGAGAACAACTGCCTGCATCAGCCCAGGTTAAATGTTGCGATCCGCGATGTAGCTTGATGGAGCTCTGTGTCAGAAGGCAAAGTGACATCGATGCTCAAAGTAATAATTGCAGCTAAACAAAGAATCTAATATACAGACAAAATGTCAGCGCTGATAAATAATGGATGCTGAACAAACAACTCGTTCAAACCTAAACCCGTTGCATTTTAGCTGCATTTCTCGACAGTTTGATACATTCCAGCTCTGTGTAATCACTTTATTGCGCTGGAGTGCTAAAATTGTTTAGAAAACCTACTGTGCTCCTATAGCTTTAATGACAAACTGACCTGTGCTTTTAGAGCACTAGTCACTCTCGTGTAAAGTACCCTGCGAGCGGTTTCCAGCCCTACCTGGCGCCCTTCTGTGATGGCGCATGTGTTTGCAGAGAAGCGGAGTGTTTGTAGTACAACAGATCATTCATGTCCTGAGTGGACAGCCGCATTTTGCTAATGCACCCCTGCTTTTCGCTGCTGGCTGCAGTCGACCACCTTCTTGCCAGTGTAAAGTGGACTGTAAATATTGACAGGGTAGACAGCGGGAGGGGGGGTGCGGCGACCTTGTCAGAAAGGGGGAAGGAAACGGTGGGAGATAGAGAGGGGAATGATGATGGAGGCATGCGGAGATGGAGGGGGGGAAAGAAGAGGAGAGCTCCTGCCTTCTCCCAAGGCAACTGAGTATGCTTTGATGCAGTGTGGCAGGGAGCACACTGTCTCCCCAGAGAGAGGGAGGGAGGAAGACCGGCCTCACACACGAAGTTCACACAGTATCCACCACAGAGCTTTTTAAAATGCCATAACGCACATGTGCACTTAGACAAGACGGTGCCTGAACTGAGTCAGGGATGTTAGATTTAATCCAGACAGTTGAAATGTACAATGTTGATCTCTAGGATCACGGAAGATTAGAAAGGACCAGCCTTTCTGATTTCCCCTGACCAAAGACCCTAACTAAGCCATCTCTCTCACACACACACACACAAAAATCTGAGTCGCTCAGCTTTGTACCTCAGTCAGATCCTGCACGTCCCCTCAGAGCCGTTCAGGCAGTCGGGTTTGTCCGAATCAGCACAATCAATTTGATCTGATTTGTTTAGAGCCCAAACGAATTGTAATGGCGTTGTGAGCGCACAGAATAGTAAATGACAGCTGCGGTGGAAGGTTATAAAATTATGGCGAGGGGTAGCTGGAGCTCCTGCATTAATGGTGAATAATTTAAGAGCGTTCGTGTGTTGAGGGGCTACAGTGTAGACTCAAGCGTGCTCTGGACTTCAGCTCTCTGGTATCATTAAGCCAGCAGGATTTTCTTCACTTTGTTTTATCTCGGTCTTCCTCCTATCATTGCAGTCCCTTCTCTTCTTGTATTACAGTGCCGTTCAAATGTATTCACAGCCCTTAAGGTTTTCACATTTCCTCGTGTTACAAGCACAAATCATATGAATTTTTATTTCACTTTTGTGATATACCAACACAATGTAGTGCATAATTGCATGATTTGTGGAAGGAAAATGATGCACGGTTCCTCTGCTTCTCTTCGGTACTCTGAAAGAAAATGCGGCGCGGAAGTCAACTAATTATTAAACGCGTCTAGTTTTACAGCAGTGTAAATCCAGCTGTTCTTTGAAGGTCTTAGAGATTTGTTGGGGAACGTCTGTGAACAAACGGCTTCACGAAGCCCAAGGAACACAGCAGACGGGTCAGGCAGAAAGCTGGGGAGAAGTTTAAAGCAGCATTAGGATATAAAACCATTTCAAAAGTTTTGAACATCTCACAGGGCCACGTTTCATCCTCCATAAGTGGAAACAGGGGGGCACAGCTGCAAACCTACCAAGGCTTGGCTTTTTACCTGAATAGACTCAAGAGCGGACACAAAGAGCGCATTAATACCAGAAGATGCCAAGAGGTGTATGGTGAGTCTGCAGGAGCTGCACAGATCCACAGGGAGTCTGTCAAGAGGACTATTAGTAGTGAACTCTACATAAGGGGACTTCATAGAAGAGTGTCCAAAAACAATCAAAAAGTCCTCATTGTAGTTTTCCACAAGCTGCAGGGTAGAGCACAATCATGTGGAAGAAAGTCCTCTGGTCAGAGGAGATGGAACTGAATTTTTTCAGGATGTGTAGCAGGGAACAAGAATCTGGTCAAAGTTAACGAGAAGAAAAATGAAGGTAAATGCAGGGCATAGCTGAAGCCTGATGGAGGCTGCAAAAAGATTGAGACTTTCCAGCAGGAGACTAACCCTAAACATTGACCTCAAGCTACAATTTAATGGTCTATATTAGATTGCACAATATAACAGAGTTATAATAGCATTGCTTCTTGTAAATTAAAATTTTAGCTTTTGCTTAAATTTTGATCTATTCAGTGTTTTGATGTATTTAGCATTTTGATTCGCCTTATGAATAAATGGTGCTACACAATAAACTTGCCTTGCCTTTCGCTAAATATATTAGTCACTATTAACCCACATTTTCATAATTCTCTTCCTTCATTGCAATGCCCCGACGCTCTTCGTAAGCTTTAACGTTTCTGACACAGAGAAAACGCACAAAGCTTGAGTATCAGGGGGCAGTGAAAGTTTATCTGGCAGGCCAAAAAATATCAACATGCAGAATTTACAGATATCCTACCCGTTACTGCATCCAAGAAGTCCCCTGCTATTACAGCATTGCTCACGATGATAAGTTGATGACGCAGTATATTGTGCTGCTGAAGATTTTTGCAAAGCGTAGTCTTTCGTAGGGATGGCCTAGTCAAAGTCCAAATCTAAATCCATTTGAAAATCTCTGGCACAACATAAAAATGTTTAGTGGTTTGGCAAAGAAACGTCTTTATATTGGTTAAAACAATTTGTGACCCATTTCTCATTTTCCTTCCACTTCACAAATATCCGCTACCCTGTGTTGATTAGGAACACAAAATCCCAATAAGATGCAGGGGAGCTTGTGGTTGTAACAACAAAATGTGAAAAGAGGTTCCAAATACTTTTGTGAATGAAGTGAATAAAGAGATGGACTTTAACAAATTCCACAACAGATGGATGGGCTGTGTGTGTGTTTTTTTTTTTTCTTTTTTGCAAAGTTACCCGTGCAATCTAAAGGTCAGGGGTCTCTATTTTCTGTTGGTGAGCAACGAGATTACACACACTGTTCTTTATCTTAATCTCCTTCAGAGGCCATCAATTCATTTGGTCCTAATCTCATCTCCAGGCACTCTGCTGGGACCATGATAGCCTTGTGTTTGTTCTGCAACCAGAGTTTCGGCTCAAATTACAGCTGAAACCGGTTTGTTTCAGAGCTTCGTTTCGTTGAAACCTTTGCAGAAGTCTCGAGTTTTGACTGGCATCTTTTTTTCTTTTCTTTTTTAGAGAACAAAGTAACTCGTGCAGAAAAGAGAATTTTTAATCAAAATGTTTTCTTGATCAAAGACATTTAATAGTTGCAGGATGATCAAGAGGGCAGGATTTACACAGTGGGTTTGAGTTTGCTTGAAAAGCATATTTTGGTGTGATTTGAAGGAATACGACAGGGTCAGGAGAGAGGGGGGGGGGCTGACATGCATCGAAGGCAATCCCACAACATCAGCATCACGTGGCCAAACTGGCATCAAGCTTTTTGGTATTTTTTTTTGTCAGCTGTCACTTCATAAAAAAACTCCAGCTAACCCATTAGAAACAAATTTGGTCATCAGCTGCAGCCGGATTGTTTTTTTTTTTTTTTCAATGAACGGTTATACTGTAATCTTTTAAGCCAAGATCAAAACGCATACATATCTGTCCATTTTCTTCCGCGGACATACATGGCTGTTATTTTTAAAGGATTGTAAAGAAAAAAAATGCTTTGAGGGCTGTAAAAACTTGTGTGTTTGTGTGTGTTGCTCAGATTTGCGGATCAGGTCAGTGGGGGTAATAAAAACGGGCTTATCTCCTCTCGTTAGGCACACAGCAGATAAGAGATGCAGACAGAGACGCTGCAGATTTGTGCTGTCGTATTACGGAGCCAAACAAACGAATCCCAAATTGAACCAGAGACGGAGCAGGATGACGGAGAGACAGAGAAAGGTGGTGGTGGTGGGGGTTGATGGGAGTGATGGAGAGGAGGGCAAGCGAATGCAGTAAAAGCCGGCAGCCTGGTGCTGTGAAGTTGAGGATAGGCCAACGTGTTTAACTTTAATCCCTTCAGGGAGAGGCGTAAACACGCAGCAACAAGAGAACAAGGGATTGAGGCGAAAAGAGAGGGATGTGAGATCTTTGTCTTCCGCTTTCTCCTTCATCCTCTCTCAGTGTGTGATCAGCCAGTCGAAGGCAGCAGCAGGGAAATCCCACTGTACTTATCCAAAGCCAGCCTCTTAATCACAGGCTTCATCTCTCCTGGCTCTACCTGCTGCCTCCTCTCCTCTCGCCTCGTCTCTCCTTAATGTCTCTCTTCCTACAACGCCGATGTTTGGACTAATCTGTGTTTGACTCATCTTGAAATGAATCCTCTTCTGCCTGCTACTTGTGCCTACTTTTTTGCTTCTTTGCTACTGACTCACATTCTCCTTGTCATTAGAAAGAGCTGATCTGTCTCCTGATACTCATAAAAGCGATTCAAATGGATGGTTCAGGCAATAGTTCCTTTATCTGTTATAGAAAGATGTCCTATTACTGTAGGTTTGTTGAGCCTCGAGGGTGGTGTAAGGTTAACAGCTGGTTAGACAAACCCCTCATTTTATCAGATTTTTTTTTTCTTTAACCATTTAGCACCACTTATACTGAAAATGTTCAAACCCACAGGATAATATAGGCTATTACCAGTCTACATCACTGGTTCTCAGTTGTTATTACCACTTTGCTAAAGACTAAACTATCTAAGAACCACCAAACTGACAGACGTCTGAAGCCGTAGTGCAGCAGAGTTTGGGCCTTGTCACTTTGCCGTGAACTTAAGGAAGGTATTAAAACAATCTTATAGGCTGGCACTGCATGGTTAGTTGAAGGGTGCAATTTCAATATGTGATTCTTTTTTTTTATCAGAAGTGAACATTTCCAAGGTTGAAAAAAAATACAGAAATGTGTCCCTAGAGTCTGAATTGCAAGTGGGAAGGTCATGCAGTTCCCTTGTTTTTAAAACTTGGCGTTATGCACATTGAGCAATATTCATATCTGATGATTTGTGTTGCAGAACCATGCAAAATCCATTAACATGTTGCTACAGTGCTTCACAATACAAAATCGCGGGTATGCAGTGTGCATTGCTTAAAGCAGTTGTCCTGTTCACTGAGTATATCAGCCAACAGCTTCCACTAATTGTCCACCAAGGAACGGGAACACTGTTAGGTTAGGTTTGACTACCTAACTATGTTAAACTACAAATAGCGTAACTAGCTACCAGCATTTCTTTCCTGCCTCACAGTCGTCTGTTTCAGTTTTAACAGGGAGATCCTGAATGTTTTGGAAACTTCACGACTCTTGTCTGTAGCTGTTGGTGCTAAGCATAACCCTGCCCCCAAACACATTTTGACAAATGCCACCAAAGTGGGCAGTGCCAAGAGACCCTGCGGGGCTAAATGAGCGTTAAGCAGGGCTGTGGTCAGGACGAGTGAAAGTGACGTGTTGAAACATAGTGACCAGCGTGGTACTGGTGGTTTCGCCAAGGATCGGTCTTTTGAGCTGACGGGTTTTTCACCCCCCTTATCGCTGGATGTTGAGAGAGGCTTTGTGGTGCCCATTGGTGTGAGCGTTATCAGTTTGAGCCGTTGGCTCAAAGCGCTGACTCAGCAATGCCTAAAGCCGGTGCTGCCGATGTAGTGGAGGACAGAACGGGTGCAGCTTCTGAGTGGTAAAGGGATGTTAGCAGCACCATTGCTAACATGGGCTAACGCTCAAAGCGGTAACGAATGGTAAACACTTGATAAATGCTAAAAATCCTCCCGATTCCATCTCTTGAGTCTGACTCAGCGTGTATCTGGTAGATGCTTTTACCCACAAACTGGGGACTGTGACATACACATGTACCTGCTTTAGCCAATAGGAAAATGTGCCTGCAGTAGCTACGCTTCAACCCATAGGGGTCAGCACTAAGACAGTTTTAGGCCATCTTTTAGGCCGTCTGATTGCAGAATTAAAGAAGTTTACACAAAAATGTCAAGATTTGCACGATAACATAAAAATAGCCCCCTTAAGGTCCAATTTTTACAGTTTAGCTGCAAGAAATGTGGAGGAATTTCAAGAACCATTGGTCTATACTTGCACAAGGTCGTTCCAGGTTTTGTTAGCCAGATAACGTCTGTGTTACTACTCTAGAGTTACGCTGCTGAAGGCTGTCGGTTGTTTATCTTTTCAGCTTATTGTGTGTCTGCTGGGTTAATTTTTTTTCCCCAACTAAAAGACGTGCTGAAAGAAAAGAGATATTCTATCTTCAGCTGAGCTGCATAAATGGCAGCCTGACGCAAAACTGATGAGCTTTATTTGACTCTTGGTTCACTCAGTGCAGACTGAGGAGTTGCAGCCGATGAAGCGTATTGATAGAGCTGTTAGCTTCAACTAGTGTAACTATAGAAGCAGAGAGGTTTGCTGGCTGAGAAAACTACAACAAACCTAATGTTCTCCTGCAAAAGTGTAGAAGATAAATATCCATCTATATAGCGTGTGGTTGCCGCAGCAGAAACTCGAGTGTGGGAGGAATTTATGGAGGCTTTGGAGAAGGAATTTGGGTTGGCTTTCATGGACGTTATGGAAAACCGTTTGACTCAGAAAGGGAAACAGACCATCCCAAGCTGTGTTTGCGCTGTGGGAGAAAATGCAAACCTCGACTGAGGATACTGTTGGGTGATGGAAGGAGCATTTTTAGGATCTCCTTAAGCCAGTCATAATCTCCTCAATAGAAGGGGGATTTGAAGAAAGGAGAGTCCATTGCTTTTGGCAGACTGGAGTGGTGGTCCAATTCTTTGAGAGGGGACCAGGGAGTGTGTTGCAACTTTCAAGGGATCACATCCCTCACCGTCCCTGGGGAAGACTGTTGAAAAAGGACAGTGTTGAACTTTTTCATGTTGGCCATGGGATGGTGTACCAGCTTTTTACCCCCATAAAACTGCTGAGGTAGTCATAGGAGTTTAGTTGTGCATTTCACCTGAAAGACTTAAAGCCAAATCCCCCAAGGCATTTTGCGGGGGTCCTGCTGGAGTATGGGGGTGTCAGGGATGCTTTTAATTGCTATCCAGTCATTTTATAACCAAAACAAGAGCCGCATCCACATTTTTGGCAAAAGGCCAAGCTTATTCCCAGTGCAGGATTAATTGGCTTGATCTTGTTTGCTTTTTATCGAGAGGATCTCAAGCTGTATCTGTGGAGATGAAGGTCTTTGCAGTAATCTTTGCTTTTGGCATATGAGGTGGTTTTGCTGCCCTCTTCAATCCACATGATTCAGTGTTGCATTTGAGCAGCTGAATCTGAAGCAGTGCTTCTCAACCTGCAAAAGGGGCTTTCACTTCCTGTCGCCCCTAGCGAAGGAGTCCGGGTTTAGTTATGTGTTGTTCAGCAGGAGAGTCATTAAGATATTGCAATGGAGGCATTGCTCAGGTCCAAAGTTATGAAGAAACAGGGAGGGGTCAAGGAACAAAATTCTTTATTTACCAGACAATCTACACTTCAGCCACTTTTATCTGGCATCTTGTTCTTTAGGGGCTCGACCCAGATCTCATTAACCTGACCCTAGCCAGATGTATTTCGCTCCGCCTAGCTCCACTTACATCCATCTGGGACATCTCCCATAGAGAGTGATTTCTCCAACCAATTTTATTGTCCAGCCAATCAGGACGCAGGGCTGGAGTTTCATAGATGTGACGTAGTGGAGAAGTGACCGTGAGACTGTTTTGATTCAGACAATGGCGGCCTAACCATGTTAGGAGGCCTTTAGTCCTCGACGCGGTCGGCCCGGGATCGACTCCGACGCGTAGCGCTTTGCCGCCTGTCTTCCCCCCTCTTCCTGTCAGCTCACTGTCAATAAAACGCATGCCACTAGAGTCGCAAACACATAAAAAAAAGTTTTTTTCCTGCGTCGCTCTCACAGCGTCACGGGTTAGCTTCGGTGTGAGTGGTTGAAATAGCACGTCGATAAAGATGACAGACAAGTGGCTTATCCAATCATATGCAAGGATTTTTGATAAGGCCCAGCCTTCAAAAAAGGCCATTCCTATGGATCAGTCCCAGATGGATGTGAGTGGAGCTAGGCGGAGCGAAATACATCTGGCTAGGGTCAGGTTAAGATCTCATACCTTACGTTTGGATTTTAAACTTTGACATAGGACGAGGAAGTCTGTCTTTTGGGCCGAGCACAGAGTAGACCTGCTGCTCCTCCACATGGATACGAGCCAGTGTCGATGGTTTGGATGTGTGATTGGAGGGCCCCCTGGGTGGCTTCCTGTGGGGGGTTTCCAGGAATGTCCCACTGAGAGGAGACATTTGGGCAGATCCAGAACAGACACAAGCCACTATATATCCCTTCTAACTGGGAAGCACTCTGGGATCCAGCCACAATGAGCTGGAGGAAGATCCTAGGGAGGAGGATGGCAGGGTTAATCTCCTGGATCTGTTACTCCCACTACACAATCTCGGGTAAACAGGGTATGGCACTGTGTCCATATATCTACATGTGTTGAGTCTGACTAGCTGTTAAAAGCACAGTAGTGGACATTAGTTCACATGGCTCTTGTAACTGGCCAAGCTTTTAATGCCATGTGATATCTCCATGGTATTTTTCATGAAATGTGAAACTGTTGTGTGTGTCTGTGTAGATGGTCTTGTTTTGTGTTGTTTTCTGATGCTGCCTTGACCAGGTCACTCTCGAAAAAGAGGTTTTAATCACAATTAGCTATTTCCTAGTAAAATAACGGATACTAAGTGGCTGCTCTGAAGATTGCTTCACTTTTCTACAAACTCGGTGCATACGCACTCGTACTGCAGATAAGAGAACTGTTATTACATCTGAACGATCCCTTCAATGCGAAATGAAGAGAAAAGAGGTAAAACTGGGGAAAGGAAAACACTCTTTTGTGGAGCCATGTCCAGGACTCATCCATGCATCCTTAAGCCCAAGAGATTCTGGTGGTATTTTCATCCCGCTGAAGTAGGTCTGCAGTAATTTCAGACATCTTCAGCCAACCATTCAGCCTCATCTCCTTTTCCCGACACTCCCGCTCCCCCCCCAACCCCCCCCCCCCCCCCCCCCCCAGTTCCTATCTTCCTCCTCTCCTGTGCCCCGTGGGAGAGTGGTGGACCATGGTTGACTGGCTGGTCAGACAGGGGAAGCTCTTTCACAGGAAGGGGAAAAAGATGCCTTTCAGACCAGATTGTTCTCGCATTGATCTGCTCGCAGGAACAGACTCGACCTCGAAACTAAATCTGATCTCTGGCCCCGTTTTCCCGCTGACTGTAAAGAAGAAATGACACACAACATGATTTGGTTGGAAGAAGTGGCTCTCTGCCTCGGGGCTCCTTTCCTCTCTGATAAATTGGATGGTGCTTGTTTTTATTTACGCTTTCTTTTTATTTATATAGCTCGCGCCGCAATCTATATATGTGGGCATGTCTGGAAGGGAGAGGCTGGAGGTCAAGGGGCACGCAGCGAAGCAGCAGAGTTCTCGTGTAAATAAGCCGAGCCAAGTGATGAGTGTGAGCAGAGCATTCATACGCTTTGTTTACTCTGTGTTTGGATGGGTCTTAACTGTGCTCGCGTGTCTTGTCCTTGGCCTGAAGCTGCACAGGTGTAAACACATCCAGCAAACACACGTACACTCTTCCTCTGAGATTTCAATGCAGAAAGACGTGCCCGGGGTGCAGGGCCAACCCATAGGGCACTATCACCAGCCACTTCTTTCACACTCACACCTCAGTCCTTTAAGCCGAGCCTTATTTCCTGCAGCCTTTTCTCTTATTTCTTATTCTCAATCAGAGGTTATCTGAAAGGGAAGGAATCACTTTCTACCTGAAACCCGCTGAGTGAAATGACATGGTTGGATAATGACGCCTGCGAGATAAGAAGCAAAGAAAAATGGGGGGAAAAGGAGAGGGCTTCAGTGTCGTTTGAGAAAAACGCTGCGAGCTGAAAAATGAGAAGGTTGCCGTGATGATAAACAGAGACGGTGCTGTAATGAGGAAGCACTTACACGGGCTGTATGGGGAAAAGGCAGGGGTTTAAAACGCCTGAAGTTGCTGAAGAAGCACAGCACCACCATGAGGCCGAGGGCTTTCACTACATCAAAACAAGAATAAGGTGACGCATGTGGAGCACAATGTCACAGACTTCTTCCTCTTGTTAAGTGTATTTCTGTGCAAAATTCAGTTTCATTTAGCCATAATGTTGGGTCACAAAAGCAATTATTCAGGTCCTGGCTTCTCACATAAAGGGATTATTTACATATGCAGGAGTCAAAAAGTCATTTTTAAGACGCTTTATTGTAATCAGTTATTTGCAGATTTCAAACAAGCCATGATGAAGAGAATTAGTTTTGGGTTCTTTAACATTTCTGCTTCCAAACCTCAAAATAACACAAGAGACTTGATTCATGATTACAACACAAACGAATTCAACAGCCAGTATACTATTGTTGTTTATTTAAATATTTAGAGCATAAACATGCTATACCTGTATAATACTGCTGTCATTGGAGGATCTCCTGACTCCACGATTGTTGATACGTAAACCCAGTTGGCATCCCATCCTTCACTTTGAGACCACCTTCTAAACACCTGACATGCTCATAAAATAGATTTTTATGTTTATAGCACATAAACGTTTAGTTAAGTTATCATGGGTTTTTGAAATCCATGAAATACTCCTTTAATCAGTCGTACCTTTTCAATATTTAAATGCTCAAATAAGTAATCTTCCTCTATCCTCCATGTAGATCAGGCTTTGCCTATTTTATTTACATTGTTTTGTCAGTAATTAGTTAATTTTTGACATTGTTGAACTAACCTCTGTGTTTGGATCGTTCAAATCCTCACATAAATCTGTTATAAAGCCAGGAAATGAGGCTTAGCTTTTTGCCTGTTAAATTCTAGCATTTTATCCTCCCCATTGTCATGTCCAGCTTCAAGAAGATCAGAATGATACTCTGGCTGCCGTAGTGGTGCCAAACATGTTAACTTTACTGAGGAAGGCTTAATAGCTATAAATCCTCCCTTGATGTCCAACCCTTGATGATTTATTTTATAACAGTTAAGGTATTAGGTACAAACTGATGGCAAACATGACAGAGGAGAAGCGGAAGAAGAATAGCAAGGACAGAGTAAGAGAAAGAGAGACAGGATGGAGACATAAAGTAAACATAGACAGAAATCATAGAACCCAACAAGCAGGTGCTACAAAGAAAATCCTCTTACGGCCACCGTGCGGAGACCGGGGAAAGACGGCCATGAACATCTGCAAAGAGACAAAACTAATAAAAAAAACTAAAACTGCATTATTTAGCTAATTTATATTAAAATGTTCTTTTTTGTGGTGCTGGGCATGTTAATTGGTCCTGAAACCAACAATTGGAAGGAGTGTTTCCAACGGAATGTGCAAAACTATGATTGAAATTATATTCAACATACACCTCTACGCCCATAATCATTAGTATCGGTGTGACTGCAGACATCGGATGAGTAGCAATTTGCTTGTCTTAATTACCTGACTTCATGGAGCGTTAAGTAAGAAAGTTACTTTAAAATGAACCAAAAGGTCATTCTCATTTGTCACCCGGGATGGAAGTAACATTCCCTATAAACAATCAGTCCTCTACATCAACAATGTAGAGGACTGATTGTCCTCCTTTCAAAACTAGAGGTACGGTGCAGAACTACTTCAGTTCAGAGTATAGCCGGTGTTTACTTCCTGGTTCCTGAGCCAATCATGTGAAAGTTCCCAGAATTCCCAAAACAGAGTGCAGCATTTGGTATTTTATTTTGGCAAAAGAGCAGCAGCCTGCAAACATGGAAGTCAGTAAGAGAAGCAGACCAGAAATAGAACAGAATACATCATCATGTACCTATCCTGTGGAAGTAAAACTTCAGTGGGCTTTCTCACCAGCAACGGACCATTGAGGAAACGGCAGGTCAGTTGTGTGTGTTGTTCCGGTTTTAACCACTAGGTGTCATTATTACTTATTGCTCCTTTAAGGTTAACAGACATTTGCACACCATAGTGCCATGTTGTCATGTCTTTCTCATTTTGAAGAGTGGCTAGGAGGAATGGGTCTCTTCACTGGAGTGTATTCATACCTAGGACAAATTAAAAGTCGTGGATTACTAATTAAACGTTCCTCGGTATTGTGATTTAAAAAGGGGAAAATATAACGTTTCATGATTTAATATGATTTGTTAGAGGTGCCAATAACTCTCACTCACCAAATGACTGGATTGCAATTAAAATGATTTTGGACTATTTTTCTAACATTTCTAGTGTTTGTGCTGTTGCAATGAACATGTATTTAGTTTAAGGGTCATTTTCACAAATCTTTAGCATCTAAAAACCACTTTTAAACCCCAAATATCCAATATTTGACTTGATTTGGATACAATCACACCCTGCTAGGGTTGCTCTGTCTTGATGAACCTGTCCGCCCTTGCTGGTAATTTCTTCAGGTTTCTCACCTGACAGGAGAAAAGAAATAACAAAATGAAACTGTGAAGGTGGGGAGAACTGCAGTTGAATTGACATGACTCCAGGTTGGATCACTGAAAATCTCATTAAGCTGCATGAATCTAATACCTAATCTTTCTGGGCGTTTTCTCCACTTCTTAGCGCAAACCATCTTTCACAGTTATTGTGGTTTCAGATCTGCCACAAAAATACCTGCATTTTTCACTTCTTATTTTCTTCTGCTGTTTTAGTCCAGCCCGTTTTTAAATTCAGTACCTTCCTTTATTTAAACCAGACAATGCTTTTAATCAAAAAATTTTTTTTTTTATCAGCTTCTGTTTGGGCACTTTTAGAACAAATGTTAAAAGTATCAAATTTCCTGTAACATTAGTCTCCAGTTACAGTAAATCATTGCAGAACTGTTTCATAGTTCCCCAATTTGTTGATAAATCTGATATTGGGAAGCGGAAAGAAGTGCTCCTATTGTACCTGGAGGATCCTAAGATGAATCATGCAAGCGTTGGATTTGACTGATAAAAGGTGGCCTTTTGTGAGCGAGTGCGTTGCCACTTTGTGACTGACAATGAAAACTACACAAGCTTGCATGCTGGTTTTGGTAACAAGAACTGAGCAGTGTGAGCTTTCCAAAAAAAACCAACACAATTAACTCAGTTCACCTCATCAAAAGACTCTGTTTGTTGCATCAAGAGCGCCAGTTTTGTTTAATCTGTGAAGGGTTGTTTGATCATTTTTGTGACTTTGTGCTTTGACATGGGATTGTCGTGATAGATTTTACGTTTGTAAAGTGTCATGTGTTGATGGTGCACAGGAGCCTCTGAATGCAGCTTTAATAAATTAGAAAGTGAAGCCTAACAGAGACAGGAAACCCACAGCACTGCTCTGAGCAACAGAGACTGTGCTGGGTCGGGTTTTGGAGACGATCTAGCAAGACGTAACGAGTACTCGGAGAAGACAGGATCATTAGAGCAGCTTCTGTACATGTGAAAGAATGGAAATTATTTTAGGAGATGTTCAAAGTAGTCTATTGTTGGAAAAGGATCGTAATTAGAAGGCTAACAACGCTCAATCATGACCCCTCCAATTACTAAG
Organism: Fundulus diaphanus; assembly: GCA_037039145.1. Taxonomy (NCBI): domain Eukaryota; kingdom Metazoa; phylum Chordata; class Actinopteri; order Cyprinodontiformes; family Fundulidae; genus Fundulus; species Fundulus diaphanus. Next base: position 38,915,256 of record CM073130.1, read on the forward strand.
ACAAGGAGTTTGCTCTCATCAGATGAGCCTCGGATCCTCTCTGCCCTTTACCACCTCCTCATTAGCATAATCCCCCAGGAATACCGAGGATAATGAGTCGAGCTGCACCTTCAGTAAACACGCCTTGTGTCTGTGTCTCTGTGTGCGCGCGTCTGAAAGCGGCTGATGCTCAGCGTGGACATGGTTCATTAGTCGAGCCTCTGCGTGATTCCTCTGGTTCTTTTTAATCACCCCTGTGACTCGACACTCTAATCAAGACCCCTCCTGTACTTCAGCAACAGTGCTACACACACACACACACACACACACACACACACACACACACACACACACACACACACACACACACACACACACTTCTTCACCGGTTTCAGTCACTGAGTGTTTTTTCTTTATTCCCTCGCATTATTACGGCAGTCATGGTGACGTGAAGCAACGTCTGATATCTTCCTGCCTTGTGCTACATGACATTTCATTAATAGTAATGGTTGTTAAATCAGTGCCTTCCAACCTGAGCAGCCTGGAGTTTTGAAAAGGTCATGCAAATAATGGGAGCCAATAAATGATTATTGAAATAGAAAGAGGTGTGTAGCTCTGCTATTTGCCTTGTTTTAATTTGATCATTTGGCTGTCTTTTCCTCGCCTCGATTGTTATAACAAATGCAAAATTTTAAGATTTCAGGACATTCTTTGTAGGAGCATCTATATTTAGGGCAGGAGATTCTCAAGGTTACCCCGTACGTCTAAAAGGACTCATCTGCCTTCAAACACATGGGAACTTGAGTGATATCCTAGTAGGGTGTAAAATAAAGTCTGCCCACCATTTGCAGCTATAACAGCTTAATTAACGGGCGCAGCGTTGCCACAAGGGTGGAGGCTGCAATCCTTGATGCGGCCGTCCCAGGTTAAGGTCCTGGCCGATGGACCTTTGCTGCATGTCTTCATGTTCTCCAAACCCAACTTCCTGTCATCTTACAGTCAAATAAAGGCCACTAGTGCCAAAAATGGTAATAAACAAACAAACAATCAAAAATCGGCTCAAATTGTCCTGAGAATGTTTTCTATCTACCTTAGGGGTGTTTATGCAAAGTTATTTGGCATTCTTCCAGAGGCGCATTTGTGAGGTCAGACACGGATATGAAGGCCTGGCTCACAATCTGCCCCCTAATTCATCCCCAAGGTGTCCTTTCAGGTTGAGGTCAGGACTCTCTGCAGCCCAGTCAAGGTCTTCCACACCAAACTCGCTCATCCATGCAGTCTTGTTAGAACAGGAAGGCATGAAACTGTAGAAATGTATTGGTATGCTGAAGTACCGAGTTCCTTTCATTTGAACTAAGGAGCCTAACTCCTGAAAACAGCCCTAATCCAGAATCCCCTCCTCACCAAACCTTACAGATGACGCATTGTGTTCAGGCAAGTACCGTTTTTCTGGCAACTACCAGACCCAGACTGGTTTATTGGATTTTCAGACCAAGTGATGTGTTTTGTCAATCCAGGGGATACATCTTCACTGTTCTGGACTCCTGGGGCAGCAGGCTTTATAGCATTGTATCAGACCTGCACCTGGTAATGAAAGGCTTGGATGCAGCTGCTCGCCCATAGAAACTCACTCTACGGAGCTTTCACATACGCTAATCAGACGGCCACATGAGGTTTGGATGTCTGTAAATAGAAAGTTGATGACCCGTGCGAGCTATGCACCTCAGCATCTGCCTTCCACTTAGTGACTGAGTTGTCGTGCTTCCCAATCACTTCCCCTTGAGTGCAATACCACTGACGGCTGATTGTGGAATGTTTAGTACAGAGGAGATTTCCATACTGGGTTTATTGCAAAGGCTGTGTTTAAACGTACCAGGCTGGAATCCACTGAGCTGCTGGGAGCCCAACCCAAGCTTTCACAAATGTTTGGAGAAACAGTCTGCAAGTCTTTAATGCACTTGTGGCAATGGAAGGGATTAAAGCGCCTGAATTACATGATTTAGAGGGGTGACCCACTGCCTTAATAAAAAACATATCTAAAGGCTTTCATTTAAAATAGAAAAGCAACAGGGGTTACTACTGATTATGTTTATTTCTGTTCATTATTATGTTGCACTGCGATGGACTGGCAACCTGTCCAGGTGTACCCCGCCTCATGCCCACCGAAAGCTGGAGATAGACACCAGCACCCCTCTCGACCCCAATAGGGATAAGGGTGTGGGAAAATGGATGGATATTATGATGCAACTTTTGGTGGGAGAGAGGGATTTTTTGGGTGATCATCCCCTTTAATGTGGGATAATCAAATAAAAAATGCTAGATTTATCAGTTTTGCAGTTTTTTTTATGGAATAATAGCACTGAATATCCACTTCAGAGCGAAACTAAAAGTACCTGTAGTATCTTTTTAGATCTACTTCTCTTGGCTCTAGATTGGAAACTATCTGCTAAAAATAACATTGAAGAAAATCTTATTGCATATCTCTTATGTTTTTCTGTATTTTAAACCTTTAAATGTAGAAATAAGATGATGGTTCTTATTAAAAATTAGAAGTTGTCTTTTTTTCAGGCTTGTAACAGGTGTGGCTCCGAATGAGTTTTATTTAGCTGGATTGAGGGCAAAACAAGGGTGCAGACACTGGGCCTAGTCAAAGTCTGGACTTAAATCCAATTGATATGCTGTGGCCTAACCTTAAAGGGCTTTCCATGTTCAAATGCCTTCCAGTGCGTCTGGATCAAAACTATTCAGCAAAATTCCTCCATACACACAAAAAGGACTAATTATTGCAACCGCTTGATGGCCAGTTATGGGTTTTAGGGGCAGCTATCCACATAAAATACATAAGTGTGAGACAGAATAAAATGAATCTGTGATGGATATTTTTCACATCGGTTTAACTAAATGGAGTTAGTTCAGACAAATAAGTGTAAAAAAAACAAACACCCTTTAAGTCCTCATTACTTTGATTCTGCTAAAACAGCTTGTTTTGGCTCCTTAATTATCCCATAACCAATTTGACTTGGATATTATCTTCATCTCTTTAAGAAGACGACAATTATAATGGGATTTGTCCTTCTGGGCTATTTATCCTTCACATAATCTCTCCCGGACCAGATTTGCAGGGCAGGAAGTCACTGTTCAGTCAAACTCCTGTAAAATTTCCGTCCTCATCTTACACGTCGTTCTTTATATCCCAGGTACGCGTCTCCCAGAGAAGGGTCCCAGCACAGGCGCCATCATCGGCGGCATCATCGGGGTGATCCTGCTCTTGACCATCATCGGAACAGGCATCGCCATGTACCGCAAACACAAAAACAAACTCAGCGGAGAGTGAGTATCTGTGACCGACTGAGCGTGGGCGGCTCCGTTTCACTTCACTTCACTCTTCTTTTTTTTTTCTGTTCTTTGTAAATCTGTTCCCTTCAGATGGCACAGTGTACAGCGTGCCTCACATTTGTGTGACTCACTAAACATGACAGCTGTGTGTTTTTGCGTTTCAGAGGTCCTCCCAAATACAAGCCCCCTCCTCCCAACAAGGCCAAGAGCTCTACCAGCAGGGTGAGTCGCCATCGACAAAAGCTTCTAAAGACAGAGATCAGGTTGTCTGGTGAACGCTCAAAGCTGACTGTGATTTGATTTGATCTCTTGAAATGTATCGATTGATGTTTTTGTGCATCTACATCCACAGCCGATGATGCCGGCCACTGCCCCAGTGACCGAGAGTAGACCTCTGTATTACTCCACCCAGATCCCAGAGCCTGTCACGGTGAGAGCGCCTTCTGCTTTTAAATGAGTCCAACTTTAATTTGAACTCCTCTGGATAATCTTTGCGTTCTTTTCCAAACGTTGTGAAGGCCGCTGTGAGCTTCTATCTACTATTCATCACACTGCTCAACCCTTCTCCAGACCCTCATGGTTTATTGATCAAATGAGTTTTCTTAGCAGGGTGGTGAATTCAGCACAAACCATCTTAACCAATGTACAATATTTTATGAAAGGAGAACAAAGGTTTAGACAACACAAACTTATTAATTTCACTAAAATCTTCCTCAGGGGCTCGGCAGGGTAGGGCAGTGGTAACACTATGTATTTCCAGATAAGCTTTAATCACTTGCATATTTATCTATTTATCCTTTATCTGTTTTTCAAAGCTTCCTGCTTTTAAAAATCTGGCCCCCATGGATAAAAACAGCAAAAAAAGACCCCTGCAATCCAGCTTTGGTTTGCAGTCTGGCACTTAGAGACGTATCGATCACAGATTTCTGTAAAAGCTTTGACTTGCTGCCACAGATGTGAGCATTTGAGCTACAAAAACAGTAAAAAATATGTGTTATGGGACAGCAGTATCCAAAAACAAAATTCACCAAAAAGAATTAGATTGTATATTCTTTACGGCTTGACAAGACTTTTTCTTTTCTTGGTTTACCTCAAAAGCCAAGCCAACTTTATTTATAAAACACTTTGAAAACAGCAGAGACTGACCATACCAAATCTTTATTAATTTATAAAGCACTTAAAAACAGCCAACAGCTGAAACAAAGTACTGTACACAGCTCCAAACTAAAACACATCCATTAAAAAACAAAAATAAAAAAGATCATGCATAAAAACACTAAAACCAATTTAAAATGAAAACTAAGTCTTGCTAGTGCTAAAAGCCAAAGAATAATAGGTTTTAAGGCGAGTTTTAAAGGTAGGCAGTGAAGGAGCCTCTCTTATGTGCCGGGGCCGGTTATTCCATTATTGAGGACCAACAATAGAAAAGGCCCCGCCCCCTCTGAGCTTCCTCTTAGACCTCGGTACCTCCAGGAGATGCAGTTCAGCTGACCTGAGGGGGCGAGAGGGCGAGTAGGGATGAAGAAGCTCAGAGAGGTACGGAGGGGCAAGGTCATTCAGACACTTAAAAACCAAAATAAGAATTTTAAAATGAACTCTAAAATGCACTGGGAGCCAATGGAGTGAGGCCAGAATAGGAGTAATATGCTCTGTTTTTGTACCTGTAAACAGACGTGCTGCAGCGTTCTGAGCCAGCTGCAGACGAGAAAGCAAAGACTGATTCACTCCAACATAGAGTTCATTACTGTAATCCAGGCCGGGTGATATAAAAGCATGGATCAACGTTTCAAGGAGCTGTCTTGACAGGATTGCAATTTTGCCAGCTGCCTTAAGTGATAAAAACATGATCTAACAACTGCTCTGACCTGACCATCTAATTTAAATTCACTGTCTAACTTAAAACCCAAATCAGTGACACTTGGTTTAAAATATGCTGTCAGGGGTCCCAAATCAACAGCACTAGGGTCCAAGCAATGTTACCTCAGTTTTCTTTTGTTATCGTTATTGAGAAGCCGTCACCCTGCTTCAGGGGCAGATAGAGCTGACAATCATCAGCATAGAAATGGAAAGGAATTCCATATCTCCATGAAGCCTAAAGGCAATAACTATAATGAAAAGAGTAGAGGTCCTAAAATTAAGCCATGTGGGACCCCACATGAAAAAGGAGCGCAAGATAATTCAGTGTTTGAAATGCTGATCGATTGGCCAGGTAGGATCTAAACCAGTCACTGCTAGCAGTGTGCAAAATGCCTACTAAATGATTTAGACGTGATATTAAGATATTGTGGTCAAACGTATCGAAGGCAGCAGTTAAATCAAGCAGAACTAAGACCGTATAGGTACCTGAATCACATGCCAACAAGATATCATTAACAGCTCTTAATAATGCTGATTCTGTACTACAACGAGCTTTGAAACCTGACTGAAAGGTTTCAAGAATGTCATTTTCATCCAAGAAGGATTGTAATTGACAGAAAACAGGCTTCTCTAAAATTTTTGAAACAAATGGCAGCTTAGAAATGGGTCTGTAATTAGCCATCAGTGATCTAGCCCAGGTTTCTTAAGAAGAATTGAAATTACTGCATGTTTTAAGGTTAGCAGGGACCACACCAGTGCACAGACTGCAGTTAACAATGGTAAGGACATATTGTCCAATACTGGGAAAGACCTCCTTAAAAAATCGTGGAGGGACTGAATCCCGCGGGGAGCCAGAAGGCTTAAGATGCCTAACCACGTCATTTAAAAGTCACAGACCTGAATTAAAAGTGCTGAAAGCTTGATTAAAACAAAAGAAAATGTGCAAGTGCCCGCATCCTAGGATTTCTTTTTTTAACCATTCAATATAAATAACAGCCACGTCCGGCTTGGTGTTTTAAAGCTAAAGTAGCTGTATTAGATTGTAGTTTAATAATGGAGACACAAGCAGCCTTCCTGTTGTGCTCGGCTCACAGATTAACTTCGTCCAGATGTACCGCTGAACCGCAGGCCAGAAAAGCTCCATTTTTGATTCAGGCTTATTTATAGTGGTGAGCAAATTAAAGCTGTACTTATGGGTCGGTGTTGTATGTCCTGGAGTTCAGGCATGTGTACCTTCAGCGTTCAACAGGAACCTTGCTATAGAAACTGAAACCGCAGAGGTTGCCGGTTCCAAGTTCTCTGCAGTCGCTGGCGGGTTTGTGACCAACCGCATGCTTAGGTATCTGTCAGCAGCCAAACTGTGCTTTATTCTGTATATTTGGGAACACTCTTTATCTTTTTTTTTGTTTTGTGCTTTTTGCATTATTTTCTATGTTTGTAGAAAAAAATGAACAATTCTTTGAACCTTTTGGACAATTATCTTTACTCAACCCTCTTATAACAGTCCCGTTATTTGAGGTCAAATAAGGTAGAATTTTGTCAGTGGGGGTTGAGTAATTTTAGATGCAATACTTGTTTTTCTGGTTCTGTTTTCTCCTTCAGATCTCAGGTCGTGGCATGCTATAGCTGTTTTTTTTAAGCAAGACCAAATGGGAAAAAATGTTAACATTTGCCATTTCCCTTTGATTTTGCTCGGCAGGACCTCGACGGCTACCAGGAAGATGACGTTGACGAGGATCTTGAGGCACACGATGGAGAGCATTACTTTTCTCCTGCCCCCTCAGGCTGGGATGACCCCGGGAACAATGACATCCCGCCTCCTTACATTCACCCAGACAACGGCCCTCGGGACTATAACGGGGACTTAGCCATCGGCCGCGGAGAAAGCTTTGTGTCGTCCGCCATGATCGTCTGAAGGTCGGCAGAAGAAATGGATGTTTGTGTGGATGACTGGACACAATTTCACTCTTTCGTAGAGTAATAACTTTGGGAATGTGAATATTTTCTGCTGTTTTGCCATAAGTCTTCATTGTAAAATAATCGGGTTCAGATGTGTTGCTTTTATCAAGCTGAACCAGATGCAAACTGTTGCTGTGCACAGTTGCAGCAAACGGGTACAAGAATTGTAAAATAACTGAATGTTTGAAATCTCAGCCATGTGCAGGTCGTCACTGACTAAGTAGATATCAGCCTGTTTATACCGGAGATGTTTCAGAAGATCACTTATTCCTACCTGCTGTGGTTATGGATGTAACTTGGTAAGGAGAAGCCCGATAAATCTCGGTAGCGGCATCTGTTGGTTTTCAGGCCCAGCTGGCATGAAGTCGGTGTGAAACAGGCTTCCTGCGGAGACGCCATTAGCTGCGTTTAATCAGGCAGCGCCGAGACGAGAGCCTCAGACCGTGACGACATTAGGTTTTTAAACGGCTGTCTTATCATGTTTTAGCACATTTTCCTGTTTCTGTTGCCTTTTAGACTTTTTGATTAAGATTGGGCGAACAGCCTGAGAGCCATGTTTTTGTTTTTATGCGACAGTCCTTTTGCATCCTTCTCTCCGTCCTTTAATCTATTGCAAGAACATCGCTGTTGCTAAATGCATTACCATGTCTGAACATTGATATACTTTTGTACCTGTTTTTTTTTTATTATTATTATTATTGTTATTATTATTTACTTTGTCTGGAAGCATGATCAGTTGGATTAGTATGAATCTGGATAATAACCATGAATCTGTTGCAATGAATCTCTTATGGAGGATTTGTTTTTTTAAGAGGTCAACACACGTGCCACTACGTGTAACATGTGTAATGCTTTAACTTATCCTCTGTTATGAATTTAAAGGGTTTTCTTTGTATGTGCTGGTGCCACAAGGATTTTTGACTTTTTTTTTATCTATAACAGGTGATTTATGGTGGAAAACTTCTAGTTTTAATCATATTTTATGTGCAAATGAAATTTTCTAATTCGTCACTCTTGATTCAATAAAAGACTATTTTAATGTTGCTGCAGTCATTTTTTTGTAATGCTGGGATTTATTGCAGCATGATTGCCCCCACCCCCACTTGTTGTTTCGCCTCTCCGCCACCTGAGGGCAGTATTTACCGAGGCAGACCAGCTGAATGGTCCAGCCATGCTTGACATCTGCTAATGACAAAGACAGAAAACACCCATTAGAGTGGGGTGTGCTCTTGCTGCTTATTGAGTGTCCGTTTTGTGCCACTTATCAGGGAATAACAGTGGAATGTGGTGCGTGGACGAGGCTGCGGTTCACACACTGCACAGGAGGACTGCAGTGGCTCCACTGACATGTTGGCGGACTCTTGTTCTGGTGCTTTCCCTCATCTGGTCTGACTCATCTCTTTCTATCTTGAGCTGCACTTCCTTCAGCATCACGCTCGCCCTCTAGCAGCACTAGAAAAGGCGTTTTTTTTTTCTTTTCTGATCAAGGTGATCCAGTTTAAGCACCTTAACCACGGCAAACAATTCCTCTTACAGATGCAGAATTTGGGGATTATGCAGATTTCCCTGTAGCACCACAGACCTGTGTGTATGTGTGTGTTGCAGCTTATCAGTATTAATTGGTACTGCTGTGTCCTGAATGAGCCTGGGCCTTTGCAGATTAGCCTGAGCTGCAGCAGATGAAGGCTAGCAGCACACCATGACTCTGCAATCTGCTGTTACCCCTCTGCCTGCATTCTGGTCACATATGAATAACAAGCTTCTCACAAGTACTCGATGTCTAATAGTTCGAATGCTGACATAATGTCTCCTGCAGCTGAAGGCCATTCAGGGTTCCTGTGCAGTCTGGGGAAAGTCTGGAGGTTTATTTAAGTATTTTCCAGCCGTGGAAACATGGAGACAGAAAAAATAGTATTTAAAATTGGTGTCCCAATATCCAAAAGCTATCTTTCCTTTAAAGTGTTCTTTCACCCTTTTGACCTTGTTCCCTGTGCCCGTCTGTATCTCCGTCTGTGCTTTCTTGTGACTTTTTCCTCACTTTGTTTTGTTGCTTAATTTTCTTCCTTCTGTCTTTCCTTCAGTCTTTGGTTTCTTTCTTCCTTGTCTTCCATCATTCCTTGTCCTTTATTCCTTACCTCGTCAAATCTTTCCTTGCATCCATCCATCCATCCTACCTTCAATCCTTCCTGGATACATTTTTCTGTACATTCTTTCCCTATTTTCTTTCCTTGTTCTTCATTCCTTCCTCATTTTCTGTCCTTGTTTTCTTTCACTCTTGTTTCCTTCCATTCTGTCTTCCCTGTGTAGTTTCTCTTTCACTTTCTCATCTTTCCTTGTGCCTTTCGGTTCTCCTTTTAATTCCTTGTGCTCTTCTTCCCATATCATCTTCCTTTCACTTTCTTCCTTGTGCCCTTCCTTCTGTACTTCCTTTCATTGTCATGTCCTTCCCTCGTGTCTTTCTCCCACCTTCTTTAAAGATTTTGTGACACTAGCGTCCTTCAAACAGGCAATGGACAAAGACATGCAGCAAAGGTCCAGGCTGTTTTCTTTCCAGTTGTACTTTAACTGAGCCATTGCAAAACTTCAACCACCCTTTTCTTTTTCAGAATTTTCTTATCTGGTCTGCCAATTTTATCTGTGTTTTCATTTTAGGGCAGATGGGCTCACGTCTTTTGACGCATTGATATTAGGTGCATGGTAGAATCAGTGGCAGCAAGGTGTCCAGGTCCTCCGGCTGGAAAGAGAGCCAAATAATGACTCCTTCCCCAGCGTGCTTGACAGTTTGAGGTAGTCGTGCTGTTTGGTTAGGCCCAGGCATCTCTACCAGGAGTCTTGCCGTTCACCCAGATTTGTAACCCAATGGGCCACTGCCATATTTTCCTGAGCATTACAAATATTCACCCAATGCTTTCCTGTGCATTGGGTGAATATTTTGGGGCGTCCACTTCTGTGAGGTTTTCCATTTGCAAGCAAATCTTTTTTACTCTGGAATGATACATTAAAATTGTTTGGAAATGACCTCCTAACCATTCCCACATTGTCGTGCCCTAACTATTGCTTCCGTAATGTCATTGCTGATGTCTCTCCTTCTTTTGCTTGCCCACAAAACATTGTTTTTAAATAAATGCAGATATGAAAAATGTGGCATACCCATGGTAACCGGAGGAGCTGCAGAGATTCAGAGCTCAGGACAATCTGTCAACTATTAGCCGTGCAATTAGTATATATCTGATCTTTATGGAAGAGTGTGCTGAGACGGCCATAAAAAGTACCGTTTACAGTTTGTCACAGACCATGTAAGGAGCTTGGCAAACATGAAACATGATGTTCTAGTTGGATGATTCCAAAATGTACGTTTTTGACTTTCCAACATGCTGTGGGGGTCATTACACATCACTCTAAACACACTGCTATTATGAAACATGGTGAAAGCAGCATCATGCAGTGGGAGGGGTTTTCTTCACCAATGGCAATGAAAGTGGTCACAGCTGAAGGGAATATGGATTGAGCTAAACTCTTCTGATAGAAGAGACTGGTGCAGAGGTTCACCGTCCAGCAGGACAGAGACTCTACTTCAAAGAATATCGATCTGTGGGAATGGCCTAGTCAAAGTCCAGACCGGAATCCAATTGAGAGTCTGTGGCTCTACTTGAAAACTGATGTGAGACTCTTAATATTTTAATTTGCAAAAATATTTAAAAAGCATTTTAAATACCATCACCTAATACTCTGAGAAGTGTGGTTATACACTGGTGGTGCGTTTTCCATTCCCACGGCTGTCAAAGGGATCAAAGGCTTTTAGACGTAAGAAAAAGAAACACTTCTCTGAAGAGAACGCCGTCAGCCTGTACCCTGCTACTAATATAGCTCTTCTGAGTATTCGCCCCATTACAGGATTAGTAGACCTTGTGAATTGGCACCCAGGTAACCAGGAGTGAGGAATAAGGCAGAGAATAAAGCTCTCATCCCTCCAGTGCTGCTAAGCCGGTTAAAAATAGAGGCAGAAGAGAAGGGATAGAGAGAATGAGGGTGGACAGAAAAGTTGTGGGAAGGAGCAAATGACCGAGTTGACTCGCCGCAAAGTAGGGTGATCAGGAATTTACCGAGTGACCTTGTGAAGCGAACGTGTGGCTGTTTGAGACTTCAGTGATCCCAGGTGCTCACTTTTAAGCCACCAGCAACTTGACCCAATGGACAATCTCTGCCTAGACTCGTCATGTGTATGACCATGATGAGCATGTTTGGCTGTATGCTGATGGCTTGGTTGGTGAGTAAAGCCCACATTGATTTACAAAGACAAGCCCGAAAGGGATTAGAGTACCCCAGTGTGTTTTTAACAAGACAAATGGATTAAAGCAGAAATGGGATAAAATGAGATTTTATTGTCTCCTATGAAATGCGTAGAAGTAGTCCCAAGACGTTGATCGTAACGTTAACTGGTCTATAATAGGATGAAATGAACCCCCCAACTGATTGTTCTACATGCACCGGCGTTCACTGAGCTCCATGTCGCCTAAAAAGCCTTGCATTGCTTTGCTTCCCATCCGTTGCTGTCGCTTGTCGTGACGACTCCTGTAAACAACAGGCCAGAAGGACGCGCTGGGTGAGAGAGCAAGAGGACGAAGGAGGCACGGACACCGGCGCCGTGGTGAGTGACGCTGTGAAGCCACGAGTGCAGACATGAAGGCATGTGGGTCTGGAGGGGCATGGAAACGGGGGGGGGGGGCTGATAGAGCGAGAGAATGAAGGTTGTGAAAGAGGAAGGCAGCAAAGCTTCCGGGGATTAAAGAGCAGCGTGAGGTGGAGGACAGAGAAGGCCAGTGGACAGCTGCAGGAGGCCTGGATCAGATGAGATTGGCTGAAATTTGAGCTGTTTGTTTCTCTCTGTTTTAAATCACTGGATGCTACTTTATGGACCTCAGATCTACTCAAAATATGGGGACTGGGATAATCAGTGGCGGCTGTATCTAAAGGGTTGTTGAGTTTAAATTTAGACAACAGGCACTGCAATGTTTAACAGAGAAAAGCGGGTCTAAAAATATCGGAGGAATGTAGGCGTTACAATGTTGAGAGACTAAACTATCTGCTTGGCACATGCTGCTGTTTCACACATCACCGCAGACAACTGCCCACTAAATGTGGCAACCTGAAGCTGCCATGTTTTAAATCGCTCTGGCTGCACTTATAAACAAGAAAGTGATAGCACTTTTAAATGAATGCATCTAACAGTAAGAATGTAGTTTCTGTGGAAAACGTAAGTAACTTTGGATTTATTGATGATAAATTATATAAACGTAGCTCCATCGAATGGTGATTCTACTCCGCGAGGGCTTGTTTTTTCTGGCATTGCGGAGCAGCCGGCAACCCACATACGTAGCCGATCAGTCCTCATTGCAGCCATCTTTGGTTCCTCAACCTTGGGACTTTAGCTGCATGACCTTCGCTCTCTTCTCTTTTTTTTGCCTCATTACAGTCAATAAATGTCACTTTGGCCACAACAGCTTTTAAAAGTGATGCTCCTTAAACTGGATGTACATATTTGTGGCTAAACTAGAGTCCTGGTCTCTGGTTTTCTTCCTGTATTTAGCTCCATCCACATTCCACATCTGAACAGATTCCTGTCTCAGAATCGCATCCCCTCAGCATAATGCTGCCATCCATAGACATCATATACGTAGACGCCTCGTTGGGCGCGGGTTCGTACGTCAACATCACCGCCATATTGTATGTGGCAGAAAGAAGTTAAGTTCTGTCGTAGTGAACGCCAACCAGGGATGATGCCTCATTCCTGTGCTGCATGGACAATGTACCGACCGTTTTATATATGTATCTATACACATATGTGTATATATATTTATATATATACACATATATGTGTATATATATAAATATATATATATATGTGTATATATATATATATATATATATTTATATATATACTGTATATTTGTGTGTGTGTGTGTGTGTGTGTGTTGTGAATATAAAAGTCAACTGGTTAAATCTAAACATTGTGGTCTTCATTATTTCATAAAACCGTGTCACATGTGAACCTTTTCAGTTCTGGTATAGTCACAGATTAGGAACAGACGTTTTGGGTGAGTATTAAAGAGAAAGTTACTAATATGAGGGAAAAAAAGTCCTAGGACTATAAAGTAAAAAAAAAAGACAAAAGTGGTAATATTATGAGAAAAACGTCATATTAAGAGAATTAAGGGGGGACATAATAGTCACAGTTTGCAGAACTATTTCAGTCCTGGAGTAATAGGGCCAGGTTAGATTCTTTTAATTATTTTTATTCTTTACGAGTATAAAGTCAGGAGAATGAAGCCAAAGGGATACGAAAATAAACTTGTAATATTACAAAAATAAAAATATTAAGAATATAAAGTATGTTCTGAGATTAAACTCCCTCTGATACTGTTTAAGTGACTGAGTCTAACTGCAGATTTGCCACATTCAACATGGCGGACGCTCTGACGCATTCGCAGCACAGGCAGAACCCGCCCAACGAGGCGTCTACGTATATGATGTCAATGCTGCCATCACCATGTTTCACTGTGGGGATGGTGTGCTCAGGGGGAAGTGAGGTGTTAGTTTCCCACCACACATAGTGTTTTGCTTTTAGACCAAATAGTGTTATTTTGTTCTCACCTGAACAGTTCCTACTTCCACATGTTTTCTGTGTCGCCTACATGGTTTGTGGCAAACTGCTACCGGGACTTCTTATGGCTTTCTTCTTGCTGCTCTTCCATCAAGGCCTGACTTGGGAAATGCATGACCGTTACCAGATTGTCTAAACTGAGCTGTGGATGTCTGCAGCATCTTTGCATGGCCATCACCACGGGCCTCTCAGCTGCTTGAGTTATTGATGCTGTCCTGTCAGTTTAGGTGGACAGCCATGACTGGTAGTGTTGGAGTCGTGGCGCTCTATTTTCATTTTTGGATGATGCCTTGAATGATTGACTGATGGTTGGATGGATGGAAGCTCTCTTCTCTATAAGATGTCAGAAGCTTAAGGTAATGTTTTTCCTGTGTATGTGAAAATTGGTTGCACTGGCTTTTATTTAGGGGTAGTAGAGTATGGGGGGTATGCATGGCGAATGTTTCAGATTTCTATTTGTTGAAAAGAAAGAAAGCCTTGTCTCATTTTTGTTCCACATCGCATTAAGACCTGCTTTTTGTCCCTCGTTACTTTTAAGCATGGAGTTCCACATGGTTCTTTTCTCGCCCAATTTAATTTGTGCTTTATTTGTCTTACTTACACCCATGTTTTGTATTTAATTCTAAAAAAAACGTTGTACATTATGATTACTCAAAGTCCCACAGGATTGTTTCAAATCTATAAATTTCTGGCTGTTGGATAATTCATTCCTCGAATGGGAAAAGGTGAAAACAGAGGTTCTGATCATTGAGCTGGACATGTTGTTTTCACATATTTTTGAAATCACTGATTCACTGTTTGCACACATTAAACCCACTCTTAAAGGCTTGGGATTGAGTTTTGATGGTAACTTTTTATTTAAATCATATTACAATTGTTGTTCATTCCAGCCTTTACAGTTTGGGAACATTGGGGGTCTGAGCGCTAAATAGTATCTAATGAAAAATCATTACAACTGAAGTTAAGATAGTTATTCATGCTGTCATCTACACTCAAATGGATGATTTTATGTTTCTACTTGCCACAATTAAACTTATCTACATCACCTTCAGCGTGTCCAGCTACCAGAGGTCTGAGCAGATCCTAACATTAACATTTTGCACTGGTCCAGCCAGAGTCATAAGGTGATAGCATGGAGGCCGTCTGACCTCAAAGACTTGGAGATCATTGCAAAAAGAGAAATGGTGACAAAAAACAGCTAAAATGTGTACAAAAGTATATCAGAAATTATAAGAATAATGGTAAGAAACGAGGTTCTTCCACTGGTTATTGAGAAAGTGAGTCAATCACTTCCGACATGCCATGCTTTGTTAAAGTGTGGATAAAAAAAAGAAAAAGAAATCTCAAACCTTTATTATCTCGTCTTTTGGGAGATGCTTGTGTCATTTCCCTTTTGTTAAGTCAAAGACACTGAAAAGGTGATTCATGCTTTCGTCACTTCTCATTTGGACTATTCTAATAATGCCTTGTGTGTCAGCTCAGATCAGTCATCTCCACATTGCCTACAAATCATCCAGAAGGCAACAGCTTGTCTTTTAACAGGTACCAGAAAATATGAACATCTTTCTCCCTCCCAGGCTTTGATTTTAAGGTTCTTCTGACTACCTTTAAACCCCCTGACTGGACTGGTTCCATCATATTTACAGTCATCGCCAAAATTGTTGGCGCCCCTCTATTAATCAAAGAATACCCTACAATGGTCACTGAAATAACTTGAAACAGGCAAAAGTACTAATAAATATAAATTTACTGAAATTGAATCAGTGAAAATCAGACATTGGTTTTGAATTGTAATTCAACATTCATCATTTTAAAAAAAACAAACTAGTGAAACAGGCCTGGACAAAAATGGTACTCCTAGAAAAGATTGAAACTATTGTGTCCTCTAATTAGCATTGCAGACGTCTCCAAGCTTGTAACCAGTCATTCTGTCTATTTAAAGGGTTACAAGTCATCACTGTGCTGTTTGGTGACATGGTGACACACTGAACTGAACTGCATTTGTTACTTCAAAGCTGGACTATTGTAATTCTTTACTATCAGGAAGTCCACAAAATACAGTTCAAAGTCTTCAGCTGATCCAAAATGCTGCAGCAAAAATTCTGATGAAAATCAACAAGAGGGATCATATTTCTCCAATTTTAGCTTCCCTTCACTGGCTTCCTGTTAAATCAAGAATAGAATTTAAAATTCTTCTTCTAACGTATAAAGCCCTTAATAATCAAGCTCCATCATATATCAGAGCTCTGATTACTCCGTATGTTCCTAACAGAGCACTTCACTCTCAGACTGCAGGTCTGCTGGTGGTTCTAGAGTCTCTAAAAGTAGAATGGGAGGCAGATCCTTTAGCTATCAGGCTCCTCTCCTGTGGAACCAACTCCCAGTTTTGGTCTGTGAGGCAGACACCCTGTCTACTTTTAAGACTAATCTTAAAACTTTCCTTTTTGACAAAGCTTATAGTTAGAGTGGCTCATGTTACTCTGAGCTATCTCTATAGTTATGCTGCTATAGGCTTAAACTACTGGAGGACATCAGGGTCTATTTTTCTCACTCTACTGATTTCTACTGTTCTCTATTTTTGCATTGCATTACATTGAAATGACTGTTGTCATTTCAGCTTTTAACTTTTTGCTCTCTCTCTTTTTTCTTCATAGTAGGTACACCTGGTCTGGCTTTCTGTTAACTTTGACATCATCCAGGGAAGACAGATCACCGGCTATTACCATCTAATGTAGAACAGATTACTGGATCAATGTGTGCTTCTGTGCTTTTTTGTCTCTCTTGTTGTGTCTCTGCTCTGTCTTCTCTAACCTCCAGTCGGTCGAGGCAGATGACCGTTCATACTGAGCCCGGTTCTGCCGGAGGTTTTCCTTCCCGTTAATGGGGAGTTTTTCTTCCCACTGTCGCTTCATGCTTGCTCAGTATGAGGGATTGCTGCAAAGCAATGGACAATGCAGACGACTCTCCCTGTGGCTCTACGGTTCTCCAGGAGTGAATGCTGCTTGTCGGGACTTTGATGCAATCAACTGGTTTCCTTATATAGGAACATTTTTTCACCAATCTGTATAATCTGACCCACCTGTATAATATGATTGAACTTGACTTTGTAAAGTGCCTTGAGATGACATGTTTCGTGAATTGGCGCTATATAAATAAAATTGAATTGAATTGAATTGAACATAGATCACAGGAAGTGAAGGAGAGAATTGTCTCAGGAGATTAGAAGGAAAATTAAAGACAAGCAAGTTAAAAGTAAAAGCTATAAGATGATCTCCAAGCAGCTTCATGCACGTAACATTCAGAGGTTTAAACTCCATGGCACTGTAGCCAACATCTCTGGACATGGCTGCAGGAGGAATATGGATGACAAATTGAAGAGAAAGATCATACGAATGGTAACCACACCGTGGCACCATTTGTTTGAGCCAAAGTGGACTTCATGGGAGACACCGCTGCTGAAAGCAAATCATAAAGAGCAAAACTGGAATTTGCCACAATGCATGTTGTAAAGCCACAAAGCTTCTGGGAGAATTTCCTTTGGACAGATGAGACCAAACTGGAGCTTTTTAGCAAGGCACACCAGCTCCACGTTCACAGACTGTGACAGGAATCCAAAACAATAACTGACTTCCTAGACTTATTGAATAAAGAAACGGTGGAGTGGTGAAGTTCCAGCACTTTTATTGACAAACAGAGCAGAGATTGGATAGATGAAAAGTAATCGCACCCAACGGTTCCGCTGCAGTCTGCGTCTGCCCTGCTTCTGTCCTTCCTCGCTTTCGGCTCTCCCTAACACTTGACAGTGGCTTTGCTGTGAGACAAAACAAAGACAGTCTATCCTAGACAGTCATTATCACGCACAGTAACCACGCATGCACTGACCTTGGCAATCAGCAGAACCGTGGAGCAGCCACCCTCGTGTCTACAGTGTCCGAAGTAGCGTCAGGCCATAGTGACTTTAGGATAACATTCCAATAACACAGACACATAAATAAAGCACACTTAGAAGAAAACATTGTCCCTACTGTGAAACATGGAGGAGGTTTGGTTATCTTCTGGGGCTGCTTTGCTGCATCTGTCGCTGGGTGTCTCAGATCTGTCCAAGGTTCAATCAAATCACAAGACTATCAAGGCGTTCTGGAGAGAAATGTGCTGGCTGGTGTCAGAACGCTTGATCTAAGTCGTTGGTCATGGGTCTTCCAACAGCATAATGACCCAAAACACACAGTGAGAACCACCCAAGAACGACTATACAACTATTCTGAAGTGGCCTCCTACGAGCCTGAATCTAAAGACTACTGAACATCTGTAGAAGGAGCTGAAACATGCCATTTGGAGAAAACACCCTTCAAACCTGAGACAACTGGAGCATTTTTCTCACGAGGAATGGGAAAAAAATACCTGTCGGCAGGTGCAGAGGTCTCATTGACAGTTACATAAATTGTTTGATTGCAGTGATTGTTTCAAAAGCTTACGCAATAAAATATTAGGTTACAGGTGCCATCAATTTTGTCCAGACCTTTTTCATTGGTTTATTTTTTGAAATGATTCCGTTGGACCGGAATTCAAAAACAATGTGTGATTTTCATGGTTCATTTTCAGTACATTTTTATTTATTATTACTTTTGTCATTGTGGAATTTTCTTTGATTAATGCAGCGGTTCCAACTAGATCAACCCAGTACATTTATGTATTTTTGTGTCTCGTCCACTGTCCACTGAGAACTCTCCGGTCAGACAGACAGCTCCTCTTACATGCGTTCAAGATCCAGATTTAAATGTAAAGGTGATCAGACTTTGGTCCTGGTGGCTCCAAACCGTAGGAACAGTTTCTGCGCTCATGTCCGGACTGCAGAGAGTGCTGAAGCCTTTAAATCTAGGCTGAAAACCCATCCTTTCTCCTTGGTGTTTGACTGAAGCTAAACACGAGACCCAAATACATCCGATTGTTCTAGGCAGAAATCTATCTACTTTATTCGAACGTTTCCTCTTTTGTTTTATTGTTTATAGTGTTTTATTGTTTGTCTGGTTTATGAAGGAACTTATGTTGGTTTTAAGGTGCTATATGAATAAATTCACTTTTTAGGAACAAACTTTCTGGCTGAATGACAACGATTTTAAGACTAAATCTCCCAGGAGTATGAATAATTTGTTCATACAGATCAGTGTTAACAAAATCTTACAAGACCAGAGCCTCAATACGTAACGAGCAAATCTAGGTCTTAATTAGTGAATGAAACTCCCAAAAGTTGTAACACCTTATATAAAAAATGTGTGTATGCAACAACATATTAGTATTATAGAGATAATTTTATTGTTATTTGAAATAAAATAAAAAATCTTCTACTACAGAAGTCTACGTGCTTTGCAAAACAACAGCATGGATAGTTTGGCCTTTACTCTGTCTTTACAGGATTAGCAGCTTACAAACCGGCTTTGCTTTGTACATTTCATGGACACATGTTGCTCATAACTGGACTCTTCAGTCTCTTTTTAGAGACTGGCTGTGAATAAAGGCGAGCTTTCACATCAGGTATCTCAGCTGAAGAGAGAGTGCTCATGAGGCTTAAAATAGCGACTGATTAAAGCTTCTTTCAGCTCCTTTCGTTCCATCTCTTCATCATAATCACACCAAACTACTTAAGATTTCTGTGCCGTTTGCTAATGCGACCAACCACTGTGCACCTTTTTCAAAATTTCATCAGATAATCTGGCTACATATTCAGACGCGTTCATCCTGAATTCTTCAGACATCTTCTAAAATATTTGCATGATGCTAATTACAAATTTCACACCTGAGTTTGTTTGGTATCTCGCAGGATTACACATTTAAAACAAACCGTAATCTGTTACAGCTGTTAAAGAGAAAACGTGCCTCTTGCTATTTGCTTTAATGCATTTATCATTGCTTGGTGCCGAGGTGTCTTCTTGTTGTTCTCACCTGTGAGGGGGCTCAATCACCTTTTGGCCTGCTCTGCTTGCATAAGTATCGCTTATTTGTGTATCTCTTTATGTACTGGTGTAGCTCACTAAATTAGGGTTGTGTTTAAAAGCTTATTTATTTCAGTAACTCCATTCGCCGAGTGAAACTCGCTGCATGGATTAGTTACACAAAGACCTTATTTCCATCAATTATGAAGATCTTCTGCTCGTAGCTAATGAAAACATGATATTTGGGATTAGAATATTACATTAGACCAATAAAACACATTTTAAATTCAGAAATGCAGGCTTAATGAAAATTATGTTTAATACCTGGATAAAGATGATTTTCAAAGGGTACTTTTAATCTTAGAAACGTGCTTCACTGGAACCGATATAATAATGTACCTGTATTCATTATTTTGTTTATTTATTACAGTTAAATAAAAGTTTAACAGCTAAATCATACTTGCGTCTGCAAACCTTGTTGTATTGTGTAGTTTTGCTGCTCTAGGAGCTAAACTATTGCTGGATGAGATATTCAAATTGAAATCTTTCCAGTCCACCCCTGCTGTGTAGGTAAATAGCATCTATGTTCATACGCGTCCAGCTTCGTGTGCTTGTTTGTGTGACATTTAATTCCCCGGAAAGCCATGATGCTGGCTGTTTTTATTTTTATATTTAATGCTGTCGGCTCAGGTTGGAGCTTTCCTCTGTACTACAGCTGAACGACTCCTCTTTTCGCTCTTTCTTGTTTACACAGACGGGATGTCAGACGTGGCCTTTATCTTGTGAAGTGTTCCCTGCGTTCCCACAAATGAAGTTATCCATAATGATAACTATTTCCTGAGTTATCATCAGCGGGGAGCAGTTTGCTGTGACAGGACGGCATCCTTCTTGTGCCGAGGTGTTGAGCGTGTGAGAAGATGAGAAGGAAGCAGACGCAGACAGCGGGCTTTGAAGTCAGACGTTCCTCAGCTGACTATTGATCTCGAGTGTTATACCTCATCAATCTTTCTGTCTTTTTTTATGCGGTGGTGTCAACTAAATTTATTCAAATCCAGCACCATCAGAGTCCTCTCAGTCCGTTCAGGTTAGGGAGAATGCCATTTTACATGTAAAAGCACAAGGTTTGGTCTCCTCTTTTTTTTGTGATCAAGTTTTTGACTCAGATCAAAAAAGATACAACATGTATTTTACATAATACAAACCTAGAAAGCAGGATAAACACTAAAACACTATTATATTACAAAACAATAATAATAATAAATAACAAATAGTTGGATTGAGTAGATTATGGTGTAAACAAGCATATTAATAGTTAGAGTATAGATGAATCCCTGGGCCAGCCTCAGTAGTTCCCTTAATCCCCCTCAAGAGCTAAACCACACCTTCAGTTTCACAACAGTGTCCATCTTAATTAGGGTTTGTCTCCTCTTTTATTAAACCTCAGCTATTTGATACTTGCTGTTGATGCAGGCAGAAGGACAAAGATGCAGGTGCTTGGTCTTTTCACCTCGTTAAAGATGTGCTCTATCTGGACAAGAAGAAGAAGACACAGACATGTTGTTACCTCTATTCAGCATACGTCTACACCACAGAAACGTGTTACGGTAGAGCAAAAATCCACTTCAGTCAACTGAGTGTTGTTTCTAGGACCCAGTGTAGATCTTTAAAAAAACAATATTGTATATACTGGTATATATAATATATATTGTTGGGTCATACTGGTATGATCGAGAAAGATTAAAGTAATAAATGTCAAAAATGTCTTAAAAGTTTCTACAGACTGTTGTTTGTTGTAACCTTGCTTGCAAGCTGAATTCTCGCAGTATTTGTGCGTTCACAAACACATAACAATCCATCTCGTACCGCTCCCACTTCAACCGTTTGAGAACGACACAAACGTGTTGGCCAATCACGTTGCAGTATTGTGGTCTAAGGCGGGACAAACAGCTGGGACAAATGCAAGAGCTGCAGAGCCCACACTGAACCAACATAAACATGGCGGCGCAGGAGGGCGCACCTGTAGCTGCTGCCATCACATCTGTTCTCTCAGAATCCTTGAGTACCATTATCAAAATAAATGCGCCTTGACCAGCGTAGCTTGTAACTTCCTGTGGTTTCTCATGGCGTCTGCTGCTTACATTTTAATATTGATACTGTGATTGGCTAAAACCAACCTTTGGTAGGCGGGCACTAGGTGTCGCTTCGTCCAATCAGCTCAGAGATTTCTACTGAAGGTCCCTCCTTTCCCCGAACAGAGTCAGTGAGTGCAGATCGAACCAGGTTAGTTTAATTGCTTCCTTAGATGAATCTGATTGCTTCTGCAGCAACGGTTGGAGTTTCAAAGTTCCTGCAGCTGTTGTTATGTTATGGGCTGGAAACCACAGAGAGAGAACAAGAGAACAGTCAAAAACATGACTGTTAATTGGCATCTCTAAATTCTCCTTAGGTGTGAGTGTGTGTGAGAATGGTTGTTTGTCCTGTGTGTCTCTGTGTTGCCCTGTGACAGACTGGCGACCTGTCCAGGGTGTACCCCGCCTCTCGCCCATTGATTGTTGGAGATAGACACCAGTAGGGATAAGCGTGTAGGAAATGGATGGATTAGAAAATCAGATTAGAAAATCAGTGAGATGCTGTGTTTAGTTCTCATAGTGGGTACACCGTGCATAACCCTGAGTGTTGACCGCCGCGAATTGATGCGGCATACAAATTAACAACAGAAAAATAGTTTCTTTAAAAAAGTTAGGAGTGTCCAAAGTGTGAGCTGGGAGACATTTGTTGCTTCTGGGTTGATTTCAGCCCCCAAACAGCAATTGAAGAATGACTTGGCTCTGCAGATGAAGACCATTTAGTTTTAATTAGGGCAAAACAGTTAAAATGTTTTTAGAATTGAAAATGTTAGCAACAACACAGAGTATTCCTATTTTAACAACCACACTTTTCAAATTCTCATTAATTTCATAGCAAACAGGATCATTCCAACAAATCTTACTCAAACGCAGACTTTGTAGGAAAAAAAATCTGCTTTTAATCCTTTTGTTAAAATTTGCTAAACACAGCAAGCTTTTTCAAAGAAAGACTGTCCCAAATTGTAATCTTATTGCTAAGAATATACCCCCCCTCCCTTTTTTTAATTTAAGTCCAAATGAATTTGCAAACTGGATGGTCATCTTTTAAAGGCGAATGTGCAAAATCCTTCCTAAGTTTTGAATCTGTAGTGATTTTCACATCCTTTTCCTGCAGCAAATCTGATTAATTTATTTAATTAGAATATTGCATGCTCTTATTTTTTGAAGCAGGTAAAAAAGAAACTCATTATATGATTTTTTTGTTGTTGATAATTTCAGTTTCTTTTCATCATGAATAACACTGGAAAGATTTAGCAAGAAATGATTGCAAAATTGGACATGAACAGATAAAATGTATTTTATTAAAGCCAAGCACATTTAAGCTGTCAATAAAGCTGCAGGTGAGGCAGCGAATTGGATGTTTGCTGTTCAAGCTGCAATGATTCATTTTTTGGTCTAATTGATCAGAAATATGTCCTAAACCAGATATACATTGAACTCTTCTGACAAATACCTTTAACTCAGCTAAATGTCCATTTTCTAAATATGAAAATCTGTTATTTGTTTCCCCACAAAATAAAACAGCTGGACGAACTCCTGCCAACAACTCCAGATTTTTGCCAGAGGTTGTAAAGCTACTCAAGTTAATGAGATGTGTGTGTTTTTGTGGCATGCCTACAAATCTCCACAGGTTAGCCTGCCAGCATGTGTCCAGATGCTCTCGTCAGTTTGATCAAGCCTGCAGTCGCACGCGCAGTTCTCATGGAAACGGCTCTGCAGCTTTTAATTCAGTCGATCAAATCCACAAATAGGGTTGACAGATGTCAAAAAGAACGTTTGTTACACCCAAGCATTCATCCAGCAGATTAAATATTGCTGCACATTTAACAGCTTGTCTGTAGTCTGGCCGCTCTTTGCCTCTGCTAATGATGATGGTGACTTCCCTTTCTTTTCCTGTTATAACACAGCAGCTTAAATAGAAACGTGACGCTGCTTCAGGATTGGTTAAGGACCGAAATCTGCCTCAGCGGTTTCTGTGTTTACGCTTTGCAAGCTGCATGTTTTTGGCATGGATAACCTTCGTAGATATCCTTCCTTTAAGCATCACATCCTCAGGGACGGGGAATCGACCGAAAGGCTGTCAGGGTTACACCGTTTGGGGACATGTTCCCTCCATTTCACCTCGCCACATTGCTCCATCTGTTCATACTGCAGCATGAACGCATATAAGATGTTCCAAATAAAAGAAATGCACATGAATGCAGTTTAAATCAGATGTTCTCTTAAAGCACGTCAAAGGTACAAAGGAAGGAAATGTAAATCCTTTGCAGCAGAACAGATTTTCCAGCATGCTGTCAGACCTTTAAATAGGTGTTTTTTGTTGATGGAGTTTTGCTCTGCTATATTTAAATCAAATTATCTGAATGCTAGGGCTGTTTGTAGATGCATGCATGAGTTTGTGCCTCACAGCCGTAGCATGGAGATTTAAAAAACTAATAATTGGAAATGTAAATGGTAAAAATACATATTTATATTTTCCGACCAGAAAAACAACTATTCCAGAGAGCAAAACAGATTCATAACAATCAAAATTTAGGATACTGAATCGTATTTGTTCCTGATAATTGACAAACACAATAATAGAGAATTATGTTTTGAAATAACTTATATTGTTTTTATTACTTTTGCTATGCGGCATAAAAGCCTTTCTTTCAACAAATCTATAGTATTTATTTCCTCATTTTGAAGACTACGTGCTGCTTTTTCCACCAAAGTACAGAATCTTACTAAACTAAACACAAAAAGCTGTATTCATGAAATAAGGGACAAAGGAAACCTGAATGATAAAAAGACCACCCACAGTGTTTAGCAAAAGTCCACAAGCCTCAAACCTTTTTATAGTTTGTCGCTTGACCATAAAATGTTTTTTTATTAGAGTTTTATGTGGTAGACCAGGAGTCAGCAAATTTTCGCCATGTTTGCCCCAACTTCAGCAAAACATACATGACCCTTCAAATAAAGCAAGCTTATCGGGTTTTGTTAAAGCCTGCCATAGAAAATGTTTTTTTTTTCATGGATAAATTAAAGAAGTACAATTTTATATTTAATTTTACGTTTGACAACATCAAATTTTTATAAAAGGCAAAAAAACTTTTTTATGAAATTTTCAGAATCTACAAAGACCTGTGTTTTGTAGCACAATGCCAATAAGAAAGAAGGAACAAAAAGTCATATGCAGATTGTTTGCAAATATGACATTTAACAATAAAAAATGCTAGAACTGACCTTTTATTACCTTTATATTTAGAAGCACCGCCTCATTCTTTATAGCTTTGGGGTAAAATTATGCATGCAAAGCCACATGTGGCTCCAGAGCTGTCGCTTTCATATACCTGTGATAGACCAACACTACTTTATGCAACTTTGTGATGGGAAAGGAAAGGAAAATTGTTTTCTTTCTTCTTCTTTTTTACACATGAATTTGCTGGAAGACTGGCGTGCATTTGTGCAGTCCAGCTGAATCACTTTGTAGAAGCACATTTTACAGCTGCCAGTCTTTTAGACTCTCTCCCAGCGTCGGATTCTAGACCTGTGATTTCTAATAAATAACTCAAACTCAGTCAGATTTGAAGGACAGCAACTGTTCCCAGTTTCTTTTATCTCTGGACTTTGACTGGACCATTCAAACATATAAACATGCTTTGATCCAAACCTTTGCACTGCAGCTCTGGCTGTATGTTTCGAGTTGTATTGCGGCTCAAATGGGAACCTCTACTATAATCTCAGGTCTTTTCCAGCTTTAAACAGGTTTATTTCAACAATGTTGTGTGTTTAGGTCCCGTCAGTGACCCAAAAGGTATCCCCACAGAACAATGCTGCCTGTGCCATGTCCCACAGCGGGGACGGTATGTTCAGGATGATGTGCAGTGCTTGTTTTTCTGTCACACAGCATTTTACATGTAGATCAAAAAGTTCGGTTTTGGTATTATCTGGCCAGTGTCGCTTCTTCCACATGTTTGCTGTGTGCCCGGCACAGTTTATAGCAAAGTGAAAAGCAAATGTTTTATGGATCTCTTTGTGCCATAAAGGCCACATTTGAAGAGAGCACAAGTAATAGTTATCCTGTTGACAGACAGACCCACCTGAGCTGTGGACTGCCGTAACTCCTCCAGAGTCACCATGGGCCTATTTGCTGCTTCTCTAACTATTGCTCTCCTTGCTTGGCCTGCTGTTCAGGTGGAGGGCCATGTCTGTGGGGTGTTCAAGGCCCAACCCCGTTTTAAACCTCTCCTGTCTACTGTTTGTTCACTAATGTTCTCTAACAGCTGGGTTTATACTGACAATATGTTGCACATAACTCTGCTGCCATTTAGTTGCCCTGAATTTTTCTGAGGGGAACCAGAATAAAGGGGGTTGAGCAGGAATGCATGCCGCACTTTTCAGATTTTGGTCTATCGCGTAACATCCCTGTGCAATATTCTAAAGTTTGTCATAGTAACATGACAATACATGAAAATGCACAAAGGAAAAAAAATACTGTCATGTTTGCTGCTCTGTCATCCGTTTCAAATTCTAACAGTTTCTTCTTCCGCATCCTAAAATGCGGCCGTGTTTTGCACCTCAGGGCTGCCTACCATCAGATACAGCTAAACTAATCAGCTAAAACATCTTCATAGCTGCGGCGCTCAAAATATCATCTGATAAAAAGGCTGCGTCGCGGAAACGATTCGCTGCGTTGGAAAATGGCCTCTGGGAGGATGTGTGGCAGGTGCATTCCTGCAGACACAGTACACTGATCTGGAAAAAGAGTCTGAACTCGTCCCCTGACATTGATAGATCACCGGCGCAGTTTGCAAGGGAAATTGGTGGCTGTGGTGTTGCATCTCTCATTAGTTAGCAGGCTGCAGAAGGGAGAAACCTAACCAGTAGGACACTGCCATGATCCAGCCTTACGGAGACAAATGGATAAACATCTTGAGTACGTATAGTTCTTTGATTTTCACAAATAGAAATAAACAGTGAGGCATACATTTGATTTCAGCCCCCTTTACCCTGATACTTCCAAATTAAATACAGCACAGCCAATTATCTTCAGACACCTAATTAGTAAATGTCGCTTCATGCTTGCTCAGTATGAGGGATTGCTGCGAAGCCATGGACAATGCAGACGACTCTCCCTGTGGCTCTACGCTTCTCCAGGAGTGAATGCTGCTTGTCAAGACGTGATGCAATCTACTGGGTTTCCATAGATAGGAAACTTTTTGACCAATCTGTATAATCTGTTTGAATTTGACTTTGGAAATTCAATATGAATCATTCAACGCATCAACCAAAAATGGAAGGCAGTGATGTGAATCCAAACCCACCAGACATGGCTGTCCAGTTAAATTGACAGCCTGGATAACGAGAACAACAATCAGGGAAGCAGCCAAGAGGCAGATGGTAACTTTGGAGGAGCCGCCGAGATCAACAGCTCAGGTGGGAAAATATGCCAACATGACAACTACTGGTTAGAAGACAGCCATAACAGGTCCTGTTTACAGTCAGCAACAATCCACGTAGGGTACACATTAAACATCTGGATGAGACACTGCGTGTGGCATAAAATTAACTCATCACCCTGAACACCCACAGTGAGACATGGCATTGGAAGAATTATGATTTGGGGGATACTTTTCTTCGGTACAGTGAAGCTGGTCAGGGTTGATGGGAGGATGGATGGAGCTAAATACGGTGAAATCATGGATGAAAAATTCATGTGTTTGAAATTCATGTGTTTGAATGGCCTAGTCAAAGTCCAGCTGTAAATCTATATGAGGATCCATGGCAAGCCTTGAGCATTTGTGTTCACAGATGATCTCCATCCAACCTGGCTGAATTTGTGCAAAGAAGAATGAGAAAGGTTTCAGTTTTCTAAGTTTATAAGCCTGGCAGAGACCCCCCCCCCCCCCCAAAGGCTCACAGCTGTCTTTGCCGCCAAAGATGGTTCTACAAAGTCAAAGGAGCTGTATATAAATGTTCGCAGCAATATTTTTTTTTATTTCAGATAGTAAAATAAATAAATGAATCAACAAATATCTGCTAATTCTTACTGTTGGCTTATCACATAACCTTCAATGGGGTTTTAACACAAACACTTTCACAAGGTACTGTAAATATGGATCATGAAGTGGTATCATATAGTATTTGAATGGTATTTAAAGACATAATGCATGCAGAAGGTGGAGAATTCACTGCAAGACTCTGTTTTAGTGCCCAACCTCATACACACAGAAACCGTCTGACAAAGACGTTCTCAGATTTAGATGTATGGTCTGTCACCATTTTGCATCATATGTTGTCTTATGTATGAGTAACGTGGTGAGGAGGAATGTAGGGATGACCTTCTGCAGCTTTTGGGGGTTAATTAACAAAAAATAAACTAACATCTAATATCTCCAACCGTCCCCATAAATGATTAACCTGTGGATGTATTTGTGGAATAATGAGGCACACATTTAAAAGCAATGCGGTATAGAGTGTGATATACAGGAGACTCTGTAGCCTCTAACTGTAACAAATGGATTCGGGGGGGTGGGACAATAGAGAGCGAAGAACCAACTCTCAGTCCTACCAGAGGAACAAAGTCTGTGAGAGTCGGTAATGAGCACAGAGCAGCCCCTTTCTGCCAGAGCAGCGCTGAAGATAAGGACATGAATGCACATCCAGTGGACAGGCCCAGGAGCCAGATGATACAGAGACACGCACACAGGCATGCAGAAGCTGCGCTTGACACAAACAAGACAAATAATCTTCTAAAATTAGCTCCCACAGTGCAGAGGCATATTCTTTTTTCTTTTTTTTCTGCGGTCTTTAAAATTTTACCTATGCATGAGTAAGTAGTCTGTGAGACGAGGAGGAGTAGGAGTAGGAGGAGGCGGAGGAGCTGCAGGGGTGAGGAGGGCTTTTGTCCACGGTGAAGCATTGCTGCGGTCGCCTCATTATCACAACGTTACGCTGGCTCTCCATCACGCTGACTTATTTGGCACAGCAGGAGCCGGGCCCAGTTGCACACGCAAACCGGGTCACGTGTTCCAGCTGCGAAATCGCTGACATACGCAAGTAGCAACACATTGAGATCTAGTCCTCAAGTGTTACATAAATCAATGGAGGATTGGTTCGTGGACGAAGGCAGGATATGCTGCGTGCTTGGTCTGGATCACTTTCAATATGGCACTAGTTTTTGTTGGAAACGTGCTCCTGCATCTCATGTACGCTACCAGTCAAAAGTTTGGACTCACCTTTGTCATTCAATGGCGTCTCCTTATTTTCAGGACTTTGCACATTGCAGATACATAGTGGAGACATCAGAACAGTGACTCAAACGTATATAGAGTCATGTAGCAAACACAAAATGATGAAATAACTCAAAGCATCTTACTATATTTTAGCTTTTTCTAAATTGTTTTGATTACTGCTCAGGTCACTCTTGGCCTCCTCTCGATGAGCTTCATGAGGTTAGTCACCTGAAATGGTTTTACAACTGTCTCAAAGGAGTTCCCAGAGGTAGTAATGTCATGAAAATAATCACAAACCATTGAATGACAAGATGAGTCCATTTCCTCCTACCTTTGCAGTTCTGTTCTTAGAGCCATCTACCTCTGGGCCGTTTTGTACCATCCATTCATTTATTAGAACATCTCTTTGAAATCATTCTGTCCATGTCACTTGATGATTACAGTCATCGACTTTTAGAAAACGTTGCTGCATTAAATTTACCAACTAGGATTCACTAATTGTTCTTTGGTTTTCCGTCAGACGTTATGATCTCTGATCAGTCATTGACCCGAAAGGGATCAGAACAAAAATTGAAAGAAATACATAAGAACTTTAGAGATAACGTACAATAAAGTTATGTTATATGACTGATCTGAACATTTTTACAAGTGTTAATGTTTATTTAACTTAAGGGCTGCACAGTGGTGCATTTGTTTTCACCTCACAGCAAGAGGGTGCTGGGTTTGTACAGTGTGTCAGCTGGAGCCTTTCTGTGGGAGATTGCATGTTCTCCGTGAGCATGTTTGCGTTCTCTTCAAGTGCTTTAAAACCCCACTGTCAATAAAACCCTCCACACATTACGTTAAGTGGCCAATCTACATGGCCCTTAACTCTGTCTGCTTAGTGGGCTGTTCTGTGTGTCTGTGTGCCACTGGGACAGACTGACGACCACATCCTTGAGCTCTGGAGATAAGAAACCCCCCACCATGATTCTACCAACACTATGTTCAAAATGTTTGCTGTGTTTTCTTTTACGTCTTGTGGCAAGGTGCAATCTTGATTTCTTGTGGTTTTCTTTTAACAAAGGCTTTCTTCTTGCCTCTCTTCCACGCAGGGCAGATCTATGGAGTGCAGCAGCACCAGTAGTTGTTCTGCCAAACAGATGTTTCCTCCAGAGCAGCAGATCTCCGCAGCTCCTCCAGAGTTATCGGCGAGCCTCTTGGCAACTGCTCCGATTAATTTCTCCTTATCAGGAGTAGTTGTGCCTTACCCTTTCCACTTTCAGACGATTGATTGTTGTTTATAACCTAAACCAGCTTCCAGCTTCATCACAGCTTTGAGATGAATTGGAGTAAAGGAGGCTCAACACAAATACATGCGCTTTTTTTTTTTAGATCATAATTTGTCCAATAATTTAAAAATTGTGTAACATTTTCCTTCTACCTCAAAGTTATGCACGGCTTTCTCTTGGACTGTGATGTAAAATCCCGACTGGGTTGCTTTTAAGGGGCAGTGTAGGCCTTTAAGCTTCAGACTATTACCCCTCCTGTTATTGAGCGAACATCTAGCTTTCTGCAACCTTTTTTTGTTTGCTGCATGGAGAAAGGGAATATCTCCTACAAATAACTTTTACCTTCAGCTTTCGTCCTGAATTTAAACTGCATCTTAAATCTTAAGCATTGCTTCTTACCCAGCTCTGCTTCATCTTTTGCAACGCACTTCTTATGCAATGCAAGAAAGTGACATGTTGTCAATTTAATCTGGAACGGGGGTGACGTCTGCATGTGTGTCACCGAGTCAGAGAGAACGAGACGGAGAGGTGGAGTTTGGCACAACGAGCTGAACTTTAAATCCTCTTACGCTTCTAAAACAAAATATCTCTCATTCGTCTGTCTACTGTCTGCCTGCGTCTCCCCTTTATTCCATCTGTGTGTCTGTTTCATGTAGTAGTAAATTGCTTTTGTGGTTCAGATGAATACGACAGATATCTTCTTAAGTTTTTATCCCCCCCCCCCTCAGATTTCCTCCCACCTTCCAGTACTCTCTGTACCAGCACTTCATATCCTCTCTTTTGCTCGACTCCTCTGAGTGTTCTCGCCTCCCCGTACTCTCTCCATCCCTCGGCCCCCCTGCAAGGTCATTCCCAAGGACGCCCTGCTCCCAGCATCCCCCTGCCTGATTGGCCGACGGGCATTAAAGGGCCGGTTCCCCCGTGGTGCACTTCAGCTTTGCCACAACGCTGTCGTCGCTCCCATCGCTCCCATCACTCCTGAGGCTGCTCCCTGTACTCCCTTCACATGCACACACACACACACACACACACCTACGAACTGAGTCACACTTAGTTATCAGTTCATCCAACACCATAGGGAGCACAGGAAGCTGACAATATTTCTTACATGCTCACAATCTAGTTTCCTAAATCAGGTTGGGGATTCTTCCCTGCACCACATGACAGGTTACTTATCACAATGACAAAGGATGCTGGGCTGCAAATGCCCCAGTGTACACAGGCAGAAATAAATAAATAAATAAATAAATAAATAAATAAAGACTTGACCCATGCTGGGAGAGAACAAGCAGCATCTGAAGTAAGCAAATGCTTCTGTTGAATAAGTGGCACACTACAAGCTTCAGAAGACACAAAGCACCCAGACAGTCAGCAAAATGGCCACGACACAGAACAGGTTGAGTAAAATGTGCTGTCTGGACCGAAAGAGGATTTCAGGGTGGCTGGTAAAATATAATAAGAGAACAGTAATGAAAGGATCCAAGGGGGGAAAAGAGTTGGTGCTCCTCTTAATAGGTTTTCCATAGTGCCCGTGTTCAGTGAAAAGCTTCCCTGCTAATCTGCTGAGTTATAATAACATCGAAAAGCCTTTTTCCCTTCATCCTGAGGACCTCATTTACTAAGCAATGTCACACTGGGGCATCTGATGCGAGAACATTTAAGCATTTTGTCTCATCATAAAACTAATAGTATGAAAATACTATATAGTAACAAACTCAGATGTCTTGACATCAACTATTTGAGAAGTAATAGCCTCCATAGACACTGAAATGCACGGTAAAAAAAAAAGAAAAAAAAAAAGAAAGAAAAATAATGTCATATGTTTTCATTACATTCATCATTCCCCTACTGGCCCTGCGATGAGCCCGGAGAGCCATCCGGGGTGTACAGACGCCAAATGGTTCCTGATATCTTGTATAGTACAATGTACAGTACGGTCTGTGTATTGACTAATTTACAACAACCCATATATTCAAAGCTACAAACAGCAATAAAAATATCCATACTTTGTCAATTTCTTCCATGCAAAGGCATAAAAAACAATGGACTTTGATTAATATTCACATTTGATCTGTTGTACATGTTGTTGCATTCAGATTTGTGCCGTGATAAAGTGAGTGTACAGGAAATCTTCACAACAAAACTATAAATGTCGAAGATTAAATGCCCTGAAATCCTCAAGATACAGGAAATCCCTCGTCATACGTGCTCAAAAGGTACCCAAATGAAGCTACTTCCTGTGTTTTCCTGGTAGTGGCGATATTATTCTTAATTTGGTTATTTTTTTCATCAAATTTCTACTTCTGTTTGAGTTTTTCCATCAGCTTTCATGAAAACTGTTGTTAGTTGTTTTTTTTTCTATTTCTACAAAAAAGCAATGAAACCAACTGATAAATGCCAACAACAGCTGCACTTGTTGTATACCGTATCTCGAAAAGACAGAAAGTCAAGCCCTGCAGAGGACATACGAAAGCCATCAGGGTGTGCAACACATCGGATAATGAGAAGAGTGGTTCCTGAAAGCAGCAAATGATGCAAACTCATTTATGCTTCCTAATGCCTTTTGTGCGGATGCTTGCATCTATGACACATCTTAGATCACATACAGGGTTTTTGGAGGGGAAGGTTTGTAGCGGCAAGGATTCAGCCTTTATTAAATTCCTTCCTTACGATTCTTGCAGTGCAAACACCAAAAGCTGGAGGATTTTCTTTTTTTTTTTTTTTACACGTCTTGCCTCTCGCCCTGCGCCTCTCCACAAAGGCCAATGAAAGCTGCTCTTGTAGTTTTTGTGCAGTAACAATAATAAAAACAGACAAACAACTAAATGGGACCGAATTCATAACTTTCTTGCCAGAGGTAATAAAATTGTGCAATCACAGAGAGGAATGAACAAAGCTGTCCAGAAAAAAAAATGATTCATATTTATTTCCGTTAAAATCAAAGGAACCCCTGGAAACAGTTTTCCTAAGGATGAAGGTAAAAATACGCAGGAAAGCGAGATTTAAATGAAGTATGTTAGGTGAATTGGAGAGTTTAAGTAATTTCTGGAGCAGCTTGACATTATTATTTGCAATCATTTGAAAAATGTAATTCTGTAAAGAGCTGAAATTACTGAAATATTCTGCCAATGAGCCGACTTGTAAGAAGTTCTGTTACTCTGAGCAATAAAAGGTTTTAGTGCACGTATAATATGGTTTTAATGGACATTATCACGTGCTTTATGTAGTTAATGACAACAAAGGAGGATGGTTGTCTGCCTTCTAATGGCCTTTCCAGCTTTTAAAGGCAACTTTAAGTGCTCCTTGCTTTCTTTTTTCCCATTGTCTCATATCTCTGTTTATAAAATCAGTACTTCCTGAACACTGATAGACTGTACGTACATTTGTTTCTCTCAGGGTAATAAGCATGCATGAACAAGCTCAGATACGGTGTAACTTTTTGTTAAGAACATCGTGTTCTGACTTATTTTGTGAGCGTATTTTATGGCTGATAGGAGGTACGAAGCACAGCTCTGCAGCAGTGGCTGAGACGCACTCAGAAGAAACAGCATTGAGACGACAGAGAAGGGAACAGGGACGATACAGAGGAGAGGCCGTGCTTTCAGACTAGACGAGCAGGTGGAGGTGACTTGGAATGATTTACTGGGGATGCATTGAACATTTGACAAACTGAGGGATGTGTGGATGGGTGAATCTATTTCACTAATTTCTGTGAAGAAACATCTGACTGCTCCAGGAGTTTGTTTTGTTTGTTTGTTTTAGACTCTTTTTCTTCATGCTGGCTTCTCCTGAATAAAACTCTCCCCTCTTCCTCCTTTTCTTGCTTTCTTTATTGCACATTTTCACATAGCTGACAAAGCTATAAGTAAGGTTAAATGACTATGTTTTTTTAAAGCTCTTACTGAAGTTACATAAAATAGATTTTTTTTAATCCAGTCTATTCAGTCATTTCAACTGAAAAGCAGAGGATCCAATGTGAAACCCTGTGGTATGCCAACATTACTATTAACCTTTTCAGAAACTGTAATCTATGTTATATACACAGTTTCTATTGCTTGGACATTATGTTAACCATTTCATTAAATTACCTGACAATTTAAAGCCCCAGTGTGTAAGATTTTCACACTGGCACACCATCTAGTGGTGGGCTAAATTAATTACAAACGACCTCGCCGTTGAGAGCGCAAAAACTTTTAAAGAAGCCGCTGAGTGTCATAAATGTGACAACATAGACATGTCCTCCATGTGTTAGCTACTGCTAATAGCTAATAGCTACGGTCATCGTGTGAAATAGTCTTTGGCTCTGTTGCCAAGTCCGCCTGTTTTGTCGCTTGTAAATTCCGTGAGTCCCGTTTTTTGGGCTCGTTTCTGGACGTGCAGTCGCTTATTTGGGCTCTTAAAAAACGACTATAAACACAGGTAAAGAGACCAGGTCCTGCTGCTGCACTACAGACAGTCAACGGTCCGGCTGATATCCCTCCCTGTACACGCATACTAGAAAAAGAGGGAGATGAACAAACGAGCCATCTCTGCCAGGAGGAGAGAGTAGCTGCTGGACCACACTGCCCTGTTTCTAACGTAACATCAAAAATAAACTTCACTATTATATTGAATTAACTCAGCTGGTATCCAGCAGAAAGCCGGCAAACTCCACATCCATTTTAAATCCCCGCTCCCTCACGAATTATCTCCACCTGGTAACAATAGCTGCGCCGATATAGACTCTCGTTTTCTCCTGGTTATTACTTCTTTTTGTTTTCTTGGTTACTTTCTCTTCCCTCTCGCTGGGCAAACAGTATGGACGGTCCTCCATTTAATAAGAAAACTGCAAATAGAATGATCTATGGTCATCTTTGCTTGTTTCTACTCCTCCTTCACCAACAGCATGTCTTCATATAGGAGGCAGATAGGAAAAACGCGTATGGTTGACAAGTTTGGCCCCTTTTGGCTACTGAAATTAGAAATAGCGACGCAACATGGTGTCACGTATTTATAAACTACTAATTCTAAATCATAAGAACACTTTCATTTCTGATGTGACGTTATTAGACTTTGCCAGAATTTGTATTTATAAAACCAATGCTTGATTTTTTGCTAATCAAAAGCTAAATTAGTTACACACTGTCCCTTTAAATTCAACCCAAGAAGAATAGGGTCGACCTATTTTACCGTCATCTAA
Source organism: Fundulus diaphanus (assembly GCA_037039145.1). Lineage (NCBI taxonomy): Eukaryota > Metazoa > Chordata > Actinopteri > Cyprinodontiformes > Fundulidae > Fundulus > Fundulus diaphanus. The sequence continues at coordinate 38,950,771 of CM073130.1, forward strand.
CATAGTTGCAATATTTTTTTCTGGAACAAAATAAAGGTTAAGTAGAATGCTGTTTCTAAAGGAGCTTCAAAAAGGAGCAAACAAATAAATAAAACCTCTGTATTTGTCAGATTGCTGGGCCTTCAGAATGTTTTAAATCAATCTTGCAAAGAAAAAGAATACATTCTTTGTTGCTACTCTGAAGATTGATGTAACAGGCTTTGTCGTGGTCTGTTCTTCATTTTAGTTCCTGTCTCCCAAAAGCCTCAGTCTTTCCTGGCAGATGGACTGATTTGTCGAAAGCACTTGAGTTTGAAGCAGATGCATTTTTCATCAGTAAACGTGCCAACTTAGCAACCGAGCATATCTTATGCTTCATGTTTCAAGATGATATGAGGAAAAAAAGTATTTTCTGCAGGATTAGAAACTTCCTATTTGGTGTTTGTAACATCTTGCAGTCATTAGGCCATATGTATGGACACGTGAACATTGAATATCAATTTTCACAATACTGGGAAATCCAGTAAATACAAGGATACAATATAAACTGAATAAATACGTTTTTAAATATTCTATAATTGTACTCATCAGGAGCATGTCAGTAGCAGATATTACTCAGCATTTTGAAGGACATTTGCCCCATTTATGCCTCAGACATTTATATGGAGTGCTTCTGACTTTTGAAGAGAGATTGAGCATCATGGTGAGATCCAAAGAGCCATCTGAGGCCTTCAGAAATAAGACTTCAGCAGTTTGTAAGTCTGGAGGATTTCAAGAGGTCTCAAATTAATTCAGAATCAGCAATTTCACTGGAAAAAGCCTTCCATGGCAGACATTTCAAAGCTCCTCCCAGGATGCCCAGATCTGGTCGTCCAAGTAGGTTCGGACTGAGAGCAAGACTGATGAATGCAAAAAGAAGTCTCCAAATTCCAAATCCCACCATGCCCTCAAGAGGCCTACGGCAGGTTTTTGCTGCAGTGTATCCCTGCACAATCAGAGAGAGACTGCAGAAGTTGGAGGCATTCAATAAGGAAACCCTTGCGGACTAAAGTTTGGTAAAGAGAATGTAGACGACAAAAAAAACAAGTTATGTCAGGAAAAAAAGGGATAATATCAGCTGTCAGGGGGTGTCCTACTTTTCTCCTGATTTAGATTACACAATTTAGTCCGAATTGTTTAATTCATTCATTTAACAAGGTCATTTTTTGTTGTTTCATTGCAATTAACTCACTTAGTTTTCTAGAGACTAATAAAAAACAAGATTAGACATCAATATTCTGGCATATCCTAATGAGAAACTGGACATTTATTTAAGGTGTCTTAATTTTTTCACATGACTATCTAACAGCTTCAACATGACCAAAAGCCATGTGGAAAAAAAGAAACTATGAACATAACATGGGCCTGTTAATTCACAAAACATTACCATTTACTCATAAGCTACATATCAGTATATTCAGGTTCATGAAGCAAATGAAATCTTTCTGCTGGATAATTTTCTTTTCCTTTACAGACGACACACTAAACCACGAATAAAGGTAGAAAATGCTTTACTTCTTTTAATATAATGTCTGCAGCTCAGGCTAAAGATCCTAAAATGGTCAAACTGAACTCTTAGAGGACTTGAATGCACTAAATTTCTGATGCTGTGTTTACTTGGATGTCATTTCCCTTTTGCTTACTTTCAGGATTTCTTTGTTAGTCTTCTTCCAGTGGGTAAAAACAACCCTCATCATTCTGATGGAATCCTATTTCTAATTAATGTTCAGGGTATTTCAGAGTCATTGCAATAATTTGCATTTAGTCAAATATGGAAATATGTAAGTAAGTCAAATATGAAACTCCTAAAGTAATCAAAGAACAAACTTTTCACTTGGTTAGATCTTTAATTATCCATAAATGCACCAATGCCACTGCAAGCAGCAGTAGTGCAGAAGTATTCATACCCCTTCGACCTTTCCGCACTTTATCACGTGTATTCTACAATGTTCAATGTGTTTTAGTAAGTGGAATAAAAATTATACATGATTTTTTTTTTATAAATTTGTGAATTATAGCTGTATATTTAGGGTTGTTCTCCCACCATGAACCTCCATCCCAGTCTCAGGTAGTTTGCAGTCCCTCCTTACCGTGCCTTTCAGTTTAGGTGAAAATCCATTTTCAGACGATGAATTACAACAATGCAACGTGCAAAATTTGGGACATAGTTTTATGACCTAACCCCGTTTTAAAATTCCTCACTTCTGAGTGGGTTCCTTGCTCTTAATGATGCTATTTTTTTCTTATGTTCTCTAACAACCCTCTTCTTTCTCTAATTTATACTGAGTTTAAATTACACACAGACAGTGTATTTACCAATTAGGTGACTTCTGAAGGCATAGGTTGTTTGTTTTTTTAGGGGTATCAGAGTAAAAGCACCTGCCACATTTTCGATTTTTATTTCAAAATAGTTTTTACCCCACAACAGTGTTGGTCTTTTGTGTAAAATCCTGATTAATTTCATGAGGTTTGAGAAAAAATAGGGAAAAGATGGAAGAAGAAGGTGTTTACCAGGCTCAGTACCTTTCTATGAAATTCTGTTTATTTATGGCATAGTTTTTATTTTCATGATATTTAAATATTTCTTTAGCCTTAATTTTCTTTCAGTGACAGCCTACAATTAAAGAGATTTTGCTTTTAGATAAACGTGCATTTCGTCATAATTACCTTTTTGCTCTTCCATGATAACCAAACCATCACTAACAGCCCTGTTTCACAAAATCCCAGATCTTTTTTTTTTTTCCACCACCAGCCCCGCTCTATCATCCATCATTGTTGTCGTTCTCATTTCTTACACACTCTAGCCTCCTCCTTTTCCTCCACCTCTCTTCACATGCTCCGTTTCTGTCATCCTCTTTAAACCCATCTGCCTTTCAATCATCCTAGCCTGCCATGTCGGCTCTCTCATCTTTTTCTTCTCCTCCTCCCCTACTTTTCACTCGCTCTGTCTCGTTTCCTCACATCTCCCTGTTCTGGACTTTGTGAGTGGAACACAGATTATGTCAGACGTTTATAAAACCGGATTAGCTAGGATCACCTTCACGCACGCACGCGCACATGAACACTCGTGCACAAAGACTAATGACTCCATGCATCCCTATTTATAAACCACAAATGTAGCTGTTTATAATGTGTACTTTTGGTACTCATAAGGGTTTTGACCTACTGGGGCTTATTTGTATTAATGGGAGAAAATCAGATGCCTGTCTTCTACTGCATAGTCTCTATTTGGCTAATGTTCTTGGATTGAGCAGTTTATGTGCACAAGTAATTTGTGTCCATTTGATGTAAACTCTTTACAGTCTTTTACGTGAAGCTGAATGAACATGTTACTTAAAACGATAGTAATCCCTCATACTTTCGCTACATGCATGGTCGGTATGAGGGATTGCTGCAAAGCCAACATCAATGCAGACGACTCTCCCTGTGGCTCTACGCTTTTTCAGGAGGAGCGAATGCTGCTTGTCAAAGACTGGATGCAATCTGCTGGGTTTCCTTAGATAGAAAACTTTTTGACCAATCTGTCTGGATGATTTTGACTTTGTGAAGTGCCTTGAGATGACATGTGTGGCAATTTGGCGCTTTATAAATAGAATTAAACTGAATATACATAGTAAAATCTGTATTATAAGCTATAAAAAAAACCTCTGCTAAGTATGTGTATTTTCTTTCCTACTAGATGATCTTAATCACAAATTTAAAGAAGCAAAGAGATTCTGTATGTTTTTCCGATCAGAATTTCGTCAACAATATTTAATTCAATTCGGTTTATTTATATAGCGGCAGTTCACAACACATGTACACGATATTTGTCACATTAAAGGTAGAAAAGGTCTGGTCTCAGTGCTTTGTGTGTTAAAAATATGCATGTGTACACCTTTTCACAGCTGCTGTATTTTAAATTGAACGCTGGAGATAGGCACCAGCCACCCCCGCGACCCCATGAGGGATTAAGCGGGTCAGAAAATGGATGGATGGATGTATTTTAAATTGAAAGCAGCAGTTCTTGCAGATGAAGGGGTCAGATCTGAGGTGCTCTGCGGACCACACAGCTCTAAAGACAAAACAACATGTGATGAAGCGGGGATGAAGTGAAGAACCAGGATTGTCTCCGAGCCAGGTTCTCTTTCCCAGCATCACCTGACTTCACCAACGTTTCTATGAGAGTAAATCTCCTCAGTGACAAATCTGTTAAGACACCACCCGGGAGGAGCTGATCCCTTTTGTTCTAGAGAAACTAATAACCATATTTTCTCTGCTATGCATGCTCAGCAGAAATACCCCGCATGGATATAGTGTACGGGTTATTTTTGGCACGAGGATACACTAACACATGCTGTTCTATTTTAGTCGGGCATAGGCATATTCTCCTAAAACCTACACAGACGCACGACTTCTGACTCTCCAGCCTTGTGACATACGACTCATCCACAGCTCTGACTCACACGGCGCGGCCATACTCTCCAGTATCACAGACCGTCTGTATTCCCATGCATACCTCCACACATGTATGAGGTTTTCCCCTGAAAAACCAGTCTGGTGGGGAGCCACACAAATCAGCACTATCAGGATTAGCGTAAAACACCACCACCAACGTGAAACCGGTTTCCTATCAATAAATCACAACCATTTTCGTGCTCTTTTACCTCTCTGCCTCTCTTCCTCCTCATTTTTTTCCTCGTCTCCCTGCACCACCCCCCCCCCCCCCCATCCCCCTCTTACCCAACCCCCTCAATTTCTGACTCAGCAGTACAAGTCACAGGCAAGGTCATCTGACTGCTGTTGCTGTGGAGCTGGAGAATTGGGTGATTTTTCTCCCCTCCATTCTTTCACTAAGAGGATGGTAAGGATTGCACAGCGAGGTGATGAGAGGAGGCACATCATGCAGGCGAGACAGAGGTTAGGATGTAGTAATGCGGGCAGCCATTTTGGTTTGGAGTGAGATTGAAAGAGCTTTATTAACAGCACTCTAACACGACATCTATGAGCAGCACTCTGTGTTGTGATTAAATTTGGATCCAATCATGTTTATAAATTTAGCTAAACAGCGCATATGATTTATCAGCTTTTGGTGCAAGGAGTCTAACACCCAAAAAATCATTATTAGAAACAGGGAGAATGTGTTTATTTCATGGAATAAAAACATTTTTCAAAAGTTTAAAAATAATGGGACCCATAATTCACCTAAAATTCAGATTCCAGAGGACCATCTTCTCTCAAGGATTTTGGCCCAGAAAACTGAAATAGGAGAGAAAAGTATTTTCCTGATGCTCAAAGCACATTTTGTGCTGTTTAAATTAATGGATGTTCTCTTAGCATCCTTACCATGAGCTGATGTATATCGACTATAATTAAACATTGGCACTATTACTGTGATTTACTTTTTTAGTCAACGCAAAACACAGACCTCGCAGACCTGATAGTTAAATTCAAAGTCTACTTTAGTCCAAAACTCACATAATCAGAATCAGCGTTATTCGCCAAGTTTGTGGGTACACACTACCAAACAATCAAACTCAAAATGGACTCCACGTGGTTGTATGCAAGCCTAAAGATGTCAGGGCATGCTCCTTATGTGATGACCAATGGTGTTCTGGGGTTTCTCCTCCCAGATTGTCACCAGGGCATACCAAAAAAGTTAAAAAGAAAACAGCTGAACTTTTTTTCCGAAGTTTGAAGACGTCTTGCTTCCTATCCAGGAAGCTTTCTCAATTCAAAAAGTCTGGAGTAATGTGGAGTTGCAAGCTTTATACTACTGCCCAACGAAGGCCTTGTAATGGCTTAGATAACATGCAGATTGAACCGAAACAGGTCCCCGCCTCTGCAATAGGGAGTCGTTAGGGTCATTATTGGCCTGGCTTACCGGAACGATGTTTTGATCACCCGTATGAGGGTGAGGATTGAGGTGATGATTGGCCGGAATCAACCCTATAGCTGTATTATAAGTTTTTGAGAGCTGTGACCTAAGTCCTCCTCCTCTGTTTAAGGTTGTTTTTTCTCTCTTAGCGTAGATGGCTTCCTTCACGGCCCTTTCCAGGGCATCACTGAGCTCCTGGAAAGTCTAATGAACCTAAACATGACTTATCAAAGATGTTTTACTGGATTTAGACGGGAGCGTAGCGGGCAATCGATGGTATCAACACCTTCATCCTCCAGGAGCTGCCTGCATACTCTTGCAACATGAAGCTGATCATCATTACACACCAGAAGAAACTGAGGGGCCCGCTGCACCAGCAAAGGATCTAACAACAGTTCTAAGGATTTCATCCCAATACCCAGTGGTAGTCAAGGTGCCATCATTTATCCTGCACAGGTCTGTGCGTCCCTTCATGAATTCACCTCCCCAGACCAACACTGACCCATCACCAAACTGATCATGCTGCAATGTCTTAACTGCAGCTCCTCCAGACCCTTTCACGTCTGTCACCTGAGCTCAGAGTGAACCCACAGGCCACCCTCATTAAAGTATGTTTCTAATGGTTTGGCCAGACACGTTCACGCCAGTTGCCCGCTGGAGGTCATTTTGCAGGCCTCTGGCAGTCAGGTAAGGCAAGGCAAGTTTATTTATACAGCACTTTTCAGTAACAAGACAATCCAAAGTACTCACCATTTTCCTCTTTGCACGAATAGGAGCATGTCATTTACACCAAAACAGCCGACGCTGATTGAAAAAAACACTCTACTACTGAACTACTACTGAACTGACTTGATATATTCTGAATAATCAGTGTTCTTTTCATTTTTTGAACAATGTATTTAGATGTGAATGTAAATTCATACTATATGAGTAGGTATGTATACATAACTATATGCATGACGGCATGTACACTAAAAAGCAATATACTCACGTTTTGTCACATTACAAACACGTACTTTAGGCTATTTTGTTTGTTTTTGGGAAATTAAATGAAATACCCGTAAAGCAACAAAACATAATTGTGAAAATGAAGCAGAATGGTTTCTTTTTTTAACAAATGTAAATCTATGAAGTGGCTTGGGAATACCTACTTAGGAGGCTTTGCTCTGATGCCACTAAATAATCTTAAATGTGACCAACAACTTTCAGAAGACTTTTAATAAGTAAACAGACTCCATCTGTTATTTATTCTCAGTATAAATCCAGATGTTTTCTGGAGGCAAAAAGGTTTTTTAGAAAACTGAAGTGAACAAATGGCATCATGAGGACCAACACATGGAGCAGGGGAAGCCTGTGAGAAGTATGATGCAGGGTAAGCTTATAAAACAATATCCCAAGCTTTCAACATCTCATAGGGTAGTGATCCCCAATTCTGGTCCTCAAGGTTGTGGAACATTTAAATGTGTTCCTGGTCCAACATCCCTGAATCAAATGGCTGAATTATTTCCTCAGTATGAAGTCAAGTTCACCAGAGTCCTGCTAATGACTTGACTGTTTGCCTCAGGTGTGTTGAAGCAGAGACACATAGAAAAGTTGCAGGACACCGGACCCCGAGGACTGGAATGGAAGATCCCTGTCATAGGGTGTCCTTTTATTTATCATCTGAAACTGGAAAGAGCAAAACTGTAAAGCTACCAAGATATGGCTGTACACCTAAACCGACTGGCTGGGAAAGAGGATCATGAACCAGAGAAGCAGCCAAGAGGCAGAGAGTTACTCTGGAGGAGCTGCAGACACCCACAGCTCAGAGGAGAGACTCTGTTGACAGGGCAACTATTATTTGTGCACTGGACAAACCTGACATGTATGAAGGAGATGCAAAAAGCCATTCTTTAAAGAAAATCTAATTTAATATTCACCGTCCATGCAAAGGCCACAACAAGCATGTTGGGGAAGGTGCTCCTGTGTGCTAAGCGGCTAATAGGGAAAAACTCTGTGGCAGAAAACTAAAACTGCAAATCACCCTGGCCTAAACACACAATCACTGTGGTAAAACTTGGTCCTGGTACCATTATGCTGTGGGGAGGATACTTTTTTTCTAGCAGGGATTGTGCTAAATTTAGATCGATGAGGATGAAAACCTGTTAAAAACTGCAAAAGGCTTGAGGTTGGGGCGTAGGCTCCTCTTCCAGCAGGGTACCAACCCTAAACATACAGCTAGAGAGGAATGGTTCAGGTCAAGGCATGCTCACATTGTAGAATGGTCTAGTCAAAGTCCAGACCTAAATCCTATGGAGAACCTGTAGCAGGAGTCCACCTGAGTGGACAACGATGAAAATGGTTGTTCACTGATGCTCTCAGTTCAGTCTGAGTGAGACTGAAGACTGAACCCAGAAGACTTCTAGCTGTGACTACACCAGAAGGTGGTTCTACACGGAAATGGCTCCGGGAGGCTGAACACAAACGAACGACACACTTTCAAGATTTTTACTTCTTTTTTTTTTTTAAATCAACTTAGCCTCCAGTTGACGGCTATGCGCCTTACATTGTTGGTTTTTCCACACAAAGAGATTGTGTGGTATTACTGTGGGGAAAAAAGTGAAAACAAAATGAAGGCGTATGAATGCTTTGCATGACACAGCATGTTGATGTGTCCGTGTACACATGAGGTTTGTGTGAAGGTAGGAGAAGCTAAACAGAAGGACAAGTGGCGATCTTGATTTCTGAATAGGCAAGAAAGCGGTAAGCTTCATCCTCCTCCTTTTCTAGCATTCCAATAATGTTTGAGTATGCATAAACTTTAATGCAGTGGCTCCTCAGAATAAAGTCTTCACTTATTTAGAAGCTGTTTTTTATTTGCTACAAGATGTAAAAGAATCAAGGGTTCAAGGGCGTCGAGCTTTAGCTGTTCAGCAGGGAAAGATTGTGAAAAGACAACAGCTCATTTAAAGTGCTGAACAGTCAGTCTGCTTTAGCTTAAGGATCACAGGGCAGCATTTTATGTAGCAGAGCTGAAGCACATTTTCATAAATGACACAATGACTAAACGTCTGAATGAAAGACAAATTTAGACCAATCAATGTTTAAAACCCTCAAAACGTGCCCCGCCTAGTACGAGGTGAGAATTTAGTTCATTAACCTAAATGATAAGCAAAGTTAGAGCATGAAAAGGACAGTTTCTCATCGGTCTGTAGAAGGAATTAATGAAAGAAATAAAAAATCTGCCTGTAGCTACACATCTCATTTCTCAAGAATGTTACCAAAATACCACCGAGCTACGAAGAACACTAAAACTCCAGCGGAAGTAGGTTTATGTGCATTCGGGCTCGAATAACAACTCAACTGTGTCGTGACAGCGTGTATTTAAGGAGTGCTGCAGCAGAGTGTCCTTTAACCCAGAGCGACCCCCGCAACCATGCTCTGAGCTCCAGTGGTACTGCGTGGTCATCACTCAGGCCCTCAGCAAGGAGTGCAGTGAGACATGGCAACAACATGCTGCAGGGGCAACACGAGTGACTCTGACAGCTTTAATCAGGCCTTGCTGTGTGCATGCATGTGTATGCAACCCTCCTGACTCCGTATATGTGTGTGTGAGAGAGCCCTTACTGCAGCATTACGGACTCACAGCTGCAAATAGGCCAGCCTCAGTGAGGACTATGTCCTCTGCGTTTCTGTCTTTGAACTCTTTGGGTCTCTTACAGAAAATACATCTGTGGTTTTTTTTTTCTGTTTTTGTGCAATATTCTCTCTTTCCACCCCGCCCTTGAAGTAGTGTGTTCAAAGGATGCAGCACCCATCAGATTCCACACATAACATAATTTAAAACTACCCCAGTACTTGTCTGAGCTTTAATAATACGCTACAGTTGGAAAAAAATAACGCCAGTGCCTAAAAAAGACAGTTGCTTCTCTTCTGCCAAGGCACACCTGCCTTTACTTCTTCACATAAAGTGCTGACTCTGCATTGTCAGAACTGTACATGAGCTGATATGAGCTGTAATGGCTGCCGGCTGATGTTTGCAGCCCCTTCTTAACAGGAAGAGTGACACATTGGAGACACATCTGTGACTCCAGCCCTTACTCTACTCTCTTTTTTTGGATACATTTTGCATTACCTGTAATGCTGTTTTCTGACTCCTGGTATATATGGAGGCGGGCACGACATGCTCATGGCAGGACGACCGAAGAGGCATTTAAGGGCGTTCATTACATGCAGTGCGCCAAAACACAAAAATCCACTATTGTCAGTGTTGCATAAGCACAGTACATATAAAACAATCACAACCACGACGACGTGGATTCTAACCTTGCGCGTCCATTTTTTTTTTTTTTTTTTTGCAAAAAACAAAAAAATTCAGCCTAGAGACTCGCGATGCTGGCGGATGAGAGCTGCGGGATTCTGCAGTAAAGCAGGAGGGGCAGCTTAGCGCTCCCATTGGCCCGCGACCGCCATCACCGATGAGACGCTCGGAATTCTGATTGGCCCGCCGGTCGGCCGGTGGGCGGGTTCAGTCGACCCCTCTCCCTTCGCCCATTCGCTCAAGGAGGCGCTTCTTCCCCTGGCGGAGTGGAAGAAGGGAGTACTGCGGCAGCCGGCGGAGGAGCATCGAGTGCTTTTGGGGAGGTAGCAGTGCGGCTCGCTTAGTTTTTTCTCTCTCTTGCCGGGTCCTTCTCACCGCAAGTATCACAGAGCAGAGGAAGGAGCGGGTCCCACGCGTGATGCTCCGCTTGAGACCGCCGCATTTAATCTGAATTAAAGCACGTCTTGCAGGAGATAGAGCGCAGTCTGACCTTTTGTCTAAGGTTTGAGCTACTCTTTATTCAAAGTATTTTTTTCTTTTTTTGCATAAAATACAGACAGCTTCTCTTGTGTGCGTTGAAAAACAAAACTGAACAACTGCGCTCATACTGTTCTGCTTTTCAAGGCGAGGCATTATACACAGACATTTTCAACGTGAGGAACTGACACCTCTCAAGCGGCGCATCACCTGAGAGAAGAAGAGTAACTGCGCCAACATGGGGGTAAGAGCCACCATTTCTAACTTCCATAACTGCGTTGTAGCCCAGCAGAGGTGGCCTGATCGGCGGGAGGGCGGGGGGTTGTTCTCTCTTAACCTTCATTAGTATTAAATAATAACTGAGCCGTGATGTAATTTGGACATCCTGTGCAGCCGCCGTGTCTGATGACATTGACTCTAATGCGGAACAGTGTTTTGCCCTGCTCTCTCTCTATATACTGCGACAAACCGATGCAGCCAGAAGCTCCTGGCAGCCGCAGAGCCGCTCGGTTTGGTTTTCAGCCCCAGCATCAATTGATGCTGTTTTACCTCAGCCTGGATCCCGTTTATTAAGGGTTCCGAAGGGCTTGCATGAAGCAGAGGCGAAGAAAGGTTGTCTTGTTAAGGGTCTGATTTGCTGTGACCGTAACCTTGCCAGCCACAGTAGGCCCTAATCGGTTTATTCCTCCAGATTGCTCTTGTGCTGGGGGGCGGGGGGGTCAGTGAGGGAGGGCACGTGTATCTGCGTCCGTCACGGTTTAATAATGTTATATGCAGGTGTTAAATTCACATACTTATGCAACACTTTGTTTGTGATGATTGAGCACATTTGAACCCCCCTTCTTTCTCCCCCTCCTCTTGTCTCCGGCTCGTATCCAGCTGCCTGTCATTTTTGGAAAGCATTTAGCTCGGAGGACGCGTCATTTCCACTGGATGCTGTCAGCTGAAGAGCCGCGGCACCCTCAATGACCCGTGCGTCATAATGCGGTTACCGGGAATAAGTGCCTCGCCATCTTATTTCTCCTTTAATTTGTGACATAACAGCAATAATCGCCAGCAATGGTCACACACTTGGGTGGCACAGATTAATGAAACGATGCGACCTCGACTCTTCGCCTTCTCTGCGCATCTGCAAAAAAAAAAAAAAAAAATCCCCATCTTGGTTAAACGTGTCATAACCGTCACGCCGGTGAATGAATCATGGGAATATCTGCGGAATTTGGTGGAAAATTACTAAACTTGCATGTGACACAATAGCCCGTTTTGCGCATTTATTTATTTTTTCCATTTTTTTTTTTTTTTTGCTACATCATCGATGCCAGCTCTAATTGTTAAATCTGATGCAGCTGCGTGCGGGGCTAAACGATGCGGCGGCGTGACGCTGCAGGCGGATCTCGAAAAAGCGAATCCTCTGCGGGGGATTTATGGGTCCGTGTGAATGTCTTTTCGTGTAAGATGTGCAGCATTTGCGGCCACTGCGTCAAAAAAGAGACAAAAGAACACAAAGTGCTTACGCGCGTACTGCGGCGCATGTGGGGAAGTTGGCTTTGGATTTTGGTGGTGTGAAGGGGGAGTAGTTGTCCATTGGGGGCACGATGCGTCTCTCTAGGGGCTGAACCAGTAATTAGAAGGAGCGTTGATTTGTGAAGGATGCTGAGGTAACCGTGACGGCAGGGAATACGACGTAGATTGAAGTTTCAGAAATCCCATCGTTACGCCGAATTTCCTGTTCCATTTCGCGCGTATCTCGTCTTTCCTTCGAGAATGTCCTCTTGGCGCACTGTGCAGCTGCTGTCCTTCCACAAGGCCGCAGGGGGCATCGCTTGCAACGCTGCTTTCTGCGTCAAACCAGGGGCGGGGCTTCTGCCGTGGAAATTCCCTGCATAGAGCTGTGATAGGCTGGCACCAGGAGCCACGCACCAAAGAGACGGCACCGATGCTGTATAGGGAGAGAGGGAAAAAAAGCTTTAACATGTGTCAAGAACACAAGGAGAAATGAGACATGAAGCATATATAGATACTTCTAATTTTAGTAAGCATCCCTTTAGAAAAGGATTTGCACACGCGCGCACACACCGCCTCCTTGTCTTGCAAGCGGCTCCCTTTCCGCCCTGCATTGATGCGGCTTTGCATTCAAGAGCCTGAAGCTGGCCACTGTAAAGGAGGAATGTAAAATGAGATGTGCATCAAGGGCCTCACAGCTGCGTCGACTGCTGCCGTTCACCTTCAGACGCACCTTCGGATGCAGATGGTGGTGATGGTGGTGGGGCGGGGGCAATGATAAGAGAACAGGAGGAAGGGCAGATAGGTGGTGGCTACAGTTTTGCAAGTGTAGCGATAAAGCGAGGAAGCAGGCGTTAAAGCGATGGCGGCCAAACAAAAGGGGGAGGGCTGCTTGACTGTATATCCTGTTACAGGATAATGAACCGAAGCTCAAATTACCGCGGCTCTTGTAGCCTCCTGCTGCGCTGTGTGGGATTGGTTATCGGGGATAAAGGAGACAGATGGGTAGCAGGGGGTGATGTGGGTGGTGAGGTTTGATGATCAAGGATAAGTAGGGGGAAAAAAATAGGATGTAACAGTGTCAGGAGGTCAAGGTGCCTGAGAACGGCCTCTCCTAACATTGAGCCCTCTGTGATACTTGGCTCTCTAATTAACATAGGATGTAAAGGTTTCTAGGACAGCGTGTGCATTCATATTTGCACCACTGAGGTGTGCGCAGGGATAGGAGACGTAAGGCTTTCCTGAAGGCAATGAAGGAGCTGTGTGGCTGCTGCTGCTGCTGCTGCAGAGGCCCAGCCCTTAGTTTGGTGCAGAGTGCTGCACCTGCTGAATGATGCTTTGCGGTGGCTGGTTTGTCCCTTACGATGCAGAAACCAGCAGCAATAAAGGTTCGTTTGGGATGTCTTCCCTTACATGTGTCCTGGGATTCAGTCATGGCACAACGTCCTCTTCAAGCAATGTGACAGCTGCCGATCAATAAGAAGCAAAAAAGACAAACGGGGAGAACACCGCTCGGGAACGTTCTGGTTTCTCCCATGCTTCAGAAACAAACCTGCAGTAAGACTAAAGGAGCTAAACCTCCCTTTGGATTAAAGGAATCAGTTGTCCTAGATTAGAAGGTCATATATGTGCTTCATTACCTGAGCTACACCCTTGTTTAATACAAGCACCGGTACATGAAGATGGACCCTGATGTTCATATGAATATGTTCTTTGCTCTCCTGCCCAGTTCAGCCAGCTGGACTTTGTGATTTAACCACAATGAACCCTTAGATTAGCTGTTAAAAGAGATTTATCAAAATAATAAGATAGTTTATTAAAATACTTACTGCTTTTTTGACCTTCTAAGTTGCGACTAAAGTCATTGCTACTTTAAGACTCTCCAAAATTATCGGTCTAATACTGTTAGGCAAGTCCATATTTGGTAATGTAATATGTCCTCCTAGTTAAACCAATTTTACTTCTAATTGGTTGATCAGTACCTCGTTAGAAGTCCTCTTCTGGAAGCTTTGAATGGTGGGAAGCCATGTTGTATTAGAAGACATAGAGCCAAACAGTATCTCAGATACTGTACAGAAATCCCAGACTGGTTATTATAATATTTCTTCTCACAGTCACCTTGTTGCCATAGTTAAACGTAGATCGATTGATTGGCCCTGGTTGACCTAGCCGCTAGTGTAAGACCCCTGGGGAGAACATACAGAACATTTCTATTTAGCTAGAGAAGCTGGACTTGGCCTGAATTGCCCTTTAAGACTTAGAATAAATGTCTTTAGACTGATTGGACATTGAAATCAAATGAAAAAGGTGATATTGCCTAAACCTTGGTTGGGAATGAACCCAAACAGGCTCCAGGTCATTTCAACCATTTGCCAATTTATAGCCCTGTTTTGCCCACTTCCATTTCTTACCTTGTACATAACTATAGCATATCTGTATACTTCTCTTGTTTGTTGAGTATTTTTATGAAGTGTGAAGATAAATAATGACAAATTGGAACCCCTAGTCAACATTCCCCTATAAGGGACTTCTTGCTGAGAGATCTTGTTTATTAGAGACACATAACCATATTTCCATACAGTAAACACTAAATATATTATAGAAAATTCCTGTTAATATCGTCTGTCAAAGCTGGCACAAAATGTCCCCAAGGCGGGTTCATGGCAGTCAGTACTACATGTCCGTTGGCATATAGCTGCTTTTCATACTTGAAAACCTCCACTACAAATGACCAAAAGTACAAACTGACCAGCAGTCATCTAAAAGGCCTGTTTTTGACTGGGTGGACATCTCCAAGCAGCCAGAACATACCAGCTTTCATCATCGACCTTCTCATGAATAAACGCCCATTTAGCCACCTTGTCCATGACAGAAAGATCTGTACCTTAAAACTTAACCCACCATCCACTATCGTTATTCAAAGGACCGCTTCAGTAACTTGCAGGCGACTTTTCCCGTAATACGCAGAAGTGAATCCATTTTTCCTCTAAAGGTCAAGCTGTCTCTTTAACACTACTAAATAGTGATTGATATGGCCAGAAGTTTCCAACTTAACATGCTGATGGTCTCCCATGAAGAGAGCGGTTTGGGAGGGGGAGGCTGCCTGACTACAGCAACATGACTAATGCAAGGTGTTGTCCTGGAGATGCATGTGTCCCTCTGCGAGTAAATCGAGGCGCAACGGGTAACACTGCACAGACACAATGGACAGAGGTTGGGCGCTTGACGCGATTTGTGTTGATTTTCAATCGAGTTTGAAGATCAACAGTAAATAGCGAGAGTTTTCATTGAATTGTGAAATGTGTTTTATCGTCTTATCCACTGGATGTTTCACATTCCGGCTTGTGTAGTGTGAATATCGGCCCCTTTAAAAGATACTGATCTTCACAGCTCAGTCAGTCTTATTGGTCACCGACAATCGCTTTCATAACTCAGCAGCACCATTCATTCAGTATCACGAATGAATGCTTTAAGAAAAGAGGATTTTGTACGGTGTTTTTATTACAGGGAAATATAAATCAACATGAAAAACATTAATTACACTTGAACTAAAGTTAAAGTGGACAAATCAAGTCTAACACAAGCCAGCGACCTAGCAGCAAATTCTACTAAGAATCAACTAAGACAATATTAAACACTTAATCTACAGACTGCTTATCAACGCACAGGTGGCAAACATTAAAGAAGTGTGCAAGTTCTATTCCTTAAAGAACGTAAAAGTGGTTTTACAGCTTAAATTTGGGTTTGACTCCACTTTAGTCTAAAAGAGAAATGGAAAAAAGAGGAAGAAACATTAAGTAGAGAATCCACTCAGAGCGAGGAGAAACTGCCTGTTTGGCTCGGACCTTTGCTGACTGATCGTTGCTCACAGATCCACACAGATATGCGGTTCCCCATAGCTTGTGTCTTTGACTCCAAGACCCGTCTGGAAGAAGAGAGAAGCACTGCTTCAGTCGCCGCTGGAGGTCAGTTTAGGACAGCACCACTGTCTCTTTTGCTCCGGCTTTGGATGTCTGGAGGTTTTCCACGTTGGATTTATAACCGAGTGACAGAGTAACCAAAAATGTAAAAAACCAAAACAAATAGAGTCTTGTGGAGCTTCACTAATGGAGAGCTTACCATGGCTTATGATACAACCACATATTTGTTGCATTCGTAGTCCTCAAAGGTTGAGCGGGTCGGGTCCGGCTTCTGTTCTAGACAAAGGTTTCCTCCAAGTTCTTCAGGACCTTCAGTTCTGCTTCAGTTCTTCAGAGACACTCTTGGTCCTGAACTTGCACTTCTGCCCCAACTAAGCCAAGGCCTGGTCAAACAATCAGAACCTGACTTTTGGTGCAAGTATTGCAAGTTGATAGGGCAGCAAATGTTAAATGACATTATTTGGACTTCCTTTATGGCATCCTAACGAATAGAGTATATCAAGAGTGACCATTGTCACAATAATGGGGAAATGATGAAAGATCAAAACCAAGAGGTGTATGCTGCTACAGATGCATGTTTAAAACCTTATTTAAATTGGTATTTAGCCATTGTGGGCATGAACGTAACTCCTTTCTGCCACACCGTCCTAAATTGCTCTCTCTCAGGGTGTGGCACGATGTGCTGCTCCCCACACAAGGCAAGAAAGCAAGACCTACCATGCTAATCCAAACCACTTCTACCAGCGGGCTTGACAAAGTCACGGCGTCATCCAGTCGTCTCGGTTGCGTGGACCGATGGAGACGATGACTGGATACACAGATGGGTCGCAAGAACTAAAGTAGAAAGGACGGGATGAGAGGGGTCACGGCTTAAGAAGGGATTTTCAGTTTGGGTTGGGAGCGAACACAAGGCAGATGATTGAGAGCTAAAGAGAGTTAATCTCTCTTTGTGTTTGCAGGGTTTAGAGTTGAGATTTTTCTCTGTTTTAGTAATCGTTTGCATTAAACATTTATCTGTCACGAATATTATTCTGTCAAATCAGCCAGATGTATGTAATTTGTTGTCTGTAAAGCCTGAGTAACAGAGTTGGTTTTCAATTTTCACATTCTTTATATGTAGAGAGATTGCTTGCCATCTCTCCGGTTTCCACAAATGTCCTGCTTTTGACCTCTTTTCTCTTTGTTGCAAGAAAAGAAAAAACAAATCCTGACAGTACTCTCGAGGCTGCCGTTACACAGCAACCAAACAAATATTTCACCAGCTTCTTTTTCAAAGCATCTTTATAGGAGCCATTGACTTTACCCAGCCTCAAGACAAGCACACATCTCTCAGGTAAATGTGAAGTCTGAATTTATAGACTTGTGTTTTTCCTGGATGTGCAAAGCAGAGACGGGGGAGAAGGAGAAGCACACAGTGGGCTAATCCAGGGCTGTAATCAGAGCTCTTAATCCCAGCAGTCAGGTCCCTTGTTCTCCAGCCTCAGCCCCTCACTTCTTTGGCCCAGAGCCCTCCGTCCTGCTGCAGGAACCAGCAGATGGCCCAATGACCTCACAAGGTTGCGCAAAAGACACATCAGTGATGAACTAATAGCAAATTCATACTCCGCTGTTTTGTAATGCTACATATTCAGTCTAATAAGGGCAGCATTGAATTGGTGCTTCACTGTTTTTTCCTTAGACAGTTCATAGAAAGGACAGGGCCAACCGAGTAACACGAGCTCTAAAGGTACACTGGTAACTTTGCCATTTATAATTAACAGGGCTCTGACAAATAAACCTATAAGCCTTCACTTAAAGCACTCCGCATACTCACTCATACGATTAATAATCCCGCATTCCTCAATAAAGCCTTCTTTTAGATAAACGTGTGCATCATTATGATAAGGCAAAAGTTAAACTGAAATCTATAGATTTGGTACGCTTAAATTGGTAATTTAAGCGTATTTAACAACTTTTGCATGGGAACCCAAGATTTTAGACAAAATGTCTCTTTAGGACTCTCTAGGTTATTATTGTATTACCTCATCAGCACATATTAAAAATAAAAGCGGTCTTAGAGATGTAAATGTGCTCTTTCGAGTCAGAGTGTCTCAGCTTTATGCATATTTCAGCCCAACAATGACGCGGACCGGAGGTCGAGGTCCTTCACATTCCCCCTGGTTAGAACAAAGTGAAGCGATGACCCAGATTGGATCAAATGTCCACCTCTAGTTACCTTTCAAGATGCTCAGAGCCAGGTATCCAGTTATGTGCATCTGGTTTTAGGTTTGCACGTTCTGTCGCGTAGTCGCTCATGAAGAACGACCCCTTTTGAAACGTAGGGAAGGTATTCTGCATATATCCTGTTCATTTGTCTGCGGTCCATTGACTGATATTATGATGCTGGCCTCACGTAACAGAACAGAGAAACAGAAGCGATTGTGACGGGACTGAAGGAAGTACGGCTAAAACATACAGTGCCATGTAAGAGTATTTACACCTACTGAACTATATTTGCATACTTTCATGTAACAAACACAATCTTTATTTGTGGTTGTCTTTGACTACATGTAGTTGGGGCTTTCAAGCAGCGAGTGACTGGTTTCCCTTTAATTTGACACTGTTGACTTCATGGGAGGAAGTGACATTTAGGTTAAAAAAGGCCACAGAGAGCAACACATTTTCCCTCAATGCATTTATGTGCAAACATCAGCGATCTACTTCATACAGTGCCTCAAAATGACTTACGGTAGACTTTTAAATGTATTGTATGAGGATTTTATGTGATAGATCAACAAAAAGTTGTGCACAACTGGAAAGTTGAAAGGAAAATAAACATGGAAGGACAATTATACATGGCTTTCAAAAATGCATTACAGATAAAAACACAAAATACAATTCAGTGCAACCAACGACATCCAGAAGTTACCATCTGTCTGTTAATTAATCTCAGTATAATTGTGGCTATTTCCTGAAAGCCTCTGTGGTTTGAGAATATTAGTGAATAAGCAGCATCATCAGTACAATGTGGGGGGAAACGTTCTGTTGAGAGAGACCAAAACTAAAATTATGTGCCTAAATGCATAAGTATTAGTGAGGGAAAACTACCACTGTATACCACCCTGAATATAACATCTATGATGTTAACATGGTGGCAGGATCATGCTGTGGTGATACTTTTCTCCAGGAGGGACAAGGCAAGGAGTCCGGGTTTAGTTTCGGAGATGGATAGAGCTAATTATGGGCCAATCCTGGAAGAAACCTGTTAGAGGCTGCGGCACCAGCAGAGGTTCACCGTCGAGCAGGACAATGGCCCCTAAATGCATTTTTACACGTTAGAATGTCCTAGTCAAAGTCCAGATCCAAGCCCAACTGAGAAACATTTGTGTCAAATGCTCATACGGGGTCTTGAGCTGATAGAGCTAAGGCCTAGTGGGAGTTGTGGCCTGGTGGTTGGAGAACTGGGTTTTTGCATCCTGGAGAGGCCCCAGAGGTTGGCGGTTCAAAACTCAGTCTGTCTGGGTCCCTTAGCGAGACCCTTGATCACAGATTGCTGAGTGTTGGCAGCACACTGCTCCCTAAGGGATGGGTTAAATGCAGAGACCAATCTCGCCTCTGAGGGACAATAAAGAGAAATGTAAGGCAGAGGGATCAAAAAACATTCAGTTTGTAGATAAGCAAAGCTGGTAGAGATAAAACATGACCGGCTTGCAGCTTTAGTTGCAGTTAAACGTAGTTCCACACAGTAATGGCACAGGGGAGGGGTGTAGGATAAATGCAACGTATCTTCACTCTACACTTCTTACATGTTTGATAGTAAACCGTTTTTATAAATGTATTGACTGGTTTGTGGTGGTCTATAACCTACAATCCCATTAAAATACATTGAGGTTTTTAATGGGAAGGCACGATAAAATGTGAAAAGTTCAAAGGTAATGTGGGAAGAAAAGATAAATTATACTGTCTGTATTTTTCCAGCCAAATGCCACTTCCTCTCATGAGGTCGACACTGAAACTGAATGTGTCCACAGGGGCGTGCTTAGAGTGGTGCAAACCCATTTCTGTTTCGCTGCTTCCCTTTTTCGGTTAAGCCCGTAATCAGTTTGCAAGCTCCAACCTGAGGTCATGAACATGCTTGACATGATTGTGCCACACCTAACCTGAGCATGTGTACCCGATGTGCACCACAGACCGACTTCACCTCAGTGCCATGTGTATCAGTGAGCCCTGCTTCAACGTTAAAGATAGAAGTAAAGACATTAAGAAAAATACATGGAAATAAGAATTTTTGTACATATGAAGCAACTCTGGAAATTTCTTTGTCATATTATTGTACCGTACCATGACAATAAGGCCTGTTTCTACGCCCACCGCATCTTCCTCTTTCCTCTTCCCGCTGCCGCAGTGCGCGGAGCTGCAGCTGAAACCAACCGTAGCCAATTCAGTGACTCACCTCTGCTCACGCAGCCACATACAGACTTAAGCATATTAAAAAATGCAAACATCTTCTCGGGATCCATCGGTGGCCTCAGACAAACAACAGTGAATGCGGTGTCCGGTTACCGATGCATTAATTATTCCTCATCGTGGAGAGCATCAGGGGAGCCTCGGAGTACCAGGCCACCGCTGAGCTTTGTCACCATGCGATGCTGCTCACCATGGTAACCTGCTCTCCGATCATGCTCGCACATCAGTGTGTTTTTTTTGGGGGTTTTTTTCAGGCCTAGCCAAGGCAAACGTGCAGAATAATTTAGTAATAAATTGAAACCAAACATTGAAACAGCAGCTTAATCAAGTTATTGATGTTCTACGTGCGCTTTCTGTTTTTAATGGAGGTGCAGCAAGATTCCCCAGTAATGTGAGGGACAACATGTTCATCATTCTGTTTCTCCTCCGTGCTTGTGGGAGTGGGGTAGGGGGGGGGGGTATGTAATTTCAGCCACAAGTCTCTATTTCCTGCCTCAGGACAGAGGGGGCTCATTGAATTACTCAGATGTTGAAGGCAGCTGGATGGCTGCACAGAAAAACACAGGCAGGACAAGTGAGAATAGGTCAACACAAAATATGGATAACAAGAAACACATTCAGCTTTACAGTGATCCCACCCTGGTCAACATTTTCCCCACTTTCTTAACGTTACAGCCACAAGCTTCAATGTGTTTTAGTGGGATTTTTAGTCAAATACAGAACAGTTGCATAGTGGGAAACTGGAAGGAAAATCATAAGTTGTGTTATTTTCTTTTTCTAAATGAAAAATAATAAAAATCAAACTGTTTGGCCTCTGTGGAAAACACCACATTGGGGTGAACTACGGCTGAACGCATCATTCCCACAGGAAAAGCTCGTGGAGGCAGAGTCATGCTGTGGGAAGCTGGTCAGAGATGGGGGGGGGGGGGGGGGGTAGGATCTGTCGACGGGACAACTATTAGTTTATGGACAAGATAAAAGTCCCATGTGAAGTCGTGTAGGAAAAGAAGGCGCGCTGGTGTGATGAGACCTTTTGGCCTGCTTGTTTGTGGAGAAACGCTAAAACTGCACATCAGCCTGAAAACCATCGCTGGGGCAGAACATGGCGATGGTGGCGTCATGCTGTGGGGATCCTCTTTAGCAGATTGGAAACTGGTAAGAGTTCATGGAAGATTGATGTAGCAAACAAGTGGAGATCCTGGGAAAAAAAAAAAAACTAGTGGGTGAAAAGACAGTCAGAGATATTAGGGGATGGCTTAGATCACATCACAGCCTGGACCCGAATTTGAGTGACAATCCGTGGCAGAGCTTGAAATGTAATTTTCCCAGATGCCCTCCTTCTAATCTAAAAACCAAGCATCATTTTTCATAACCTTCATTATTTTTCTCTACGTTTTGCTGGTGTAAAAAAAAAAATCTGAAAGAAATGCCACAAAGTTTGTTGTTGTTGTGTCCAAAAAAATGTGAATACCTTTGCATATTTATACAGACGAGTTGTTATATAATGTCTATTGTTCATACTTTTGGAAATTATGAATCTGTTTCCTCTCTGGCAAGGAGACAGTCAGTATGCAATTACTGCTGTAAGCCGGCGAGGATAAGCTGGCCGCGTTTCCTTTCACTGAGTCACGCTCAGAAATATGCTCTCATTCATATTTGTAAATAACTCCGTTAGACACGCTCGCACCTGAAGTGAAAATACGATTTATCAGCAGCTCATGATGCTGAGATCTTTTCAAGTGCTATCAGCGCAGGCCAGAACATTGCCGCTCAATATCTAATTAGACGGCGGAAAGAAGGGCGACACCTAAGCCTCCTCGTGCCCCCCCCCCGGCCCTTTCTCCTTTTCCACGTGCCTCGTCCTGTCTGTCATCCTCCTCCGTCACATTCGTCTCTCTCCCTTTCAAATTGCATCTATTGTTCGGGCCTCCACAGCTCGGCGAGCTCGTGTGACTTCGTCGGCCTCATATCATCGCTCTGCTCATATCCAGGAGCAGGTTCGTTGTCTCTGAATGGACTGTTTATAAAGTTCAGTCACTGTTTGTGGAAATACAGGTTTTGAACGGTAAAAAGGCTGAAAGTACAGACGCTGGGCTCCCGCCACTGCAGCTGAGGTCTCAAAGGCAGCGTTGCGTATATTAAATAACATATTGTTCAACGGCCCTGATCTCATTCAGTTAATATGGCTCATAAATTATGGCACACATGTACCTGTGGCAGTGCACCTCCACTCCACCCCCCTTTTTACTCAGAGCACACTCACACACACCTACGACCCGTCTCAGTGGGGATCAGCAGTACTTTTCCACAACGCCAGTCTCTCTCAGTGTGCAGCCTCTTCCCCACCAGGCCTGCCTGGACATGCTGCAGCGAGAGATTTGCTTACCTGCTTCTCTTGTTGCCGAACCCCGCGCGTTTGCATATGTGTGTGTGTGTGTGTGTGTGTGTAAGGGAGAGTGTGCACCTCTCGCAGCCAGGTCCAACGGCTCCCTCATGCTGACACGCTGCTCTCCGCCCAACAAGCTCAAGACGGCGGTTTTATTGTTTTTGCTCTCAGCTGGGAAGTGGTCGTTGAGCAACCCAAAGGCGACGCCTGATTAAGCGAGAGTTGTCGTGCGTGTCTGGTATCATCCAAACCGCTGTGCACGGGGAGCAAAACCACGAGAGACGGGTTTATCGGCACCAGAGGAAAAAAACCGAATAACACAGGGGCTCGATTTCACAAGGGGGTGGGTTTGCGTAACAGCGGCGCAATCACAATTCAAATGGGAGATGCAGAGGCAAGTTTGTCTTTGTTCCCGTGCAGGTGTGTTTGGTTTGGTGCGGTTTGTTTGGGCAAGTCAGTCAACATAGGTGGAGAATTTGAGGTAATAGTTCATACAACCCCCCCTTCTCCTTTACCTACATAATCCAAACCTACATAAAGAAAACACACTTTGCCTTAAAGGTCAAATCTGCCGCTTATTGTCAATGTAAGTGACTTCCTAGATGTACCACTAGAGGGTGCCGGGTTAAATAACTTAAGAGCGTTGTTCATCGAAATCAGCCATGTCAATGTAGACCTTTGACAAATTAAGTTTAAATTACTATTATTATTGTTGTTGTACTTAATAAATTGTGATTTATTAACTTTTCTTCAATTACAAAATACCTTGGTGACTAGATTTCTAAGGTGCGGTCCACTGAGACCCTCTCGTATTCCCTGGGGGCGGCAGTATCATCGCCTCTGGGCTTTGATGAGCCGTACAGGACAAGCTGAGCAAACCGGTTGAAAACGGAGAGGAATGGGCAGGGCTGAATGAGCTCTGTTAATATTTAGGCCACTGGTACACTAATTTCCCTTTCAAGCAGAAGAGTAACTTGTTTGTATTTCATTTCAAAGTGTTGACCTCATGGGAAGAAGTGGTAGTAAGGTGGATAAATAGCACAGAGAGCAACACATCGTTCCGCAATGTAGTCCATGTGCAAACAGCTGTGGTCTACTGCATGCAGTGGCCTGAAAAAGCTTCATATCACTTCAACTTTTAAATATGTCATATTTAATGTGGATTTGATGGGACAGATCAACAAATAAAGCAAATAACTGTGAAGTAAAAATAAAAAATTAAACATGTTTTCTCCATTTTTTTTTCAAATGAAAAATTGAGAGGCTCCTGCTTAAATCTCATACCCCAAAACAAAATCCAGAGGGAAAAAAAATCTATTTTTTGCAAAAAGCCATGCTTTTAACAGTTGCCTTCAGATGCTGCAGAAAAATAGATAAAGCTAAGCTGTGTTTAATTTAATCTCAGTATAAATCCAGCTGTTCTGTGTAGCCCCCAGATGTTTGTTAGAGGACATTAGCGAACAAAGAGCATCGTGAAAATCAAGAACTACATCAGACAGATCAGGGATTCAAAGCTTTTAAAACATAAAACTGATTTTTTTTTTTTGGCCAACGTATAACATATGTGTGGTGGAAAATGATCACTTCACATCAAGCTGAACACATCATTCTCCTTTTAAAACATGGCAGTGGTGGCATCACGTTGTGAGGATGCCTTTTTTTCTCCAGCTGGTCAGGCTTAAAAACAAGGCAACCCTGGGTGAAAACCTGTTAAAGGCTGCAAAAGCCCAGAGCCTGGGGCGAGGGTTTCTGTTCCAGCAGGACAACAAGCTATAAACCTACAGCCGGAGCTGCAATTAAATAGTTTAGATCAAAGCCTATTCATGTGTTCAGACCTAAATTCAAATGAGAATGTGGAGTCTTAAAATAATCGCCGTTTAAAGACGCTCTCCGTCCATTTCCCCGTTAGGCTTGAGCTGTTGTGCAAAGAGTAACGAGCCACGATTTTAGTCTCTAGATGTTCAAAGCTGTTGGAGACGTACCTCAAACGAGCTGCAGCTTTAACAAATTGTCAATTGCTAATTTGTGTTGGTCTACTATATAAAATCCTAATAAAAACGTTGATGTTTCTGGTTGTAGATGTTATAAATTTCTGTTCTAAATGTTAAACGGTTCGAGTGGTAAGAACATTTTTGCAAAAAACCATGGTTTGAACTGTGACTATTTGCACTTGCTTTTAATTACCTTTAATTATACGTTTTATCTTTTTTATTTCATTGCTATTTTGTTAAATAGTTGTTGTTTTTTTTTGGTATCTCCATTTCATACTGCTTCTTGGCCAGACATTAAACATTAATGAGAAGTGGGTCTGAACTGAGTCGCCTGGGTAAATTAAAGGTTTAATGAAAAACTTTCTGAGCCAACAATGGGCTGTAAAGCAAAGCAGATGGAGAGGTACAAGGACGTTTGATGTGTCTGATGTGTGTCCTGTTGGGTGATTTATTTATTTTTTTTTTTCTTACTCATCTTGACAACAAAGTGTCACGGCATATTGGATTATAAGCAGACGAGCTTTGATGACAGTGTAGCCTTGGGTAGCCTACTCTGCCTTCCTCTGATATCCTCATGGCTTGCTGCTCTATAATTAAATGAAAAGGAGACGGTTAAACCATTTGCACTCTATTAGGTTGTGATGTGTCCATCTGGGCGTTATGTTTGTCGGATATCAGATCAGCGGATATCAGATGAGTCTGGTAGAACACAGGTTAACGCTCTGATCTGACAATACGGTGTACTTATAATAGTGGCATGTTCTTGGGTTATACCTTGCTTTTTTATTTTAATCTATTACTTTCCTCCCTAACTGAGAACACCCAACCTCTCAAGGCCACCTCGCAAGGCTACAACATTGTTTACGATGTATTTAAACTTGTAGAAAAATATCAATTACCCCCAATTTCCGGTGCAGTCTGTGAACGATGGATACTTCTAGGAAGACAGAGAACACCCTAAATGCAATGTGTCCAATTCTTTCAGTTTATTTGAGAGCAGCTGAAGTCAGGCACAAAGGCTGTCTCCTTAGTCTAGTCCGGGGGCATGTATAAAACATGTGTGTGTGTCTGTAGTATGGTCGTTCAGACAGTTACCGCGTTGCCACCACACAGGACAAAGACAACCGATCCCCCAAGAAGAAGAAGGGGGCCAAGGACATGGATGACCTGAAAAAGGAAGTGCCCATTGTGAGTAAAACCTTCTCTATACCTCTCGATGTATTTTCTAACCAAACATGTTTTATATCAGTTCACTTTGCAGCCTGTTAAATGGGTGATTTAAAAAAAATTCATTTTAAACACCCCATGCCTTTGGTAAAGAAGAAATAAATAATTTTCTACAAGGCAAAATGTTTGGTTTTGTTTTGCCCATTAGAAGGGTTTGACTTTCTATCGGGATGCTGTGAGTTTGACTCCACATTTCAGCTCAAGAAACAGACATCAGGGCCGCCATACCTGGCTGCCCTGTGACTCTAATCTCTCAGGTGAACTGCATGCATGGAGTACTTTTATACATAATTTGTATTTTGCTACAATAGATTCTGTATAAATGCAGAAATGCTTTACATAGCATATAATTGTTGTCATTCAGGACATTTTCCACGCAATATGGCATGGATAAATGATAACAGATTTCTTGACACCACATTGTATTAACATGTGCGTTTTTTTTGTTTCCTTTGTGTCTTTGTTTTGTGTTGTTGTTTCTTTCCAGACGGAACATAAGATGTCCATTGAGGAAGTGTCCAGAAAATTCCAGACTGACATTGTCCAGGTGAGTTGTGTTTCCAGGCTCTACCACTAGGTGGCAGCAGACTGGTTCAGATCATATTCAAGAGTGAGGCCCGTTCAGCTCAGGTCCTGAAAACCTGGAGGCAAACTTAGAAATACAGGCGCGTAGACAGCAGGTCGTCATCGGCATAAATGTCACATTAATTTAAGTTTTTATGAAGAATTTGCAGCCTTCTAATTGAATGATTCGATTACTTTAACACATGCTTTAAAATGAGCATTGGGAGACTGAAATAAATACAGCTTTTTAAAAATCTGCTGCGAGTCATAAATATATGTACAAGCGGCAATATGCATACACATTCCCCAGTAATATGTGGTTCATTATCCTTTAGCAAGTGGCACCTTGATCACATACCTTCAATAAGCCTCTGCCAAAACCTCGACTGGATATTTGACCACTCTTCTTGGCATAAATAGTAGAGTTATTTTAAATTGGTTTGTTTCAAGGCACGGACATACATTTTTTACGGAAAGTCCACTTTCCAATAAGGCTAAGGTTCAGGCTATGCTAGAAACAGGATATCTGCATGCTTTGTTCATTTGAAAGCCAGCTTTGATGTGGGTTTGGGACCTTTGTCTGGTTGGGATATGAAAAGGCTCCAGGGAGCACCAAGGCTGAAGCTGATCATAAACTGGAAGAGGCTGGAAGAATCGAAGTGAGTTAAACGTCACCATAGACTGAGAAGGAAGCTTCAAAATGTAACCCTTGGAGCTCGACTGAAATGTGCAATTGGACAAGCAAAATGGAGAAATGTTTTTTATCATCTTATGGGATGTTTTGCTCCAGTGTTATTGTTTTTACAAATGTTTTATGAATAAAATGGATTGTGCTGAGGTTGTTTTCAGACCTGAGCATGGTGGTGGTACCATTATGTTGTGGGTCTGTTTAGCCGCTGTCACAAATGATGCTTTGCACAAAGCGGATAGGGTTATCCAAATTCTTCAGCTTCAGCTCAGCTCCTGTAACCTTTTTGTTGACCTCTTTTTGCTTCTGTAATAGTGCTGATGTTAATCCTGTTTATGGAGCATCCTCAAAAAGCCAGGCAAAGAAAGCAAATTAATTATTAATATCCATTTCTACCATGACATAATCCAGCCAGAATTGTGTCAGAAGCTCATTGATGGATTAAAAAAACTGTGCGGTTTCTCTGCAACTTGCTAAAAGACTTCTATTCAAATTAACAGTTGGGGTAAATGTATGCATTTGAGCCTGTATGCGTAATTTATAGCCCGTGTGAATCAACAATAAATACAAATTTGTGGACTAAATTATTGCTATAAAATCACTGTTATTGTGCGTTATTATCAGTTCCCCCTGAACAACAAATATTAATAGGTCATAAAACCCCCAAATTAAACTGACATCCATTCGCTGTTGATGTTGATGTTAAGGTTTCTCCGTCCTCCCTCCTCTGCCCAGGGACTGACCAATGCCAAGGCAGCAGAGTTTCTGATCCGAGATGGTCCCAACGCTCTCACCCCTCCACCCACCACCCCGGAGTGGGTCAAGTTCTGTCGCCAGCTGTTTGGTGGCTTCTCCATCCTGCTGTGGATCGGCGCCATTCTCTGCTTTCTAGCCTACGCCATCCAGGCAGCCACAGAGGACGACCCAGCAGGCGACAATGTGAGCGAAACCCACGTCAGGTTTCACGTCAACGCATCCGCCCCACTCAGGACTCTGATAAAGCAAATAAGAATAAACCCTGAGCAACCTGATTTAGGGGTGTCCTGCGCTGTGGCTTTGCTCTTCGCACCTGTACAGATGTTTAACTGTTTCTCTGTCTCTCTTCTCCGCCACAGTTGTACCTCGGTATTGTGCTCACAGCTGTAGTCGTCATCACTGGTTGCTTCTCATACTTCCAAGAGGCCAAGAGCTCCAAAATCATGGAGTCTTTTAAGAACATGGTGCCACAGGTAAGCATGCTCACTAAATCTAGGGAATCCCATCATTTCTTGTCAAATTCAGGAAAATATATCGCATTAATGTAACAGCAGCAAAAATGGTTGTATTTACAGAGTAACTTGGAAAGTTATCATTTTATAATTAAAATAAAACTGAACAAGAAGCTGGTGGATAAAAAAATAATCAAAGGTTTCTGAAAAAAATGGCTTTTTACATTTATTCATATTCAAATAACATCCTTTATCTTCTTTTTATTAAATCACAAGATGAATATTTGTCAAACCTATTCTTACTTTTCAGCGACTTGCTGAGAATCCAGACTTATTCAAAACAAAAAATGACAATTTCCTTGCTTTTTGGTCTCAGAACCATCGGAGTTTTAAACTGGACCTGAGGTTCTTAAAAGAGCTTTAGTTTAGTTCCCATCAATTCTCCAGCTTTCCTTTCCCTCCTGATGAAAAGTAACCCCACAGCATGATGTTGTAATGCAGTAGAACCAGAGTTGGGTAAGTTACTTTAAAAATGTAATCCGTTACAGTTACAAGTTACTTTGTTTAAAATGTAATTGTAGTGTAACTTTTTCGATTATTTTTAAAAAGTAATGTAACTAATTACTTTGATTACTTTAAGGTTTTAATGAGTATTGACCCATGTTCAACATTTAATTTTTGAGAACTGAATGTGAACTTTAAAAAAGCGGAATTGGGAGTTGAAACTTGTATGACTCTATTCCTGTATATCCATCAGTAGTTAAAGGACAAGAGTCAGCAAATGCAAATTCTGCCCTGTAAAACAATGACAGCACAATTGTTGCTGTATGATCTGAAGCCCCATTTGGAGCTTTTAAACAGGCTTTGAAAAACTTTGATAATTTGCTGCTGTAATATTATAGATTTTTTAGAATAAAAAGCTAGCAAATGTGCATAATCAAAAATAACAGAAATACAATTATAGAGCATTCAGTATTGTAAGAAAGCCCACACTGTTTCTGGATAAATACATTATTGTATGAGTTAAGTTCTGTTCCGTTATCTGCCTTTTTCGTTGTAAAACTGAAATGTCCCATGCTCCTGAT
Source organism: Fundulus diaphanus (assembly GCA_037039145.1). Taxonomy (NCBI): domain Eukaryota; kingdom Metazoa; phylum Chordata; class Actinopteri; order Cyprinodontiformes; family Fundulidae; genus Fundulus; species Fundulus diaphanus. Next base: position 38,980,441 of record CM073130.1, read on the forward strand.
TGCACCATAGCTTTCCGACGCTCACGAACGCAACACTGTGAACGCTGAGCTGTGTAGACAGTTTTGCAGTTTCACAACACACGTCGGCTCTCACGGTTTATTGTTGTGTGTGAATAACAAGAGGTGGCTTGAAGGCTGTCATTTTTGATGCGCTGCTTGAGCTGAAATAAAACCGTGAAACGTCCGCTCGCTTGCTGTTCTTTCAGAAGGCTCCAGCAGCACAGGATGGATCATCAGAGTGATAGAGACAAGGAGCCGTAGCGGGAAACGGCGATACAGGGCGCCAAGCAATAAAAATATCATTACATATTTCGCAAAGGTTTTTCTTTATATTTTTTAAAAAATGTAACTAAATTTGTAATTCTTAATATTTTCGGAAGTAACTGTAACTGAATTACATATTTTCTCATTGTAACTGTAACGAATTACAGTTACTCTTTTTTTGTAATTAAATTACGTAACGTCGTTACATGTAATCCGTTACTCCCCAACACTGAGTAGAACTGAATGTGAAATATGTATCTGGAAATATATGGAGTATGTGCTTATAAAAACCTTTGAACTCATATCATGAATTGCTGTTAAAAACAATCTGCCACATAGAAAACCTTGTTGAGCTACAGGTCTCAGTAAAAGTTTTGTTTGGCCCTCCCGTTACGGTGTAACTGCACAGACACAATGCATTCAAGACAGTATTTAGATAATTAAAGAAGCAGTGTATTAATATTGTTAATATTCTTGTGTTTTTATTCTAACCCGGGTGCCTGCAGCAAGCGCTGGTGATCCGTGAGGGTGAGAAGGTGCAGATCAACGCTGAAGAAGTGGTGGCCGGAGATCTGATTGAAGTGAAGGGAGGAGACAGGATCCCTGCCGACATCAGGGTGGTTTCTGCTCATGGCTGCAAGGTACAAACGAGGGAGAACGTTTAGGCTGGAAATTATATATTTTATTCTAGATCTTTTTAACAAAACAGGGTTCGTTTGTATTGGTTTAACTTGCATGCTGTCTTTTTGAGAACCTCATATGAATTTACTCTGATGTCTGCGTGTAGGAAGGCCAAACAAATTCTGGTTCTTGTCTCATAAAGTTGTCTGTCTTATATTTTTGTGCCATCCAACAGGTGGATAACTCGTCCTTGACGGGAGAATCAGAACCACAAAGCAGGTCACCTGACAACACCCATGACAATCCTCTGGAGACCCGCAACGTTGCTTTCTTCTCCACCAACTGTGTGGAAGGTACTGGCAGTGTGGTGTGACGTGAATAATGAAGTATAAATTATGTTATTCTGTGAATATATAGCGGCCTCCACAATTATCTTTGGCTGTGGCGTAATCTCACACTAAAACATCTTTAATTTGACTACATTTTGTCCCTGACGGGAATAACAAGTCTCGTTATAAGAAATAATGATTAAATTCATGTAATTGTACTTTTCTATTTTACTTTTCAAGTTGATAAAGGTATCAAGTATAAACATGAAGGGTATACAGAAGACCTTGTACGGACTCTTTAAAACGGGAAATAGAGGAGGACATGTTAATCAAACAAGACGGACATATGTTGAGCTTTAAAATGTATTCAGCTGGCTGTAAGAAAATAGCTACTCACCTAAAATAGATCTACAGTCACATAAAAAAAGTAAAAGGTTTAAAACACGGGCGCCCAAAGTATTACTATTCAAGGCCCGGATAAATGTGTGTATATATATATATATATATATATATATATATATATATATATATATATATATATATATATATATATATATATATATATATACTGACAATTTAAAATCCCCTAAAAACGGAAAGCATTACGTACAACACAAAATTTTTGTGTTTTTGTTTCCTACATTTATTGTTTTAATTTAAATTTTATAGTAAATAGGATTCCAAAAACCCTTTAATCCTTCTAATCACAATTGATAAATATGGAAAGCAATTTGGTTAAAAAAACGAAAACAGAAAATTAACTAAACAAATTAGGAAATCGGATATTTGTCTATTTAAAAACATAAACATAATAACGTAAAACATTTTACCAATAATTTACCAATCCAGTTCGTTTGCTAATTTTATCACATTATTAGTATTACCAATTTTTGCAAAAATATTGGACACCACTGGTTTAAAACAACTGGAGTATGAATGGCAGAGAAGGACCCAGGTTGATTTTTTCACCATGCACAGTAGGGGGCATGGTAAGAGGAAAAAATATCTGTGAACCACATCAGAGCAGCATCTTGGGGTCACATAGTCTCCATTACAACCATTTATTTCAAGGCTTTTGTACACGTCTCTGCCAGGTGTGCCAGCAATTGTGAAGGAGGCGGTGCTTGGTTTAATAACTTAAAGAAAAGGCGTAATTTCTCTAAATATTTATTAGGATGTTGTTGATTTTACTGTCTGTGTCGGATGCAGTGTACATCTTACTCAAATCAAATATGTTAGGTGACATCAAATTCGTTCATGTCATTTTTGTAAAGTAAGATATCCCTGATATGATTTCTCTCATCCACTGTGTGCATTTTATGGTTGCATGTCGCACGGTTTGACAAACTGTCTCACGTTTCTGTAAATGTTGCGTGTTTTTTTTTTTTTTTTCATCTAATCAGGCACAGCGCGTGGTATTGTCATCTACACTGGAGATCGCACAGTCATGGGTCGCATTGCTACTCTGGCCTCTGGTTTGGACACCGGCAAAACGCCCATCGCCAAGGAGATCGAGCACTTCATCCAGATCATCACGGGCGTGGCCGTCTTCCTGGGCGTGACCTTTTTCATCCTGGCCATTGTCCTGGGTTACTCCTGGCTCGAGGCCGTCATCTTCCTTATTGGCATCATTGTGGCTAATGTGCCTGAAGGGCTGCTGGCCACAGTCACCGTAAGTGAACAGAGGTTCCAGATTAGCACACTTTAGGAAAAAAATGTTTAACATTGTGTTTTTTCACATTGTGACTGTAGTATTTTCTTTTAATTAACCAAAAACATAGCATGTAATAAGCTGTTTTCCCGATGTTACATGTATTAACATTGTCGGTCTGTATCTCTACAGGTGTGTCTGACTCTGACCGCCAAGCGTATGGCGAAGAAGAACTGCCTGGTGAAGAACTTGGAAGCCGTGGAAACCTTGGGCTCAACCTCCACCATCTGCTCTGACAAGACAGGCACCCTGACCCAGAACAGGATGACCGTGGCCCACATGTGGTTCGACAACCAGATCCACGAGGCCGACACCACCGAGGATCAGTCAGGTTAGAGAGGGCACCGTGGCGCAGACGGTGCAGGCGCCTGCAACACGCCGCTGAGGATAACCGGACTCTTAACACGCTTCCCTCTGCTCCTTCCCTCAGGTGCTTCTTTTGACAAGAGCTCAGCGACGTGGCAGGCTCTGTCCCGTGTCGCTGCTCTGTGCAACCGTGCGCAGTTCAAAGCTGGCCAGGACTCTATAGCCATCCTGAAGCGGGACGTGGCCGGAGACGCCTCCGAGTCGGCTCTGCTTAAGTGCATCGAGCTGTCCTGCGGCTCAGTCAGGGCGATGCGGGACAGGAACAAGAAAGTGGCCGAGATCCCCTTCAACTCCACCAACAAATACCAGGTGAGAGCTTTCCTTCCATGTACCTGCCTGCAGATGTAACTGCTCTCTATAACTTACTGGACGACTTTACTTTAGCTTTGTTATCAGTGTATTGCAAAAGTATCAAACTGTTGTTTATTTGTTTTATTGGGACTTTAAGGCAACATAAAGTAGTGGATAAATGGGAAGTGGCAGGAAAATGAGGCAGGGTTTTCAACATTTTTCACAAATAAGAGTAAAAAAAAAAGCATCTGCTGCATTTGTATCCAGCCTCCCTGAGTCAACACTGTGTAGATCTTTCCAGGTGTGTCTGTACCAGCTTTGCACATCAACATTTTGTCCCGTTCTTCTCTGCTCAGTAACTCAAGTTCAGTCAGGTCTTTGTGATCTTTTTGAGGGTTTTTAATCATTTCCTTGTTGTGTGTTGGCCTCCTCAGTTGGCTGTTTCCAAGCATTTTAGAAATGAATAAACTAAATGAAATTAAGATTGAGAGCCTCTTTGAACATACATTTTCAACCATTACAGCAGATTATGGCCGCTGTGGCTCGGTGACGAGAGTAATTGTCTTGCAATCCGAAAGTTGTGGGTTTGAATCTACCTTCCTCCTGCCGCATGTCGACTTGCTCCTGGGCAAGGCGCTTTACCTTTTAAGTTGTAGTATAAAGTACTTTGAGTGATAGATTCAGGACTGGACTGGACCTAAGCTCTGGCTGCATGTTTAGGGGTTTTGTCCTGCCAGAAGGTGAACTTCCACCCCCGTGTCAAGGCCTTCGGAGCCTCTAGCAGGTTTTCTTCCGGGGTTTCCCGATATTTTGCTCCATCCATCTTTCCATTGAACCTGATCAGCATCCTTGTCCCTCCTGAAGATAAGCTTTCCCATGGCGTGACGCTTCCACCATCATGTTTCACATGAAGGATGGTGTGTTTTCAGGTAGATGTGCAGGGTCAGATTTGTACAGCATAGATCTTGGGATCTCTGAGCCCTTCAAAGAACAGCTGCATTTATACTGAGGTTGAATCACACACAGTGAGACTCTTTTAACGATTATACGACTTCTGAAGGAGATTAATTCCTTTGGGGGTTTTTTTGTAAAAAAAAAAAACTGAAAACCATAAATCAGTCACCTTCCGCTTCACAATTAGTCACCACTTTATGTTGGTCTGTCACATAAAATCCAAGTAAAATACGCTAAAGTTTGCATTTGTAACGCAACAAATTATGCAAAAAGTTCAATGGCACGAGGTGTTGATCTGTATCTTAATGTCTGTTCTCTTCGTGCAGCTATCAGTACATGAAACAGAGGATGCCAACGACAACCGCTACCTGCTGGTGATGAAGGGAGCCCCAGAGAGGATCCTAGATCGCTGTACAACCATCATGATTCAGGGCAAAGAGCAGCCTATGGACGAGGAGCTGAAGGAGGCGTTCCAGAGTGCTTACATGGAGCTGGGAGGACTGGGAGAGCGAGTGCTGGGTGAGAATACGTACTGGTGACGACAGATGGTGAACGACAATGTAGTGAGACGGTGCAGCAGGAGAAAATGTGGATTTCTTTTTACTAACATGGAGCATGTGCTGTCTTGTTGAAGATTCATATAGAGGATTTTCCCTCCATTTCTACATATGAGAAAAAATACTGAAAGCTTAGCTACACTGTTACTAAAATTAGTGTTGAATCAAAAGTTTTTTTTTCACTTAATGTTAGTCGGATTTAAAAAAAGAAGAAAAAGACAGTGAGATGAAAGGATAAAAGGTTAACCCAATTAAAACTAATATCCTTTGGCTTCATCTTTCAGGTTTCTGTCACTATCTCCTGCCTGAAGACCAGTACCCCAAAGGTTTTGCCTTCGACACTGATGACGTTAACTTCCAGACAGAGAACCTCTGCTTCGTTGGCCTCATGTCCATGATCGACCCGCCTCGCGCCGCCGTGCCAGACGCTGTGGGAAAATGCCGATCCGCTGGTATCAAGGTGAGCTGCTCAATGCAAAATCTCTACATTGTATAGATTTTAAAGATGGATAGAGGTTCTAATTTGTCCGTGTCGCAGGTCATTATGGTCACTGGTGACCACCCCATCACAGCCAAAGCCATTGCCAAGGGAGTAGGCATCATCTCGGAGGGAAACGAGACCGTGGAGGACATCGCGGCTCGTCTCAACATACCTGTCAGCCAGGTGAACCCAAGGGACGCCAAAGCCTGCGTGATTCACGGCTGTGACCTGAAGGACCTGTCCCAGGAACAGATGGACGACATCCTGAGGAATCACACAGAGATTGTGTTCGCTCGGACCTCCCCACAGCAGAAGCTCATCATCGTGGAGGGATGCCAGAGACAGGTTGGGGACATTTTGACATTGTCTTATAGAAGGGCTTTAAAAGCAAGCTTTTGCCCTCTCTGGAGTTACAGTCGTCTTTGCTAGACATGTGTTTCACCAGCAGGTGGCACTAGATGTCCAGGAAATTGAAATCTTCCGGGGACAAGGGAAAATTGAAACATAAAAAGGCTTTTTTTTTTTATTTAATTTCAACTGAAATCGAGTCTGTAATTTGAAGAGGGTTTTCTGTTTTACATTAGAAAACAAATCCAGCCTGTCCAACGATTTGTTATTTATATTTCAAAAATAAGATATTTTTATTATTTTAACTATATTTCAGCTACTCGTTTGAATCAGACAGTTTCTGAAATAAAACGTAGTTTCCGTGGTTGGCCTTCTCAGCATCTCCCTTTTCTCCATCTCTCTCAGGGTGCCATTGTCGCTGTGACAGGTGATGGTGTGAACGACTCGCCTGCTCTGAAAAAGGCCGACATCGGTGTTGCCATGGGAATCTCAGGCTCCGATGTGTCCAAACAGGCTGCAGACATGATCTTATTGGATGACAACTTTGCCTCTATTGTCACTGGAGTGGAAGAAGGTGGGAAGGCCCAGAGGGGAGAACTGAGAGAGATTAAATCGATAAAGTGTTGATGACGGGAACCTTGTGTTACGGCAGAGGGTGGAAAATTAGATTACAAGAAAAACAGACGATGACGGAAAATCTTAGATTAAAAAACATTGTTGGACACAAATTTTACTAATTTGGGTTATTAAGCCAACCCAGTATTGGGTTGGCTTAATAACCCCTAACATTAATAACCCCTAACATTAATAAAAAAAATATATCTTAAAGTGAATGATTATAATTTTACTTAAATTTATTTAATTAAACTGACATACTCGGCATACAGCGCTTTCTAAATTATTCCTGTCAGCATTGACATTAGTACCAAGCAATGCTAAGTGTTAGTTTAGCATCTTAGCATGTTTTATGTGTCCAGAGGTTCGTTATTAAATATTGTCTAATGTGATTTTTCTATTTCTTCGCCATCAGGCCGGTTGATCTTTGATAACCTAAAGAAGTCCATCGCCTACACCTTGACTAGCAACATCCCGGAGATCACTCCCTTCCTGTTCTTCATCATAGCCAACATCCCGCTGCCCCTAGGAACCATCACTATCCTCTGCATCGATTTAGGAACGGACATGGTGAGAACCTACCGTTTGATTTCATGTACAGATATGTTCCAACAGCTGTGCAGTCAAAAGTTAACACGTCGTCCTCTTTTGATAGGTTCCAGCTATTTCCTTGGCCTATGAAGCAGCTGAGAGCGACATCATGAAGCGTCAGCCCAGGAACCCCTTCAGGGACAAGCTTGTGAACGAGAGGCTCATCAGCATTGCTTACGGACAAATCGGTGCGTAAAAAAGACAAAGTGTGCTGGAAACTTTGCAAAAGAGTCGTTCCATCTGAAGAAGCATGAACATCCTTTACCGATGATACCAAGATGATGTGTGTCGGTTAAAAATGAAGAGAGCTGAGAGCATGGGGTGACATATCCCTCAGTTTACCTTAAAACCTGTGAAAAGTGGGAATAAATGTCAGTTAAATGGCTTGTAATGGCCCTTTTATCCTACCAAAAGGTCACATTTGTTCCTCTTGAATGTGATTTGAAAGCGTGTTGAATTCTCACCATAAACGGTTACAAGGGGTGTTCTGCCCTTACGCAAAAATAAAATTAGATTAAACTGTAAATTGTTCTCAGTTTTTGATGCAGTATGGGCTTTCCTTAGTTATGAATTAAATACTAAATCTGTTCATTTTTTTAGGTCATGTGCTTTTTGTAAAAAAAAAAATTTAAAAAAAATTGTAATCCAGGCTGGGCTTCTTTTTTACTGGGACACAAGTTTTGTATAAGTCAGCTGAAAGTATATGTTTTGATATAAAAAAAAAACTTGTTTAATCTCTATTGAACAAAAATGATATATGCATCTTCTTGATATTTAAGGTGCTGTGCAAAAAAAATGTAATCCCACATCATCCGTTTATATGTTTACATGTTTTTAGCTCTAATGAATTACTACATTAGAGCTAAAATACTGTTTCATGACTCTGATTGGTCAAATTCAGAGTGTTTTCCACTGATTTAGTTAAAGAAACTGCAACAAATTGGGCCTTTTCTGACTGGCTGGCTGACTGGTTTCTTTTCTAACTTGTATGTAGACACAGGTTCATAGCTCGAGATAATAAGCCTTTTAATGACTGGAGGAAAGAGGTCGGAGTTCAGCGGTTTGATGAATAAACAAAGTTCAGATGAAAAATGGTAGACACCCTACTGGAAAGGAGGAAAATCCAAAAGAAAGACCTTCAGATATGTAAGTGTAATGTGATAAGGCATAAAGATGAGCTGTGTGTGTGTCTGCTTCCTCAGGGATGATCCAGGCCTTGGGAGGCTTCTTCAGCTACTTCGTCATCCTGGCTGAAAACGGTTTCCTGCCCGGTTTCCTTCTGGGCATCCGGCTCAATTGGGATGACCGCAGCGTCAACGACCTGGAGGACAGCTATGGGCAGCAGTGGGTGCGTGTGGCTTTTTGTTTTAGCGTCGCATCCTCACGTTTTGTCAGCTGGTCTCACTGTCTGTCCTTGCTTCCTCCCCCAGACATACGAACAGAGGAAGATCGTGGAGTTTACGTGTCACACAGCCTTCTTTGTCAGCATCGTTGTGGTGCAGTGGGCCGATCTCATCATCTGCAAGACCAGGCGCAACTCTGTGTTCCAGCAGGGCATGAGGTGAGGGCTGGAGCTCAAGGCATTTAGGTCTAAATGTCTACATCTCCTTGTAATTTCATCTCGCCAATACCTGCTGTGTTTCTGCGCTCAGGAACAAGATTTTGATCTTCGGGCTCTTCGAAGAGACAGCCCTGGCTGCCTTCTTGTCCTACTGCCCTGGCATGGATGTGGCTCTCAGGATGTATCCTCTAAAGTAGGTGTCAGCAGCTACAGTCTCGCTGCTTTATAAGGCCTCAGATGTTTCTGCTTACTTCATCCCGGATGCCTTTCTTCTCGTCCGCAGGCCTAGCTGGTGGTTTTGTGCATTCCCCTATAGTTTTCTCATCTTTGTTTATGATGAAGTACGAAAACTTATCCTCCGCCGGAACCCTGGTGGTAAGTCTTTTGTTGTCCCTCTCATTAAAGTGTTTGAATGGAGGACGTGAGACTTACATTTCCGCGTTTTTTATTAGTCCCACGAATAAATCCATAATTTACTCGTGGGACTAAACACGTTTGTGTTTTATTCTCCCGCCGACTGAAGCTGTGCAGCAATCGTTCTTTGACGCGTTTTTCAGAAGCAGCGTAGTTCTTCTCTCCTCTCAGAAGGAGGCGTTCAGGTGCAGGTGTGTTTCTTAGTGGGGGGGAAAGGGGCGGTCACATCCTGCGGAGTCCTTGTCTGAATAAGCTGCTGTGTGCGCCTGATAAAGGTTAAAACGTTTTCCCAGCAGCTATCAACACTTTCCATTACTAACCTATTGTTGCAGTTTCTTAAAATTATAGTAAAAAAACAAACAAAACGAAAACTTACGTCTCAGATTAGGTGACGACTGCAATTGCAAAAATTCAATAAATAGCATGAATTTGTTAATGTGTTTTTTATGTTTTCGATGTGTTGAACGTACAAGTGCATCTAAGTAAATCAGAATATAACTGAATATGTCTATTTATTTTAGTAATTGACTAAAAAAAAGTGAAATGAATATCCTACATGGATTTATCACACATAGAGTGATAAATGTCGTGATTTCATTTCTCTTCATTTTTACAATTATGTCTCACAGCCAATAAAATCCAGTTTCCTAGAACATTAGGATATGACACAAGATTCAAGAATTTTCCTTTTTTTTTACAAGGAAACATTAGTATGTTCATGCTCTGTACACTCAGTACTTGGCCGGGGCCCCTTTTGTATGAATTACTGCATCAATGCAGTGTAGCATGGAGGCGATCAGCCTGTGGTTGCATTGATAGCTGCATTCAGGTCATCTGCTTTGTTGGTTCAAGTGTCCCTAATCTTCCTCCCTAACTTGCAACGGAGGTCTTCCTATAACTGGCGGGTTACCAGTTCGATCCCCTGCTCCGACTGTCTCAGTCGTTGTGTCCTTGGACAAGACACTTCACCCGCATCGCCTGCGGCCGGTGGTCAGAGACTCCGGTGGCGCCGATGTATGGCATCCTCGCCTCTGTCTGTCTGCCCCAGGGCAGCTGTGGTTACTAACATAGCTCACCACCCTGTCGGGGTGTGAATGGGTGACTGACTGTAGTGTAAAGCGCTTTGGGGTCGTCGGACTTGATAAAGCTCTATACAAGTACAAGCCATTTACCATTCCTCTTCATGACAATCCTATGTTCAGCCAAAGCCAGTTTGCTGGCCAATCAAACACATGGGCATTTAACATGCTTTTGGTAAGTATGACAGTGGGTAGGTGCCAAATCCTGCTGGAAAATAAAGTTAGGAAGCGTGACGTGACCTAAAATGTCCTGATAGACGGCTACATTGGCTTTAGACTTGATAAAACCCGGTAGACCAACCCTAGCAGATGACATGGCACCCCAAACCATTACTAACTGTTCCTCCAGACCTCCAGGATGTACAAATGAAATGACAATTTACGTTCATCTCAAAAGACTTTGAACCACAGTTATTAATATATCTGTATTAAAAATCTGTTTTTTTTAATTGGTATCATTTAAATTAAAATTTTCTGGGAAACTGAAGTTTTATCAGCTGTAAGCCATATTAGTATCACCAGAAATAAACGTTTGAGTTATATCACTCTGCGAACAATAAAAGTGTGTGACTTTTTAAATTGAATCGCTGAACGAAACGACCAGTTCTAATTTACTGAGATGCACCTGTATTTTGCTCACTCAGCAACACAAATGTGCACATTTCTTCAAATGTTTAGTACGGTCCATTTTCTCAGTAATTGAACTTTTTCTCTGTGTTTTTTGTTTTTTCTCTTTGCGCCGCAGGTTGGGTGGAGAGGGAGACATACTATTGATCAGTGGAGCACCTTTGCTCAAGCCCCTTTGCATCCTCTACTCATCTGTTCTCTCCTTCACTTCATCCTTGGCAAGACTCATCTCCAGATACCCCCTGCCCCACTTTTGAAGACAAAAAACGCTTTCAAGCAATTTCCATCACAACTGCCCCAAAGATTGAAAACAGCAAAAGCACCTTTACAACTTTCTACATTGCCCTGCGCCCTTCCCCCTTCCCTCCTATGATACTCTTTGCATGTGTTCTCTCACTGCTGTGTACTTATACCAATATATCTACCAAGCGGCAGCTGCATATTGTGTATGTAGATTTGAATGAGCTGAAGATACAGAGGGAGTGTCTATGCTCTGCAAAAAAAGGACCATTCAGCTTCTCCTCCTCCCTCTCTTACCCCCTCTGTATTTTAGTACTCCCGTCTCCTTTCTCTCCCCTCGCCAGCATCCCTTTGCTTGTCCTGCAATCACACACAGATTAAAAGATCACACCGTGTGATCCCAACGCCGGCCACTACTTCGACTGCCACCTCTCGCCTCTGTCTCCTGTTCCTGGGGGATCCGCGGAGTGGTCACTCCCCCCCCACCCCGACGATCTCACTGCGTCCATTTTTTTCCGTTACTTCTGCTTTCCATAATCAGTGTTGTTGTTTCTTTTTTTTTTATATATGTGGGGGTGGGAGGGACTTTGATGATTTATCTGTCTTTTTTATTGCTGATAAGGGAGAGAAGGTGTGTGAGAACAGCTTTTTCCTCATTTAGGCTTAACAAAGCACATCTCATGGCATCCTGTCCTCCCTCTCCGTCCCTTCTGTCTCTCACAGCCCTGCTCTCCCTTTCCCTCCCGCCCCAGTTGTCTCCGTTGGTGTGCACAGTGTGAACCATTGTCGTTGTTAATAACTATTACAGTACATCCCCTCTTCCCCAAGTTGGTGAATCAACTCAATCTTTCTGTGTGCTCTAGGAAATCTATATAATTCTATACCTGGATTTAAACGAGACAGTAAAAAAAACCGGTTGAACGGCAATGCAAGAGCGACATTCACGAAGAGCATAAACACTATTGGTCAGGATATGCGTCTCTCTTTTTTTGTATTTTCTTTGTTTTCAGTTTTTTTTGTTTTTGTTTTTTTTGCTGGTTTCTCAAGAGGCTAATCTTCAGTGTAGAAGCAAAGCAGGGTTTCAAGTTGTGTTTATTAAACCAAAAGGCTTCAGGTTCCCCATCAAGGCATGTGTGCACGTATGATGTGGTGAAAGTGTGCTGTGATGTATTTCGAGTGGCGACAGAATGAGTCCATGTGCCTGGGGCCCGTATTTACAGGATCCAGATCCTGTTCCCGGTCAGTCCGGCTCGGATCTGTGCACACTTGCGTGTTGGAGACCAGTCGAAGGGGGCCAGCAGTCTCAGCTAGGTCCATCCCCAGACCACAGAAAGGGATGAGATGGAAAAAGAAAAAAAAAAATAAAGTCATACAAAACTTGTAGAAATAATGTGTGTCAAATAAATGAAACCAACACCAATAAAACATCTAGAACATTTAATACAACCTAAACCTGCGTCTTTGGCTTTGATTTTGTGCCGAGGGGGTTCCTGTAGCTCTCACGTCCAAAACTCACATTTCGACATGAAGTCTCACATTTTCCACACTGAAGTATCCGGGCAGAAAAGCAAAAGTTCAGTATGAGTTTATGGTGAATTCACAATAGATTCCTGGTGAACCAGGTTCCACGTTTAAACTCTTACCTTCTTGAAAGGTCAAGCTTTAAAACATGGAACCCGCGGAAAAGTTTGTTGGGAAGTTGATGGATGGGCAGACCCTAAATTAATAGATGGATTTAAAAAGGGGGATTGATGATCAAACCTTCAAGCTCATATTTTTTTACATACATTTCTCACATTATTCCATATTTCAAGACCTGGAAAACACTTGAATCAAACTCCAGATTTTCCCAGATTGTAAAGGAACCCCGTCAGGAGAAGCTCCTCTTTTACTTGATGCATTTCTTGACCTAAGTTAACGATAAATCTTCCTTTACCAAAACGTTTCACATCAACTCCTTCAGCCTTCCAGCATTCTGAGTTTTCAAACATAAAGCCATTTTTACACAATGGCTTTGTATTTGCTGCAGCTATAGGTGGCAGCAGAACAGAAGCTTTGTTTAAAATGGCATGCATCTGGGGGGGAAAGTGGCATCTAGTGTCCCTGCCCTCAATGCACTGCTGTAGGTGGAAGAGTTGGCAGCAGCCCAGGGTAATGCACCAAAACCTGTACATGTCAGCCTTGTCCTACATCAACGGGAATTATTTTTTTACTGCGCAAAAATAAAGAATTGTGAACGTTTAGGATAGGTCCAAAACATGTAAAAAAAGAAAATGTCAGCATTCCCGAACCTCTTACCTCCAGACCGTAATGGTGGCACCTCTCATGGGTCATCTATTTTAAGCAAAGCTATTGGCCGTCTAGTTCACAACTTCAAGAAATCACACGTGGTGTAACTCTGCATCACCTGAGAGACGCTGATTAGTTTTGCTGTTACAAAAATCAAAAAAATCTAAATCTAGGACACGTCCCTTTAAGAAACTCAAGCGCTTGCAGGGAGCGGTCCACCGCTGTCTAATGACAAACGCTCTCCCTTTCCCACCGACACACACCCTGTCACTCTGGCTGACAAACACCCTCTTACTCTCACCCTTGTTCTAATTTCCCCCGCGTCTCTGCAGTGAGCTCACTGCAGTGCGATCCCCTCCCTTCTCCTCGCAACCCCTACGTATAATAGAATATCGATCGCTCGGCTTTGCCGCAGTGTGCAGGCGAGTGTTCCTGCGGACGGGGGCTCGTCTGGCGGGGGCCCTCCAAGGTCATTGCCATGGCAACCCGAGCATGGGGTCCTTTGACTGTGCTGTCAGGGAGCACGGGTCAAAGGGGTCACACGAAGAGGGGGAACAATGGGGGAAATGAGAGCGAGATAGGGTGTGTAAGGGGGGGGGGGTGTTGTCTGTGAGCAACGCTGCAGTTTGGTGTGCTAGAAACAGTGCGGAGGGATTCGTGGTGCTTTATTCCACGGTGCATTCACGCCGGAGAAGAATAATAACCAAAAGGTGCAGACGCGGTTCTGAGGGGCCACAGAGTTCAGTAGAGCCGAACATGCAGAGGCAGACAGCGTTGAAGGCGATGTCCGTAACAAGGGGTTTATTGCACTTCCAAAATTTCAATACAAAACACACCGGTACCATCAAAGGTAAACAAATGGTAAGTTTCTAAAAAAAACAAACAAAAAAAAACAGCATGCTTTTTGATGACCTGAATGTTCAAAGCAGATTAAATACACGTCCAGAAAGTGAAAAACGGTAAAACTCCAACACAGAATGCCTTCAGTACATTACAAATCACCCAGAAGCCTTTCTCAAATTATTCTTCAATCAAAACACATCATTTGTGCACGAAAGCCAGACATTTTAACACGTTTAAGCGGCACTTTAGCTTTGGAAATGACTCCGATTTTCTTTAAAGCGGTTTGTACCCACATAATCTGTCGCTACAGCAGATGCATTAAATAACATTGCAGAAGCTCTATTAACAGACGGAGAATATATCAGTAAGGAGCAAGAAGCCTTACAACACAAACCACAGGCATAGGAGGTTACAAATAATCCAGATAAAGGCTTAAAATGTGCTTTGATTATTAAGAAATTAATTATTTGTGCATATGGTAGGTTATGTGCATTAATGAGTGCAACAATAGCTCTTTGACACAGTATAAGGCGCGTTCTTGATATAACGCAGTAAGGATAAATAGATGGAATACAAGATACACATATAGCAGTTTTCCCCCAAACACCTGAAGGGTGATTATGTCACTGGGTCAGAAAGATGCCCGATGGTCAATCAGCGCCTGCTTGAAGTTCAGCCGGCTCGTCACACGGACTCCATGAGGAGCTCATCGAAGTCGGACCCCTCCAGCTGCCGAAACGCGGCATGGGAACCAATCACAAAGAGCGTAGCTCCTGGGAGGCGACGGGACAGATGGGAGGAAAAATGGATGTCAAACATTTTTATAATTACCGTAATGTAATTACAGACGTTAAAATCCACTGGATTAGTTGGCGGGGGGGGGGGGGGGGGATTCAAATACATTAACAAACATCATAAAAACACAACAGCCCTTATTTAGCAGCTATTATCACACAGATTTCCCAATTTATGAATCTTTGCCGTACGCCTCAAATCCCGCCCCAGAGTTCAGAATGTGAACGCGTGTGTCCGTGTCCGTGTGGACTGGTGGCGCAGCAGAGAAAAATTAAACTGCATCCAATCAGTATTAGTCCATACCAGTGGAAAATTAAGTCTATACCATGGTTATAGCAGATTAAAGTTAATCGATCATTTTTCATCATTAATTGCACTGAAAGTTTTTTTTTTTGGGGGGGGGGGGGGACAGGAAGAGGGGTGGAAGAGGGGGGGAGACATGCGGCGAAGGACCGCGGGTCGGAGTCGAACCCGGGTCGACCCGTTGAGGACTAAGGCCTCTGTACATGGGTCGCGCTACCCGCTGCCCCACCAGCGCAAGTTCGCAAGTTTAAGAGATCGTCTGCATGAATATGCCACGGGCTACACGGGCTAAAATCTGGAACTGCGTGTGTAGAAGAGTGACCCGGTGCTGCAAAGTCATACCAGCCCAGGTCCCGGGGGCAGTGTGGATTTTAGACTCCTTTTAGCAGAAGATCACGGATGCACATTTGAGCGAGGCTCACATTGGCACAGCACTATGGGAGAGCTGAAGGGAAGATGGTGTTGCATTGAATCAGCTGTAAGACCTCTGCTATCCACTCCCGAGAAACTGTGTGATATCATTTTGCCGTTTTCAGTTAGGTTAGGTATAATTTTGCTGGATTTAACATGATGCTCTGCAGCGCGATGAAGCTATTTGGTTCTGGTTTTTGCAAACGTGTTGACTTTGCAGGCTTAGACATTGAACAGGGAGCGCCAAACATATACGGCACAAAACTGCTCTGGTTCCTTGATTATGTGCTTTGGTGTTTTCCTTCTGATTTTTCTCTTTTGAGTAGAAAACGAACAAACCGTTGCATTACAAGGCTGTAGTGAAAACTACATATTTTAGTGGAACTCTGTGGTTCAACTGAAGTGAAAACAGTACGAGTATGAGGCACGTTCGATTTCAGCCGACCAGCTCGCATTCAGAGACGCAGAGACGCATCTTCGGGCCTTTAAGGTACAACAACATTTGCAGAAACGTCATGTGTGGGAGAAGCTAAGTTTCAGGTTTCGTTTGAGACTTTTAGTGTTCCAGTATCAGTGGTGGGATACATCAGAGGACAACCACCTTTCGCTCAGAAATGCCACAGATTTTGTGGCCGAGGTTCCCGAACCTATTAAATAAACCAGAGGCGCGGCATGAAAATGGAAACGGTGTCAACCGGATTTACCAGCTGTCCAGAAACTGGGCTTAGACAGCATACGCTTGGTCTCCTAACGTCTCCATTTATCAATGCGTCCAAATCTAAGTTTTTTTTTTTTTTACTTTATTTAAAATACGTTCGACTAAGAGTAACTGGGCATTAGTTAAAATTGAAAAGCAAGACTCCTAATCAGGGCAGTGTTACCGACTTACCAAGAACCCAAAACACAGCAGCGCCGGCTCCAGCCAACCAGAACACAGGCAGAGAGATGACTCCGGCTAAGCTCATCTGGTGGGGGACGTTTAACTCTCTGCCTGGTTGCAGAAAGCACAAAGGAAACAAGTCAATACGCCAAATACAAAGTCTACTTTTAACGATAAAAGGAATCTACGCTTTAAATAAAGTCAAGTAGTAACAGACTTCAACCACGGCACATACACACAGAACATGTCATTTAATCTTAGGAACAACTTTGCTCACCAAGAACAACCAGCTTAGACTCCAGAGACTTGAGGTGGATTATGTAGAAGGCACCGGCAAACACAGCCAAGGCAATCAGCAGCATGGGCGAGCTGATTCTGAAGACCAGAGACAGAAACAGGCCAGTCGCTCTCAGGTTTCAAGGAAGCTAACTGTATTTCATGACTTTTTAAATATGTTTTACGTCTCATGGACAACAGAAACAAAACACCAGTGAAGGTAGGTGAAAACCGGTTTCGGGTGAAAGCAAGTCCTTGTGGGCCTTACATGCAGTAGAGAATGAGACCCAGAAAGATGAAGGTGTAGTTGCTGTTGTAAATTTCCACGTTCTTCACCACCCGCTGACACAGCTCTCCGAAGTTTCGGGGTTTCGAGAACTTGCGCTGGTCCACGAAACTGGCCCACGGTCGGATGGACAGTCTGCGCCGGTCGAACCACTCTTTAGCCACGCTGGCCGAAAGGCCTTTGGGAAGCCACAGCCTGTAAAGTAGAGGCAGCATATAATACATGAGAATTTCTGCAGTTTGTAATAAGAAAAATCTAAAACGAATGGCTCTTACTTTGCCAGCATTCCTGTGCCCCCCGTGCCAGTGGGATGAGCATCCTCAGCACTAAACAGATCTCCGGCCTTGCTGTCCATGTCCACAAGGCAGTTCTCTCCCTTTGGTGCACCGGAGGACATCTGAAGACTTACTGCTGAAGGGAGATTTCAAGAAAATAACATTTAAAGACATTCGGGAGGGAAATGCAACTTAACATTGAACCCTTTTGTAGCAACACGTTGCTCATTAAGCAGCTGTTAGCCAAAGGCTTGGAGTAATTAGGCGTGACACACTTTACTTAAAATTGTTAATTGAAGTAGAGTGGTGGTACTTAGGCTTCCTTTACTCAGAACATATTTTGGTATCAGGTATTTACTAGATAACTATCAATCAAGTTTACAAAGGGCTGCACCACAATTGCGATATACTATTGCTGATTATTGTGATCAAGATAGACGTGTGATTGACCCACATTTTCCTCCCTCTCTTTTCCTTTTGTCTTCATAATGTCTCCGTCACCCTATGGGAGCAATCCCACCTTGGCCACAAATATCAGGCGATGACATCAAGGGTACTTAAAGTCCATCCAGCTGAACGGATATATATTTATGAGTGTGAACGTATCGCACATAAAATAAATTGAGCATCCACTAATGATGTCAAAGGAGACTTTTGGGGTTGTGATATTGTACATATCAAAACTGCAGTGATGACTGACATTCAGTATGCTGTGAAGCTGTAAAATGTATCACAGAAAGCCGAACACTACAGTAAACTAATAAGCAGGCCAAACTGAATCTTGTCCCACTTGCAAGTTGAAAAGTAATCCCTGCTCAGTCACTACTAGGCTAACAACTATTGACTCTTTATTCTTACTCCTTTTTTATTGTTGTTTATGATCTATTTTTACTTACTTTATTATTATGTTCTCTTTGTTAGTTCTCGGTCCGGGAACCAATGCAATACCGGTGTAATGCTGACAACACCGTGTGATGACAAATAACCCACTTATCTTATTACCAATAGAGGCCTATAACTGTGCATTGCTCAACCTTTTGTTTGTTGAAACAGGTTTAAGCAACACATTAGGTGTAACATAAGTTGAAAATTAGAAGGATTGGCAACAGATGTGATGGAAATACAAAGCAACACTTTTTTACTGCAGCTATCACCAAGTTTAAATGGTGAGGCAGCCATATTAGTTTGGTGAGAAACCTCAGACCTCCTTTAGAGTGTTTCTTATTACAGCAGCACCAGGGAATAAGGTCAAAGGAAAGTTTCTGATTTTTTTAATGTATAGTTAAACAGCGTTTAAATATTATGGTCTATCCATAAGAAATAAGCAAACCTACTTCAAGTTTGGGGCTGTTTGGTAAGCAGTTCTTTTTATCACCATTCATTCAGCATTTTTCATAGTAGTCTCTATTATTAGCAGGGATTGATATTTCTGAAGTCGTAAGGAAATAAAAATACCAATCAGAGTATTCCAGGCTGAAACTGGTTTCTGGTTTTCTTGGGACTTCTGAAATGCTGACTGGGATTTTCGCTAATTATGATTTTCTATGGACTATAGCGCATAGAAAATGTGCTTTGGGTTCTCTTATAAAGGTAGTAGTTTGGGATTCAATGCAAAATGAAAGACCTTCAAGATTATTCTCACTTATGCATCAAACCATGTGCCTAACCCTTCTCTTTTTTAAATTTCAAACTGAAAAAAAGGAGTGCATCAAAATACATAAATGTAGATCAAAATGTGTGTGAGTTTCTAGTGATGAGTAATCTAATGAATATGATAAAGATAATCTGACTGACTATACCTGTGGATCAATTGAAAATTGACCAATTCCGATCTCTGACTGACTGATCGGTGCATCTCTATTATTTGCCAAGGCAGTACTTGCAATACAAGGCAAGAACCGTCACCCTAGGTCACCCAAACTGCTTTAATGCACCTGTCAGTGAGTGTTTTGGCACTTATTAACTCACTGAACACACATACAAGGGAAATTAATACATCTAACTTGTCTTTTATGTTTTTATGCAGGGTACAAAAAGAAAAATAAAGGCAATAACATTTAAGAAATCACCTAAAAGACCTACACAAAGCCTGGAGAAGTACAGCTCCCTCAAAGCAATGTACTGTATTAAAAAAAAAAATCCAGCTTACACGTTTTTAGAGCTACGAAATTAGACATTTGTTGAATTCCAATTAGATTTATGCTAAAGGCTAAATAAACAACATTAATATTTCACTCTCAAACCCCGTAGCTGTTATTTATACCAGAGAAAACCTACTTCATTAAGTATTTACCATATATTTGAAAAGATCGTTGCTCAAATGGTCACTAACTGGCTTCATACTTTAATAGTAGGGCAGTGGAAAAATACTGTGAAAAAGAGGCCTGGTTCCTGCCACATCACTCAACAAACAGGATATGGACGAAACTGTCAATTGCAAACAATATATATATATTTTTGTCTAGATAGCTGCTTCATTGGTTGCATCTAAAACCTGTTTTTAAAAACACAAATTTACTGGATAGACTAAAACATGTAGCTTCCCTGCTAACGTTTATGTGGGGTCTGGTCCAAGCGCATAGCTCATCTCTTAACAAAATTCTTCACTGACAATCTTATAAGACTGTCGAATAGCAAAGAACGCTTCAAAATGCAAGTCGTCGAAATCCTCTAAACAAAATCTAGGCACTTACTGAAAAAGTTTAACAAGACAGCTTCCTCCTCTTTGTTGCTGTTTTGGATCACGGATGTGATGTGGCTCTGGAGAAAAGGTCTCAGTACTCCGATGCACCACACTGCCACCTATAGGCCGCACCAAGAACCTCACATTTTGAAATTAAGACGATTCAGAGAATAGGACGACTTTATAATCTTTTCACGTGCATTTTATTTGATCCTAAATGCATATTTAAATGCATTTCTACAATATATACACTTGTAGGCTAAGCTATTGTTTGGAAAATGTTGTCCGGCGTCCTAAAACTTGTCCACCTGAAGAACTGACTGCAGATCAGTTGCGTAAAAACGTGAGCTTACATCACCAGTCAACCCGGAGGGCCGTGATTGGTCGGTTTCCCAGTGTTGTCGTGCTGACGTCACAGAGCACGTTGCCCTGTCGAAGTTGCTAGATCTTCCAGCGGAAGAGGCGATACGAGCAAGAGGACGGTGAGTTCTTTGTTTTACTGAAAGAGCGAGAAAAAAATAGTTTGAAATAATTTAACGAACGGGGTTTTATTCCAAAGTGCTCTCGAGTTAAGCTCTGTTTGCATCACAAGGGCCAAGACGTCATGTCTTGTTAGCACAAACAGTGGAAACGGGGTTTTGCCTCTAACAAAGGACCGACACATTATGCACTAACCTACTGAATGCTCATTGCTTTATCCTTGTTTGTTTTTGTCATGCGTTTTCAAAAACAAATACAAAAAAGGTTGGTGAGTTTGAATGGCATGATTGTTTCTTTTGGTTTCCAACAGCAAACGTGACAGGTTACATAAACGACCACACGGCTCCACCAATCAGCGCTGCTGCTGGGCGTCGGACAGGAAAGAACAGCTGGGGTGTTTTTTTTCGGCTTCCAGCGGTTTGCTGCATTCTGCTGAACAAAGCGACAATTTAACGGAGTCACGGCTGATAGTTTGGTTTGGCGTGGCTCAAAACGGCGTCGTGCTAAGGACGATAAAAAAGGTAAATGGGCAGACCTCATGACAACATTAATTGCCATTAGCGCTTTTTACGGCGGTGTCGAGTTACACATGGACTAAGGCTGGGCCAATGTGAAGAACAGATGCTTCTAAAAGCTCATTTATTGCTGTAATATGAATTTATTATACACAGACATAATGTGTTGATTAAACTTTATTTATATAGTGGCAATTCAGAACACATGTCATGTCAAGGCACTTTACAAAGTCAAATTCACTCAAATCATCCAGACAGATTGGTCAAAAGGTTTCCAATCTAAGGAAACCCAGCTGATTGCATTAAGTCTTGCTTGACAAGCAGCATTCACTCCTCATTAAGGAGTGTACAGGTCCATCTCAAAATATTAGCATATTGTGATAAAGTTCATTATTTTCCATAATGTAATGATAAAACTTGAACATTCATATATTTTAGATTCACTGCACACTAACTGAAATATTTCAGGTCTTTTATTGTCTTAATACGGATGATTTTGGCATACAGCTCATGAAAACCCAAAATTCCTATCTGATGAAAACTCCCCTTTAACACGCGCTTATGGGTGGGAGAGACTGCTGACTTGATAGTCGTTGCTGTGTATGAACACCTTTCACAAGGAGGGGAAGCTACATTCCTAAAGCAGCTGACTGTTCAAAGAGCACTGCCTCTAGAAAGGTGGGTGATTAGAAAAGTATGGCACGGTAGCATGAACAATAATCTAGAGTCAGCGCTTCAAGAGCCACCAAACAGAAGCTCTAATCGTCACTCGTGTGAAGCCCCTTCCTGAAACGTGGACAATGTCAGAAGCATCTTACCTGGCTCTAAGCTGTTACTCAGTGGGTCAAAAACAGATTTAAGTAATTTAGAAATCAAGGTTCCAGAGTCTGGATGACGGTAGAAGATGTTAAGAATCCAATCCGTTTTAGGTCCAGTGTGAAGTCTGTGTTTCTGCTACATGTAATCGATCATTCAGAAGGAAATAAAAATAAATAAATGGTAAAACAATGTTAAAAATGTGACATATTTGCTCTATATTATGTATAGCCCATATTTGCACACTTATACCAACCAGAATCCAAGTTTGACATGAATTGAAATATCATGAAACATTAAAACGTAAGATTGACTGAAGAAAAAAAAATTTGCATCATAGTGTGTAATGAATCCGATATAAAAATGTCACTTTTTAAATGTAGTGTCCTGAAACAAATTGGCTTTAATGAAAATGTTATTTATTGAGCTTAGACTATTGATATCTACAGTTAATTTAATTTTACTGTTCATTCTTCAGTTATAAGTTAGTCTATAATAATAGTTAGTCTAAGTTATCAAATCTGCGATTCAAGTCTGGCTCGAGTCATTCAGTCAAAATCCAAAACTCTGGTCAAGACACGGCTAATTAAAAATGGAAATAAAATTCCTTCAGCTTATTGCCTTACTGTGGCTTTTCCTCCAAGTAAGACTATTCTCCTAGGGGGCAGCGTTGGATTCCTACGCCAAGCGTACCACACCCCACTACACGTAGAATCAGGAAAAAAAATTTTTAATAAAAAATTAAAGCCTCTTAATTGTTTCCAAGAGTGCCGGTCATTTGTCTGCAGGAATTGTTAAATTTGTTGATCACGGTGATCCTTATGGCCTGAATTAAATAGATGTCTATATTTACGAGCCTCCGCTTGAAGGAGTGCTTGCTCGTCCGTCACGTTTTTCACAGGATTGTCCACGTAGTTAGGAGTTTTCTAGGTGCGTGGAGTGGAAACTTGGCCGCGCGGAGGGTCATGGTAGTCAAAATGGCGTAACTTGGCTGCGCGGACCTCACAGATGTGTCAATCATAAACCATCTAGCTTAACACACAACAATCACCCTTATTGCCATAGATTTTTTTTTTGATTATTTAATTTGAGTGAATGTAGGCCTCTTGATGCCCTTTAACTATACTTGTGCATTGTTATGCTTTACAGTAAAGATCTTATTGTTAAAGTAACATTTGTGCATCTTTCCTGTTGAACAGTTTGAGATAAGGAGAGAACGGGGCAAAGAGCCACAGACGAACCCTGACCATGGCTGCAGTGCACTGCCCAGAGCGCACCCTCAGAGACTCCCTCCACTGGGACGAAACGGAGTGCCTGAACTATTACGGGATGCTCTCTCTCCATGAGATGTTTGAAGTCGTCGGCTCTCAGCTAACAGAAGTCGACGTTGAAGTTTTGTCCTTCCTTTTGAATGAGACCTACCCGGGATCACACCCTCTAGACCCAGAAGGCTGGACAGTTGAACCTGCTGAAGACGATCCGGAGGACTCGGGTGTAGCCCCAAGTCCACAGCTGCTGAGAGCATGGAGGCGGTTAAAGCACAACGGCGCAGAGGCGCCTTTAGTGGACTCAAAGTCTAAAAGCGGTCTGGAGCTGTTGCTCGAGCTGGAGAGGAGAGGATACGTTAGTGACGGCAACTTGGAGCCACTGCTGCAACTTTTAAGAGTGCTAACCCGTCATGATCTGCTGCCATTTGTGTCCACCAAGAGGAGGAGGACAGGTAGTCGTTTTGGTCTCATGTCAATAGTCATTCATCTCCTCTTCGTTTATTGAGCAGCTAATATTTCTGTTTTTCAGTGTCTCCAGAGAGAATTGCACAGAGGTATGAATTAGATAAAACAGAGCTGGTGTTTGGATTACAGCATAGCTGCCAACAGACAGATATGCCACTTCCATCCTTCACGCAACAGCTAACAACTGGTAAGTTTGCTGCCCTGTAAATTTTGTCTGTAGACTAGTTTTTATTCTCTAAATCAGGGGTGTCAAACATGCGGCCCGCGGGCCGGTTCCGGCCCCCCGAACAATTTAGTCCGGCCCGGTGGCTAAATGCATTATCATTATTCAACAATGATTATTTTTTTTTTATTTTTTTTTTTTCCCAGTGTCCTGTCTGGCAATGTGGCAATAAGAATTGTTGTCTTAATGCCAAAAAGAGCTCATCAGATGTGACTTTCACAAGTGGAGCAGTACTGCTTTTGTCATAGTGCTCCGCTTGATTTATGAATGTGAATAGCTTTATTATGATTCATGCGGGGAATATCTCAAATGATATGGACACTACAATGGGAAAGTAGGAGAGGAAAGGAAGGACAAGAAGAAAAAAAGAAAAGGTGAAAGAGGAGATAAAAGGAAGAGAATGATAAAACAATTATTGAAAAAAACATGTACTTCGTTTAATTGAAAATCTGCAGTTCCTATATTGTCCACAAGGGGCGTTGTGTTTTAATCAGCAGATGGTGGCACTGAGCTTCAGATGTGGAAAATTGATTTTAAATCATTTCTTAAATTTTATCTGTTTGATGTATTTTGTCATGCAGGACAGTGTTTTTAAGTTCCAAAAAATGTGAATAAATGTTTTTCAACGTTGTACAATCACTGTGATCAGTTCTTATGCATAATGCACTTAAGTAAATGTTGAACTGAGTAAAAGTATTGTTGAAATTGCACATACTTTTTTTTAAAAACGCTGAGGTTATTCATAATGTGTAAAAGTGAAATTCATTAATATAAAAATCAACAACAAGTCCACTTTTATTAGTTCTATTTAATCTTGCAATGAGTTTACTTGTGTGGCCCTCTTGAGATCAGATTAAGCTGAATGCGGCCCCTAAACCAAAATGAGTTTGACACCCTTGCTCTAAATGCTAATACTTATACAATGCCTTGTAAAAGCACTTATCTGTTTGGTATTTTATGTGATGGACCATAACAAAATGGAGCATAGCTGTGAAGTAGATGTAAAATTATTTATGGTATCAAATTAGTATTACAAAAACAATCTTAAAAGTGTGGCAGGCCTACGAACGTATTCAGCCTCTGTTAAGTCACTACTTCAAAAGGAAATCCAGTGAAACTATATGCTTTCAGAATACAGTAGCAAATTGAGTCCATCTGGGTTTGTTTTAATCTCAGTATAAATTCAGCTGTCCCATGGACGAAGACAGGTCTCGCAGAAAGTTGTGAAGCTTGTTTAGCTTAGAAAACGATATCCAAAGCTTTGAAAATCTCAATGTACGTTTCAATCATCATTAAGAAATGGAGAGATTATCCCACAACTGCAAACCTACAGAGCTGTTGACTGTCCACCTAAACCGACAGTCAAGAGAACTTAAATAATTTTAAGAGGTATACCCTGATAAAGCTGTATAGATCCACAACTCGGGTGGGAAAACCTATTAACAAAGCACCTATTAGTCCACAGAGTGGACCCTAATGGAAGAGTGGAAAGAAGAAAGCCATAAGAAGTCTTGTTAAAAATGTGCCAATAAGTCATGGAAGGGATACAGGAAACATGGAGGAAGGTCCTCTGGTCAGACAAGTCTGTACTTTCCACACTGACGATGTTGAACCATTTTTATCTGTGTTTTTTAACAAAATCCCTCAAACGGCAATGTGTTTGTGATGTTAAATCCCCCAACCAGCCCAGCAGTATTCTCATGGCTCAGGTCCTGCTGGTAAGGGGCGTCTTTTTGCTTTGGGCCCGAATTGCGATCACTGATTGGTCAGTTCCTCACGAGCCTCCAAGACTGATTGACAGGTGGCGTCATGTAGGGATGGGTGATAGGGACTTTAAATTTTATCTCATATTTTTATTTTATATTTATATTCTTGTGATGACGACAAAAGCAATGATAAAACTATTTACATCTTCTTGCAGTCTTTTTCAAGTCACTGTGTGGCATATCACATTAATTATAGTCCTCTAAACACAATTTTTGTGCTTAAAAAATAGGTTTAATAATATAACATATTAAAACACAATTCAAAATAGGCTTGCTACATAAAGTAGTGTGCTTTTTATCACTTAACCCCACCCAGTGCAATTAATTAGATTTTCTAATTTGATATTTGTTACTACTCTCAATGAACCAAAATTGCAAAAAATTTGTAAAAGTTACTACTGGCAGTTTAGGGGTTTTCAGACACCACTAATTTGAACGTATTCATTAAAATTGTCACGATAAAACGATGCGATAAATGCCCATCCCTAGCGTCATGTCAGTTTACTATGTTAGGCAAGACTTGAAAATGTGTGTTCCTAATGTTCCCCGTCCAGTCTGATCGAGCTGTTCTGCAAAGAAGAGTGGGAAACATTTTCAAGGTTGACGAGACATTTTCCAAAAGTTGGAAAATGTGCAGCTGTAATTGTAGCAAAAAGTGAAGCTAAGCTTTTGTTACTCTGACGTTTTTTCAAGATGTGATCAGAAAAGACTGCAGCAATCTAACGAAAGTGTCCTGTTGTTTATTTTTTTGTTCTTCATCTTACAATTAAAGTATTTGACAGAGATGTTTGGTGCGTTTTCAGATATTTACCCTCCTGCAGCTGGGTCATCAACGAGGACGCGGAGGAGGAAGAGAGGACATGGCTGGAGCCGTAGGCCCAAGAAAACGAGCAGGCCGGTCCAGCCTCTGCCTCTCCCGTCACCACCTCAGAAAGTATCATGCGGTAAGTGCAGTGAATACACGTGCAACATGTCCTCTTTCAGTTTTTCAGCCTTTGCTTCCAGAAGAACTTTTTTTTTTCTTCCTATTTACTGTTTTTCCTTTCTTTTAATTGATATCCAAAAACATCCGATCGTCAGTCTGTTAACATCCTCAACAGCTCTCCGTATTTCATTGACTGATGCCTAAAACTGATCACTTCTGCTGAGCCTCAGCTCAAATCACTGCGTTTGCTGACAAAATCTGTTATCTTGCATAAAAAGCTTGCTGGAAAAAAAAGCAAACAAGCATCTGTTCATTTGGATGTGCTACTCAACAGGAAGCCCTACGCATTCGAGCAACAAATTACTACATTTACCTTTTTAGTGGAGATTAAAAAAAGGTTGAAAAATAATGTTAATGCCTAAAGAAGAATGGGACCTTATTGGTCGTAAAAGCAGAAAGCAATTCTCCAAATCCAAACCTACAATCAAAATTACAGCAACATTTCATGCTCGTCTGGCTCATCCGTCACGAAAGCCAACGTACAGTTTGAGGGATAAAATAAATCCACCACCTCAGCTCTGTTCCTGGAGAAAAATAATGTCGCCATTAAATTTTACTTCATTCCTCTTTTGGATCAAAATATTCAAGCTGTTTTTAGTTTTACGCTCTTATTGGACGAACAGTAGCATCCTTATAACTTTCTGAAACGACATCAAATATTTTTTTCTTCTGTTTTTTTTTTTTTTCCACTTTGACCTTCCTTGCCTTATTGTGCCCTCCATAACATTTCTCTAACCCACGTGCTCAGCTGCTGCTACTACAAATGGAAACTGGTGGCTACTCCTTGTTGTTTTTGTCTTTTTGCTTTCCATCCAAGTTTTTGAACTTGTGACCTTAAGAGATTCTCTTTGTTCTGCTGCTTTGATCTAATTTCACTTTGATAATTGTAAAGTATAATTTACCTGAACTAAACTTAGGAAGTTTAACCCAAGAGGGTTCGTTCAAAAGTGAAAACATCCTGAACAAAAGCTGTTAAAACTTATTGAACAAAACTCGTTACCTCAACAGAAAATGGGCACTAAATACCCGTGCAGCAGGATTTATTTGATTTTTATGTGGGATGGGTATCAAGATCCAACACTAAACAGATCTTAGTTCCTTGTGGTCTTAAGATCTGAAATTCCATTGAGTTATTGAATTAGTTAAATAAAATATATTAAACTTGATTTTGGTAAATGTGCAACTTTTTTTATTCTAACATAATCTGGTGTTCCTTAATTCTTTGTCATACACTGACACTTCCTAAGGCCCCCTTCACACACCAAAACATCAAAAGATCTCTTCAAGATAATCCATTCTGTCAGATTTTTTAAAAGTGCATCCTGAAGGCAGCGTTCTTGCTATTACGCATTCCTCTCTGTTTTCAGCACCACCGGTGAGATCTGGTTGGTTATTTGCCGTAGTAGCGTATCCGTGTTGTGTTGCTGGTGGGGATTGGCCAACCGAGGATTGAAACACACATTTGCCTCATCCTAAGGCTGTGACTTCATCACATTCATTTCATTTATGCATTTATTTGTCATGGGGCAGTGCACATTAACATAATACAATGCAAATGTACCGAAGTTGGCTAAATTAAGCTTATTTTCATCAGTAGTCCCTTTGGCAGTAGTTAAAGCCAGCCTAAAAATTAACACAACTAAATCACACATTTTATATTAACACCTGGTTGGCGATAATCCAAAAAAATTATTGCCGCTGCCAATTCCATTGCATCCTGCCAAGGATCTCACCAAGCACCAAAAACAGTCAGTCATGATTAGGCTCAAAACGTTTGTGCTTTGTTCTCAGCTGGGGAGAAGCGCACGCTCCTCCAAATTGTACACACTCCTCCAAATTGTACACGGGGTTGTTGTTGGAAGACCAAAGCAACTTCTTTGTTTTTCCAGGCAGGAATTCCAATGTGGAGTGTATTTATTAAAGAGAAGCCCTGTTGTTTAGTAATTAAAAGGGCGATGGGTGAAAGAAGCAGGTTGAAAGAAGGACAAGGATTATAGCGTTTTATTGTACAGTCATACAGTTGTTGGCGCACAGCACATAAAACTCCATTTCAGGGTTTATGGCATTGATATGATCAGTAGAAATCAAAGATTTTGTCTATTATTCCCTATTACTGAACCTACGTGGCTAGAAGCACAGAATGATGGACCAGGTTAAACTATAGGAAGGAGGGTAATCTCCGTGTTGCACAGGGCTGTATACAGAAATCAGACCCCTTCGAGCTGCGCTACGCAACACTTCGCTTTGGGAATGCATCTCTAAAAGTAGCGGACCGACACACCAACGTGCGTACCAAACTCACGACAAACAAAGACTTGCGCGCCGGCAGCCGATCACCGTTAGGCTGAAAAAAATCCTGGTGAGGACCCTGCCGCCCATATATATTAGGGTAGTTATGACGATTGTGAGGAAACAACCCGGTGCACATGTGATTTCTGTGGCAAGAGCGTTGCATTAGGATGCCAGTCGAACATCAAACACAAATAAATTTGACGAGTAACAGCGGCGTAGCATGATGAATACCTTCATGCTAAGATTTCTAAAAGTGATTTTCCACATTTGGCACAATCCAGCGATATTGGAATGTGATTGAGTTCCTGGATACTGAGGAATGGTCTTAATCCAGTGTTAAGGGGGCCTAAAGCAGGGGTGTCACACTACAATCCTCAAGAGCGAACTTTTAGATGTGTCCCTGGTCCAACACACCTGAATCAAATGGCTGAATTACCTGTTAAGTCTACAGTCAAGTCTTCTACAGTCCTGCTAATGTCTTGATTATTTGACTCAGGTGTGTTGAAGCAGAGACGCATACAAAAGTTGCAGTTCTAGGGCTGGAGTTTGACACCCCTGGCCTAAAGCCGTCTGTTATCTACAAACAAGTCGAGCTTTATTAACTCAATATTTTCAGTTAAAGGCATGTGGGAAATATGTGGAAGTGGGTAATGGTAATAACCTCGTGGTATATTTTGGCTCAGCGCAGCAGAGTGGTTTAGGAAAGGAACTGCTTCATGCGATCTGTTCAACCTAATGGCTCAATGGGATGAAGTGCAAAAATCTACTAACTCACAAGTATTCATCAAAAATGTTTTCTGTTCTCTAACTTTTAATATCTTCCACAAATCAATCCACTTAAATCTTGACTGTTAGTGTTGCACAACTGTAAAATGTATACTGTTTTTTTTTTCACAAAATAATGTAGCCATTTTTACAGTAAATTATTTTAATTTTAGTATCCAGGTCAACACAAACCTAATGATACCCATCCCTTTATCATTCAGTGAAGGGCTTAACATGTAAAGATGAAAATTTAATCAACTTTTCCTTTGTGGCATTTTCAGTTTGTCAAAAAGCTTAAACATCCTTTTTTTTTCTAAGGCCCGTTTCTGCCTGTAAATACAAAATATTGACCAAATCAAAAGCCCGATGATCCAGACTCAGTCAAAAAATACTCTTAGAAAGAAGACAGCCCCCCCCCCCCTCCCTCCCGTAGGTATTGAAGTTGAGTGATGTGCCTGTGAACATGCTGCTGTCTTGACTCAACATTTGATTCCACCAGGTTGACTCCGATTGTGACTCAGATCGAGTTACCTAAGACACAATGGATCACCAAGACAGAGATCGAGACTGAGGAACAAAACAAAAAAGTCTGTCACTCCACTCTGTGCATACGTACCGCAGTGTGCGTGATCAACTCAGTCATGTGCTCTCACAAGTCTGGGCCGATGCCTAAGGTAAAAAGAGGCTCTCCTCCTTGTTGCAACAGGGGGTGGAGCTGCTACTTTGCTCTGTATACGATGCTTGTCTATCATAATAGAGGTGCTCCTTACCTGGTCCCCTATCATCAAATTTAATTTCCTGTTCTGACAAGAGTTTGGTGTTTTACACAACTGACCAGAGTCCTCAGCAGTACGCTACAAATCCCTCTCTCAAGTCTGGAGCTCGTGTTCAAGAGTAAAACTACCAAAACGTAGGGATCGCTCCATGGATCTGCTTTACTAAAGTTGTGCCAATTTGGGTCTGGATGTCATTTAATCAGAATGGACAGTGCGTCCAGTGGGCTTAACAGGGTTTCACAAATATGACCAACATGCTGATTAGAAAGTGAGCAAAATTAACAGTTCAGAAGTGACTCAAAATGGCGTAAAGAGGAAAAACGGGAGGAATCAGGTTATTAGTTTCAGAATTTTTGTTTCGTCTCCCGAAACAAAATTTATTTAAACTTCTTAAATGGAGGCAGGTATGTTTCTTATGATACGAGGGAACCCCAACTGCAAAATAAATGGACCTTTTTGAAGCTTCAAATTGCAGCAATCAGAGTTTTATGGCCAATTTTCGATATCCAGTCTTGTAAAGCTTTGACCTGCCAATAGTGATTGTTTCTTGTTTAAATACAGAAATGGCAGACCCTTTACTGTTGCTCTTGAGATGTTTAAATGCATCCCAGAATCTTGAAATCTATAAAGAGACAGTGAAAACTTCAAAGGATAAAATTAGCTGTAATATAATCAGCCTTCCCAAAATCTGTTCAAGTCTCCCGCTCTGTTCAAAAGTTGTCTCCATAGAAAGTAAAATAAAATAAAATTGCGTCTCTTTCAGCTTCATTTAAAACCACTCACTGATGGTTATCGGTCTTTTCCTCAGTAACAACTTCCACACCGAAGAGGAAAAATATCAGATTTGTGTGTTTTGATCAGCCGGTTAGCGGTCCGGCGCGTCCACCAGCCCATTTCTCTGTGAATATTTGTTTTCTGAGCAGCTAAGCAAGCTAAAAGTGAAATGGTGCAGGAATATTGAGATGAAGTTGGATGGACTTAAAGCTGGTTTGTAAAGCCGCAGGATGGTTATATTTAGTCTAATATTAGTTGAAGAAAACTGTTTTAGTCCAAAACTGTAGCTACGTAAATAATTATGTTAGTGATTAAAGGAGGTGATGAGGTTGTCAAATAATCAAATTAAAACAAACATAAAAGTAGGTTGATCATATTTGTGGAAAAAGCCTGTTTCACCCTTTTTAGCGTCCTAAAAAGTGTCCACCAGCCATGCTTCTCTTTTCAGAAGATCTAAGATGGCTGCCGCCTTTAAAGAAACACCTATGCACGTTTTTTTTTTTTTTTCCTCCTTTTTTCTCTCGAGCAGTTCTGAGAAAACGGAGTAGTGCTCTGCTGAGGGAAGCTCGTGCTGTATCTTATCTCTGCAACCCGTGCGAGGCCCCTCGTGTGCGTTTGTCAAGACGGAGCAGAGATAGATAGGGCAGTTCAGTCCATCACTGGCCCTCTAGCATTTCAACAGACCTTAAATAGTCTCTCTTGTCATGACTCATCTCTAAGACCATTTTCACCAGAGTGTCTGAATTAAGCTGCTACAATGACGACTGCTGTTATTGCTGTTCCTACAAGGGGTGCTTGGGGAGGCCTGTGCTTGGTTTAATTGACCCTGTTGATTAGCCTCAAGGTTGAATGTAAGAGAACTGTGTAGCGTAACATAAATCCCAAGCATCCCAGTGCCATAAGGGCACATTTAAGTGTATCTGGAATGATTAAGTTGACAATGACACCTACTGGCCAATCTGAAACCTGATTACCACTAAGAAGTGCCTGCTTGATGTTGAAGGAAAAAAAGAAAAGCAAAATGGTGAGCCATCATCCAACCCACTTGTGCTTGTCTCTCTTTCTCTTTCTGTATTCGCAGTTCTAAACAGTCCCAACGTGTGTGTCAGGAAAACGATATCCTTGCACACAGTGAGAGAGCGAGAGATCGAGCACTAAATGTTCAAACCACGCAAAACGGTAAAGAGTGATCTGTCTATGGGGCATGAGAGGTTTTTGTCTGCCTGTCTCTCAGATTTCCCCGTAGCTCTCCACTCTCTTGGTCGGTTGTTCACCAGAAAAATGGATCGATAAAGAGTTGAAGCTCTCTCCGTGCCAAGCGACTCCTCGTAAATGGGTACTTAAACTTTTGTTTGGTGGGGGGGGGTGAGACGAGGAAGCCAAACGGGCTTGGTGTTGAAAGTGAGTAATGAAAACTGTGCCTCCTAATGTCCTGTCTAAGTGGATGTCTCTGTGTCCGATGAAGCGTGAAGTGCTCTGTAACCCTAACAAAATGACTATCACTGTGTTCCTGTGGCTTTTAAATGGCCTTCCCCTCGCTGTCACTGTCTTCACTTCTGCCCTAGTCGGTGTGAAACGAAGGCCGCCCATAAATGCAGTAATTGGCAAGTGTTTATCGTAGCCCTGGCAGTCGCATCTTATGTAATCATGGAAATGGTCAGTTTACAGGACTTTAAAGGCCTCACCCTGACCACAGCGGGCATTTTAAAAGTTAAACCTGTTTTGCACTTTATTTGAATGTTCATTGCTGAGTGATAAAATGCAATTTAAAGTAACAAATCTTAGTAATTGAGTGTATTATTTTTATTTTTTTGGATTATGGCTGTAACATAAAGTAGAACGGTTCTACCTGTAGAGTCTTGACGTATTAACCTTGCACCAGCTTTACAGAAAAGCATCCTCACTGTGAAATGCAACCATAGTACCTCTGGAAATGTTGTTTCTGATTGGACGAGCCAAAGAAGCTGTACACAACCAACATTTGAATGCTTTGCCGGCAAAAGCTTCAGACAAGAAAATCATTTCAGATTTCTCCTCCTTATGCTTCTGTTTCCAACCCTCCCTGAACCCCTAAGATTATTGTAAAGGGTAATTTTGAAGGTCATCTTTATGATATTCCTCTGTTACTTTTGAACTATTTGTGAGCCCTTTTCCTCTTATTGATTGATCATTAATTTTAATACATAGTTCATTTATTTATTTATTTTTTTGTCATGGAAAAGCATAACGATCTCTTCTTAAGCCACTGATATAATAAAAAACAATGGAGGCCTAAAGATGCTTTCATGTATTTGCATTTCTGAATGCAAGCGCTAATCTGTGGTATAAAAAGGAATATTTTAAGATTGTGCAATTTGTGTTGTAAGTCATGAAATATTGTGACAGAAACAGGACCTGAGAATGTATTCCAATTAAATGTCTAAATGAAATCGGATTTGTTCTTGTACCTTAATGCTCCGTGAAGAAAACCCATTTGCTTTCAACTTTTATGTGAGAAATCGCGTTTTCTGCCTGAATCTTACAAGCAGCCTTTATAAGTGTCACTTTTTTTTTTTTCTTAAATAGATTAAGTGTCCCGTTTGGTCCAGGTTTATAATCTTAATTACACTGAAGAATGCACGTGAAAACCAATGTTTTGATATCACTCCTCTACAAATGTTAAGAGATTCAAAATCAATTCCTTAATTCGACATTTGCATTTCCAATGTTGGCATTTCCTGGACGCTTCCCCTGTGAGTCCAGTGCCATTTGCTGTGGCCACAAACACCAGGCAGCTGCACAGGAGCTACATGGGACTTCCCCAGATCAGCGTGCAGCTGGTGCCTGAGAATGGAAGCCTTAACGTAGTATAATATTATATGAGCCTAGACTGAAACTCTGACAACTGTCTCTCCATCAGTCGCAAGTAAAAACTTCATACACAGCACCTTCTGATTTATTCTTGCCCCTTTTAAATTATTTTATTAGTGCAGCACCAAACTCTCACGCTGAAAACCTTTGAGGACATTAATGTAGTGGGGCTGTTTGGGAGGGAATCCTACTAGAAGGAAAGATGATACGCGTTTCACTAATGCCTAGTAATAAGTGACTTCCTGTTTCTATGGGGGGGTCAATATGATGTGAGATGAGCCGTTTTCTCTTGGCTGCTCCTTTAAAATGGGAAAGACTAGAGCACATTTGGTTCAAGCGAGAAAAGTGCTGATTTTAAGTCACCAAATGGCAAGAAAACAAGTGCTTACCCATATCTACAGTAAGATTATCCAGGCATTATAGTAAAGGTATTAAAGTTTCTGGCATTTATTAATTCTTGCCACACTAAGTAGTTGGAAAAGGAAAACTAACAATCCCAAGGAAGTTAAATTATCTCTTTGGGTCAAAAAGTCAACATCTTTTGTTAAGGCTTTTCTACGCCTCTTCAGCAGGACAGGGGTGCCAATAATTTTTCTTAGAAGCTGTGTTCACATGACGTGTCGCGCCTCTCTTTCTAATAAGCAAGAGTCGTAGGTTCCTACTTATTCACTTACCTTAATGAAAAACTTACTTAAAGATAATTTAGCCCCAATAGTCTAAGGTGTTTCAGTATTTGCTTATGATTTCAGCTTCTAAAGCATGGCAAGGACTGAGTTTACGGTCGACTTCACCAAACATTGAATGAGAATGTTTCTAGATCGGGACCTCTGCTGTTCACGGCTCCTGATAAGGGCTCGACCGGGAGAGCTGGGTTTTTGTTGCAGCAAAAGGCATCAGCACGCGGTTTCCTCTCGGAGCTCTGGAAAAATGTCATGGGAGATGATCTCAGCGTTGCTCTTGCTCAGTACAGTATGTATCCTCTAATCTTTCTCGCTGTGCTGTTGCATGACCATCAGTCCTGTAAGCTGCGGAAACTCAGGAAGCTGTTTACTCTCACCCATTGAACGTTAGAATGCCAGTCTGTCTTATGTTAAAACATAAGCTGAGACAATGAGTCCTTCTAAGGGTTACAGCTGAATTTTTATTTTATTCAATCTTGCAAAACAACAACCATGTGCTCAAGGTATCATTTCAGTAAGACTCGTTACATGAACGCTTCAGCCATGATGTTTGTGGACCTTTTTTTTTTTTTTTTTAAAGCTGTCACACCCAAAAGTTCTCATGCTCCAGTTTCTTCTGATTCAACCGTTTTGTTAACAGCTGCCCATGATACTCAAATTCATAGAAATGACCGACCGAGAAAAGGAACAACACTGCTGGATCAGATGAGTATTTCTTTCCTTGCTCCGACTTACCAACTTAAGTTTCACCAAAACAAACTGAGGGGCCATATTTGCACCAAAAGATGCTCTCAGATGGGTTGTTCTGGTTCCAGCGCCCTTGCATCTCTGTTTACCCTGCACTGCTGCAACTTTAGATCTTCTTTGTTTTGTGTGGAACTGATTTTAAAACCAAAAGAGATAACATTGAAATCAGCCCATTAGGTGGGAACTGTGCCCCTTTTAAAAAATATATATATAAAAATAAAATAAAAATCGATGCTCAGTATAATACTGATGAATATGATGCCATGCTGTGGGAATTGCTTGCTCCTTACAGACTTCTTCTGTTTTTGCCTTGTTGTCACACTAAATCTGCCAGATCAAACACATTTTCACATGAAATTAGCTACATGAGTGAATGCAAAGAGCAGTTTTCGATTCATTTTATGGCGTTAGATGGAAGAAGGGGGAAACGGTCACTGAAAAGCGACCCAACAACTGCCATCCAGCCTTTGCGATAACGAGCAACGAGTCCGTAACATCACTCTGGAAGAGTTTCCACCCGCTCTGCTTTGCAATATTGTTTTAATTCAGCACAAATGGCTTGTAGGGCCACAACTGTAAAAATGAAAAAAAAGATTAAGATTTTTTTTAACCTACTTAGTCTCATCAGACTGGTTCTGTTTAAGCGATTTCCTGATACTGCAGGTCTGACTTGTAATCAGAGATGGGAATGGCCTTTTTAATTTAAATGTGGTTAAAGGTTCACTATACATCCATAGGGCCGGGTTGGTCTGGACAGCTTTATTTTAGCGTAAATGAAATCGTCATTTAAAAGCTGCTTTTTACATTTGCTTTGGTTTTCTTCCTTTGATGTTAAAGTGTGTTTGCTTGGAAACAGAAAGTGTGACAAACGGCAAAAACATTAAATCTGTAAAGGGGATGAATACTTTTCCACAGCACCGTAGATTAACCCTCGATAATTGGTATTTAAGCGTTGTTTTTAATGCTTTTCTCTCTTTCCCCTTTGTTTTGCCCTCATGACCCCTTAAAATCTTCCCCTCTCTGTCATTCTTTTCTTTCCCCTCGTTTTTTTTCCACCCCTCATTATATCCTGGCTTCTTTGACCCCCCCCCCCCTCACTTCCTTCCACCTTTCAAACCCTTCCTCCCCACTGTTTCCTCCACCTTCTGCCATTATCAGATATCCGCCTACGCGTACGGGCAGAGTACCTGGAGCACGAGTCGGCACTTCGCGAGGGCGTCTCGTCAGACAAGCGTCAGCCGCTGGAGCGCCAGTTCGAGTTGTTCAGCCGAGCCAGCTCGCTGCTGCGCGCCAGAGACCTGGGCTCCATCGTCTGCGACATCAAGTTCACAGAGCTGGACAACCTCGAGGCCTTCTGGGCCGACTACCTGAGCGGGGCGCTGCTGGAGGCCCTCAAGGGGGTCTTCATCACGGACTCCCTGAGGACGGCCGCAGGCTCAGAGGGCGTCCGCCTCCTGATCAGCGTGGACCAGGATGACTACGAGGAGGGCCGGAAGCTGCTGAGGGCCAGGAAAATCGTGTCTTCCTGTAATGCTGGGCGAACGCAGACTTGCTAGACCTCGTCATCCTGCAAGACTTTTTTTTGTTGTATTAAATGAAGTCTGAAGGACAGAATAGCCGGGACTATAATTGAAGGTTCATTTTTTTTCTTCAGGTGGAAATTGGAAGCACTTTTAAGGCCTTTTTTCTTTTCTTTTTTTTTTTTTTTTGCAATTGATGTGACGACCACTAGATGGCAGAAGTAACCGTAGGCCGTTTTGGTTCATGACATGCCTTTCAGTTTTCAGAACAGTCCAATTTGGAACGTCAACATTATAAATGAAAGACGAATAGTTATGGATCAATTATGGTGCGTCAAATTTGGATTTATGTACAGGTGCTACACGTTGAACCGCAGGAGGAAACCGGATCAGAGAAGTTCCTCCACTGACACCGTGAGAGGCAACAAGCAAGCCTAGGCCTCCTGATCGAGTGGTGACGCTGTCACCATGTCTTAGTAGATTGATTTAGGTGAGAAACTAATTAAAAAAACAAAAACAAAGCTGACTGAATAGAGGTTTAAAAAAAGCGCAGACTTAAGTGACCTGCTGTTTTGATGTCCAAACATTTTATTTTCTTATTCTATGCATCGGATTTACTTGGTTTTGAACCAACTTGTCTTAAACTCCGCCACTAAAAAACGAATTATTTTAATTTGTTTAGGGAAATAAGGAACTGGGCAATTACCATATTTTACTCTGCTAAAGTCATAAAACTAGATTTCTGAAAAGTTAAATGCAGCAAAGTAGGAAGAATTGACTTGTGCGTCCAACTTTGGAGAGCCCGGCTGACCCAGGAGAGACCAGATAACGGTGGGATTCTCTGCCCCGTGCGCCACGATAACCCACCGTGTGATTGCCATGGTCAGTGGATACTTTAGTCATCAGTAGATGACAGCGGTGATTAGGAGCAGGTCTCAGCAGACCATGGAAGATTCATCATCACAAGCTTGTCAGGAGCAGCCCTGATAATGTAATGGTGGCTTGTGCCTGCGCTCCCTGCTAGGCCTCAGCAAGTGCTTCTCTCAGCAAGTAAAGCACAGGACAGTGCGTCAGTCAATAGAAGCGATGTCGGAGAGATCAAAATCAAAAGTGCACATCCCAGCTCCACTCAGCCCTGCGATGTAGGCCCGGCAGAGTGGCTCACGGACAGCTGTCTACTCACCCTGCTGGAACTAATGCCTGGACTTCATAGAAGACGATCAATAAGGCCTCTCACTCTTAAGTCCCTTCATACTGGCACGACTTAAGCAGGCAGACACGGTCTGAAGTACAAGTCTGTGCGGGGCCGAGCAGAGACCAATGAGAGGACCGTGAACAGATTTCCATGTTTACTTTGTGTGTTTTTGGTAAAGGAGTTAATGTATGTTTGTATTGTTCACTAATTCAGGGGAACATTTCTTTCTTTTCAAGGGTAATTTTCTTTCTTTTTTTTGTGGAAATCTTTATATATTAGAAGTTATTTCTGGTGAAAAATAAAAGTTTTGATGGCTTCATCATACTGATTCTAGTTCCTGATTCATTTGGCCAGTTGGCATACACTAAAAAAAATCAGTGACGTCTTTGTTAATGAGCCGTTTTGCTCATTTTCTCTCTCTACACCTGCAGTAGGTGGAGTAGACGCTTTGTGTGCCTCAAATGTCCTGTAGAGATCAGCTGAATACAAATGGCTCAATATTAAGGGGTTAAAACATGTCTGGAAAAAGGATTTTCTCTCCTAGGTGATTTAAAATTGCAGCAATAAAGTAATTCAAGTAAAGTCGTAGCATTTTGAAGCCTTTGCTGTTGTCCCCAAACATCTGCTGCCGTGTTCACGAATGAGCTGATCATACCCTTGGGACATTACATTTGCACTAAACCTTACCTCCACAACGTTTTCTAAAAAGTTACCTCTAATACAATAAATTGGCTCCTATATGATATCCATTAATGGGGGTCCTTTTAAGATATTTTCTTTTAAAATGAGTAATGTTGGCACTCTTTAAGCAGCAAATGGAAGTTTAGATATGAGGCTTAGTAATATATTAAGTTATTTTAGTTGCTTTGTCTAAAGATGGAGAGATTTGTTAGCACCCCTGGTAAAGATTTGTACACAAAGCAAATAAATGACCTTATATTTTATCCTGCTAGCAGAATCCTATGCTGGAATTTTTAATTTGACTATATTTGTGCTGTGAGGGTAAGACTCATGTTAAGACATTTTTTAACAATTTCATTTTTAAATTAATGGATGTAAAGCATTTTAAGATTATTTTACTTTTTTAACGTAGATCAAAAATGTCTAGGAGCACCCTGAGGTAGCAATGTGTGACATGGTGGCTTGTTTCTTCTAGCCACTGGCTCCTAGGCTGGGGAGGGTCCAGTTAGCAGGATTATAAAGCAAGTTGCAATAAATAAATAAATTCCAAACTTGGAAAATTGCAGTAAAGAGGGACATGTTGAGGCCAGCAAGTCTCTGCACTGCTAAAAGGGAACTAAAATTAAGTAAAATCTTCTTGAAATTAGTGTATTTGTTCTTGATATGAGCAGGTAAATAAGATTATCTGCCAATGGAATAATATTTTTTGACTTAAAATGGGAACAATTCATCTACAGCATATTATTTTCAAGTGCAGTGTATCTAATTTTCTTATTTTAGGGGGCAAATGATCTTATGGGTTTAATACACTGCAGAAAGGGAACTAAATGTAAAATTTTCTTGAAATGAGCGTATTTGTCCTTAATTTGAGCAGGTAGATTTAAATAATCTACCAAAGTAATGAGATTTTTGCACTTAAAATAGGAACAACTCACCTCCATCATCTTATTTCAATTGCAGTATATCTGTCTTATTGTAGGGGTAAAAATACTCATTCCATTGGCAGATAATCTTATTTACCTGCTCAAATCAAGTACAAATACACTCATTTCAAGAAAAAATTACTTTTAGCTCCTTTTTTTGCATTATAGAAATAGGAAGATGATGCTTCTGCAATAAGATCATTTTAGGCATATTTACATATTTTCATCAGTGGTGCAAACCAATTTGATCATGTTTGTATTCAGATTAAATCATGGTTACAATTTTTCTTAGTTTGCTGTATTTTAGACCATTTGGGGATCTTAAAGTCGATAAAAGAGCCACTGAGGGAGACTACGTTTTTTAAAATCGTTGTTTTTCCAGAAATGTAATTCTGACATGCCTGTGCAAATTCAGTTATCCGGTTCATCGCAACAGCAAACAGGCTTAAATTGGAGGAAACCGGACTTTCATTCATTTTATTTTTCTGAAAATGTTTTCCCCCCTATCCAGGAGTCTTTGTCAATTCTGGCGGCTCGCACTTGAGCCAGTCATTCTGACGTTTGCAGTAAGAGCTAATGGAGAAGACAAGAACCCACTTTTCATGTTTAAAATGGATGTTTGGCATCCATAACCACTCTGTCGCTGCTGTAAAGATGCCACCGTCGTTTGTTCAGCTGCCAGCGTCCAGAAAACCTTTGTGTATAAATGCAGTCCTTGTATGGAGCGGCCCTCATGGAGAACCGTAACAGGGCCCAACCCTCTGGGAGAAAACCTGATGGGGTGTTTTCTACCCTGTTTGGAGAATGCCTTGTTTGATGGCCAGCTCAGCTGC
The DNA here is from genome assembly GCA_037039145.1 of Fundulus diaphanus. Classification (NCBI taxonomy): domain Eukaryota; kingdom Metazoa; phylum Chordata; class Actinopteri; order Cyprinodontiformes; family Fundulidae; genus Fundulus; species Fundulus diaphanus. The sequence goes on from CM073130.1 coordinate 39,021,085, forward strand.
CCCCGGCTTGCCTTGGGGAAAGCCTTCTTCTTTTAGAAAGCGCAGTTCTCACCCGCCCAGCCTTAAAGCAGAGAGCAGTGAAGTGATGCCTACAGGTAGATTTAGGCACTTTCTCTAAGAAGTCAGGAAAGCTACAGAGGAACGGCTCAAATGATGCTGTGATGTTCTTCCTCAGAGCTCTGACTCCATCTTGGATGCTCTTGACGTTGTGAGATACTTTCTTGTTTGGAAAAAAAGAGAGACCTTCACAACTGTCAAAGAAAGAGATGTAACGTGCCTCTTTAGCAAAGGTTTTCTCACATTTTGTCCCATTAAAACCAAAAACAAATGCATTTCATTGGGATTTTATGTGAAGCGGGCTGAGACAGCATCTTTAAAACGGGGGTCCCAGGGTTCAAACCTAGGTTGTGTTCTTACGCCATGAATGGCATCTGGGGTATAAAGTTGAACTTGAAGGGAAATTCTAACATTTTTTTTTACATATTTTTTATGAATAGAAATCTGAAAAATAAGGCATGCATTTGTTTTCAGCTCCCTTAAATGAACACTTTGTAGAACCACCTTTCCCTGCATCTTTTGGGTTTTTGCATCTGCAGACTTTTTTGGTTCCTTAATCACCACCTCCTTACGGTCTGGGAGAAACTGCCACCCTCCTGCAATAGTGTTTGGAGATCTGGGCAGCAAACCCATAAATCTCCCTTTCAACCTTAAGTTCATTCCAGAAACTTAAAGGAATAATATAAAATTCAAACTTTGTCATTTTTTTTCATTTAACAATTAAAAGCTAAAATAATTGTCCATTGTAACATTTTTCTTTACCAATGATAAAGTTTGGGACCATTTCTTGGGACACCTGCCTGCACTATTGATGAGGAGGAGCTGGTTTGTTTTTTTCAGACGGGTTTTTCCAGCTGTACTTCAGTGTTTGTAGTTTGCAGCTTCCCCCATAAAGTCACTCACACGTCTACACACCCCTGTTAAAATGGCACGTTTTAGGGATTGGAAAAAAAATATGAGATCATGATTAATAGCTTCCAAACTTTTTCCATATAACTTTAGTCAGTCATTTATCCTGAACAATTAGACCTGAAGGCAAGTCTGTTGGAGGCGGCGGGTGTAAAAAATAAAAAGGTTGCATAGTTGAGCGCACCTTTAAGCTAAGGCTTTGTTGAAGCACGTTTTGCTTCATTCAGTCTTCTTGGTTCATCCATATCTCATGAATCGGGTGCACCCGGATAAAGGTCAGCTATCGTTCTCAGATTTTCAACATTTGTTTCCTCAATTTAAGGCCATAGTTTGTTACCACAGGAACCAAGGGTACCAAGGATCCTGTTATGTAAATGTATCAGGAACACGGTACAAAAGTTTCCAAAGCATTATCAAACTTTCTCTATTTTTGATAACAATGGAATTACAAAAGCAGCAACTTTTTCCAACAATTGTTGAGAAGAACGATAGAAGCTTGTTGAGGTTGTCCAAACACCCACATCTACACTGGAGGAGCTACAGGAATTTTGAACAGAGACTCCCAATGCTCCATGTATGATAGCAATCTGCTGTGTTCTGTATTTATTTGGACTGATAAGTGGGGCTGCAGGACAGAAACCCGTTCCTCTAAAGAAAACATCCAGGTCTGGCTTCAACCTGTATATGGTCTGTTGAGACTAAATTTGATGTTTTAGGCCTCGATTCCAAATGGTTTGTTTGACACAAATCATCCCCAAACCCTTAGTGAAGCATAGTAGTGGCAGCATCATGCTGCTGTGTTCCTTTTCTTCAGATAAACCTGTTACTTTATCGAGGAGGGGGAAATTATGAACAGATACTTCTCAGTTTTAACCCCAAGCCTTCGGTTTTCCACATGAAAGTCCAACATAAAAATGGGTTTTATTTTACAGCATCACACTGAGTCCAAACGTACTTCCAGATCCACGTAAGCAAGACTTCCTTAGTTGAAATTCAGCAATGTTCGACACGGAGTCCAGAGGGGAATGTGGTCGGGCTGTCTGAAGAGGTCAGTGGGCAAGGGAAGTCCTCACAGTCCGGTGGATCTGGAGAACCTTCTCAAGGTGAGCAAACGGTATGAAGCCAAGATGGAGAACGTTAAAAGTCTTCTAGCAAACAAACCTGAAAGCTGAAATTAAATCCAAGAAGTTGTGCACACAATGCAACCGGGTAAATGAAGCTGTTCCTTCTAACAGATTAGTTTCTTTTCCCGTTAAATTATGCATGATAAATTGTGCATTATATGAGAATAACATTAATATTATGCTCTCCATTTTTACATCTGAAAAGTCTGGCATTTTAAAGGAGGTTTGTGCGCCTTTTATTTTTATTTTTATTAGCAAGAAGTTATTCTGCTTTGGTTTACTGGGTCCACCCCCAGGGTAAAGGATCCACAGACAGATTCAAAGTTCCTTTAGCTTTAGTGACAGCGGTTCTGTAGGACAGTTTGAGTCCAATCCTGAACTATGACTGGAGGACAACGAGAAAGAAAAAAAACAACACGTTGTTTTGAAACAGAAGTCCATCAGTTTCGACACGTGTTTTCACTTTCCGCGACCGTGCACTGGGGGATAACTTGGAATAAACTGCATAAAGCAACCCTTACTCTTTTTTTTTTTTGCAGCCTCGCATCACGCTGAACATTTGCTGAAGTGAATGTTCACTTTATTACCTGGACCACTTCAGAGAGACATCAGAGATGGTTTCGTGTTCTGTGGTGCAAATTGCATTGCTGTACAAAAAGCTAAATGTAATGTTGCTTTGTGTGGCAGGGGACTGCTCATCATTCTCTCGTAGACTTTATTCCGCTGTCCGCAGGTGTTCCTCCGGCCGCCTTGATTGGATGGAGGCTTGAGTCATCTTGTGGTAACTGAGGCCTAAATCAGCCCCCGCTATCGAAACATGTCATCTAAAGCTGATAGACACTATAGGCCCGCCGGGGCCGCTCTCATTGTATGTATACCCTGCAGCATATTGTACATCCCTCTGATCGGTTGGTGAAATATTTTTGCTGCTTCTTTTTTGCTCGGGAGAAAAGAATCAGATAAAGTGTTTTTGAAAGCCCGTCACCTGGGTTCTCCTATACAAGGTGTGTGTTCGCTTGTCAGTGGCTTCAGCCGCCTTGTAACGGCATGACGCCTGGCACTTCGTTCAAAGGGGCATCGGTGAGATGAAATCGGGGGAATTCATTTGCCTGTTTAGCTGCTGCATCAATAAATCATCAACTATGGCATTTCTTCGAGTGAGAAGATGTTGATTTTCCCAGGGTTTCCAGTCTCTGTCGGAGATAGATTCTGAAGCCAGACCCCTAAGTGGCTCTCAACGGCGTTAGCATTCTCGCATTAGCATCTGTCCACTAAAATGCATCGGCTCCAGAGTGCCAAATATATCTCTGGTCTCATTTGGCCGTTTTCTGTTTCAAATATTTTTATTGGAAGCATGAATCAGTATCAGTCAGGTTTCACAAGAAATCACTGCTTCTTCTCTTTTCTTTTTTTCTTTTCCTGAGAACAACAGTGAAATAACTATGAAGTAAACATATAGATATGTCTCCAAAACAAAACAAAAAAACCCTGTAATGCCCTCCCTGCCCCTCCCCTGACTGTATATGTTAAGAATCTCTGAGAAGAGATATCAAAGGCTGCCATGTCCTTTCAAAACTACTCACGTCGTTATTAATCGCGTATTGTATTCTCTCAAGATGGAGTGTATTTGTAAGTTCTGTGACCCAAATCTTAATTTGCCTTTACAAAACTGTAGAATAGGTTTCTTCGCAATAACTAATGATTAATGGTACCAAACACGATTGTGCATGTGTCATATTCTTTGTCTCTTTCGAGATCCCAAGTGCAATGACCACTGGAGTTGTAGCACTTTTGACAAAAAGTCAAAAATATTGTTCCAAACTGACCAAAGCATAGAGCAAATCACATAACTGTGTAGTAGTGTGCCTTGCTCAGTCCGATATTTTTCTCACAAAGGCGAACTTGCTGGAAATATTTTGTTAATTTTCTCTCTTGAGTAGTGTAATCTATGCACAGTTTTCTACTGTATTAGGCAGTGTCGGGTATTTATTGAAATATTATTTATTTTGAATAGTGCATAACGCCAAATTCTGTCCAAAATTGGTGTACCAAATTCTCTCTCCCGCTTTACTTTGATGTGAGTAGCTGGATTGCTTATTTCCTGTATTGCACTATAAAAGGAACTTACACTCTGCTCTGGGCCTGGTTTTCACTCAGACACCGGTCCAGCATATCTAGTTCAGCGTTTTGATATTGTGGCCCAAAAAGACCTGATGTAATTCCAAATTTGTAAATACTGGTACCTAAAAAAAAAATTACTGTTTGGTAATCCAAACTTTTCTTGTACATGTTGAAATGTCATAAAAGAGTGATTTAAATACAGATCTTTAATTGCACATACGCCTGATTCTCTCCATAAATTAATGGCATGACGGAGGAAACGAAGGATTGGAAGAAATGGGTAAAGAGAATGAAAATGTTTTAAGTTTTAACTCCATCTGCAGCCCTTTAGGAATTAAAGCTGTCTCATCAAGCAGAGATTGTTCTTATGTTTATAGCCCAATAATAATGCATAAATTTGGGTAGGGACATTCCCCAAGAGCATTGTACTTTGTAAGGTGTTCTTTTTTTATTCTATGAGATGTGTAGTTCCATATAAATGACATGATTGCATCTAACTTTTTGAAAAATTATTTAGTCAAAAACACTGGTATCATTTGGCCTTTTTCTGATAGTAATTAGTTTAGTTCTTCCATATACGTCTACTTTTGGTTCCTTTTTATGATGAGGTAAAATGTTTCTTTGTAGGTCTAAAAACCTCCTGTGTTATCGATCAAATGTGCCCCATCTATTGTGACTTTTAAAGGTACTGGCATTAAATTTATTTACATAAAATAGCTTTGACGTTTTTGGCATTTTCAAGCTTTTCTGAAAATGAATCGTCCCTTTATTGAAAGCTATAAGACATTGCTCTTTATTTAACTGATGGGGAACACAATTGTTTCTACCTCTTTAGATTTGGATTTAGAGCAAATTAGTTTACAGATGGGAAATTAAAATAGTTTACAAGGAAATATGAACAGAAATATACACCAATCACCGTTGATATATGGACTCAACTAGAACCCTGAAGGTGTGATGTGGGAGCTGGCACCAAGATGGCATCATCAGCAGATCCTTCTAGTCTTGTTGGATGCGAAGTGGGGCCTCTATTAATCAAACTGGATGGGACCTGGGGATTTTGGAAGTCAACACCTCAAACTTGCTGCTGTGCTCCTCAAACCACTCCAGAACCATTTTTGCTTTGAGGCAAGGCGCATTATCCCACCCACAGTGGCCACAGAAGGTAGATTCATGTCTAAGTAACATTTACATTGATGGCAGAACCCAAGGTACCCATCCATCATCTTATCTGAGATCATGTCGAGGTCCCATGAAGGAAACCCAGATTTCCCTCTGGCCTGACTCTCTAGTTCATTCTGTATGTAGACAGTAGTCCCTCTAGCAAGATCTCTTCCCTGTGAGATGTGCAATAAAGACCTTCAAAGGGAGGCACCCAGGAGTCATACTGATCACATGCCTGAATAAGCTCAGCTAACTCCTTTGGATGCTCCTCTTTGAGCTCACCTTGGACGATGGCGTTGCTCTTAGGGCCGAGTCCAGCTACCCTATTGGAGGAAGCAGATTACATCAGCTCAAAGGTTTCCCAAGAGATCATCACACTGCGTTGGTCCTCATGCCTTCACACGTTGTGCATCCCCACCGGGTTAGCAACACAGGTAAACCTCGGCATTAGCATGATGCATTCAGCGGTGCAGCCCACCCTCTTCCATTAACTATCCCTGCAGCTCTTCTTTTGGATCAGAACACACTGGGCAGTCTTTGCTTCACTGGTGCATCACTGAGGCCTGGTCGCCCAGCATCCTATACAGACAGATTAGCACTGGTACTTCCCACTCTGCTTTCACCCAGTCGTCCAGCCGCAGATGCCTGTCTCCCGCTGTCATAAAGCTGGAGGCAGGATACACCCTGAACAAGTTGGCAGTCCATCCCAGGGCAAACACAGGAGACTCGCACCATGCAAACTCCAGGCAGAAAGATCCCAGGCTGAAATTTTAACCCATTACCTACTTGCTTGCAACGACACAACTGTGGAGTCCCGCCATGAAGATAGTCATCATTAACTCTATGCCTAATTAGAGTGGCTTAGTAAAATAAAATAAAAAAAATGCCAACTTATTTTGTTCAATCGACATGTATTGGTTTGTAACTGCATTTTGAAATCCCCAGTATTTCCGTGTCTCATTAATACAACTGTATACATGCAAGTCTGACTGAAAGTGTCAGTTTTAGTGTCTCCATTCGTTGTAGAGTTACGACTAATTGTTATCCGTGGGTGAAAACTCCCCTCCGTGTTCCTTTTTTCCATTTTGACTGCCAGAGGTTGGTGGCAGTAGCCTGCTCTGACCTGACAGCGGTGCTTCCCCTGGCCTGCAGGTGGCAGCATGTTAATGCATGCTAAATTTAAGGAGGCCTCGTATTCAAAAACAGTAGAGCCGGTGCTGAATGTCGGCCCAGCTGTGTCCGGCAGGGCAGAAAGTTATAGAAAGTTGTTCAAAAGCTTCAAAGAACATAAGATTATCCCGAATTATAGACTTGACTTGATCAAAAGCGTTTATTTTCCTCAACACGTGCGTTAATTAGCCCATTAGGACGCCTAACACTGGAGGGTTAGAGCGTCTACATGTCAGGATGCTGGATTCACCAATGAAACGGCAGACCTACAACTCGCCTTGCTGCCGATAATCTGAGACGCGGCCTCATCCCCCCACCGGCACCTCACAAATGACCGTCTCCTCTTCATCCTCTCCTCTTCATCCTCTCCTCTTCCCCGCTGTCACGCACGCGCCTCTTTCTCCTCGGCAGCATCACAGCCTCCGGGTCGCTATGGTAACCGCTGAGATACACGCGTCATGGGTGAGAGATGGATAGAAAGGAGGGGAAAAAAGAGGGGGGGGGGACATAAAAGGTTAGGGTGTCACCAAAGCCTTACACCCCCCAGTTTAATGGCGAACCCCCCCTCCCTCCACTCCAGACCCAGCGTCCCACACACAGTTCCTGCCCCGGCCCCCCTTTCACCCACCTCTGCGCCTCTCCCCCAGCTCTTACCCCGCTCTCCATCCCTCCTCTTGTCCAGAAAGGCTTCACGCGTGGCGGGGATGGAGACGTTCACCGATGGAAGCTCTGGTAAATTCTCCTCACCTACAATAACACAAACTAAACAGGAGCGTTATTCCGATGGGCAGCGGGGGGGGGGGGGGGGGGGGGCGCGGGGGCGGCATCCGTCAGGTGCACATCACCTCCCTCCCCTCTCGCTCTCTTTCACCTTCTCAAAATCTCAGCCTTGTTCTGTTCAGTCTGATTAAAAGCAGAAAGATTTGAGTCTAACTTCCCTGCTCGCGGGGAAATGAGTGAGGACGTAATGGTTTCTCTCTCTCTCTCTCTGTCTGTGTGGGGCTGTTTTTTTCTTCCTCTTTGTTATTGATTAGAGAGAAATTAATTCACCGGGGCAGCCCACTGACTGGCCTGGCTCTCCCTCATCCCCTCTCTCCTGCATCCTCCCTTGCTCCCTTGCTCCGCGGACGAATGGCGTTGAGTCCTTCCGCCTGCTCTGCATGTTGTATAATATCGCGGGAATATTTGATTCGGGGAGGCGCTGCGTGGCATGCATCTGCAACTGAAGACGGTGCGCGTTGCGCGTCCGATTGGTCCTTATTGGCGCTCATATTTGAATTCCTGCGCCTCGATCTTGCGCCAACATGCATGGAGGTGTGCATGTCTGGGGGGAGGCGGGTGCTTATGCTAAATTAGACGCACCTAAACCCCTTCATTAGTGTTTGCGCTCTGTTGTCGCGCTGATTCCTAATCCCAATGGCACATCTCTTTGTGGGCGATCCGTACAGGGGAGCTTTTTTTTTTCAGCCGAATACCCCATGAGGTCTCAGTTGACGGCCAGATTCACCTGCGCTGAGGGCTTCTTAATCAATGTGGTCGATATTTGCTGCCGACGTCCGCAGATAGCAACAATACCACCTCGGGATGTAGGGAGCTTATGCGCCGCCGAAAGGAAATCGATGGACAGACCGAGTTAATTATGGGAAAATCAATTAATAGGAGGGGGAACCGAGGGGCTTTATAAACCCGGGAAGGGAGCGCCGAGCGGCAGAGGAGCGGAGGAGAGAGCAACCTTCCTGCCGCTGCGCTCCTCTGTCCGCTCCGCTGCAGCGCCTCTCTCTCTCTCTCTCTCTCTCTCTCTCTCTCTCTCTCTCTCTCTCTCTCTCTCTCTCTCTCTCTCTCTCTCTCTCTCTCTCTCTCTCTCTCTCTCTCTCTCTCTCTCTCTCTCCTTACACACAGGTGAAATAGCTGCGTGCAATTACTGAATTTTTTATTTGATTTACTCAGACATTAATTGCAACGTATCTTTTATGCAGAATCCAGTTCGCAGATTTTATTTATTTTTTTGCACACTTGATCTTTGCTCTTCGTGATCCTGAGTAGTTTTCTACAACCCCTTCCTGGATTTCTGGTACCTTGAGACGCATTTAGTTCACGGCAGCCTGCTTGTAGGGCCCACTGGTGTTAAAACCAGTCGGATTTAGAGCTGCCGTCCTCCCGATGATACTGGTCCGTCTCACCGGTGTCTGGCTGGGACTCGTCCAAGTTCAGGTGCAGGCTGCCATGTCTAACCGTGGCATTTTTGTTTTAGTGACGCGCAATAATTAACAACGTTCAACTGCACATTTAAATATGGTACGAATTATTGTTACGACATTAAAAGATGTTTATGTATTAAATGTGTGCAGCCAAGTTTCCTAAAATGATTTTAAACCCAGAAAGACTAATAAGAATAAGAATAACAAACATTTTAACGAGGAGGAATGTCCTCTTGGAGATAAGTAAAGGTTTATTTTACTTTGAAACAGTTTCTCTCTGTATATTTTTCAACGTCTTCTCGTCTAAATTTGATAAGAAAATGAAACTCGCAGTTGTTGCGCAGTGAGACAGATAATTTCTGCTTTAATCTGAAAGTTGTCTCAAAATAATAAACACACCTGAGCTGATATTTCTTTATCTGCTTTCTGAGTAAAAAAAAAAAAAAACATGTAAATGATTTAATAACTACTAAAGCGCCTCATGGCCCTCATTAAGATGAAGTTTAGTTAAATGTATTTATATTTATTGGTACTAATCATGTAGGCAAATACCAATCTGATCATGATAATTTAAATAAATCTATTATTCTGTAAGTGGTGTTTGTAGTTACTACCTCCTTTCTGTCCTTTATAACTTGCCTACATTAATGTGTGTGTGTGTGTGTGTGTGTGTGTGTGTGTGTGTGTGTGTTTGTGTGTGTTGTCCACCTCATATAAAATTTTAAAATAGTAGTATCTCTAATTCTGAAATGTCTTTAGTTTTAATAAGATGTATATACAAATGCAGATTTAAATCGAATTTAACCTTTTTCATCTCCAATGGAAACTTTAAACATAGTAAAATACATATGAAATAAAATGCAGCTCATTGTTTGCATATGTTGCTGCATGCACAAATAATTAATTATATTTAGTGTTTTTTTTTTCATCTTCTTTGCCCATCGGGTCATTTTAATATTGCGTTTTTATCAGTGAAAATTTACATTTGAATGCAGATAGTTTTGGATGTGGATATTTTTAAAATATGAGGTTTATTTTTTTTAAGTCCTCTTTTATGTTAGATGCTCCACCTTTTCAGAGCTTGCAGGCCTGTATGCATATATTTGTATAATATTAATGACCAATATATGATATAGAAAAATTGTAAAATATCTTAAACGATTTAGGTAACTTTACAAATGGGATATTTTGCACTTTGACATAAACATTCCTTGAGTAGCTAATATTTTAAAAGTAATTTCCATATTTGAAACAAAGGTTTCCTTTTCATCCAGGGGTTTTCTCTAAGTAAACCGTGTGGTAATTTTATCTGCTTTAGTCGTAAAGCTGTAAGAGGAAACGATCCCAGCTCTCTGCACAAACTTTAATGTGTGTGTCTGATGTAACTTGAAAGGAATAATTTAGCTCAATCTTTTTTTGTTCACATTGTAGAAATAAACCAACAAATTAATAAAAAATTAGAGAAATTCTAATTTTTTCCCTTTAAAATATAATTTAAAACGTGGGATAAATGAACGTTGTACGTGGAGAAGTTAATTTCTTAAAGCTTTATGTTATTAAATCCAGTATTGACACGTGCATACATTTAGGAGGGGAAAGGAAAAGGCTGAGATGAATTTTTCTTATAAATCATTTCCTACTTCTGCATATTTTACACAGAGTATTTTCCGGGAAAAACTGATGACATTTAATCGGTGATCAGAAAAGGATCGAGGCGCCTCTCACGGTGAAGCTCCCTCAGATCACTGCTGTTCCTCACTCCTTATCGTCTTCAAACACACCATCACTGCCCAAATCTCTCATTTTATGGTTAATGCAAACACCTCTGCAGCCATGTCCCAAATCTCCCTCCTAAAACTGGCTTTATTGGCTCAGTGTTGATGTAAAGGTTTTAGTGTGTGGGATTTTTGTTCCCATTTTTTATCCTTTATTTCCCCTCTCCTATTCTTTTTTTCCACTTGCCATTTTGGGTCGGTATCAAGCACCACGGGCCATATATTCGAAATGAATCAATTTTCTGCGCACGGCTCTTCTCCCCAAATGGTGCTGGCGGCTCTCCATGTCCCGGTGCACAATGAGCTAATGACCTGCAGGTCAAAGGTCGCCTGGCCAGTTCCTCAATTAAGGCGGAGAGATTGCAGTTGCACAACGTGTCGCCCTTCTTTTTTTCTTTCTTTTTATTGCTGACAAGAAGCAGCCATCAGTAACCAGCAACATACTTAAATGCTAAGCGTTTTATATTTCTTATTTGTTATTTTTATATAGTTTGATTATATGTTGGTTCATTTTTAAAATAAGTTTTACATTTACAGCCAGACATTTGTATTATTTGATTTTATATTTTCTTTGTTTAAAATTAGTCTAACCTGAAAAGGATGTGCCTGCTGTGTATCAATAATTTTGATTTAATGGTTTTTTTTCAAGCATATTGCTTCAGAGTGAACAAAAAAAGCCGAAAAATAAGACTGCTGTCATTATCGATATTTCCTCAAAAGCCAACTATGCAGGAAAAACATTTCAAAAGGAAAAATAAAGAAAAAGATTTGTAACATTTTGAAGTGTGTGCAGGCTGTTGTCAACCTTGCACTGAAGTGTGTGTTCATCGCCGCGTCCTGTAGCAGCTGCTATTGGATATAATCAAAGATCAATTCCCTATCATCGTTGCATTGATTAGCTGATAACTGGTGGCCGGATTATTCACCTGCAAAACGCAGAAAATGTCGTTGTAAATTCTGTTGTCCTTCCAAACCCACCTCGGCCGACCGGTACGGCAGCAGCTGCACAGACGGTGGGCTTCAGCAGCATAGGCAGGACTGCAATAAGTGACAAAAGAGGTGATAAATTGATCAAAAATGACCACAATGAAACAGGGCTCTTGTGAGGCCGCACATGTCCATTATGGGAGTGTGTCTGCGGGGTCTGTGGTTGGAATACATCAAGGTTCGTCGGGTCAGAGGTGAGCTTCATCCCAGACTGATGACCCTGCAGACGGACTGACCTCTGAGGGGTCTAACAGCTGGGGGAGGAGGCCGCACACTGGACCAGGCAGGGGGGAGAGATGGATGGGATGAGAGGGGAAGATGGAGAAAGAAGAAGTGAAATAAAAGTTAGAGTTTAAAGCGGAGACTAGCAGGAGGAAGAAGCAGAGGTGCGTGGTTACAGCAGTGGACCATCAATGTTTCCTTGTGGGTTTTGGTCGCCCCTGGATTTTGTTTTCTCTGGTCTGGTTTGAAGCAGTGAATTAACACCTGACCCCAGCTTCTGACCCTACCCCCTTCATCAAACGACCCCCTCCAGATTAGCAAATACGGGCTATCTGGTCTGGACACACAGACAGCCTCACACACATAAATTTACAACAACAGTCACACATAGACACACATAACTACTTGATGTACAGATCGTGAACAACATGCTAATTCAGGGTGTGATTAGGGTCCGAGGAACCTTACATCCCATCATCAGCGTACATTGTATTCCCCAGATGTTCGGTGTGTCAGTGCTTGTCGCCGCAGTGGTCAGTCTGTAATGGCTATCACTCTCCCATCTCGCTCTCTCACACACACACACACACACACACACACACACACACACACACACACACACACACACACACACACACACACACACACACACACACACACACACACACACACCCATCCATTTTACCTGCAGGACACAGTTTGCTATTTGTCTGGGGGCTGCAGCTGAAGACTGGTGCCATGTACCCACCCTGGAAAACTACCGAAAATATGATCTGCAATCAGCCAGTCAGTCAGTCAGTCAGTCAGACAGTCAGACAACAATTTGGAAATCTATTTAATTTATACAAACACTGCTTAAAGTCCGTTTGTGCTAAGTGTTGAGAGAAAACGAAGCAAAGCACCATCGGCGAAGCCCATCCAGCTCTTAGTGTTGCAGCTACAAGCTGCAACACTAAGAGCTGCCGACTATGAGGGATTGCTGCAAAGTCACGCAACTTGATTGATTGCTTTATATCAATTGGCATTTTACCCGTATAATGTCAAACTTCTCATTTTTAACACTCATGTTTTATTGACCTTTACCTCCTTAACAATGTTTTTACTGTCCTCAGAAACCAGCTTTTTTATACTTGCCACATGCTTGAGAACAGATTGCTGCAAAGTCACGTAACTTGATTCAGTAAGATCAGGTATTTTTGGACAGATAACTTTTTATCAATTGGGATCTCTACCCTTTGTCAAAGCGTGTAATTTTTGATCTGCGTGTTTAGATGTAAACTTATCTTCTGCCGTGGTGTGGAGACTCTATAGGTGGTACCAGATTTATTCAAGAAGGCAAGATGGCTGCATTCATCTTCAAGAAGCAGAATTACATTGAAACATAAAGTTCTTTCTATGGGATGATTAAAAGAGATGAAATGCAAAGAATCTGAATACAGCCATGCTATACATTTGTCATGCAACTTATTAAATCTTACATAGTAAAACTGGTCAAAATGTATGTATCGACAGTGACTTTAGGTGTTCCGGCATAGTTTCTGAGTCAGTACATTGTTTTTTTTCTCCATTGTATTAAAATGATGATAATTCGGACCATATATGTATATATATACTAAAATAAAACTGCAACACATTTAATCCTTCCTTCTATACCTGAACACAGTGTAAGAAATCATCTTTGATTTAGATTTGACATTTATGTATTGTAAATAGTTATACGTAATTCACAGAATGTAGTAGTGCAACAGTTTCTTAATTTGAATGGCAAAAAACTAAACTGCAGAACGCATAAAAACTGAGAAGATTATTTAAAAAATTACGATTTAGTTAAAAGCATCCAAGTTTCAGTTCAGTTTCTCAACTATAGAAGTTTATGCCAAGTATTTGTTGTCCAAATGAAATAAATCAATGGACACTTCATTTTTAACACATAAACAACAAATGTCAACAAAATGACTGAACAAAATGAGTAGAAATAAAAATAATCCTAAAATACAACCAGAATTCAGTTTGAAAAGGAGCAGAAAAGGAGTCGACGCTTATGAAACCCCATCCCACCCAAACCGACCTCCCCACTCGACTCATCCAGTAAATAAATTAAGCTTTTCAGTGCAGAATATGTGAATAAATATCAGCCTTTAAAGAGTTAAACTGAATTTAATTGGGTTTTATAATCAGGGGAGAATTGAACTATATGTAACAAATTGACATCTCGTACAGACTTTTAGCTATAGAGATGTAAATTTGGTGGGAAATAAGAAATTATTTTCACAAAGGGAAATGTTTTTATACAGTATTTTATATACAGTCCTTATAGATATGATTTACCTGTATTTGGTTGATTTGGTGATACATTTATGGGTCTGATTTGCATCTGTTTGTCTTCAAAGGATCTGGGATGCTATCTAAATAAGATGGAATGAGCTCAGTTGATTTGGGTTTTCCTGAGTCCTGGTTTGAGGTCAAAATGTTTTATTCTTAACTGAAAACTAGGATTATCTGAGGATGCTTGCAGTTAATACAAAATAATAAAATAAAATGCAATGTATGAAAACACCAGTGCACATTAATTTACCAGAATTATAACAAGAAAAACAGATTTATTGTCATTGCTGTGTAGCCAAAATCTACAGAGCAACAAGATTAAATGCTTGAGTAAGAATAAACAGAATAAAATAACAAAGCAGTAGTTTTAGGGATCCAGTGTGACAGTGCAACAGCAAATAGAATCCATGCGACGCCACTATGGATTGTATATAAATGCATAATGTTCACTGTTTTTTTTTTTTCCATCATTGCAGCTCAGAAACATTTGAGTCACCTTTTGACTCCGACCTTAGCCTTAACGTCAGTAATGTATGCAAGGTTGCAAATTATCTCCTGTGCAATGTCACCAAGGCTCAGTGCATGCTTCGTAAAACTCAGAGTGAAAAATTAGCACATGCTTTTTGTGTCGTCCGGACTGGATTTCTGCAATTCTTCCGTTGCTGGTGTGCCAAAGAAAGCCATCGTAAGCCTGCAACGCGTTCAGGAGACTGCTGCCAGAATGTTAACACACCCAGGGAGGAGGAAGCCCATCGCAGCAACACTCAAATCCCCCCACTGGCTTCCTGTAGCTCTTAGAATTGATTTTAAGATTGTAGAGCTTGTCTTTATATGTCATCATGGCCTTGCGCCCACCCATGCTCCACCTACATTGTTAGGGTAATGGTTTTTATCTTACTAAGACTCCAAGGAGGAGGAAAGAAGCAGTTTTAGTTATTATGGCCAAAGCTGGGGGACGGTGCTCCAGAGACTCTGGGAGCTGCTGACCCTTTTAAAATAGGGTCTTAAAACTCACTTAAGAATCTCTGCTTTTCTCTCCTCTGCTCAATATTTCTCTTGAATTGGGTGTTTTTGCTTACATGATATTATCTGTCTTAGATTTTTTTTTTTTTCACCTCAGGAAAGCACTTTAAAACACTACTATCAAAAAGCTGTGATACAGTTCATTTGCTTATTTTTTCTTTTTCTTCAAAATGCAAATATGAATCCAGAAGAGCTGGTAATAAATGTGAAAAACAAAGCCCTGTATGTTAGAGCATTTAGTTGTTCAGATAGTTATGATTGTAGGAGCATCAGTTTTTATCTCTGATTCTGGTGCTAAATATCCACAGATTAAAACAAGCAAAATACTGTAAATTTGTTACCTTGATTACTGAGAGATTATATTTTTCAGTCTAAAATATAGGATTTAAAGAAAAAAATGTTAAAGCTGCATTGGCTGGATTAGATGTGTGTCACATTTTATTGTCACTTAATGAAAATATAGCAGTTTCAGAACTTTTGCTCAAGAAAGTATTTTTTTTATTTTGATTTTTTAAAATTGATTTTCAATTTCTTGCTTTTTATTGTTTAATGACCAGGAGGGAAAAGCGAAAGGAAACA
The DNA here is from genome assembly GCA_037039145.1 of Fundulus diaphanus. NCBI lineage: Eukaryota > Metazoa > Chordata > Actinopteri > Cyprinodontiformes > Fundulidae > Fundulus > Fundulus diaphanus. Next base: position 39,036,739 of record CM073130.1, read on the forward strand.
AAATGTTCCCACTTGAACTTGAACTAGACCTCTTTCCTAAGCGTATGGCGTGACACATTAATTTTGCTTTGACACCTAATCGATAACGTGATATTAGTCAAATCGCTATGTGAACCAGCGAGCGTTTTCTGTGCCAGTATGTTCAGGTTTTTGTAGGGGCTTTATCTTTGGTGGTCACGGGCACCGCCAGGATTCACTCAGCTGGTGTTTTTTAGACATCTTAGTGGCTCATCGTGCCCACTGAGCATCGCAGGACCACATCCTCTCCCTCTGCGTCCCCTCTCGCTCAGCCTCCTCCGGCCCATTGTCCTGGATTGATGGCCGATAGGTGAGGAGGGAGAGAGGCAGGAGGGGGGGGGGATGCTGGCTTGGTCAGCAGATTTTGCAGTGGCCTCCCTCTGCCTGTGAGTGTCAGCAGAGAGCAGCCAGATATCTGGCTTGATTAGGTTTCCTACCTATCTTTCCACTGTCTGACAGAGGAGGATGGTGGCATACAGAGAGAAGGGGGGGAGCAGCGGGAAGTTGCCCAGAGCAGAGGGAGTACAACAGAAGAAGCAGGAAAAACACATCTTTTTTATCCCCGCTCTCTCTGTCAAAAGCCCCGTACAGTTTCCTCTCGCTGTGTCTTTCATTCTGCTGTTTTTCTGCTGCTCCATCCCGCCAGCCTCTCACGTTGTCCCATGCACTCTCACATCCAAACCTCTAATCCTCCTCTCTTTACCTCACACTCATTCCCTAATCCCAAATCTCTTGCACCAGACCCTCTTTTTTTTCTCCTCTGAATTCTTCTCTCCGTTTCTCACCTCCACCTTGATCTTTCTATCTATCTATCGCATCTGAACATGCTACCTTTCCCTACAGCCCTTTTAGACTCTCCAGGTGACCGCAGCACACCTCATTTTCTCTTCTTCACCACTTCCGTGTATGTGTGGTCGTTGCTGTCACCAACTTGTTCTTTGTTTTTTTACCATGCTGCTGCTTTTCTCCAAAAATCTCCACCCAAATATTCTGCTCTTATATTTATGCTTTTATATTGTGAATACATTTTTTGCTGCGCAGTTGTATAAAGGCGGTGGTCAGGTTTTACTCCCATCCTGAGCCGAGCTCACACCAGTTTTACTCATTGTGCCATTTTCTTGGATACGATCAATTTTCTGTGATTTGGCCTCTGTGATTTTCAGCTCATCGGGCTTCTCTGTGTTTCCGTGTGCTCTGTAACATTTTAAGCCTTATTTGACGGTTATATATAAGAATCTAGAGCATAATCATGCTCAGATTTTCTTTTTACTGCGAAAAAGTCTTGGGTCGTTGCTCATTTCTTTATGTTTTGGCTTGCAAGGAGCCAGACTTCTCTTGAATATTGAGCATCGTTAATTTAGACTCGAAGATACAAGTTGTTCGTTTTATTCGAGTCTTCCTACTCTGACCTCTGAATCATTCAGTGATAAAAAGGCTCCTAATATCACGGGGGCGGTTTCATACTTGCAAATAACAGTCAGCATAGCAGGAAAACAACATTACATTAGATTTTTGAGCACTTTGTTCTAATCTGTGTCACAAAGACACAATTTATTTCTGTTTCCTTAGATGAAAGTATAAAAAATTATCAAACATAACACATTTTAACAGAAGGAAAAATATAATTTTAGCACCAACAACGAGATTAGAACAGAGCTTGTAGCTTGAAACTTGGCACACGATAGATGATCAGCTGAAGGATGATCTCGGGTCCCGTGCACAGAGGCAGTTCTTGCATCGATGGGGCCCGGAGCGGCCTCCTGTTTCTTAGTGACTGCTATGTAAACCAACTCAATTTATAAATGTACTGTTAATGTATACGCAAGTATTGCTGAAACACATACAGTCCCCTAGAAAAGTATTTACACCATTTAAATGTTCTCAGAGTGTCGCCTTACAAGCAGGTAAAGTATTCAGTGTGTTTTGTTAGTATTTTGTGTGGTAAATACAAAGAAGTGTATGTTCCTGAGGTTGAAGGTAAAGCATACATACTGTTCAAAACTTGTTCGAAATAAAACATCTGACAGGTTGGGTTGGCATATGTATCCTGTCCCCTTGATTTAACATGCAGAAAGAGCTGAAGCTGGGATTTAAACCCAGGACTTTCTTGCTATAAGGCAACAGCGGTGACAACAGAACCGCAGTGCAGTCCCGTTCCGAGAGCAGCTGTGTTTATCCTGAGATGAAAGATAGGTACACTGTGTTCACTAGTTAGGTGACTTCTATAGACAGTTGGTCTTACTGTTGCTTGAATACATGTGCACACCACACTTTTCAGATTTTTAATCGTTAAGTATTTTTGAAAACGATCATTTTCCTTCCACTTACTAATTGCGTAATACTTTAGGCTGGTCTGTCATATAAGATCCAGAAAAATATGTTTGAGATTGTGATTGCAACATGACAAAATGAAGTTGAGTTTGCTTACCAATGCTGGAGATAGGCACCAGCACCCCTCGCGACCCCACAAGGGACAAGCGTGACTGAAAATGGATGGATGAGTTTGCTTACAGTGTAGGCCTACAGCCTGACCAGCGTAGGCCCTCTCCTGTCCTTAAGAGCTGCTGTCCTGCAACTTTTGGATGCATCCCTTCTCCAACACCTGAATCCAATGGCTGTAGTTCCTCACCTGAAGGTCATTAAGCTCAGCAAAGGCCATGCATTTGATTTAGGCGTACTGGAGGAAGGAAGCATCTAAATGTTGCATGAAAGTGGCTCTTAAGGACTGGATATGGGCAATCCTGGTCTTGAAATAATAGTTTAAAAAAAAAGAACTAATGAAGAGCCGCCTGGATCCCAACTGATTAGACTTGGGACTGAGCCGTCCCTGGATGTGATGCCTCCCTGTTCAATGAGCCTTGTAGCTCCTTGCCACTACCTCTGTAAGGTCTTTGCAAGATATTTTTCTATGTCTTAATCACATGAAGGTCACGTTTTGTTTGGCTGTGTCAGGCCTGACAGTTGCTGTTAAGAGTGAATGTAACATTTAAAAAATGAAGAAAAAGTCCCCCCCCCTCAAATTCTTTTTTTAAAAAACACTCACCACCTTGACAAGCTGATAAATGATCTTTGGGTGCAAGACTCTATGAAATGGCATGGTATAAATGTTTGCATCCTGCTATAAATACGCAAAAACGAAACAAAACAAAACAATCCAGTATGAATAGATTTTTTCCTACTAAATAAGATGATTCGATTTCAATTCCATGCATTTTTATTTATTTATATAGAACCAATTCACACAACACGTGTCATTTCAAGACACGTTAACAAAGTCAATTCCATCAAATCCCCCAGACAGATTGCTTAATGGTTTTCTATCTAAGGAAACCCAGCAGATTGCATCGAGTCAATGACTTGCAGCATATAAATATATATGTTACACATAAGCTGATGCTGCAGCCGCAGCGAAAACTACTTAACTTCCACAGTCGACGTTTTTAAAGTCTTCACGACAGGCTGTAATTTCACCGCGGAGTTTAACCGTGCAGTGTTTTCACACGCAGCGTCTCAGTGCCTCCTCAGCACCGCTCACATTATTCAGATAACAAGAGAGCTTCTGTCACATTTTACAAAATCGGATATGTTTTCTTAATCTGCCAATGGCTCAGGCCCTGAAAGACTTCATTTTAGCTGAGCCATGAAAAGGCTGAGGAAACATCAATATGGCTGAGCAGGATAAGAAGAAAAGGGCCATATTCTCCAGCTGTATCACGCTCCCTCCATATCCCTCCCATTTGTATTGGTGCAGATATTGGGTCTCAAGCAAGAAATCAGGATTGCGTCCCTGCCTGAATGGCAGCATCCGTCTGCTGAAGTGGAATAGGAAGGTTATACGGAACCAATGCATCCGGGCTTGCCTGGACATCTTCGACAATGCCACTTCACACTTTCGCCCCTCTGCCCCCTCAGTGCGTTTCCTCCACTCCATCTCCATCATAACCACAACAGTGTGGAGGAAGAGGTTTGGATTAGCCCTAAACATACAATCATGTCGGCCCCAGCCATGACTGCCCGCTGCTCATCCCGGGTCCACCATGGAAAATAAAGAGGAAAGCAGAAATATAGAAAGACAAACGGGAAATCAAGTCCATTTCATACGCCTCTCACTTCCATTCTCTCCGTGCGTTTAACGTGTGAAAACGGATTGCTCTGAGGACGTTGAGTAGCAGGGAAAGATGAAGAGGGAGCGACAGAAGAGTTGCTTTGTCTCGCCTTTCACACTGCATGGTTGATTCAAAGAAACATGCACGGCTTGGATTTGGCTTCTTCTTAGAACTTGTAGGTCTGAACGCGGTTTTAAAGGCCAGCTTTTATGCATCTGTCCGTGGCTGATCAGTCATGTTCTTCTGGTCACACTAGGGACATCCCATTGGCATGCAGAGAACAAATCTACACTCTGTTTCTTGCACGAAAGTTTATTTTGCACAGTTTGACGTATATTTGGATCAGTTTTGTTTATTTTTTTTTTTTGGGACTGTCAGTGCGGAAATAGGTGCGTTTTTTCTCTCTTTTTTGGGGGCCTCTTCCGCTTTTTCCCTTCACTCATCCTATTTTCAGCCTTTTATTTTTACACAAGGGGAAAAAATGAGGAAGAACGAAACCAACGTATGAAAACTAAAACATGAGAGACAGAAAAGAGGGGGAAGCAAAGGGGAAGGAGGAGGAGGAGGAGGGCAGGAGGAACAGAGGAAGGAGAGGCAATCTCAGAAAACAAGGGGGTTTTCAAAAGTAAGGGATGAAAGCTCGTCGGGCTGTTATTTTTGAAAAATGATCCTTGTGTAGTGCTCCTCTTAAGAGCCAGGTACATATTATTTTATCTTCCTGAGGACACTCAGCGAGGTGTTTTGGCACAAAGGAAATCTGCAACAGTTTCCTTTAAGTTGCACACTTTATTGTTCTTAATGCGATTTCTGACCGGTGTGCATTACCTGCTTTGTGAAGGGCTTCTTTCATCAGATCTCCTGTTTCTTCTGTGAGTCTTGAAATTTTGAATCGTCAGATGCTTTTGCGATTATTTCTTCAGAGTTTTTTAACAGCTGGATGCTTTAAAATGTTCAAATGGTTCGGTCAGAACTGGAGGTGTGGCTCTAGACCTGCATTGTTGTGATGAAGGCTGGTGCTGGCTGGGTAGCGTTCTCCATGAAGCCATTATGGCCGACGTTAAAATCAGCCACCTGCCGGAAAGATGAGGCACACATATTAAAGCCTTTGAAGAACATGTAAAAAAAAAAAAGCCATCTTTTCTGCTGTTTTTTGTAAACTATCTGGATCACTGCAAGGAATGCAAGGGAAGACCAAATATGATTTTTTCCCCATATGAGATGCTTTAAAAAGTTCCTTTTGTTTATAAACAAAGCTAACAACAAAGTAGTGCATAAATCACAAGTGGAAATAATTTTTGTTGCAAGAAAAATATCAGAAAAGTGTGGCGTGCATTTGTATTCAATCTTGTTTAAAAAAATGTATTTCGCAAACCAATTTACTTTAGAGGTCAACTAAATCCATGTGGGTTTAACCTCAGTATAAATCTGGCCATTTTGTTCAGGTCTCAGAGGTTCATTAGAGAACATAGGTGAATCACATCGTGAAGACGAAGGAACCTTTGAACAAGCTTTTAACATCTCATCGAGTACCGGTTAAGCCATCTTCTGAAAATGTGAGTTTGGCACAACTGCAAGCATACCCAGACATGGCCGTCCATCTAAAATTACTAAGCTCTGATATAAGCAGCCAAGATGCCCATAGAGATGCAGAGATCCAGCTCAGGGGGAAGAATCTGTTGACAGGACAGCTACTATTTATGAGTGAGAACATGAAAGTAATTGTTAAAAAATTGCTACAAGCTATGTGGGGGAAACAGCAAACATGTTGAATAAGGTGCTCTGGTCAGATGGGAATTAAGCCGTCTGACTAAACCCTATTTGTGGAAGAAAACACATTCACATTGGAACATGGGGATCACTGCACCACGCTATGGGAACACTTTTCTTTATTGGGACAGGACCGGCAGCAAAATGTCTTAAGACGGGTGCAGGTTTACCTTACTGCAAAAAAACCCAATAAAAATAAAAAGTTAAAGTCCACACTGAAATCCAGTACAGGGTCTTTGACAAGACCTGAAGACTGCTCCATCCAATTAGATTTGAGCCATTTTTTTTAACGAAGATGGACAACAATTAAAATCTCTGCTAAGCTGTTGGGGACTTACACCAAGCGAATCGAAATTAATGCCAAACATTTCAGATTTTATTTCCTGTAAAAATCATAGAAAATGGTTTCACTTCACAGTTATGCACTACTTTGTGTTGGGCTATCAAAATACAACAGGGGTTGAACCAAAACCAGCCCAAGGCATAAGCACATTAAGCAGCTGCTTAGGGCCCGGGGGCCACTGAGGGGCCCCCAAGAGCAATAAAAAGCTTTTTTTTTTGCATGTAAAAAGATTTCTATATGATTCTAATAGCAAAAACACACAATTTCATGAAAAACGTGTGGATTTTGTACAATAATATATCTGGTCATGTAGATTATTTTTAAATTGGTCATGGGGGCCCCATGATTGCTGCCATGCAATGTGCATTAAAATTTTCAAAGTGCAGATGGAAGGCAGGTAGGCAAAACAATGTTACAAAAAAGGACATATCCTTGAGAGGCAGAGAATAGAAAGAGGAAGAAATGTTTTATTTTTATACATCCAAGTAATTTTAGTTGTTGTTCTTGCACTACAAAACATTTTTGCACGTTGCTGGGGCAGGGTTTTGGAACCAAAAATAATAAATCAGATGACAATTTAAAAAAAAAAAAAGTATTTTCTTACTTTTATTTTATGAGTGCATTTTATTTATGACCCCCCGAGCCCTAACCCTAACCTTTACGGGTTTATACCAAACCCTAACCTAAACCTAATTCACACCATAGTCCTAAACCTAACCACTAGCCCAGAAAAAAAATGCGAGGACCTTTTTTAAGTCCTCACTTTACATCAAAGTCCTCACTTTAATAGTAAAATGAGCAAAAAAATGTATTGCTCAGATAAAAGTACAAGAACACACACATATATAGATATAGATATGCATATAGGATAATGTAAACATCACTGCCAGAGCTGTGGGGAGTTTATAGCAGGCGTGTGAATGATCTGATCTTCTGACTGCTGATTGCAGCAGCCATGCTGCCGGCATAAATAGAGGGCCCCAAAATCAATTTTCGCTTAGGGCCCCATGGAGGCTTGGGCCGGCCCTGGGTTGAACACTTTTTGCCACGCACTGCAAATATTTCCTCCTCTTAACGCGAGGCTCGGTGTTTGAAATGTCTTTGATTTTTTTTGCCTCGCCGTTCCTCAGCACGTGTCTGTACAGGAATCCGTCCACGTGAGCGACGGTCCGGGTGCGTTCAACACGTGTCTCCTTGTATCAATAGGTTAATAGCTGAGACGTCAGTTTCAGTGAGTGGCTGATTAGTTGTGTGTTCACTAATCCACTCTGGGGCGGGGAACTATTGGCTTCCCCATTGATTTTAGCGTGGTGAGTAGGCAGAAGATAGACCGAGGGGAGATCTATTGATTGACCCCAAATTACCCCACCCCCTCTACCCCCCACTTCCACCTTCACCACCACCCACCAACCCAACCTGTTGTTCCTGTACTCAGCCGCCACTTCCCGATTGGGCCGCCATGCTGTTGAACATTGGTTCTGATTGGCTGCTTCGGCGGGAAGCAAAATGCCTCCTTTTTGTGTTGTTGCTGATTTGGAAGTGCTGCTTGTTTGTGATTTGGCTGTCACTTGATTGGCCGTCTTGTGAGGATGAGTGTGTGACTGTAGGGCGCAGCTGCTCTGGAAGGCTTTGATGAGCAAAATAGCTGCACTTCCACAGGGACAGCATTACTTTTGTGTTTCTGATCACAAAGTGTGACCTTATTTGTAATGGTTACGTGTTCTCTTTTCTGTCTTGGGCAAAGAATGCTCAAAGAAAAAGGCTGGATTTATGAAACAAAAATAACACAAATCCTTCAACTTTTTTCTTTTCTCCTTCAAGACTGTCAACCTGCTGCATCATTTTCTTTTTTTCCTGCTCTTTATCTCCATTTTTTATCCTTCACTCACTGCCTATCTCTTCCCTGTCCAATCCCTCTTTCCCTGGATATAAGCTTTGAGCTTCCTCTCCTGAGCCTTTCCCTCCCATATATCACTCCATCTCATCCCTCTGTGTCTACCTCGGATATTCCTCTCCAGGCCCTTTTTTTCCGTTCTCCCCCACTGTCACTCTCTCCCTCCTACCCCCTCCGTCTATGTAAGCAAGAGGAGGTTGTTAAACATTTTTCTTCCCTCTTAATTGTTTTGACTGGGCCGATTGGCATCCCGATTAGGCCTATTGATTTCCTGGCGCTAAGTGCATTGATTTTTAAATTTGTTATTGATCCTCGCTCTAAATCTCTTGCACACTTGCTCGCGCAGCCCTACAGCGATCGCCGTGGCTGAGACGGAGAGAAAAGAGCGAAAGAGGAAGAGGAAAAAGGACGGAGAGGTCTGTGTTAGGTAAATGCGCGGCGGCGTGAATTAACAGACTCAGAGGGGAAAAGCTGGACAGGAAGTTCGGAAGTGTGAGAAGGCGTGGGTCAATGCAGCGCAGAAGACAAAAAAGAGAAGATATTCTAAAACCTTAGGGAAACAATCATAAGCTTTCCACATTGTTGTTATCTTATAACCAAAAAGGTCAAAGGATACAAGACTTTAAAAAAAATATAAATCAGATAAGTTATAAATCTGAAAAGTTTGTCATTCATAAATTTAGATCAAACAATCAGACTGGATGAGGACATCTGGAGCTTTGGTTTTCAAGCCTTTCTGCAGATAATCAACACCTGAATGTACTTTGGTCTAATCCTTCTCGTTGTAGCTCTGGCCGTGTGTTCAGGTGAGCTGGAAGATGAAGCTCAAGACTTTGACAGGTTGTCTTCCAGGACTGTCCTGAATTTAGCTCCACACATCTTCCCACCAACTCTGCCAAGCTTCCCCTTCCCTGCTGGAGAAAACCAACCGCACTGCACGACGCTGCACCTGTCGTATGTAAAGTTTTAAATTCTGGACCAAGAGGTTTAATTACGTCTCATCTTCTTCCACATATTTGTTGTCTCTTTCATGATTTGTGGTAAACCGTCTATACTGGACCTCTCATGGCTTTCTCCCACCCGCTCTGCTTTAAAGGCCAGATTTACATAGCGCTCCAATTAATGTGAACAGATTCCTTCTGCCTGGGCTGTGGGTCTCTGCAGCTCCCCCAGAGTTACCAAAGACCCCATGGCTGCTTCTCAGATTAATCCTCTGACCTTTGCTGGTCTGTCAGTGTAGATCGACAGCCTTGTCTTGGTAGGCTCGGAGTTGCCATACTCTTTCCAATTTTAGATGTTGATTTGAACAGTGCTGTTAGATACTGGAAGCGTGTGATGCTGTTTTATGACCCAACCTTGCTTTAAACTTCAACAAAGTTTCCTTTTTCACCTTTCTGTTGTGTTTCCTGGCCTTCATGATGGTGTTTGATCATTAAATGTTCCTTAAGAAACCTCTGAGGCCTACAGTTGCATTTCTACAGAGATTAAAGCTATGGTCTGCGATTGTTCCGGAAACTTCCCCAAGCACCTTTTTGAGTAACTGTGCATGCGCGAGCCCGTCTTACCTCGCTCTTCCGCTCTTCAGGGGGATCGAAAGATCAATCTTCCAAATTCTCTCTTTTACAGGACTTCAGCTCCCAGAGAATTATTTTTTAAGCTCCTTTTTGTGACTACATAATATATTTACTACTTTCAGGATGGAAAGATGATTCTTGCCCTGTATACCAACTATAGCTTGCTCTCACACAGTGATGCACCCAGTCTTATTAGGGGGACATCTGAAAGCAATAGGCTGATCTAGATGCATACAAATGGTTTTAGATATTTATTAGTTCCAAAAATGTGAAAACCGTGTATTAATTTTATTCCCCTTCACATTTATTGTCTATCTTGTACACCACTTTGTGTAAGTTTGTGGTTGTAATGTGACCAAATGGTAAAAATAAAATAAAAAATCATGTAGGAATACTTTTACGATGCTTTGCAGCAAAGCTGTGTGTTTAGGCTAATTTACCATAAATGCATCTGATTTTGCAACAACTGCCACATTTGAAAAGAATCAATATTTTTGTGCAGGTAACAAGCATCACGGAGCGCTGTCTGTCGGTAAGCTGGCAGTCGGCTGGGTGGAACATGTTCATCTTTGAAGAATGAGACACTTTATGAGTGAACAGAGGTTTATAAGGGATAGACAGATATTGGAAATGTCAGAGATGGAATGGAGTGTTTTGTCTTTGCCTTGCTATTTCACATGGTCTGCAGAGCCTGCTGGAGACGCTCGCGTCTGAGTGTGTGTGTTATTTCTGGCTTATGACTGTGTTAGGGTTTTAGAGGCCTGCGAGACTCTGAATCTTACATGCCCACTGGTGTTTCTCAGAAGGTGGTGGGCCTAATTGGCTGAATCCGAGTCTGTGCATGTGTGGGCGTGCACGCTTGCACACTCGACTGTACTTGCGTGCAAGGCGGCTCAGCTATACGTGTACGGACGCTGAATTCTGTAGGTGCACGGGAACATTTATATGTGTTTTTTTTTATCATTTGTTTGGATATTTTCCTGTGTGTACGTGTGTGTTTGACCTTTTCTTGACTTAAGTGTTGAGATTCACATTCAGACCAAGCATTTTTCTTTATATCCTCTGTACTTGACGGAATTGTGCTAACCTTTTCTGGAGTCATTTGCTGCTTTTTTTGATTCTGTTTGGGGTTTAAGCGGCTTGCATGATGCACAATATATGGACCATATGTGCCATTACTCTCTTGCAATTACGCTTTGCTCTGTTTGGATCCACTTAAGATAAGTGCTTTCAAAAGGCGAAAAGAGGAAAAGCAGCCATTGTCAGCAACACTAGAAAAACTTTAATCTCTCTGCAGCTGTCAGAGACGATGCAATGCTTTGCTCTGATGTGAAGTATGTGTTTTTTGTTTTTTTAAAGCCGATTTATTAAGTTTATGGTGAAGCTTTAAATATCATGGCTCAGGCAAGAAGGACAAATTGCTTTAACGTTAAAGGTTTGCAATCGCACAAACGAGTTTGCATTAAAAATAATACATTCCAGGGTTGTACAAATAAACAATGCAAGATAAAGTGCTTAAAATGCATCTACAGGGCCGAGCTGTTTGCCTGTAGTGATGGGGCTTGTGTTTGCTCTGATGATAGGCCTGACCTGACAACACACACACACACACACACACACACACACACACACACACACACACACACACACACACGCACACGGCTGGTTTACAAACTAATGGATGCATTAAGAATATGTGTCTCTGCTCGCCTGTGATTACTATTTCTATAATGATGCTCAGACGAACTGATGGTCGCTAAAAACTGACCGCTCCCTCAGATGGACTCCACCACACACACACACACGCACACACACACGCTCTGTCCTTGGATCTCACAAGCTTTTTTGTTCAATACAAACTCAAAAAAGTACCCTTGACCTGCAGTACTCAGAGCCTGCATGCTTCATCCGATCACAGAGGGACGTCACACGTGTTTAAGCGCACCTCTTAGCACATACAGTGCTGACCACATGGGTAATGATGACTACAAATTTAAACCATCCAATGCAAAAACATAAAGTGTTAGCATGTCACTTTTTAGTAATCATTTGCCTATTCACAAAAGATCTTTTATATAAAAAATGATATGTTGCTGTTTCAAATAATTCGAAAAGAAGGAAACATTCAGGTTGAAATATTTTTTTTTTAACATTTACAATTCTGTCATATATGTTAGTTTTCCTATTTTTTTCATATCCCGTAAACTTGTCCACATTTAATCCTGTAGCAAAAACAAACTTCGGGGTATTTCATTAGCATTTTTTTTTATTTTTGATTGATCAACACAAAGCATCATCTCAATGTGAAGTGGAAGAAAAAAAGAATCCTGGTTTTTAATTATTTATATAATGTAATGTTTATTCAATGCCTTTTGACCTTTGACCTCTAAGTAAAACCCAGTGCAACCGTCTCAGTGTGAACACAGATGTTCTGTGAAGACCTGAGAGGTTTGATCTCTAACTTTGATGAACAACCAACACCATGAAGGCCAAGGAAGACAGCAGATGGGTCAGGGAGAACCTTATGTAGACGTTCTGAACAGAATTAGGTTCTAAAACAATATCTCAAGCTCCAAGTTCAGAATTAGACATGACAGTTAACCTAAACTGAAGCAGCCATCCTTGGTAACTCTGGAGGAGCTGCAGAGACGGTAAAATCTTTAGTTGTGCACTCAAGTCTAACCTTTGAGGTAAGATTGTTGAAGTGCTGAAATTAATTCCTCTCAGCAGTCTACCTCCAGCCCTGCAGTGGGCAGTGAATAAATATTGTGGCTAACATGCAAAATGCCACGTGGGGCAGGTTAACAATCTGAACACACCATGCCAAGTGTAACACATGGTGGAGGCAGCATGATGTTTGGTTCTTTCATTCAGCAGGAACAGAGAAGCCGGTCAGACATGATGGGTACTTGAGTTAGGGTGAAGGTTCACCCTCCAGCAGGAGACTAAACATACTGACCAGAGCTGCAACGTATTAGATAAGAGAGGATATTCATGCCGTGTTAGAGATACCCAGTCATAGTAGAATATGTGATAAATCAGAGGGCTGAAGTACCTTTCCACTTCTCAGTTATGCCGCACTTAGCTGTGGACTTTCACATTTAATCCCATTGAAATACGTCATCAAAGTTTGTAGTTGTAAATTGACCAAATATGAGAAAGTTCAAACTTATGCACTATGTATATGCAACACATTGCTCCCAGGTGTTAAGAGAATGTCTGTCTAAGCTCTTATTTTCTGGCCTTTTTGCACCAGAATGGTTGAAATGTAATTGTGTGGTTTCTGCTCTGTGAAATTGGCCTGGATGAGCGACTTCTTCCTTTTCCTGGAAATAAAGTCAACAGCCTCTGCCAGTTGTCTCAATACAACATGCAAACAGCGTAAAACAAGAACGAAACAGAAAAAAAAGACGTAAGGATATCCGGTTATTATTATCGAAGCAGACGAAACACAAATTATCGTGAAGTAAAGAATTTAAACTGTTGTTTTTTTTCGGCCCACTTTCTTGGTTAATCAGTCACCTCGTTTTTCCCCCCAACACGTGTCTGTAAAATTAGAGCAGATTCGGCTATACCCAGTGATGAATCTCACTGTCAGAGACAAATTCGAAATAAATCTCTCGCCATGCACTTCCAGCATGTGTCGCACTCTGATAATTTCCACAATATCCTCTGCAACCCCCCTTGGGGGCAGATCTTTTTTTTTCCTTCCTCGCTCTCTCCTCCCGTTATTTCTCCCTCCATCCTCTCCTGTTTGTTTCTGTCCCTGTAAAACGCTGGTTGCTTTGCTGAAATACTGCAATGTGCTTTATCTGCCCTCCTTTTCCTCCTGTTTTGCCCCCCCAAACCCCCTCCCCACCCCCCCAACTCCTACACCTTTAGTTGTTGTTGTTGTTAAAGGAGCGGTTGCTGCTGCTGCTGCTGGTGGTGATGGAGGTGGTGGTGGAGGTGGTAGATGGGGCGAGGTAAAGGGTGAGGCAGAGAGGGGAGGGGGCTGGTTGCAAGAAGCAGGCCCAATGACGTGGGTGCGACATGTAACCGTGGTGCAGGAGAGGAAATCAATACATGAAAGGATGAGGAGCACTGGGGTGGATTACCGTCTGGGGCCCTGGCTACAGGGGTGGAGGGGGGGTGTAGATGAGGCCGGTGGGGGTGTGGAGAAAGAGGGGGGCGTGTGGGGTGGATTAGGGAGGGCGAGAGGCCAGATTGTCCTGTCCCCTCTCTCCTGCATCACCTCCCCTTGACCAAGTGCTGTTTGAATCCTGACCCCCCCCCCTTCCCTACCCGGCTCCCGTAAAAAAAAAACTCCCTCAGCTCCTAAACGGCGGTCGGTGCCGGTCGGTGAGCCTCCTGCTCTTCATGGACTCTCAGGCACGGCCGGAGGACTCTATAATGTTGGGTGAATGCATAGAGCGGCTGCGGCCCGATAACCCCGCACTATCTGTGTGGGGAATAATCGCCTGATATTACCAGTGTAAATTAAAGACTCCCAGAGAGACCGTGTGTTCTCCTCCGTGTGCATGTGTGCGTGCCAGGTCTCCGGCAGGGTGCCTCTGCAGCACTGCCACAAACCCAGATAATAAATATCTATTATAAATATCATTATTATTGGGCCAATCTCCCCCAATAACAGAGCCCCGGTGAAAGATGGCACAAGGGACCGCGCGGGATATTGGCAATATATCAGCATTGATTATTGGGGGTGCTGACAGAGAGATGGAGGCAAAGTTAATAAAAACTCATAAAAAAGACAAGGAATACAAAAAGAACAAGGGCTTTAGCTGGATCAGACGCCTGTTTGCCGAAGGAAAGAGGGAGTGGACCGTGGAGGTATGCAGGTGGGAGATATGGGCTGCATTTTCTGGCTCTGTATCTGACTCTGAGTCTTATCTTTTCTGCTGGGTATGTGGTACTTTTTTGTGTGACTGTGAACCGGCATTGACATCCTCATGCTTCCATCCGCCGGCTTGCTTCGCACAACTCCCGCTCTTTCCGCCCCTGTTTGTGTGTGTTTTCTGGAAATTGATTGGATCTCAGTTGGATCTGAACTCTGCGGTTTGGTGGTGGTAGGGAGGGATCCAAAGACTGCCGAAACCTTGCACCAACCCACACACCGTCACCTACCGAGATGCACAAACAACACCTACCTGCCCACGTATGCCCAGGCCGAGACAGCAACAAATAAAGCTCATAAAAGCCCATGCATCATATCCATATTATCTTGACAAATCTATACATCATGTCAGAATGTGGTTTTCTGTGAATATTGCATTTTTCTGTTGGATGTTATTGGTGCGGTTGTGCTGAGAGGATATGAGAAGAACGCGTTGGGGGCTTCTTGCAGCCGCGTTGAGACGGGACGGGGAGGGGGGGCCGACAGCGTCCGTCCTAATAGGGGGCCTTGTTAGGTCGCTGACAGAGCCAGAAACGCCACTGTTGGCCCGCTATTGATTCCTGACCAAAGCTGTTATTGATGAGTGAGAATTTAATTCAACCAGCTCGTTTGTCATCGTGACATCACCATTTAACTGTGACCATGACATGGATGCGAACACCCGCAACAGAGCAGGGTCGTATGAGAACACACACACACACACACACACACACACACACACACACACACACACACACACACACACACACACACACACACACACACACACACACACCATTTTGTTTTTCAATCTAAATTTATTTCATTTTGCCTTTTTTCCCCCCATTGCACCATTCTACTATAAAACTGATGTTAATTATTAAAATTCCTGTTTAAAAGCAGTCAAATCCATCATTCAAAAATGAATAAAAGGGCGATTACCAAGAGCGCAATAAACACAATGACTAATGGATGACCCCGGTTTATGAATGATGTGTAGCCTGAGGATACCTTTGTCTCCCTTTTGATTGGACGAATGTTTCATGCAACGTCCTGACCTACAGCATGTATGCGACATCGAAAACATGTTGTGGTGAGAAATTGAACAAATTGCTGCTTGTCGTGTGGGAACACAGTGTGATCAACCACATCTGCAAAGAAAACACTCCAAAAAATGGTACATGTATGACATACTTGGGAAAAAACAGATAGATAGATAGATAGATAGATAGATAGATAGATAGATAGATAGATAGATAGATAGATAGATAGATAGATAGATAGATAGATAGATAGATAATATTATTGAAAAGTTAATTTATTTAAGTAACTCATATTACTAAGAGAAACACATTATATAGAAAAACATAGCCTGAAGATCTTTTATTATATATATATATATATATATATATATATATATATATATATATATATATATATATATATATATATATATATATATATATATATATATATATATATATATATATATATATTCCAACTCCAGCTAATAAAAACACAGCATTTAAGATTAGAATATTGCATCAGACCAATATAAAAGCAAAATCTTTCATGCCTAACAGGAGCCTAATAAAAAAGTATGTTTAATACCTGCTCAAAGGTTGTTGTTGTTTTTTCAAGAGGTGCTTTTAATCAAACAAGCCTCTTAGAAATGCATATTCTGACTTTTTGAATATGACTGTTTCTGAATCAGGACATAACTGACAGCAAAGATCAACAGAAAAATCAGATAAATCATTTTTTAAATTTTTATTTCAATGTAATATTAGATTAATGTGTCTTTTATTACAAAGTTCTCAACAAGATAAAATGTTGTTTGTTCTTATAATGTATACACTTCATAGATATGCACCATGAACATCATAGCTCCTGATCTATAGTGTGGTTATTTTAGATTGTGTTTTATTAAACATTTGATCAACGTAATGCTAAATTTGAATACAGCATATATAACAAGCAGCAATCAAAAAGAGCAAACAGCTTTAGCAGCATATTCCTTGATTTCAAGAAATCTAAAAACCGAAGTGTGCGGATTTTAGAAACACATCTTCTGAATTTCTCTGATAAAAGCTTTGATTCCGCACAAAAAATACAGGAATTATCTTCAATCTCCAAACATTACAGCGAGTACCCACTGTTCAATATTTCATCCATTGCCGGATCTCTGAAAAGAATTGAAGAGAAACACCACACAGAGAAAAAGAGACAATTTTCCATACGTCGTGCTGAAGTGAAGATACAGAGCAGCAAACAATGGGGCCAGATATTATGGATCAGGACGGACTGTAAGGGGAGAGGGGGGACAGTCAGGACAGTCAGTGAGAGCAGTCCAGTGGGGGTTATTGGCTGCAGTGACCCCTCCTACCCCACCTCAGGGGAGTCCTCCCCGCAGGCCCCAGGGGACCGGAGCAGTTCAGATCGACTCGCTGCGGGGGCCCTATAGGCAGCAGGCGAGGAGCACACCGAGAGGGCTGAAAACTCGCGTTGTCGGCTTGAGACGGACAGATGGACTGCATGTGAGACTATAGATGGGTGTCATCGTCAGGTATCACAGCCTTTGTGTCGGGTTTTTTACTTGTCAAACTGCACAGCGCAGTGGAACATGATGAGGGAGAGCAGCCTTAATTGGGTTAAAGATTTAAATTCAAGCCCTGCTTTGCCTCGCTCTGCCCGTCTGTGAGTGCAGCCCGAACCCGAGCAGGTGTTTCGAAAAGGTTTTCATATGTGGGAGATTACCTGGTTGGCAGTTTTCCGTGTCAGGTAGAGGAAAAAGAAGAGTTTGGCAGGATGAGTGTGTGGAGGACAAATGGGTGGATGCTGTTAGCACCCAACCTCACCACTGCCCCCCCCCTTCTCCTCCTCACCTCCTCATCTTCCTCACCCCTTTCCAACACCATCTTATTTTCCCCTCCTTCAATCTCACACACCCTCCCTCCATCCCTCTCTTCCACAGACGCGCACAGCCACACTACATTCTACAAGAAATAATTGCTTTTGTCTGGAAGGAGTGCAGGGAGGAGGGAAAGGGGGCGCGCATGGCTCCCTTTGTGGAGAAAAGGGGGTCTTTGAAGGACAACTAGTCACTTCTCCCTTCCCTCGTTTCTTTCTTTCTCCTCTCTCCTCTTCTTGGCTCACCTATCCTCTTCTCCTACCTTTTCATTACTCCTCTCTCCCTCCTCTTCTTCATCGGGCCCGCGGATGTCATCTGTCATGTGTGAAGCGGAGGGAGAAGGACAATAAAACCCGGTTGTCTTCTGCTGGGGATGTGGCATTTTTCATAATTAAGATCACAGCAGATTAGTGTGCCGCTCACATTTTTTTGGCAATTAGGCTGTCGGTTGATGACTGAGTGAAAGAGGAACATGGCGATGAGAAGCAAATAACCCCCCCGCACGCGTCCGATCTCGGGTTCGGGCCTAATCACCCGCAGATACACAAGCATGCAGTCCTGATGATGGAGACGTGGAGGGGGGTGAGATTATCAGGCCCAACAGGAGCAGGAGCAAGAGCAAGAGCGGGCTCATTCCTATTGATTTGCCTGTATTGACTGTGATGTTTAAGGTATAGATTTTTCTATTTAAAAATCTATATTGACAATAATCTGGTGTGTAAGCGACCGGTGTTGACTGATGCTGGCCTGTAATTGACAAGCATGTAACACGTCGGAGCAGAGGAAGCGAGGAGAGGCTGGAGACAGAGGGGGACTGTCCAGGGACAAAAGGCACTGGCAGATTTTACCTGTAACCTGGGAGCATCATAAACGTCTCTTCAAAACGCAATCCTGGGGATTTTTTTTTACGCACTCATCACATTCATATAGTTCACTTCACAGAAATAGATGAAGCAGTTATGTCAGCCACGTTTCTCATGCCTGGAGTGGCCCCTCCTGTCTGGAGCTGCGCAATGTTAGGAAAATACATGCCATTTCATTAAAATTCTTGAATTTTGCAATTGTGGCGTGGAATACAGTTAACCTACGTTGTACTCAGTGATCTCAGCTTCTTCCGTCATCATGATGTCTCCATCACACTCTCTGAGCTTCACGATCTAGATCCATAAGATCTTTACCACTTGTGGGGGTAAAAAGACCAAGTGGCAAAATATGTATCATTGTCAAGAAGATCTTTTAATGCACAACACTTGAAATAATATACCATACCAAACATTGCATCCAAGAAGTGCTCTGTGATTGTGATATCGCTCACGCTGATGTTGCGATTTAAACTGAGATCGGATATCTTGAGCAGTTTTTCCTGTCTTCTGACAACGTTCTGGATAACCTAAAATTCAAGAGGACGGGCAAAGATGATTTGCCACTCTAAGCAAAATTTTATTTGGGGCCATTTTCCATCCCTCATATGTTTGGTTTTTCTCAGAATTCAGGGCTTAAACCCGGGAATAGCAAAACACCTGAGAAGAACGGGTTCTAGTTCTGAAGCAGAAGACCAGCGGCTCTTCCTGATTGTTGTTGCACAAATTTTCCAAGATGTTTCTCTCCGTTTTATGCATTCAGAGACTAAAATGCTGATAAACAGTTTATAAAGGTAACTTTCATTTATATGTTTAAAAGCTCAACAAGCTCAACAAGCTCCAACCTCCGCGGTCGTAGTTCTGACTTCAATCAGTTCTTGTTAGATTTCCAACTTGGAAAAGTACAAAAGTCCATAATAATTAAAGCAAATTGTCTAAATTGGATTATTTCTGTATTTTTCTTGAACCCCTCAAGATTCCGTTTTACTGACAGACAAACAATTAAAACAACTATTAAGTATTTTCATGAATTAAAGAACTAGAAGTTTATTTAAATGTACATTATTATTTCAGAACCACCAACCTGACAATCATTCAGGTTCTGGATCAGATCGCTCTTCAAAGAAAGTGTCATTTTGGTGCAAAACGCTGAGTCGTTCACCCCAAAAACTACTGATTACAAAACAACCAACATTGCAGCAGTAAGAAACGGGGAAGTGGCCAAATTACCAACTTGAAGTTATTCAGTAATTCAACAGCAGCAAATTGCGAAAACTGCTTTTTTCTGACTTACTTAATTAGGTCAAGTCAGTAGAAGACAGCTTGTCAAACCAGACTGAGTTAAGTCAACATTTTCGGCGGTTTTGGTTACAAATGCACACAGAAAATTGTAATATAATCATTGAAGGAGATGCAGGGTATGAGAGAAATATGACTTCAAACCGCAGACTATTTAATATTTGCAACCAGTAATTTTTCTGTTATTTTAATTTCTTAATAAACTGAAGATAAAACAATCTCACAGATTAAGTAATAGCACAAACCTTTAAACAGAAATCAATGGAGAACATTAACATTATTGTTCATGACAGTAATACCATACACTTTTTTTTCCATAACAGTAAAAGACACACAGAGTTATTTAGTCCTTTTGGTGGTGAATATTATCCCACTTGCTTGCCGCCAAGGTTGAAACAGCTTGTGGTCCTGAAAACGGAGGGGATTGTTACGACCCTAACAAACATTAGGTTAACAACTTGCCAACTATAGTTTTAAAACAGCATTAGTGATGGCTGTCGCTTGTTTTTCCTCAAACACCATGATTGTCTGTCTTTTGCATAGCCAGAAAAATTTCCAAACAACTACGTTTGTCCTTTTTGTGAGAAAGTGAGACCTATTAACCTTGACTGCAAGCTGAATTCTCTCGGTATTTGTCCGTTCACAAACACACAAGAATCCAGCTTGTCCCACAGCTTGGCCCAACACAGGTCAGCCAATCACATTGCAGTATTATTGTTTAGGGCGGGACATACAGCTGTGACCAAAGCAAGAGCTACTTGGCTCACAGCTGAACCAAAATAAATATGGCGGCGCAGGAGGACGCATGCGTAGCTGCTGCTATCTCACCGGTTTTGTCATCTTTGTAGAAAAGCAGGAAGTGCCTTGACCAGCGTAACTTGTTGTGGTTTCTCATGGCGCCTGCTGCTTACATTTTCATTTGATACCGTGGTTGGCTAAAACCAACTTTTGGTAGGCGGGCACAAGGGGTCGCGTCATCCAATCAGCTCGGAAAAATCTGCTGAACGTCCCTCTTTTCCCCGAACGGATTTGTTGGAAGCCGGCCCACATTTATAATGTCCAGCGGTCATTGGGGTTACACCTTGGACAGGTCACCAGTCCATCACAGGGCAATATCTAATAATTAGTGCCTAATAATTACAAGTTTTAACAGCTATAGACTGATATACATTAACATCACATGATACATACAACGCATCCCGTGCAAGTTGGTGTAAACTCTGCTTCATCACACCTTTGAGGTTATTAGCAGAGCTCTGCAGAGCCAGACTGCATGATAGTGAGGTGGTTTAGCCATTTGATTCAGGTGTTTAGGGCAAGGGAAACAAAGGACAACGAAGGATGGTGAAGTGCCATCATTTAACAAGAGAAACTAGAAAAAATGCATATTATCTTTCCACAGGTTAGACCATTTACACAACTACAGTTGTATAACTGGTAAAGCTTTAATTTTCAGAATTAGCCATAAGCAAGGAACAGCAAAATATCCCAAAGTCTAATACAGTTTCTTGAACTAGTGGTGAGTGGTAGGGTCCAAAAAAAC
This sequence comes from Fundulus diaphanus, assembly GCA_037039145.1. NCBI lineage: Eukaryota > Metazoa > Chordata > Actinopteri > Cyprinodontiformes > Fundulidae > Fundulus > Fundulus diaphanus. The sequence continues at coordinate 39,057,927 of CM073130.1, forward strand.
TAAATGCTATTTCACATGGAAACATGAACCAGTTTTCATTGTGAACCAGTGTTGCCTTACAGCGTTGCACAGTTTGAAGCCAAGACCTAAAAGAACTGAACCTGCGCTCTGTGAAACATAACAAATGCTCTTTGTAATGCTTTTATGAGACAATCAAGTCAAGCCCACAAAGTTTATCAACTGTTGATGGCCAATTGGTCTCTTTGCCAATTCATAACTCAATTTCATATATAATAATAATCATCATCTTAATTGACAAAACATACATTGTGATCAAGTTTGTCCTGGGCATTTTTCCCATCCCTTTTTAGGGAGCAGTGGGCTGCAAACGTGCAGCACCCATGGAGCATTCTCAGGCTAAACGTTTTGCTCAGGGACCCAGAGTGGTAGTCTGTGGGTTTCGAACCGGGGCATTTTCCAGGGCGCACGTTCCCTGCTCTAGGACCGGGTCACCACTCCGCACTGTACTCCCTGCTAGTATACCACTATTGCCTGTAGATGCAGAAGAATAATGCCAGAGATGATACTGGACGCACTTTGCTGCCATCTATTGCTCAGAGTCCAGATAATTTATACCTGTTTTAGCTAATATGAAGCAAAAAACCTAAATTTATATCCATTTAAATGTGCTATATTACGATTAACAATCTCCAGTTACTTTAAAATCAGCTTTAAAGTTAAAACACATTTTTATTTTTTTATATAAGTCTTCATAAATTCAGGCAGTAAGGAATTTGAACAGTCTGTTGTTCTTTATTGTTAAGTGTTTTCTTGAATTATTGCGACAAATAATAAAAACAATGAAACTTAATTTGTTTGGATGGTAAACTTTCTATTACACTTTATTTAAAAAAAAATTCTGATCCCTGTTTTTATTAAATTCTTTCCTCAATGCAACCATATTGGATGTTGGACCCGGTGCTGCTCTGTGACCAGATGGTGTAATTGTTCTGCTTCCAGCCGGAAACTAGAGAATATTTGACTAAAACTGAGATTCTGTAATGGGAAAGTATGAATAGAGCACGCTATAAAATCCCTTTTAATTTATCAAAACATTTAACTCCTCATAGATTCTTGGTTTACTAGCAATGCCAAATTATATTGACTATATCACAAAATCTGGTTAGAAGGACCCTCATGTTGTCTTGTCAGTTAATCTTTTTACTGATTTGTGCCACTTTTGCATACCCATACCTTACAGATATAAATAATAATAATTATGATCATATGGCATGTAATAAAATTTAATTGCAACTTTATTTTCTAAAATCCTAAAATAAAGGCTGTTGATTTTTGTTCTGACTCATGAAATTTGACCCCAGATCAAACCAAAATAAATCAGTGATCTCCTATTGATAGATGTTGTTTATCTCCTTACAGTAGAGCGTAAAATAAAGTAATTAATTTTAGATTGATGGTTATCAAAGCCAGTCAACACCGTTTTGTACCTGAAAACAGGGGCGGTTCTCGCATGAATGGCACCACGGGAGCCCCTCCTTCTGCCACCACTCAATTAATTAAAGTGAGAATTTGAGATTCTGGAAAAGGATAAAATGCAGCGCAGTCCTGCACAAAGCATATAAACTAGTCCAGCTATTATCAGCAGCAAGGAGGGATGCTAACCTGGCCAGCCAGATTGATATGCAGCACTTTATTTCTGCACAGTACCATTCCGGGACTGCTCTATTTGAATCTGTTTGGGGAAAGGAAGGCATTTCAGCAGAACTCTCTGAGCTGATTGGGCGAAGCGACACCTAGTGCCCGCCTACCAAAGGTTGGTTTTAGCCAATCACTGTATCAGATTAAAACGTAAGGAACAGACATCATGAGAAACCTCAAGAAGGTAAACTAGTCAAGACACTTCTTGCTGTTCTACTATAAAAGAAGAAATCGTGGATTCTTACAAAACAGATGCGATAGCAGCAGCTACGCGTGCGTCCTCCTGCGCTGCCAGGTTTGTGTTGGTTCGGCTGTGGGCTCAACCGCTCATGCTTTCGGCGCACTGGTATGTCCTGCCTTAAACCTCAACACTGCAATGTGATTGGCCCAAACCGGGTTTTTTTTGGCCGGAGCGGTACAAGACGGACTCTCGTGTGTTTGTCAACGCAGACGTACCGCGAGAATTCATCTTGCAGGCAAGGTTTGAGGGACGCCATCTCGCCGCTGGCCAGACATGCATTAAAGCAACAGAAAACTTGTTCAGAGTATTTTTTACCTTGTGCTCATGCCCCCCTTCAATTGCCCAACTGTGAAGGGGGTAAAATTAACAGTACCTGCCTGCTCCTCCAACATTATGATATTTGCCACACGATACGGTACATGACGGGATGAGTATTTTTATTCCCAATCCACGGCAGAAGTAAAGCTCTTCTCGCTGCTGGCCGTGTGGGGCTTCCTCATAAACAGCAGCTCAGCTTGCTTCTGCCTTGGGCCGGCTCTGGACAGGAGTAATGCAATAACTACATTATGAGCAAGCCACCCTGACAGATATCAGCTGTACAGGTGCTTCTTGTGGGGACTGGTATACCTTCCCATGGAGTCCAAACAGTAATGCACTGATCACCGCTGGCATCATTATAGCCGGCATTATTAAGAGGAAGAAGGGGGGGGGGGGGCGGGGGTGATGGTGGCGGTGCACAAAAATCAATACAGGATACCTTTTGCAGCGGTAGTGAAAACGAGAGAGAGGTGGAAGAGGGGTGGTGGTGGTGAGGTGCTTAGGCGGGTGTGGGAGGCAGGAGGAGGGAGGGATTGAAGGAGGGAGGTGCGGGGGTTGGGGGTGGTGATGTGTGAGTAGTAGCGGCTCCTCTCTCGCCTCAATGTTGCGGCCAGCCTGGTGGCAGATCGCTACAATCCTGGAGGGGAGCCGGGTCGAGTGAGCCATCTGGGGGTTCCCAAAATTATAACGGGAGGGGGACAAAAAGAAGCAGAAAGACAAAAATCCAAAAAAAAAGAGAGATAGAAAGATAAAAAACAAAACAAAAACAAAAACAAAGACGGATGGACGGAGATATAGGCAAGTGTTCCGATAAGACGCGGCACCATGGTCGGATTCTAGAATAGCGGCGCCGTCTTGTGTTTTTATTTGTTGTTTTCTTTCTTTTCTGATCGCGAGATTTTCCGGGTTATTTTTGTTTTTAAAGATCTTCATTTACTTGGATGTTTATTTATTTATCCATCGATTGATTGCGTTTTAATTACTGCCTTGTGACAGGGAGCGAAGGAGGAGGAGCATCGGTGCCATGCGCGCTCGCTGCCGTGTTCTCTGACTCTGTTTGTGCCCCCCTTTCATTTACCACTTGTTTATTATACTTATGTATTATTAGCTTTAATAAAACGACCAAACCCAGGCGTGTTGAATGCACGATCCGCCGCGTTTGCGCGTATATCGGATGAATGTAGACGACTGACCAAGGAGCAGCTAAAGACCAAATGAATAGGCTATACTATATCCAAAAAATGCATACGTCTTAATAACTCTGCGTGTCTTTTACTGTCTTGTCTTTGTGTTATATCCAACGGTGTTGTTTTAAACTGCACAAGCGAATACCAAAGCGGAGACGCCACAGGAATAGGCTCAGCGACTGTTCTCATGCCTTCTTCACACCTACAGGAACTGCTGAGGAGTGAGAGAATAAAATAAGCTCCGGGGGCCTCTATGTTTACTCAAGGAGAAAGCTTTAACAGCGCGAAGGTAGTAGAAGAAAGGCGCAGGTGCATCGGCTTTTATTCTAAGCTTTAATTCTAGGGGAACTTTTCATGTGGCTGCAGAACGGAGCTCCCCGCTTATCCGTCTGTGTTAGTTTCTCAAGGGACCACCCTACGTTTCTATGAATATATAGATGCTCTATGCACATTTTAGGGTACACCAAAAACTCTAAGGCATCACACATGTACATGACAAAGTGCGCAAACGAGGCTACATGTGCACACACCTAACTGCGAATGTTGTGAGCTCTACAAACCAAATATCCCCCCAAAGCTGTGTGCCAGAGAAGACTCAGAAGCATCAGAGGAGGACCGAGCTTGTCACCCAGTTTGTGTCAGATTATTTGCATCCAAACGAGAAGCAGGAGGAAGAAGATCATGTTTGTTCCCTTGCCGGTGCCGTTCGTCTTTCAGAGAACTGCCCCTGACCTCAGCGCCTGGCGTCTCAAGTCCCCTCTGGCTCTCCGCTCCAACTCCGGTAAGATGTTTTTTTTTTTTATATATATTTTTTTATTTTATTTTATTGTTTTATCCTCCTTCCTTATCCTCCTTGTGCTACACCTCCTCCATGTCGGCCAGCCTCGCAGACCCGCCCCGATGCGCTTGCAGAGCTGGAGGAGCTGTCGGCGCACACACACCCACTTCACACACGCACTTCCCCGGTCTCCTCTTTTTTTCCTTTTTTTTACCAGATTCCTGAGCACCCTTTGTTTGAATCGTAGCAGGCACTAATTTATCCGTGAATTTAAAAAAAATACATATAATCCTTTTCGCTGTCCGGTCCGACGCGCCGCTGGTCCATCCACCACACGCGTGCGATGTTTGATTTCCTCTGCGCCTCTATGCGCTCCTTTCTCCGGGTATTCTGCTCTCCAGCCTCCGCTCCCCGTCCTTCCCCTCTCCTCCGCTGCCTGCGCCTGAGCCTCAGCCTCCGACTCTCCCCAACTAGACTCTCGGCAGGCAGGGAATATTCATGCCAACTTATCGATCTTGCGGAGATCGATTCCGGGGCCGGTGGAAGAAGTGAGAGGGGGAGACAGAAGGAGAGAGCAAGGTGCACGGAGAAGTGCAACCATGCTGAAGGAGAAGAGAATTACAGCCCTTTATTCCTTTATTTATATTAAATCGTGTGCATGCTCTTCATTCACGAACATAATCTGCAGGTGACAGCAGACTCGTATTTCTTTGTTTTTTTGTTTTTTTGCAAGTAGGGCGCATGAAATCCTCCCATCTTCTTCACCTGGAGTTACTGACTACGTCTCCTTCTGTCCCATGGCTTGGTTGCTTCGCGGTTGGGAGCGGAGGGAGTTGGGAGGAGAGGAGATGGAGGGGGAGGGGAGGGGGGTGAAGCTGTGGCGCCGTCTGCGTTTCATCTGCGCTCATGTGGAAGAAAAGGGACGCATGGTGGGAGCATCCAGAACGGCCACAGTTCTTGAGTGCTGCTGTCAGAGGACTCTGAGCTCAACCCAGGCCTGCAGCAGCTGCCTCTTTACGCCCTGTTTGGGGACGAGCTAGAGTCAGAATAGTTCGACAAAAGGTTTTAATAGCAGGTTAAAGTTGTTTGTTTGCTCGCATGCAAAATGTTGAAAACCAGCTCAGCTGCGCAAATGCATAAATTGCATTCAGGCGCGTTTGAATAAATTATATCATCCAAAGGTTTATTTATTCAGTAATTCAGTTAAAAAGTTATAAAAACACGTGGCATATTCCGAGCACTTCTTTCTGTTAATTTTGATGATTATGGCTTACAGAAAATGCCGCTCCTCCACAAGGAGAGCAAGCCGCAAAAGGTCGTTACCAAAATATAAAATATAAAATTAAAAAAAGGAAAATTGAGAGGAAGGAAAAAGGGATAACCACAGCCCAGAAAGGATTGGGAACCAAAGCCCATTCAAGGGTTTGAAGGAGATAATGTTGAGTTAGTGCTTCGAGAGCCAGCACACTCAGACGTATGCAGGACATGGATTACATCTGTCTCTTTCCTTGGATTTGGCCGCTCCTGAACCAGAGACAACGTCAGAAACACCCTGCCTGGTCCAAGGAGGGAAATGACTGGAGTGCTGCTCAGCGGCCCAAAGTCCTCTTTTCAGATGAAAAGTAAACGTTACGTTTAATTTGGAAAACAGGGTCCCAGAGTCTGTTGGAAGAGTGGAGAAACACAGAACCCAAACTTTTCTTGAGGTAAAAGATGATGGGGAGCCATGTCATCTACTGGTTCTGGTCCGCTGCGTTTTCTGAAATCCACAGTCAACTCAGCCATCTAGCAGGACATTTTAGAGCACTGCATTCTTCCCTCTGCTGAGATGCTGATTTAATTTTTCCAGCAGGACTTGGCACCTGTCCACACTGCCAAGGGTACCAAAAGCTTGTCCAGTGACCATGGTGGTACTGTGCCTGACTGGCCAGCAAACTGGCCTGACTAGAAGCCTGTAGAGAATGGACTATTTTCAAAATGCCTACACTGCGCAGTGCAAGAACATACTTTTCATTATGTCCACATTTCTATGTTCAAAACTCCTTTTTTACATTGGCCCTATAGATTATTTTAACTTTTGGAGAAACTGCGAGCAAGCGAGTGTAAGACATTATCATCAAAATGAACAGAAATAAAATCTGGAAATATATCTCTGTGAAATGAACCTTTATAATTTATGAGTTTCACTTTTTGATAGGAATTACTGAAACGAATAAATGTTTCGATGATATTTTAAATGACTGACAATCACCTGGACTTATTGTAATGGGCTCCTAAAGGGATGGTTCAGGTTTCTGAACTGAGGTTCTGTTAAAACATTTTTCCCGTCCATCAGGCTAATCAGTACCTTCATTCGGTGTGATGCTGATTTGCTTTACCAGTCACCGCTTATATCTGCGATGTCACTCAAGTGTATTCTTGTTACAAGTCAGATAACCAGTGGGACATGTTAAATGTTGTAGAGCTGAATGACTGTAAATAGTCTTTTCCTTTTCTGCATTCAAACACTAAATGAACTTCTTGAAAAATTGAACAGTACAGTGTGTGGCACTTGTATGTAGTTTATAGAAGCAACTGAGACCATATTTACATGCATGGCAGCCATCTTGGTTACTGAACGTGGGGCCGCTTGGTGACCTCCAGCTTTACTAGACAGGTTTCAAATTACAGGGGGCACTCTTGTTCTGTTTCTGAACCCGAAAAATCTAATTTCCCCTTTAGAAAGAGAATTTGCCATAAATCCATATTACTTGGTTACAGAGGTTGAAGCTAACGGCTATTCTTGGACAGCTGAAGCATACTTCTACTGCCGTAAAGGGGACATATCATGCAAAATCCATCATTTAGCCCTTAAAAACATTTTGTTGTTCACTTGGAGTCTTTAGGGAAGTAGAAAAGTTTAATTTAGTCTTTCCAGGAACTGAGTAGATATCTTTATGTTCTTTTAGGGTCATATTTTTCAAGCTGTTAATTTTTCTCTGTTTTCTATTATGTTTTTTGAACAATTACGTCACAGTGTTTCCTGCAGATACGCCATTTTTATTTCTTGCAGCAATGATATAGTCCAAGCTGAAGGCCTGCCAAAAGTCATCGGTTGTTCATTACACCGTCTCCTAGCATGCTACAAAAATGGCCAAACGGGGTGGAGTGGAACGCTCTGCGACCTGGAGGGGGGCGGGGTGTGAAGTGCCTCCTTTAGATTTAAAGAGATAGCACCAAAACGAGTTGCTCTCAGACGCACCTCAAAGCAGGGTAAAAAGGGGGATGTGAGGGTAAATTAACGAGGATTTCTGACTAAAGCGTTACAGTTCCACTTTATATAGACCACGACTGAATGATTTCAATGTGAAAAGAAAGAACTGAGAAGCATTAAATATCCCCTTTAAAACAAAAAACGTCGCAGTGGTTATAGGCAAACACAATTTTATGAACCGTTAACCTATATCATCACATTTGCTTTGGAGGGGTGTTCACTGAGAAGGACATTTTACGTGGTCAATGGAGACAGGAGGCGGTGGGGCACCAAAGATCTTCCTCTGTGTAACAGGAGCTGAGAACATAACATGCAAGGCATTTCCAGTCACAGTAAATGTCTGTGAAAATAAATAAAATGGCGTTCCCTTAATTTATTACAGTAATTTTGCTTTATAACCTTCTTTAGTTTTGTACCAGACAGGTATTCTGTCCTTAACAAGCACCGGTCTGTAGATGGTTCCCACAGGAAGATCATTGGTAGAGCACCGCTTCCAACATCTACAGTGTTTTCCATTAAAATACTCATCAACTTATGCGTTATTATCTGGCCAGTGCAAACCTTACTGGAGTGGTTATAAGATGGTGGAAGCCCATATTGGTTTTAGCCACTGTTGGACTAGCTGTTAGCTTTAGCCACTGATATCAGCTGGATTTATACAAAATGAGAGTTGGTAAGATGTTAACTGCTTAGAGGCTTTTACCAGAAATTCATTTCAGATATCCCGAATTATCCCTTTAAAGGGTCACCCAACCTAAAACATCCCAAATTCCTAGCATCGCTTTACCAAAATCTGTTTTAACTCATTGGATTTAGGAGAAAGCCAGCTTCCCCTCCCAGGGCAAGTTGAGACAAAGGACAGGTGATGGAGATAAAGAGAGAAAAAGAGCGCACCGGGACAAGAATGACCTGTTACCCGCCATTTCTCTGGAGACGTACACAAAAAGGAGACAGGACAGATGTTGGAGGGAAGGTGAGGCAAAGGGACCTGGGAGGAAGGGGGGGGGCGGGAGGATTTTGCGTTCCACGTATTGAAAAATGGCAAATGTCAGAATGAGATACAAAAAAAAATGTGGAAGGAGTGAGTGGGAGAGGAGGGAATCACGTGAAAATGAGTCAGGTGACAGTGTGAAAAACGAGCAGTGTGAGGAAAACTCAGTTTGAGCTCGAGAGGTGAGGATAAACCCCAGATGAGCCATTACGCTGCAGCGTCCCGGGCCGCGGCCTTGCATCTGAATAAGCAGTCAAACAGATGGGGATGTGTGCGCAGGCCGCTGCGCTCCTTGGACGAGCGGCTTGACAGTGATTCACAATGCTATGCTGATTTTATTCTGTTTAGATAAAGCAGAATAGCGCAAAGTCCTTCTCGGAAAATCCAGGGTTTTTCGCTGCAAGGGGTCGATTCGCAAACCCAGGAATGAAACACAAGACTGTGAACATGAGCAAACAAGATGGAAGCAAGGACGTCTTGCAGCAAATAAATACTGAAACCAACTGGAGCGCAGACAGTTTAAAGATGCATATTTAGGAACTAATTAGTTGACATTTTAAAGATTTTAGACCTTTGAGGTGTAACGCTTGCTTTCACGGCCGCCACCGGCGACTCACAGGGAAGTCACACTCATAACACAGGGCTTCCTGCGGGACAGCGACTCTAAACATGGAGCCAGAGATACAGCGAAATTGTTTAGGTTAAAGCATATTCATGCGTTGACGTGCTCTGGTCCATGTCCAGACTGAAATTCAGTTGGTTATCTGTGGTTTGAAGATCGATGTCTGGAGACAATGACTGAGGTTAAGCTCTTTGACAAGAAGAGTCGAGTTTCTTGATGTGCAAAACTGGCGGCGACAAAAACACCAAAAGACCTGCGGCTGTAACTGCAATGGAGGGGGGGCGTTGATTTAGAAGGGCAGAGCGTGCGTTTACGACTTTTATTCGTAAAGAAATAACCGTGCATTGCTCTCCTTCCACCACACATTTATGCCCTACTTTGTGTTGATAAATTCCCACTGAAATAAATTAACTTTTATGATTGCGATGTAACAGAATGCAAAAAAATAGATACAATTAAACAGGATGTGAACACTTTTGCAAGGCCCACAGACTTCCCCGCATAGTCACTGGGCTTTTGACTTGAGCCCTCGGTTAACTTGTCTCTTTGACTGGTGGCAGCTACTTGACTCCTCCGCGTCAGAGCTTTGTGTGGGGTCAGAGGTCACAGCGGCAGTGTTAGACTCAGCCCCACCTGACCCTTCTCTGCCCCCCTGTGTGTTCATTCTCTTTCATGTTACAACAGGCCTCGAGCACTCATGCACAACCCCTGTGGGGGCTCACGCGCGCACACACACACACACACACACACACACACACACACGCACATACATCGTCATGAAACAGACAGGCCTTCACATACAGTAGCATAAAACAAGCGCGTTGGACCCATCCAGCTGGATGGTGAGCTGCTGTGACCCATCCAGGTTTTGTTCTATTTTTAATGGCGCCGTGTCTGTGAAAGGTACAGGTCAGCGGCATCGCTTTGTGAACTACCTGTGTGTGCGTAGAAGAGCGGTTTGTAGAGCCATCAGCATTAACCGGCGTATGAAAGTTTAATGGGACATGGAGGAGAAACCGACGGGTTTCCCGCACAGCGGCGGGCTTGGTGGGATATGATATGATGGGACATCAAGGAGGCCCGAAAACTGCCTTTTTCCTCACACGCACACACAGCTCATCTTCACTGTGCACCTTCTGTCACACACCATTAACCGCTGTTTCCTGCAACTCTGACTCTTTTTCATGCATGCAATTGCTTCCACTCACAGATAGTATTTTGGATTTAAAATTCTTATTTTTTTTATTTGTTGCTGTACTGATAATTAGACACGTTTCTCCTGCTACAGCTACTCTGGTATTACTGTTGTAAAGTGTGTAAAGTAGGCTGTGCCTATGTCTGCTTAATCTGACCTGAACCCATTATAGAGATGCATTGATCGTGGTTTTCGCTGATACTGATTTACAGCTTTTAATAGTTTTTTTTTTTGGTTGTTTTTGTTTATAACGATGATTAATTTATTGTTGCTCTTTAAGCTCAGAAAACCCTTTAAGCTGACATGAAATCAACACATTTTGATTTCTGAAAAGTCACAACCATCAAATGTTTTGTATAACAGCGCGGTAGAAATATGAGCTCCACATTTCTTTATACAAAAATTTGCCTCAGATAATCCTGCAATCATTTCATCTTTTAAAATGCTCTTCAGCTGCAGCTCTCAAGGCTTTCCAAAGGTCTTGCAAACCTTTTCTTCTGACACTGGCGGCTATTTGTACCTCGCACCCAAACTCAGGTCATGTATCTGCCCTCAAAAGATGATTTAGCCGTACATTTAGAGATGCATCGACCAGGCTTTCCCAAGCCCATAACATTTCCGAAAATGTAAAACTGAGCCATTTTAAATTTTGACTGGTCTAATTTGTTTATATAAACATATAAAACAGAAAACATGGGCTGCAGGTTCTTTAATGGAGGCTGCATATTTGAAGAAATTACAAGAGACTCCCATTTTATGTATCAAAAATAGCTCAAATAATGGATTCATAAAAGTGTCTAAACTAGAAGTGCACGACAGGTACATTTTCCCCAGAAAACGATAGGATCTCTTAGCTTTAATGGGGATGGGGGGGGGGGGGGTGTGATATTTTAGTATTTCTTCACCACTCTGAGCCAAAACATTGGCCAATTTCAAACTCTGGCCAATTGATTGGTGCATCTCTACTAGTTAGGCAACACAACTTCTTCTTTGTTTATGTGCAGTCTTCCTTCATTTGAAAAACACGCATATTTACTTGCTGCACAGTGTAAGGGCATGCATGCATCTATTCTGTGTGTATGCAACGAAGAGGGGCATAACGGTGCACGACTATGAACACGTGTGCAAACTGATGTGTGCAGGTATAGATTGTTTGTAGAGAGGGACTGTGCAAGTCGCAGTGTTAACATGATTGCAAATGACAAAATGTCAACCTGGGTTTGTTAGCAACATAATGGGGAATCAATAGACACGAGAAAGATGTCAATACTACATGCTTTATTGCATTAAGCTACCACTCTCCTCCTCTGTGGCTCTCTCTCTCTTCCTCTCTCTCTCTCTCTCTCTCTCTTCCTCTCCTCTTCTTTTCCCATTTCTGTCCCACTCTCTGCTCTCTGTCACAACCCGAGTCCCTCTCACTCCCCCTGCGCCGCTCCGCTCCGCTCTGCTCTGCTCTCCCTGTGGTAGTAGAATTAGATTGCAGTTTATGAGGCAGCCGCAGAGTCCTGAATGTAGCACGCTGATGTCAGAATGCCTCAGCAGCTAATGGGCTATCAGTTGGTCTATATTAGTTTGACAATGTGACAAGACCCAAGGAAAGCAGAGGCGGGCGGGTTTATGTTTAGCCAATGTTTAATGACTCAGCCGTGGAAGTCAGAATTGGATTTAATTTTCAAATCGGCGTATGGCAGTGCGAGCATGTAATCATACCCGCTCTGATTACGACGGCTTCATACTCCTAAAATACACATAGGGAATTAAACCTGTTACACGGTTTTGGATTAAACCACCCAGATTCAGTCCACGAGTGTATAATGACACCATTAGTGAAGATGCGTTATTTGTGTTCGAGTGGAGTTAATCCTATTAACTCTTATTGGATTTGCACAGGTGTGCACATGCACCAGTGGGCCGTAAATACATATTTATTTTATTCTGGGGAATTGTGTGTTTCTCGGTTGAGACTAATGTAGTATTAGTGCTCATTAGCAGCTCTGAGTGGCATTAAATTTCCCCAAAGAGCCGCAGGGATCACGCCACAGGTTTAAAAGATGCATCTTCAGCAGCCATCACCACACGTGCTTTTGTCGTGTTACGTCAAACCTCACTGTCATTTATCAGGAAGGTGTGAGTTAAAGCCAACATAAAGTAGTGTATAACTGTGAAGATAAGGAAAGTTACCAGGCTACTCAACAATCCGTCGCCTTTACCTGCTTGAGCTTTGCAGGGTGGAGTGGTTGCCTCGAGCCATGCAGTGGACACAGCTAACATGTGGGAGAAGGTGGAGGACGACCAAAAACTGAACTTTTGGTAGAGAACTATCAATGCGTGTTGCTGCATGTGGCAGCATGATGTTGTGGGAACAATTTTCTGCTTAACAGGGCAGCTGGTAATAGTTGATCGGAAAATGAATGGAGCTAAATATATAGAAATTCGGGGATAAAACCTGCCAGAGGCTGTGAAAGACTTGATTCAGGGGTGGAAGTTCTCCTTTCACTTGGACAACAACAATGGGAAAGTTCAGATTAAAGCATTTTCATGTCTTAGAATGGCCTTGCAGCAAGGGGGTCCTGGGTTCAAATCCCAGCCTTTCTGCATGGTGTTTGCATGTTCTCCCTGTGCATGTGTGGGTTCTCTCCGGGTTCTCTGGCTTCCTCCCACAGCCCAAAAACATGCCTGTTGGGTTCATTGGTCTCTCCAAATTGCTCTTAGGTGTGAATGTGTGTGCATGGTTGTCTGTCCTGTGTGTCTCTGTGTTGCCCTGTGATGCACCGGCAACCCGTCCAGGGTGTACCCAGCCTCTGGCCCAATGACCATGGATGCTCTCCAATATGTAATAATTTCCATCTCTTGATATGCAAATCTGGAACAGAACAGAAGCTATTATGGAAGCAAAAGCTGGTCCCACCAGGTATTGCCTCTGATGCAGGCAATGATTTTCTGATTTTTACATTTTTAAGAAAAAAACTGGAAATCATGTGTCCTCTTCCCCTCAATATTGCGTTCACAACTTTGTGTTGATTTGTCACATAAATTCCCAAATGAAGTCCACTGGATTTTGCGGTCGTAACATGACAAAATGTGACAAACGGCGTGAACTCTTTTAAACTGCGATGGGAAATGACCTTTAGAGGCATGCTTCAAATGTCCGTACTCCAAGAAAGACACTTTGAAGTGTACGCAGCAGGACGTCATTAGAAAAATATCATCGAAAGACCTTCGATGAGCAGAATTTACAGCCTGATTAGGTCTGAATTTGTTTACCGAATCACAGCAGACACATTTCGTGCAGCTGGCCAATGTGTGTCCAGCGAAATAAAGCCCAACATTAGCTCTAACCGGGGAGCTGGATGAGCAGGACACTTAATCAGACCCCGAGACCTTAATCAGCACAAGAACACACACACACTGGGATGGATGAAGATTGTGTGGTATGTGTGAAGGTGTGTGCAGCGCAGTTAATCAACACATCAGCAGGACTAAACACATACAAACCTCCTGACTCCATTCTAGATATTGATTTATGCTCCTTTCTGTGGTTCTTGCTCCCCTTCCTCGTCCCGCTCTCTCTCTCACCAGGAGTGTGTGGATGGTGGGTCAGGGGTAGAAGGTCCGTTATCAGCGGACTGAGTGGACGACTCAACAGGCTGCCAATCACAAGCAGCAAACTATCAAGAAGTCACAGTATGACTCGGACTCCTGCAGGCAGTTTTTAAAACCACTTTATTAACTTATTTAAGATATTATTTCCACAGAGTCTACTCCCGAAGCCCCCCTGGTCAGTTGGAGCTAATTTTCATGCATAGCTTTCATGCATCGTGTGCAACATCTGCAGAGATGACTGATTTACAGACTACCGATTGTGTTTCCACCGACTGCTGTCCTCTTTTGTTGTTGATTGCTACGGGCTGTCACCTCTGCCACCCAGCTCATGTGCCAGTACATTTAGATAATAAAAAAGACCAATAAAACCCAGGGGTTTGATTGGGTGTCTCCCTTTTAGCCCAGCAGAGCAGGAAGCCTAAATCAGAGCTCCCGCTCTCCCGTTTCATTTAGCTGATCAGATTTATGGTAATGAAGGGGTCCTATTAACCTCGGGGGTTCCACCGCATGTCCTTCACAGTGAGGGCGGATGAGAGTGCTCGGCGTTCTGGGTTTTGAAGCAGAGGCGGGGAACGTGTCTTCTAGAGGCTATGTCACATCACTGCAAGTGCACACACACAGTCACGTAGATTCACACAGAGCGGAGACACGGAGACCCCCCCCCCCCCCCACACCGCCAAAAAAAAGCACTGCAGCCCTTTGAGAGAGCTGAATACATGTTTAATCTCCGTTCTCTCCTTTTTCTTCTCAGCGTTTTCCCCGTTCTTGATCCCCTCTATCCTTCCTGCTCTCTGTCCTCCTCTCAGCAGGAGCATTCTGTTCTGAAATTAATCTGTTGTACTTCACCACCTCTTCTGCCTCTCATTTCCCTCCCTTGTGCAACCTCTCTCTCACTCCCGCCTTTCTTTCAAGGAGCACATAGTCGAACTCTTTTTATCTCAGCTGCAGAAACGGGGCAGTCTTCAGTAATCAGCAAAGACTCCTGTCGTCGATCAGCTCAGAATGGGACGTAACAACTTTATATTCATTCTCTTTTAAACTCTTATGTCGCATTTTGTCATGTTACAACCACAAACGTCAATGTATTTTATTAAGGTTTTATCTGATGGACCAACACAAAGCAATGCATAATTGAAAAGTTTTCAAGTTTAGCTGTAGTCTCTGATTGAGTTGGGGCTCAATTCTTTGATTGGGCCGTTCCACCACATGAATACTAAATCACCCCAAAATTAAGCTCTGGCTGTATGTTTAGCCTCGTTGTTCTGCTGGAAGGCGAACAACAGGTTTTTCTTCCAGGATGGCTCTGCATTCACATCCATCTATCTTCCCATCAGCTGTGACCAGCTACCCTGTCTCTGCTGAAGAAAAGAAAAGTGTACTCACAGCACGAAGCTGCCACCTCTGTGTTTGTGTGTGTGTGTGTGTGTGGGGGGGGGGGGGTGTTCAGGGTTATGTGTTGCCTTTGTTTTCTACTATGTATTTCTGTTTCGCATGTAGGCCAGAAAGTACAGTTTTTGTGTCCTCTGAGCAGGACGCCTTGTCTGCTGTGTCCCTTGCAAACAGGTCTTCTTATTGTCTTCGTTATATCTAAATAATTAATACAGGGTAAAGCCACACTTTTCAGATTTTATATTTCCAAACTGTTTAGAGAACCGCGCAACATGTTTTTCTCTCCCTCTTCACATGAGTGTTGGTCTTGGACATGAAATCTACAAACCTTTCATTGCCGTTTGTGGCTTTAATGCGACAAAGTGGGAAAAAGTTCAAATGGGATTAATGTTCTTGCAAGGTGATATTTTCCATATCTTTATGTGTTCCGATGTATGAAATTCAGTCCAAATAAACACGTATAACTTTGCCCACCTGCTTTGATTTTATGCTCATTTCAATTCTTCACCAATTAACTTGAGCATAAACATTAGGAGGCAGAGAAAATAAGGGTGGTATCTTCGGATGCCAGAGGGAGGGACAAACCCCTCCCTCCTCTGTACAAGGGCTGCACCCCTCTGTCCCTTTGTCTGATTGTAAAAAAAAAAGGGGGGGGAGAGGGAGGAGGGGGTGCAGGAGGAGTGACTAAGTGACCCCTCTCTCCCCTCTCTTTTGACGTGTCCATGTTCAGTCCACTTTGCCGCGGACGTCCCTCTCCCTCCCTTTCATCCTGTTTCGTTCCCCTGTTTTCAGCCTGGTTAAGTCGGCCGCGCATGTCCTGGCCCTCTCTCCTTCGCGCCGTCCTCACATCTTCTTAGGAGTGGGAGGGGAGGGAAGGGGGCAGCAGCCTTGTTGCCAAAGTGTCTCTAGGACACATTAAGGCCCATAAAAGCCTAGTCTGCCGTCGCACTCTTAACCACCAGTCAGAGGTAGTGTGCAAAAGTGACTTTAAATGAGTCTGTGATTACCTTGGAACATGGGTACACGGTGAAGTGGCCAAGAGAGTGTGAGACAAGGCCAAAGCTTCGCGGGCAGAGACGAAAAGT
This sequence comes from Fundulus diaphanus, assembly GCA_037039145.1. NCBI lineage: Eukaryota > Metazoa > Chordata > Actinopteri > Cyprinodontiformes > Fundulidae > Fundulus > Fundulus diaphanus. Next base: position 39,074,248 of record CM073130.1, read on the forward strand.
GCATTTGTTTCTTGAATCTCGTAGGGAAAAGCCGAACAGGAATTAATATTTGTTTCTGCTGTAGCCGAGAGCTAAAAAGGCTGCCTAAGTGGAAGAAGCGGCGACAAACCTAAACTCTCCCTCCCCCACATTGCAACCTGCTCGTCCCTTCCCTCCCCTTCACCCCTTCCTCCTAATTGGCCACATGCTGCCATGAGTGACAAGTGTAATCATCAGTCAAATTATGATGCAGGGGGGGGGGGGGGGGAGAGAAGGTGGAGGTGGGAGAGAGGAGCAGCAGAAGGTGGTGGTGGGGGGCAGGAGGAGGGTATATGAGTCGGGGGTGAGTTTGAAAGGATGCGCTTTGATCAGAGGCAGAGAGGGGGCGAGTGGGCAAACTGACAGAGCAACATGGAAACCTGCTGTCCACACACCTGCTGCTTCATAGATGGGCAACATTAGCACCCTCAGGACTTCACAGTGGAATAAAACAGCACAGGCAAGCTCTTCAGCAGCAGACAGGGAGAACAACGGCCATGGAAAGCAGTCTCTTAAATGATTTGACCATCTTTTTAGCATGGGCTAATTACAAAAACGCAACAATTTTCAAACTTTTCCGTCTTGCGCAGCATTTTGCACCAAACCCCGATGCCACAACGTTGTATGTTTATACCTCGTCGGTTCTTCTACATATTTGCTCATTTCTGTACAAAATATCTAAGACAATGTAACAACTTGACAAAAGACCTTATTTAGAATGTGATTCTGATGAAACCCTGGCGTGTGGTACCAGCTTGGTCTTTGTTTCCCCGCGCAGCGACGCCAGGCCAGGTTCGTGTTATATTTGAGCTATAGCTGGTTTACTGAGAGCAGATGTTGGCTTTCCAGCTGGCTAACGAGGTTTAGAGTAATTAGAAGTGCTGATGAGGTGCTTTGATTCTCCGACTGTGGCGGACGTCTCATTAGCGGCTAGCTGTGGCTAGCGCTGCAGCAGTCACATCCTATTAGGCGGCTCAATGTACACTGTGAATTAGGAGCAGGAGATTAAGAGGAGATGAAAACGGTCTGCGTACACACACACACACATACATATGCACACATGCACGCCCGGAGACAGATGACTCAGAGTGTTTTGAAAAGATCAGCAAAGTTCACATCTGCTCACTCCTGTAATGAGATTGGAACCAAAACTGCAAGGAGCAGTTTAACTTCACCAACGTCTAGGCCAAGGGGTTGCCAAACTTTTAACTTTGCAGCCTCAAAAACAACAGTGGAAGGAAGAAACTTATGACCCCAACTCCTTAGTTTACTAGCAAATCAATTAAATTGGTAGGTGGACAACACATACTGTAAATCTGTTATAATATTTGCACTTTTCTCACAGTTTTTGTTTTTCAGGTTAGCAAATTGCTACGTGCTCAAATAGCAGAGCTAATAAGATGCTGAAATTCATTCACACTGAATCAAATGAAGCTGTCTTCACGACTTTAGCTTAAAGCTTTTTATGCTTTTTAGCTTTTTTTTACCTAATTCACAGTCTAGATTGAGTTGTACCTAAATTAAATCTACATATAGCTTTAGCAATGAAATCAAGTCCGTCATTAAGTGGCATCACAATCTAACTGAAGTTTGTGATTTCCAGCATTTCCTTTGGATTTATTGGCTTTGTTTGCAGTCCTGATTGATTTCTAATTAAATTAAATAGAGAGAAAATTTCTTGTAAGGGCAAAACTGCTCAGCGTGGTTGTTGTCTAACTTTAAATCAAAAGTCTACGTCTAAACTATAATTACACACAGTTAAACCCAGAACTATTCATTCCCCGGGCAGAGTTTGAGTTTAAATTATTTTCTTTCAACCAAGAGGTTTGTTTTTGATTTAAAAAAAAACAATCAGACAAGCAACTCTCAAAAGATAATAAAACAATCTAACAGTGAGTTTACAATTGGAAAACAAATATGTATATTTTCATTAAAAATGGCATGTAGAAAGACAAGCTTTTTGCATCTTTCCACTGGCTTTTGGATGATTTACCTTTGGTGATGGGCTCCAAAAGGCCTGTTTAGCTCCCTGAACAGATTCTCTATCAGATTCAAGTCAAGACTCCAAAATGTTCATTTTATTTCCAGTCAGAAGAAACTTGTGGGTAAAATAAAAAGACTGCTTCAAATCTAAATCCTCCAGTGAAATGAATCATTGTGGATGCAACTGTATGTTAATATAATCTGTGTTGATTTAATTGTAACTTATTTTCCAAATATTTCATAATATAACCATTTTTTCATTGATTTTAGCTCCATTCTATATTTGTTTCAGTTGACTTTACTGAAAAATCTGAGACTTTAACCGCTGAGTACATTTGAGTAAAAAGAAAAACACAAATTTCCTGACAGTAAACTATGAAGAGACTCTCGCAAATTAATTTAAATCCTCTGTCGCCAACACAAGCCCTTAATTCCCCAACATAAGTTATGAATCGACACAAACGGCTCCTTGTTGTGGCCAAAATAGTTGGTTACAAAACAACCATAAAAGATATGGTAAATGGACAAAATGAACAGCAGTTATTGGATAATCTTTATCCTAACAATGACCATGCTGTGCTCATAAACTAATCCTCTTTTTAATTTTTGTGTTGCTAGCATTGCCCCTGCTGGTGGGATATGAGTACAACAGTGTTTTGGATTGAAACTGCAAATAATGTGTAGAAAGTGTTTTTTTTTTCTTTAATTTTTATCATTTTCTTGTTAAACTGCATCTACATGTGTGCTGCACAGGCAGGCCAACATTAAAAACAATCAAATTGAAAAGAAGAAGCTCTTGCAGACGGCCAACTGTGGCTTGGCAAGAGGTTCTTCTAAAACAGAGTTCAGCTCGTGTTTATCCAACATTTTGAACTCTTTTCTCTAAGTCATTGACTTCTTCACCTTATAATTGAAAATACGGCACACGCACGCACAATATAATGGAAACAGAGTCTGGATGAAGCAAGACTGATGTAAAAAATCCAACAAAAACTGGTCATTGTTGTGGTTCCGAGCACAGAAGACAAGAGTGGGCAAAGTGGGCTTCTTAGTCACCGTCTTTGATAAACTCCACACATCCAGTCCATGTACAAAGATGTCCACTTTGAGAAGCAATTTTCTTTTTAATATCACCAGTTCCTCTTCCCCAAAGCCTCTGTTTGTGTTTAAAAAGGAGGTGCAAATGGAGCAGGAAGTCCCGGTGTCCACAATGATCTGGGTTAATCTGGACAGAGCTTTTGATTGATGCGTGCGTGTGCCATATTTTCAAATTTTTTTGGGTTAAACATGCTAGCCTGTTTTAATTTTCACCGATTTTAACCTCATTTTAATTCTTCTTTTCAGTGCGCGCAGCTAACTCTTTCCTCCAAACGGCAGAAACCAAAAAAATAAATAAAAAGACAACCTTGGAAACGCGTTTTTGCCACCATTCGTCTCTCCGCTCTACGGTCCCTTCCTCTCCTTCTGTCTCTTGTCGTCTTTTGTGTGATGGAGTGATTATTGAGGACGTGGCTCCTGTGTTTAACACTGGTTGATGAAGTCTGCCTTTGTCTGTCTTCGCTAACCTGTCGCAACCGGGACATCGCTTATAGCAAAATCAATACACAGAATGGAGGAGAGAGGCCAGGCGAGGGGTGTATGGAGGAAAAAGAAAAGGTTGGAGATGATGGGTGGGAAGGTGGCTTTCTTGTGTGTGTTTGGGGGTGGGGGGGGGGGGGTTGAAGGTAAATAAACGCTGGCATCAGACAGACAACTGTAGGCGGATTTAGAGGAAAAGGGCAACGTAAGGAAAGCAGGGCATTTATATGTATATGTTTGTGGAGCCTGTCAGTGGCCTTGACCCAGGTGACTGTGTGCATCGCTCGGGTGTGAATGCGCGCGGTTGTTTTAGCTGCGGCCCCTATCTGTTTTCATCGTCTTCCGATCCCCAGAGCTAAAAGCGGTGTGAAGAGGAGAAGGGGGACCGAGGAGGAGGACGAGAAAAGAAAGGGACGAGGAGGAGGAAAAACAGAGGTGTGTGTCTGTGGGTTTTGCTGCGAAGGGTAGAGGATCGAGGAGGGGGGGGTGTTGGCTGTTGTGTGAGAGAGGCACAGCTGGGAAATGAGAAATGCAACCCCCCTCTCCATACCACTACCTTACACTCACATATCTAGCGCACACATACACGGACACACGATCCCCATCTCTTTATCCTCCCCTCAGGAAAGACGGTTTGGAGGTGCTGGTGCTGAAGGAGGCGGGGGGGTGGGGGGGGTGAAGGGAAGGGAAGGGAGAGGCATGGAGAAGGGGACAGATAGGGGCATTAAAATTCATGGCTCTTTTTTTTTATTTTCCCTGCTGAAAATCAATAGTGTTTACTATGAATGAGTGGAACAGTGGACAACAGTGGTGCCGGGGGGACACGGAGAGAGACAGAAAGAAGGGGAGGAAGGAGGGAGAACGAGGGGAAGGAGGAGGAAGGGTGACTTTATTGCGATAGGCAGAATCACCGAAGGCCAAGGTTAAAGACTATCCGGGGCAGAGAGACAGAAAGAGATAGTAGCACAAAGTAAATTCACTTGTCTTCTAAATCAGACATGCTGCCCCCGTGAATGCATATTTATCGTCCGCTGCCATAACAATGTAATGCAAACCACAGTTTTTCATGCTGAGGCAACATCAATTGTTCCACCGCCTGTTCTTTTTTCCATTTTATCCTCCCATTCCTCATTTCCCGCTCCAGCTAACTCTGTGTCTGTGTGTTAATTGGCAGCCAGCAAACATCACTGACACGGTTTCTCGCAGACAAACACCAAACATCCCTCCAAAAAAAAAAAAAATAAAGGAGAAAAACCCTCACACACTGAGGCCGGCTCACACTGAGTTGTTCAGCAGCCTTGACCCTGTTTCTCGCAGCTGAAAGCCTGGAAGTTCAGCATGGCTTACCAGTGTTTTGATTAAGCACTGCCTCTGTGTTTCACACCGCTTGATCAAAGAAGAACTGTGTTGTTTTTTTCTAAACTAGCCATGTCTCCAACATGCTTTAAAGCAAGCGTTAGCTTTCAAAGCAATTTTTGCTGGCAGCGGTTTGTCAGCAACTGTTACTATACCAATAGACCGCTTATAATACACGTATATTATAATATACAGCATCTTTGCGTTGAATTTTTTTTCAAGCTTGTCTAAAGGTGTCGGCCCGGCTTTCTTGGGCGTACCTGCGCACACGCCGGAGTGTTCCCACATTTCCTGCGCGTGTCGGAGGGTGAGTGAGCTGTGCAGAGGATGATATATATGCAGTCAGCTCATGCATTATGGAGAGTGCAGGTGAGCTTCGTCTAAATGTGAACTGCTGGTATGTGAAAGGTTCAGGGCCAATCTCACCAAAGCCTTTTTGTATTAGCATAGCATCTCCATTTCAAATCAGCCCTAGTCAAAAAATAAAATAAAAAAACAGCTGCATCTTTTATTCAGTAAAAGATATTGATCACATTTTATGCATGCATGTCTAATACGTGTTGCATGCCGAATTTGAACCTTTAGCATGGGTGGGAGTCTGCTTTGCAAATCTGCTGCAGAAATTTAACACTGTGCATAAGCTTGTATGAAGCGAAACAGTTTTAAGCGTTGTTTTTTTAACAAAAATGTTGATTTGGAGAGGCGCATTGACCAAAATCGTTTTGGGGCTAATTTGTGATCTCCGTTATTTTTAAGCCTCGACCTGCCAATACAGATTCTCTTTAAAAACTATATTATAAGAAGTTATTAGAACAGCCTGCAACATATTTTTTTCTGCCTTCCAGCCATCAAGAGTTAGTAGTTATTTATATTAGTAGCAAAGGGAACACCATATTGATGGGTAAGAGAGGAATCACTGTGAAACAAGAACAATCTGATTACAGACTTGACATATTAAACCATCAGGAAACTCTGGTGTTAATGATTAGCGCAGTTAGTGCAGCTAGCTTACTAAAGCCAAAGTCTTTTTGTGGTTTCTATAAAGAATTAAGATGATTTTCTTTAACTGGAAGATTTTCAAAAGGCTGCCAGCGTTCCCAAAACCATCATATTCATTGACAGATGAAGGTTAGAAGCTCAAGAAGATAAAACAGAGAGCCATTTCTCTACTCCGTTAAGCCTTCTTTTTAGCTGCTGAAGGTTTAGCGCGCTGACTCGGTCTGGCAGTCCGAGTGAACTGCAAAAATGTCTCTACGAGCAGAAGATACAGTTGTCTTTTTTAAGGTTTCCTAACATATCTGTGCTTCCTCTGATCCCATTTTAACACCTAGCTGATGCAGAAAATAGTATGGTGCATTCACGGACCCCCCAGAAATTGTTTTTTTGAGTTCCAGACGGGCATTTCCCCTGTCAGGTCTGATCAAGCTGAACTTCATTTGAGTCTTTGAGCTTTTTTCTCTATGAATCTGTTACATTTTGTTTTTGAATGACTTTGTCAGCATTCTTGGGCATAGTAAGGATTTTTCTCATTCTGGACGGCACTGACTGGGCTCCCAATGGTTTTCTTAAATGGGACCCTCTTGTGGTGCATAAATACAACATATGCCTTGGCCGAATCTAAAATAGGTTTTAAGAAAATCAATTCAAACTGAGAAACGCTTTTTGCCTCCCATTTTACCTCCAGGTGGTTCTGTATTATACCTCTAACGGCTATTAGCATAGGCCAAACTTCTAACCTCTGGGCAATCCCTTATGGGACCCATTTTTGTCCATTTCCTCCCTATATATATAGTATATAAATGTTGACTGGGTAGTGAGTGAAGGATGGCTTATTTACTAGTTGAAAGTGAAGACAGACAGAACCACAGTAACAGGAAGAGCTTGTCAAGGTCACAATGGTTTAGTGTGGGCACCGCTATGTGTGTTCATTACTGCAACGCCTGAAACGATCACAGAACGCGTTGCCCACTAACTTCAGTTTCCAAGTGCACTCTCCAAGCTCTTCTTGCTTGTTGGTCAGGATGACCTCCAAAGCACCCGTATGTACATTAACAGCCAACATTTCACTACGTGTACATGCTTTTCCATCAATATTCCTCCATGTGCTAAAACAGAGACCACCGAGGCCATCTCTGCCGCTCTGTCACGTGCTGGTTTTATACCGCGGAGCTGCGTCGGTGCCACTCTAAATCTCCCGCTTCTAAATGACTGGAGTGGATGAGAGGTCACAGTATATGGGGGAGGAGGAGGACAATGCAGGCTGTGGATGTGATAGAGCCTCCCCTCTGTGCCTTTTATGAGCAGAGGTGGTCCACTGGCTGAGCAGAACTCACCTGAAGGTAAATGTTGGCATGTTGGCACGTTGTCACGTGTTTTTGCCCTTTTTTCCCACCCGGAAACATCGTTAAGACGGTTAATTTTACCGCTTTATTAGCTGTCAATCTTCCACCCTATATCAGTGCACTACCTACTCCCCCCTACTCTGTTCCCTTCGCGACCGTTTCCAAGGTGCCCATTCCCAAGGGCTGGAGGAGGGGTGCAGTGATGTCATCCATGCATAACTGCACACCTGTAATTCATGGCCTGCTCTCCCATCCTCTTTGTCACTGTCACTTACCTCTTGTTGTACTGCTTCTTTAATACCTACCCCCTTTTTTCTTGGCTATTCGGTTTGTAGACATGCTCCAGCCTTTTTTCTTTTTTTTTTTTATCCAGACGAACAGCAGCAAAATCAACTATAAAGAAGAAAAAAAAATCCCATTTGATTCAGGAATAACTCTGTTTTCGTTCCAGGGCGTCGTGAAACTGTGACACTTATCTTTTCACTAGCCATTAAGAGACGGACAGTTGAGGCGCCCTCTGTCCATAATGTGCATTACTCTCTACATCTGCTCCATGTTTAAAAGGTCATTTGTCTAACCTGACATTTTCTGCCCTTACCAAAGGTTTCCTCAATATCCAGCTCCGGCTCGCTCAATCAGAGTTTATGTTTTCCCATCTATTTATACGCGTTTGTATAAACCTTTTCTGACAATACGTTGCTCTTTTGGTGTCAGAAAATATCAAAGGAGAGGGAGACTGAATTCTATCATCTTGTAATCTTCCATAAACTAAGAAATGACTGATGTCATCCAGTGTGTGTGTGTTTGCTGTGGGTCTGGGTTGCCTGGGTAATGAGGCCAGGGATTCCAAGTAATGCAAGTTTCAACAGGAAGTGTGGCGAGAGGGTAGACACATGTGCTCGATGGGGTCTGATTAGGTATTAATGCATGTGCATGTGTCTGAGTTTGCATATGTGTGTGTGTGTGGTTTAGTCTGAGTTTTAGACCACTGCAAACAGGACGTTTTTGAGAGAGGGAAGAAGCCGAAATGTGGCAGTAGGAGCGTGTTTTTATTTAATGAACTCAGCACAGGTTGTCACTCTCCTGTCTCGTCTTCTGAGTCTTTTGTTCCTCCCCTTCTCCACCATTTTGGATTTTGTCAAGGACAAAAAGAGAGGCCCCACAGAAAGGCCCCCCTACCTGAACAATACAATGCCCCCCCCCCCCCCCCGACGTTTTTTTTTTAATAATTTTTTTATAATTTCCATCGCTATCACACTCTGCATCTTTCTTATCTCTTTGTTTTCACTCTATTTGTTATAGTAAAAATGTTTTGCTAGCTGCTCATGTGATTTTTTTTTTACCTACTAGGAATGCGTTCATGAGTGGTGTTAACTGTTTGGAAAGCTTTGAACTTAAAGTTGCTGTTTTGGGACATTTTAACTGTTATAAATAAGCCCCGTTTTTCCCTTGCATCATTAGACAGGGCTGCATTTCAGAGTAAATGCTTTGTTGAGCAAACTTTTGGTATTTTATGCAAAAAATTGTGACTTTTGTGTGTTTCTGCACACAAGCAAGTTTCGTTATGTTACGGACACAGATAAGCCATTATTAATCATGCGTGCCTCAAACTTCACCTTAAATATGCCATTGTAGAGGTAAGTTTAGCTGAAATAACAGCATAGATGTTATCCTTAATGCGGTACCGCGCACGTGACGTCACGGCCTTAAGAGTAACGCCCCTTTTGCCGCACCGGTAGGGCAAACAGTCGTAGAACGCACATACAAACCAGCCATTACAAGCGCAACAGAACCAGCGATATGACCGACTTTGCAGCCATTAAACTTACCCAAGACGATGTCCCAGGCGCACGGTTTACTGGTCGCACTGTGGAAGAGCACACCAACCTTCAGCTGAAACGGTGGCTTGAGTGTCGAGGGCTCAAAAAAAACGGAAGACGGGCCGAGTTGATTCAACGGTAAGCTTTGTTTTTTTCCCTGCTCGGCGTTCATGCCTTTGTTATGATTTCCACCGTGCTCCGTTCACGTCGGCCTTTTTTGTTTGTTTGCAATCAACGTCCAGGAATCTGTATATCTTGCCAATAGGTAGCTACAAAACGATTGTTCACATCTCAGAATCTTTCGCTTAAGAGATTCAGGGCGTTTGTTTTTGAGTAAGCTATCCCGGTAGCAGGGTACCATGTTAGCGCCTGCTAACATGCTAGCCTATATGCTATCATCACCCTTTCCACCGACAAAATGCTTGCTACATATGTAGGTGAATTTGGTAACTTTTTCCGGGTTGAAATGTTGTGTAGGCCGCCCGCACAAGTGTACTCAACGCACACACTTCTCCTTGGCACTCTTGAGTTTCGGGAAATTAATGAAGAAAACATCCTTCATATGCGGCCGATCAGCGTACCTCGAGTCGCTGTTGCACGTCCCATAGCAACAATGTTTATAAACCATGGTCTTAGATGTTGGAAAAAGCAGTCGTTTACCGAGTAAAACCTAGGCTAACGCACGTCTCTTCCACAGCAAAACAGCGGCGGTTTGGGAGTTTGCCCTACTGCGTACCACGTGATGTGACGTCATCGTGACGTTGTTTATAAAAATAGCTCGCGCGCGGTACCGCATTAAAGCGAGGTGCCTGTTTGTCCTTAATCAGATTCAGATTGCATTGATTTCATGTGAAAAAAATAATCTTTGTATTGGACATAATGTAAAAATATATTCTTACAGTCATGGTTTCTATAGAAAAAACTCACTCATTTTAGTTTCTGAAAACAAAAATAAGCAACAAAATCCAAGTTAAGTCGAATTTGGTCAGTAAAGATCAGGAGAGGATCCCCAACCTTTTCAGAGCCTGCTTGGGGAACCAGACCCAGCTTTGGAAAACACTGAAATAAATGATAAATACAATATAAAACCCATCCATCCATTTTGCAGACCTGCTGCAGATGTCATGGGGATTTTGTTGAACCGGCTACCAGGCTGTCAGAGGGCAGACAACCATCTATATACTTTTTAAAGTGATCAGTGTACTGTAGATGGAAACCATAGACAAAAAGAACATATAATATCTACTCCCAGCAGGATTTGAATCCAGCACCTTCTTGCTTTCAGTCAACAGTGCTAAAATTTGCTGCCACATGCAGCCCCACACTGCAAAATATACCCTACTTGTGATAGAAGTATTCATCATTGTCAAACTTATGTTTTGGCAAAACTAGGTGTCATGACTTGCATAACTGGTGGTCCAGTTTATTTGTTTCGAGTGGTCCGGTTTTGGTCACTCGTTGTGTATTCCTTGTCTTTTTCGTCCCCTGCCCCTCCCTTTTCTCTGTGCAGCCATGTGTTGTGGTGACGGGAGGGCACTGGGTGACTTGTTGAATGAACTCTGTGGTTGTACTGACAAATCAATGATAAAGAGTAATGACATCAACAGCGTAATGTTGCTCTTTGTGTTCTCATCGACGCCCCCTTTCTCACTCCCTGACCCCAGACTCCCCACTCAACTTTTGTGCCACCCCGGGGCCTTTTGCCTATGTGCTCTGCACTGCGAACAGTCGTACCCTTTTCTTTAAGCTCGTCATCGCATGTATCTTTTATCTGTGTCGTTTGTTTCTCTCCGTTGGTCTGTCTATCCTCTAACTACCTCCCTCTCCCTCCCTTCCTCTCTGACTCTCCCTCTCTATTGATCCAGTCATAGTTTTCTCAGTCTTCACAGTACTGGGCCGCTCTAATCAATACAGATAATTGTCTGCTCTCTCTCTCGATGCCAAACATAGTCTCCCCTTCTCCCCTCTCTCCCTTTTTATCAATGAACCCCCCGGTCTTCCCTCACCCCTCCTCACCCACCAGCCCCCCCCCCCCCCCTTTCCAGACGGGGATTCCCCCTCCCATAATGACGAGAGATAACCTGCTTTCTTTACCGATTTTCTCCCCCACACCCACATCCCTGCCTCACCCACAGCCTCCCTTTCCTCCCCTTGTTCATCGATTACCGTGAGAGTCAGGGCCCGGCCTGCCCGCCCTGCAGATGTAAACACACGCGGCACTTGTGTTGTGGTTTAGTTGCCCTTCAACTCTTCCACGTGTGTGGGCCCTTTGGTTAATCGGTGGGTTGTTGTGGTTTTTGTTGCTCGCCATAAGTCTAAGCTATTGTTAAGAGGGACGATTAAATGCAGTCCCGTGGCTCACATCAAGATGTCCTTCTAGCCCTGCAGAGCATCTTCTGTTTCTTCTTTTTTTTCCACCTCTTCAGAAGTTGACAGAGGTCAAAACTACAATATCAAACCCACCTACCTGTGCAGGCAGGAGAACTTGGACCAGGCATTTGACCTGCAGAGGAGGACTGCTGTCAGGGGACTGCCATCATGAAGGTGGTCCGCGCTTTGCGTGCTCTGCCGTTTCTATGCTCCGGTGTGCGGCGTGTGTCAAGGTAACAGCCAGATGAATGCCAGGTCCTCTGGTTTTCCTGCAGAACGTCGCATTAAACAAGACGTTCAGTGTTTTCATGAACATCACCAACCACTCGACCTGCTGGGGGTGGAGTCTCTGTCGCTGATTGCTGTTCCAAAGGTGGTCTGTATGTTACACGGGTTGAAGGTAAGCAAGGGAGGGTCACAAAGCACTTCACAAAGTTAAGGAGTAAATATAAAAACATGATTATAAACAAAAAAAGAGTTAAAAAAAACGGTTTAATAGTATGGCTAATTAGAAACTACTGAAAACCACCTTCAGAAAGGCTTCAATAAGAATATCTTGAGCCTCTTTTTCAATAAATCAAGACGAAGGCTTGGGTATTATTCCCTCAGTGGAGGTGAAACCCCTCGAGTTTCTGTCTGGTCCTTGGGAGCGCTGGGAGATTTTCAGGACTTGATTTGTTTTTTTCTGCTTTAACAATTAATTAATATAAGAAGGAACTTGACCATTGACATAAAAACGGTTGAGGTGATATTTTCTGTTTCCACTAATTAGGAGATGTTTGGACCAACTCAAGGCAATCAATGGCTTTTTAAAATGTATTTAAGGCATGTGACAAGTCCATGACAATATGAGAAGAAATGAAAGCATAAGCACCCATCTGAAGTTCTTTGATCATAAACCAAGCTTTTTACTTCTAATTAATGTCCAAGAGAGTGTAAATAAAATAAAACAAAACCATGGCTCCTAAACTAACCCTTAGGCCACCGCGCAGATAAGGTAAAACCTGAACCAATTTTAAGTCGTCCCAGTGATCGCAACGTAATCATACTCTGCAAACGCTCCGGTCTCAAAGCAACACATGTGCTGAGTCCATTTTACGACAATCTGTGTATTCAGGAATTTGGTACAAGCATGTCTTTCCATACACAAAATAGATTGGTCATGTATTCTGCGACAGCCGCATGAATGCAAGGACTTCTTGTCTCCCTGCACATGATGCACCGGAACAAGACTTTCAAGCCTCCTTCAGAACCGCCGACCACACATTGTGCAGACCGAACAAATCAAAGCAAAGCGGCCGTTTTGGTTTTCAGACTTGCATCGGGCAAAGTCTGAACCGTAGGTATTACGATGGGCCAGTCAATGCTGTGAGATCTCTGTTGAGCCATTTCTGGAAGGTTGTTGCTCATCGAGTCCAACTTGTCCTGCTGAAGGAGAAAGGGGGGTGGGGGTTCTGTCAGGGATTGCCATCATGGAAGTGGCCTGCGCTTTGTGAGCTCTGCTATGTTTAGGTGGGCTACATGTAGCAGCCACACGAATGCCAGGTCCTCTTGTCTCCCAGCAGAACATTGCATTGTAACAAGACAATTTTCCCCCTTCACCCGTCAAGTGTGGCCGTCGTATTCTGCCTGGACGCTCAGTCCTCGTGAAACATTTTGCCAAAGATTCTGTATTTAAATGTGAATCATAGTGAAAAGTAGTAGTAAATTTAACCCTTAAATAATTTATATTTTATGATTTTATTAAAAGTAAAAAAAAAAATAATCGGAAAAAGGGTAGGAAAAAAGTATTTGTTGCAGAAAAAACCTAAATATCCCTGAATAGGAATTAATATTAAACTATTAATTTAATGTGCTAAAATGCAGAAGGTAAAAACGGTACTTAAAACTGGTTCAGAATAGTGAAAACTGAGGGCAGAAAGTGCATATCCACAGCAGTGCAGCATTCATTTTCTGTCTCTACATATGAAATCCTATGTGTTTAATAATGCATTTACCCATCCAGCCAACAAGGCAGGTTATGGGCCTGCAGGTTATTGTACTATTGGTGTGTGTGTGTGTGTGTGCAGTGGTACACATATGTGTCTATCTTTCTACAAATCAAACGCGTAGTATCCAGCGCAAGTCTCTGATGTATACTCTATCACTGAACTCAATCTAGAGCTGCGCTAAACCACACAGGCAATATCAATGACAATATATATTTATAGTGTATGTATCCACTGTTTACGGGAATTTGTCACATTGACTCGCATCTGCTGCTGCTGATATCCAAGGCCCTGACATGTTTCCAGAGCCACGTGTTGGGGTTTTACGAACATGTTTCACTGCGTTACTGCCGTATGTGTGTTTGTCAAAAGAGCAAGCATCTGTGGTCCAGCCTCAGGTTTACATGTGGGATCAGAATAAGTGGGAGAGGGGTATTCGGACGGGAGACAGTGGGGATCCTCCTCGACCTCTGGGAATTGAACCTGCTAGCCCTGACCTCCAGCTAGCCCTCTGGTCACAGCCGTGAACCCGGCAGCCCTCCTGAAAGACAATCTGCTTCAGTCCCCAGCTTTGTTGTAAGACTGCGCATCCTATCAGCGGATAAATAGCACCCTTTGTCCACCTGTTTAAAAGTCTAGTATTTGATTAGCTGGCGCCCGCTTTAAGTCTCTTCAACACTTCTTCAGCACAAAAGGCAGCAGGAGAGCGGAGCGAGAAGTGGCAATTTGTTTTTTTGAACTCTCCCCTTTCTTTGTCACTTGTTTGTTGAAATTTGCGATTTGTACGTCTGCGTGAGACGCGTTTCCTCTTTTTATTTTTTTATTTTTTTTTTGGCGCTCACAGAAGTAGTTCAGCATGCCACAGAGCATGATCCTCAGGGGCTTTCTTCCTGTCGCTCAGTGGATACAGTCTCCCCTGCTGTCCCTCTAACGAGGACGGAAACAGGGAGCTTTATGCATGCTTGGGCCCGGTTCATTCTTCACCTGTCAACAAATTCCTTCTCACCACACACACACACACACACACACACACACACACACACACACACACACACACACACACACACACACACACACACACACACACACACACACACACACACAATGTGGAAATACGGCTGGGCGGAGGACAGTTACTGAGAGAGGGGGAGCAAAGAAGAAGTACAGGAGCTGATTTATTCGTCTTTGCTCCTTTATTCCTCCCATTTCTTCCCTCTGTTTGTGTTTGTGGGCTCTCCTTATCAGATCCCAGCTCCATTGAAGGCCTCAGTCAGGGGGAGAAGCCAGACGCCTCCGTCTCTCTCTCTCTTTCTTTTTCTTTTTTTTTTCTTGTCCATCCAATCTCTCTTTCTTGGGCTCTCGAACCTCGAATTTGAATTTCAGAGCGAGCCGGCGAGCGAGCAGAAGGGTTTGGATTCGGGAAGGAGAAACGAGGAAGAGCGGGGCTGGGAGGAGTGGGGGAGCCTCGGTCATTGAGAAAGGGCCCGCTCGGCACGTCCCCCGGCCTCCCCCCTCAGAGGGGCCCCGATCGATACAAACTCGGAGCAATAAAGCTTTCCCCCTGTCATCTCTGCAGAATACAAAGCAGAATAGAGGGAGGGAGAGAGGAGGAGAGGGAGGGAGAGAAAAGAGAGGGAGAGAGAGGTGAAAAGCTGTTCCGCTAGCCAGACCAATTTCCTTCCCCCCCCTAGTTTGCTTCACCACCTATATCACCCCCTTCCTTAGCTTCTTATTTTTCTTATCTATCACTCTTTCACTTCTTTGCACAATACCTCCATCTGACTGTATAATTGGACAGATATTTCTCACTGTAAATGCAACATGAATAGAGTTCTTTCTTGCAAAAGAGAGACAGAAATTATGGCATTAGACGGAAAATAGATTACTTTGAAAGGGGAACGAGGGAGGAGGTGCATCTGGACACAGAAGGATGCGTGCAGGAGAGCTGAGGAGGAGGTAGAGGGGCAAATGTGTGGAGAAGGCCCAGCAAAAGTGATGGGGGTCAAACAGCAACTCCCTTAAATTGAGAGCCAATCACTGTAATTGTAATCTGGATTCAAAGCAGACACACACAAATGCACACACCGCAGACAAAAGGTAATGTTTTTTTGTTGTTGCGCGCGCGCGTGTGTGTGTGTTTTCTACATGACGTGTTGATTCTTGTGAAAAACTGCAGATCCATGTGTGCGCGAGCGTCTCCATTCTTCTCCACTGAATGGCGGTGCAGGAGTCAGCCTGCCAATCAACTATTGTGCTCTTGTCAATTTAATAATATTTCTGAGCGCTGACCTCCACAGCTCTCCACAGCCATCATTCTGAGTGTGTGTGTGTGTGTATTTCTGTTTTTGAGTGTGTTCCTATATATTTCTCTGTCTCTACCTCTTGCACCTCAGTCTAACCCCCCCCCCACGTCTTTTTGCTTTCTGTCTCCCTCCCTCTGTCGCTGTCTCTTACTCTCTCCCTTTATTAGAAGGGGATAGTGTGAATCCTTCATCTCTTTCTGCACTAATTCTCAGCGTTATTGTCCTTCCTGTTGTTTCTCACCTTTATTCAACATTGCTTGTCTTATTTCTCATTTTTTTTCTCCCTCTCTATCAAACCACATCTTTCCTCTTGTATTTTTCCCTCAGAGCTCATCCCTCCATCCCCTTATCTCAACTTCCAAGCACCTTTCCTTTCAGCACCGTCCAAGGCCGACTCCTGCTGTCTCACTGCCGTCCTTTTTCAGTTTTTCTTTTGTTTTTGCCTTTTCATCATCTTATTCTCATTTTGTCAACCCCGCACCCCCCTCCTCCATCACTTCTCAACCTCCTTCCCTTCCCTTCCTTCTATCCATCCTTCCTTCCTTCCTTCCTCATCTCTCCCTTCCTCCACCCTTTTTCATTCCCTGGGGAGGTCAGTAATAATGGTTGTGATGGAGTGAGAGAGGGAGGTGCGATTATTGTCTTGTCGGGAGTCAGAGGAATCGATCGGCCCAGAAATATGAGGCGCGAGAAAGAGCCGCTGTGTCAGATACAATAACCACCCGCTCCCGGGGGCTTACACACACACACACACACACACACACACACACACACACACACACACACACACACACACACACACACACACACACACACACACACACACACACACACAACACACACAACATACAGACATATACCCATTTCCAACACCAACATGCACATTCATTTAGTTGGACACTGATGCGCGTGCACTCTTGTGCCATCTTTCTTCTTTATTAACGCACACGTATCCCTCTTCTTCTTCTCCTGCGTTAGAGAAGGACGGCGGCGCGGCAGCCCAATCATCTACATGCTTTGATCTGTGATAAAGCATGGAGGTATATCTGTTCTGATCATTCTTCATGCACAGATAAAGGGCAAGGCGAGGAAAATCGCTCACACACACCTTTCACTCACGATGCCACAAACAGACATAAACACACACACACACACACACACACACAAGCACGCGCTAGCACGCTCTCACCGAGACCTTTCGCTGCTGTTGCCTGGCAACGTGGCCGAGTGTCCAATCCAAGCGGAGAACGGTGGCCGGTGATGTCACAGCTGCTGCTGACCAGCAGGTCTGAGGGAGACAGGGAGGCAGAGGAGGAGAGGAGAAAGTTTGAACTGGGTAAAAAGGAAAGGCGAGGAAGGTTGCAAAGAGAGAGCAGGACGGCGATGGGGACGAGAGGACGAGACGGGCTGAAAGGAGAAGAAGCAGCACAGGTGAAGAGGACAGGCTGAAAACGACCACAGCTGAAGTCCTCAGAGTGGCACTGGTCAGGGTCCGTGGGCCGAGGTCGGACCTCTGGGTTCGGTACGGCTTTGACCAGCCAAAACCAATTTAAATAGATTTCAGTTTTGTTTTAGGAACTACCGTGTGGGACGTCGAAACCAGAATTAACAGATATATTTGTTTAGCCTACCTGCCATGAGCTGTTATTAATTATTTATAGAAGCAGAGGCACCGTTCATCGTCGCATTGTGAGAGATCAGTCGCTGCAAAACAGGGTTTTGCTCATGTTTTAAAACAGACATCTGTTAAAGTGACTTTAGCACCTTGCACTAATGATTATAGCATTATTAAAACAGCAGAGACTTCCAAAAGACTGATATCTTCAAATCCAACACAATCCATAGCAAACAGGTTCAAAGCTCCAGAGGATGAAACACACCAACTTCCTTCATGTTCTCCTGAGTGTTGCTCTGCGTTGTTCCCCTACAGACTGAAGGAACTGCTGATGTTTTGAGTTAGAAAATATAGCTTCAGTTTAGATATTCTTTGGATTTTATTTTAAACACCCCTCTGATCCTGAAAACAGAAAAGTGTTCCTTCCCCCGGCTCCCACGTCCACACTGAATACCGCTGTGGTTAGCGCGATGTGGCTGCACTTAATTACAGTTCACTGATTGGACAAAGATCTGATTTTTGAGTTTCTAACCGGCTGGTGACAAAGTCAGAGCCAATCAAGCTTGAAATTATCGGTCTCTGGTCAGCAGCCGATTTGTTCTGTGCATCTCTAAAGGCTCCCATCTGTAGGGACACAGGAAATTAATGTTCCAGGGAGGAATGTTAGCAAATACTGTATTCAGCTCAATAGATTCAGTCTTAAATACTTTCTGTAAGTAGGTCACTACCAGAGTGTCAGTACTTTAACTTTGGGCACCACGGTAAAACAAAAAATATATATATAATTGCAATACAGTTGCTGAGACTTGGAATCATTATGTCGATCATAAAATTCAAGTTATCATTAATGGCCAGCTGAGAAAAAGTTATAAATGAAGCTACTGATTATTGCATCAAGATACTGACTTCGCTGCAATCCCTCCGCCTGAGCAGGCATGTGGGGACAGTGGAAAGGAATGACTCCCTTTGAACGAGGAGAAGACTCAAGCAGAGCCAGGCTCACTACGAGCAGCTGGTCAATGGAAACTTCAGCAACACTTGATTATAATCCCACAATTACAACAGTACCTCACTGCCACAAAAATACAAACAAATGGTGAGATTTTTCCCTGAATGAGAAAAAAAATCCTTATAAACGAACACCCAATCAGAGCTTTCTTGTATATATTACCAAAAATCCACAAGAACCCAGAAACACCTCCTGGCAGACCTATTGTGTCTAGAATAGGAAGTTTTTTTTAGATTTTCATATTAAGAACTTTAATATCGTATGTCAACGATAGCTCTCACTTTCTGTGTCTTCTCAAAGATCTCCCACTAATTGATTCAGATGTAATCATGTGCAATTTACATATTGAATCTCTGTACACAACCATTGACCATGAGCAAGGTTTTGAATCCACTGGAATTTTTTTCCAGTCCAGTTGTCTCTGATTTCAATCTGTTTGCTTTGGCTGCATTTGTTCTAAAGAAGAATTACTTCTTTTTTTTACAACACGCCATATCTTCAAATCTCTGGGACAGCAATGGGAACCAAAAGGGCACCAGGTTTTGCTTGCCTGTTCGTCGGACAGCTAGAAGAGCTTGTCTTATATGACCACCAAAAAACAGCCTTTTCTGCCGTTCATTATTTCTTGGAAAAGATCCATAGTCTTGGATTATGTGAAACAAATTTCTAAATAAATGTGATTTATAGTCTGGTGCAACTTACTGTATATGCTTTTTTTTTCCTCTTTATGATGCATTTTTTGACTGATGGGACTTATATTCCGGAGCGACTTATAGTCTGAAAAATATAGTGTCTGGATCTTATTTCTTCAAAATTCTTGATTTTGCAGCTAGGTGTGGGAAATTTGTTTGCCACATAGGCGTGTCCTTCAGCGACCACGAGAGGATGGAGTGTCTGCAACCCCAGCAACCTGATGCCCATATGTACATATCTCAATGTATTAATGGCCTCTTTTGTCAGTGAACAGCTCTGTGGCCTCGGTGGTCCTTTGAGCTTCCAGTCCCTTCCCTCCTGTGCCAAAAGAAGAGGCCAGGGTTAGGCGCGCAGAGATAAAGATTTGAGCTTCAACCTTGGTCGCGCCATGGGAGAGAGCGGTGTCTGTCTAGACAAACCTGGCTCCCAATGGGCTGCCGAGATGATACAGAGGAGGGGCGCGGTGTGAAAGAAGGATGGAGGGGCAGAGGACGTAGAGGAAGAGAGGCAATTGAGAGGTATTAGCACAGGAGAGGAAGAGGTGTTGTGAAGGTGGATGTGGTTGCGATGGTCCCAGAGCAACCAGCAGCGTTAATGTGTTTCGGCCCCAGCCGCTTTTCATAGGCAACCTCAACCTCCGTCGTCCGCACACTGTTAGAGCTACTGTTTATAAGCCGGCCAGTCCTCGCGGGGCCGCACACAAACGCACGTGTACGTGGAAGTGGAAGTGGATTTTAAATCTCTCTCTTTGTATAATCGAGTCACACTGTTTGGATTTGGTGGGTCCATCTCTGAGCCCCGTTCTGTCCCCATCTATGCGGAGAGGCATGTGATGGATTATGTGAATTAAAGCCAGAGTGGGCTGTAGGCCCGAGGCTGCGGTAGATATAGGAGGGCCTCGCCATAGAGCTATACCGAACGGGCTGGAGACCTTTAAAATGTCCCTGCGATGACCCATTATACAAACATTCTCCTCCCAGCTGACATCCTTCCTCCAATCTCTTTATTCATCCCCTTCTCACCTTCATCCCCGTCACCTTTACATCTCCTTCGCTCTCTTCTCTTCTTTCCTCACTGCCCCCCCCCCCCTCCTTCCTCTTTCTCTTTTTGCAACATCCAATACACCCCCTCCCTGTCTTTCCCTCATTCTTTGACAGTGGGGTGATTGATGGCACTCCAGAGGCTTCAGCCTCCTCCCATCCTCCTCCCAGGAGTCGCACAATCAGATTGCATGCTTGTGTTCACCGTTTTAACCACAACTTTTAGTAGTGGCCAAATTTTGACCATAAACAGCTCATGCTTTGAACTCTCCAGCTGGATAAATGAATTTAAGCGGCAGAACAGGCTTATTGATCTGCTCTGAATAAACAAGTGTGCACAATTAAATGGAATCTTAGCATGATTTAAGATGTGAGAAATTCACTTGTAGCCTAATTTTATTGCAATGGCTCAACCCTCACCATTGCTCACAGGTTTTTTCAGACAACTATGCATTCACACATATGCCCGCTGCTGGCTATGTGGACAGACTTTGGTTTGAGCAAAGGTCACGGCCAAAGCCAGGCTGCCTTGGTGACCTCTGACCCAGCGACCCACCAACCCCCCCTTAACAAGCTGCCTTCTGTCACTGTCCCAGGATGGACCTGGCCGGGTGGTTTGCAGCTCTGTTACTGCCCATACAAATTATAATTTTACACCTTTAATCAGGGATGTCCAAAGTGTGGCCTGGGGGTCATTTGCAGCCCTTGGAATGATTTTGTGTGGCCCCCCCGGTGACAATTTAACAACGGTGCAACTTTGGCCCTGAAACATAGGCACCTAAAGCAGATTTACAGTTTCTACACATTTCTTGGGTTGAGATTTTCACTCACAAATCAAAAATAGGGAAATGATGGACAACCCAGGCGTTCGTTTTTGACTAATCATCTCTTTTTTGTTAAATCATAATACGACCACAAACATCCAACGACTCTTCACAAAAGCAGACCTGTGTGCACCCATCCGTTAAGCTCGGCCAAACACAGCAGCGTCATTTTCGAAGAAAGATCGACCCACATCAGGCTTTCGTTGCTGAGTAGAGACCGACCAAAAAAATGGTTTGCCTTTTATTTAATAGATCAAACGTGAGAGACGTCTATTTTTTTTCTATCTACTATTATCTACAATTTAATTAATTAATAGAATAAAAATAAAAATGCACACTTCACCCCAAAACTGAATTATCTCTAGGACACAGAATTGTCCCAGAGATAATTCATTTCTGTTCTGAATGGTTTGATGGCTGGACATTTCCATGCTGCTTCTGATGATTTCTAATTGTTTGAACACAGGACCGCGACACCTCCAGGAATCTGGAAATTGTTCCCAAGGATGAACCAGACTTGTGGAGGCTCACGTTTCTCTTCCTGCTGATTTCTTTTGATTTTCTACGACGTCACACAAGGAGGCACGTGCCTCCAATTAACTCAGATGTTGTGACATCATCACATGGCGTTTACTGAGTTATTTAACATGTATTCTTAGTAAATGTAAACTTTTTCATTTGAGAAGTGCAATGGTATAAATGTATGCCATATTATTGTTGCATTTACAAAAAATAATCGTGGCGATCCTGAATTACCAGGAAATTAACAGGAAGAGTTTAGTCTGATGCAATGTCAGACTGTGATATAAAAAAGAAGGTTATAAGTCTTTTTACACAGTACATGTTAAAATGTGATTTCAAACTGCAGGTCCAGCATTGTTACTATGTAATTTGTGGTCTTTCTTTTTTTATTCCCTTTAAATCCGTTCATATTTAAAGTGACAAATTCAACAGCAGTTAGGGAAATACATGGACAAGACTAATAAAAATGTAACTATTATTCTGTTTTCCTCCTTCATTTTTTTCCAAACCTTTGTGGACCGTAATCGTCACTTGACCAAGTGTAGGGATAACCCAAGAAATGGGATCCAGCCAAAGAGAACATTCCTGTTTGTTTCTAACTGAGCACCCGAAGTGCAGCAGTGTGTCCTGCAGTACATGGGGTTGTTGTAAATCACCACATAAAGTATTTATAAGGTTAAACTTGGGAACTCTGCTGCTGTTAGCTTTTGAATTAGTGAACTCAGACCGAGGGAGAGAGGAGAGAGGGGGACAGGGAGCAGTGGTTCGGGCCTCCCTCTTCAGGGGCCGGATCCTTGGTTTGGAAGAACAAAGAGCGCCACCCAGTGGCCGCCTTGGCTCGCTGTCCCGTCAGCCCCACTGACTCATTCAAGATGTGAAAACCTCGTCAGAAAACACGCGCGGCTCCGCAACCGCAGCGTCATTCCTCGACGTTAGATTTTTTCACTTGTTTTGTAGGTTTAGTCTTTTAATCCAAGTGGGCGACGCTCAGCGTGGCTCATGTTTGCTTTTATCAGCAACAATGTTCCACCCATGGTCACCCCCGGCGTACCCGTCACGTGTCGAGATTCACGGCGTGGGTTTCTGTGGTGCAGCCGTGTGCGCAGCCCACAGCGTGGCGTGGTCAGTGGTACAGTGAGTGTACTGACTGACTTTTTCCTTCCGCTTGGGTTTAAGGGTGTTAAACCTAGCCGTGGATGTCTCACATCTTCTGCTGTTGGGGGCCACCTCACGCCCACCCGAGGGCCCCCCTCTCTCCCTCTCTCTCTCCCACGGAGTTCAAAACATAAACACGGGTGTGACGACAAGAAACCGTGATGCTGCTAAAGTTTTAAATAGTTTTAATAGTAAGTTGGGGGTTAGGGTTCAAACGAGCCATCTTGCTTGCTGTTTTCTCCTCGCGCGTCAAAACGCGCGCGCGTGCGTGCGTGAGTGGCTGTTTCCAGCCGCGCCATCACTTTCCGACGGCGCATCATCCCCCTCTTTTTCACCTCATCTATCAGTTCAATCTCCTCGCTCGCTCACTCATTCTCTCCCACTCTCTTCTGCCATGTCCCTCTTTTTTTCTGTTTCTTACGCGCTTATTATATATATATTTATTTTTTTCATGCCTGTGTTGTGTTTTACTCTCCCCTCTCAGCGTTTTGAGTTCCTATATTCTTATGAGAGCTCAGTTACTTCCTGTATGTTGCAGGATGTGGGGAGGAGGTGGGGCCTCGGGGGTGTGGACTGATACAGAAAGAGAGAGAGAGAGAGAGAGAGAGAGAGAGAAAGAGATAGAGAGAGAGAGGCAGGTCTGGGAGGGAGGGCTAATTCAACCATATGATTTAATACACTCGACACAGGGAGGGCGAGTGAGAGTTTTTCTTTAGGAAACGCTCTCACACAGATATGACCAAGGCAGCGGCGATAGCGGCCAAGGACTTCTCCAGCATGTGGTTGCCAGGTGAGTGGCCGTCTGTGCAGCTCTCATGTCGTTGCTGCCCATCATTTGCCAAGACCAATTAGACGTGAGGAAGAGGGACATGTGCGTGTGTGAGAGTGTGTGTGTGTCATGTCTAGGCTGTTGATTAATGCCACTGGGTCTAACAAGCTCAGCTAATTAGAGAACATCAAAGGATGAGAGGTGAAAGGATGGAGTGGACGCAGGGAAAGGTCACCTATCCCACCCTCAGGTTCCCTCTGAGTGCGTTTATTAGCGTGCATGCTTCAGATTAATATTGCATGTTAAACGTTTTCTTGTGGAAACTACAATTTGTATGGGGGGGGGGGGGGTGTTAAAAAAAGAAGTGCTGCACCAACAGCTAGGTTTTTTTTTTCTTCTATCATTAGGGTTTCACCTCACTGATGTTTCACTGATAAGGCTTCTTGCAACTTTTAAAGTGGTACAAACTTTGTGTGGCTGTGCAAAACCTGAAGGGCTTCACTTTTGCTTGGACCGTGCTTAATTAACCTATACATAAAAATAATAATTAAAAAAAAAATGAATATCAAAAGAGGTCAGACTTAAAATAACCCTCCTTCTCAGCTGTTAAAAATATTTAGAAGGGAAGCAGAATGAATTGCAACTCTTCTCACCTCATGGCCTCATTTAGGTGGTCAGCTCAGGCTGTGAGAAGTAACAGACAGCCTGAGCTGACCGGCGAAATACACACAAACACACTCACACACACATTTGTACACACACACACATGCGCGCTCACACACCACGGCTCTTGGTTGACTCACCAATTACCAGAAATCAATTGTTCAAATGTCAATTAGCTCATGTTTCCCCTGCTCCCGATGTCAAGACTTGCAATTTTTAAACATGTTGCAAATTATCATACGACGATGATGCGCAGCCTCTTATCTGAGGGTGATTCACAGATTTGAAAAGCTCGCAGTCACTTTTCAACCCCAATGTGGTCACTCTCCACGACCTCGGAGAACTTACTCGGACTGTCAGGGTGACACATCGCCCGTAGAGAAAGCAGCAAACTGTAACAGTTTCACTGTAACACGGTGGAAAACAATGCCGACTAAACTGCTATAGGAAGAAAGTTATGTCAGAAACTTTGGTTATTGAGTCTGCGGTTGTTCTGCGCGTGTTTCCATAATTCTAAAGGATCAGTTTGATCGTTGAGGGGAAAATCTGTAACTGTTTTTATTTTAATCGAGAAGATAACTAATCCATTTTCAATGTTTGAAAATGGGTGAATCGGGTAATATTTGTTTCCAGTTTTCTACATGGTGACATCAGACTTATTTATGACCACATTAAACAGTTTATATAGGATTATTTCATGTCATGTTTTGTTTTATTGACAAAACTGCAAAAGTTACGAACCGTTGCAAGTGAGCTATAATGAAATGAAAACTTTCCGAGTTAATTATCCACTTCTGTTTTCTACTTTATCATCTTACCGTATTATTTTACCTCTCATGTTTACCTCTCATTTTATCTTGTCATTTCATTACAGTATTCAATAACTGATTTACATATTGGTGCACTGCTTCGTCTCCTGACATATTTGGTGCGGTGCAGTGACTGAAATTAATGTCTGATGCCAAATATACCCAGAGAGGAATGACAGAAACGGTCCAGACCGTGCACAGACGACGTTGTTCCTCGTTCCATTCTGTTGCATCATTTATTCATGACACAGGATTATACAGCATTAAACTTGATCTGTTTAAGATACAACGCTGCGGCTGGTTTCGCTCGTTGGCCTCACATGGTAAGAGATCAACCCCCGTGATCCCTGCAGTTACCTAAAGAAGAAAGTTTCTCCTTGCTGCTTTACATTACGTTGGTGCAGAAGCCAAAACCGCCGTACAAGTATGCATCTTCATGCTACTAAGATTAACTTCACACCCTTAACTTGGAACCCTCCTTCGATGCGATGGGTCAAACAAGTTGAGTGCTTTAAGGCGCAGCAGCGTGTTGGTAAAGATAAGCAACTTTCTTTTTTTTTTTTTTTTTACAAAGATGGAGTGAAAGAGAGAGTGAGAGAGAAAGAGAGAGAGAACAGGCTAATATTAATAGCCACACTGACAGTAAATGTTGGGTTTAGCACTCAGCATTCAACCCGGTACAAGGGGAAGTCGGGAGGGGAAGTGAGAAAAAGACACAGCATCTTGATATACTGTCCCACCACCGTATTACTGACCACATTATCCACCACGCTACTGTCTGCAGGCCGTTTTACGCCATGAATCAGCACACACCTTTTCACTCTCCTCTGCACACATGGGCGAGAGGAACATGCATCATCTCATCCGGTGGACTTTTGTTTTGTAACCCGCCGGTCCGAGCACCGTGATCCGAGCAGCTATTAAGGCAATGTCTGTGTCCGCTTGCCAATTTTGTGGCGAGGTTTTCTGTATATAAGAGGAAGGTGCTATTTTGGGGCAAATTCTATGGTTTTCAGCAGAAATTGAGCAACAGTGGACGGTTCTCAAGTTTCACTAATAGCCACCAATGTCCCCAAAACAGGGGGATGGGGGGGGGGGGGGGGTATGAAATATGGGAATAACCACAAACTCACCCTAAACATAGACTAACCAGCATCCTTCTTTTTGCATCCTGGCCAAAATTAGCTTCAACTTTTTAAGGGAAATCCTGCAGCCAGGGTGTAGGTTTGCATACAAGTGTTTGTACCCTTACAGTATATTAGTGTGTGGAGCTTCTCAAGCAAATCGTCACCTACCCCGCCCCCCACCCCCCATCCCCTGAAGACATTAATGCGTGCACTGAAGTCGACTGGTCGCACATCTGTTTGGTTGAAACAAATGTGTTGCTGCAGCAGGGAGTGCAAGGGCCGCTTCCAGAACCAGCCGACATGTCTACGTGGGCCCTGTTTGGGTTCTTACTAAAGCAGGATGGGTACTGAGTGGGACTGGTTGCACAGTGGGAAATCTTGTGTGCGATGCAGTGAAGCAGATTACATGTGGACCAGATAGAGGAAAACTGGTTTGGTATGCAGCTCCTAGTTGTGCTTAAAAATAATCATTAGTTTAAATTACGCCCCACGTGGGTCCCACTTTTTACCTGCACCAAACCTTTAGGCAGCTAATTGGTTCCAATTATGTAACACAGATTAACCCATTTTAAGCCCGTAAAGATAAATGTTGACTGTGGATGTGTGCTCCAAAAAAAAAAAAAAAAAAACGAGCTACATCAGAATATGCAGTGTTTTATGGTGCAATGGAGCGAGTGATAAAAGCTCAAAACCGGCACGCTATTTATTAAAGAGAGAAGAAAAAATAAAGTATTCAACAACAACAACAAAAAAAACATGCCTGTACTTTTTAAGGTTATAATTTAAAATACAAAAATTTTTTGCTTTTAAAATTTTCTGTCCGGTTACACTTTATTTATTTTTTTGCGGTGGCCATTTCACCCACCTTGGTGGCTCCGCTGGAACATTTCTTCTTATTGTCAAAGTTTTCTCCATTTACAGCAGCTGTTCACGGTTATTCCAACTTGCTTTTATTCTGTTTTATTTTCCTATATTTTAATCATGTAAAGCACTTTGCATTGTCTTTGTGCTATATAAATAAATTTGCCTTGCCTTCTGCATGTTAATTAAAGTTAAGACCCACATGAATGGGGAAAAATAATGTAAGTTACTTAATCGCAAGTTGAATATAACGTGCTGTTTTTCAGCTCTGGCATGTGACTCAATGGCTTTTTGCTTAGGTTGCCTCGCTTCAAGGCCTTCCTACAGTATATAGCAAAATTCACCACAGTTATTACAGCTTTTATGATCCCTGCTCTCTAGCTAATCTTCTTTAACCATGTGCTGCCAATGAGTTAAGAAACTTGTAGATTATAACCAGAATATTGTAAATGTATTTGAATCAAACAATTTGATTCAGGGGGTGAATTGTTTTGCAGGTTTTCAGGGAAAGCAGAATGTCTGGGGATAAATCCCTTAAGACAAGGATTTGTAGTTTTGTAACTGGATAATAACACCTTAATTTCTCCAAAGTTTATGTAAGAAGCAATGATTTAACACAGATGCATAAATAAGTGTCATTTTTGTGCCATTGTGGAAAATCTGATTATTATTCATTATTTTCAGGGCCTGAAATTAAGAATATTACACTTCTTTCCTTTTTTTTTGGCTTTTAAAGACGTTGAAGATGCCCCGTTTGTAGATTTGGTTGTTTTGAAGCCAATATCTTTGGCTACGAAATGAACCCTCAGCTTTGCTGTGGCTATGCATCAATTTACCAACTTTGGCTAGTATTTTTCTGTATTAAACTGTAAGGAAATGTGATTATGAGTCTATTAATAAATAATATGTAACAACAGGAAATCGGTCAGTTATTTTAGTTTGATAATCATGGTCTGTTATATTTCATACGAGTTAATAAGCCCAAAAGGGGAAAAGACCCAAGATATATGGAAATGGGGTGTAAAACAAAGCTTTCAGAATATAATATAACATTTTATTTAATTTAATCCATAATTCTGGAGTCAAAGTTAAAAAAAAAATTCTAAATTTTTGTGTGTACTGTGCTTAAAATGTCTTTGTTGAGAGCAAAGTGGAACCGGAGTCAAATTCCTTGTTGTAGGAAGCAAATTGGAGATTAAACTGATTCTGATACTGAATAGAAAGCTAGCCAATGTTTTAAAGTGCATGGTTATGAACGGAGGCAAGAAAGGGAGGAAATGGGAGCCCAAATTGGCGGAGAGGCGAATTTACTCTGAGCTGTGGAGGTGACATTTGACTGATGGCTGGTTGGTTTCTAAAAGGGCATCTGGTCAGCAGTGGTCAGTGAATCGGCGTGTCCCTACTGCCACCCAGTGGTGGAAATACTGCCTGACCCAAACGTGACGCTGTTTGGGTTGTGTTTGTCTGCATGCAGCCATGGAAATGAAATCAAGGAGTCGGGAGAGGCAATAGAACAAGGAGAGAAGAAGGGTGAAAAAGGAGGAGGGAGACTGAGAGTTTATTATGCAGGTGGCAGATATAATTAGTTGGTCGTTGGGCAGATTTGCATGTTTTCACAAAAGGGAAGTTGCTGTGTGAGTATGTGTGAGTGTGTGCTGTGTGTGTGTGTGTGTGTGTTCGTGTTAAGGGAAGGCAGAGCAAGAGAGCGCGGAGAAATGGTTTCAAATGGACACAACAAAAAGGTTTTCTTTTACAGTTTGTGGTTTCAGATAAATACAAGGGTTTTTCGCAGCAGACAATGCCACAGGCTGATAAGCAAACATAAATTATCGCGCATACTGGCCCATCTGTGGACACGCACGCCATCACCCACCTTTGTATTCTGTGTAAACTACTCTCAAGCTATCCCCGTCCCTGTTTTCCCAAGCCCCAATTACACTTCTGCCCCGACAAAGAGAGCCAAAGACTTAGATTTGCGGCCCTGCTCCATTCATGACCGTAGCCGCTGGGACTGTCCCAAACAAAAGAACCAGAAAGCGATGCGGTCTTGTGATGAGTGACAAACAACATGAGACATTTTCAGTGCTTCTTTACTCCCACGAAAACACCTCGGGTTAAATTTAGAACAAGCAAACACCTTTGGGTCAACCCACTCCTATGTTCAACCACTAATTGGAAAGAGTGAATGAATGTGGGCTGGATGTATAGTTTGTGAATGATTCATCCTTGTTGTTTAAGTTTACAGTGTGTAGGCTCGCTCTGTGACATGAAAAACACTCAAGCCTAATCTATCTGAGATCGCCACC
Organism: Fundulus diaphanus; assembly: GCA_037039145.1. Taxonomy (NCBI): domain Eukaryota; kingdom Metazoa; phylum Chordata; class Actinopteri; order Cyprinodontiformes; family Fundulidae; genus Fundulus; species Fundulus diaphanus. The sequence goes on from CM073130.1 coordinate 39,103,399, forward strand.
CTGGCCTTTCTCTCTCCCCGACCGTCATCTAGATTCTGGTCACTTACACGCTGTGACACATTTTGCTGATGTCTTTCCTGCCGCAGATATCAGGATGTCAAAGCCAGCAGAGGTCGAGAAAGTCGGGGCTGACTCTCCGTTGGAAGGCACGGGTAGGATTCGTCTCAGTTGTTTCAGATAACCACCCGTTTATTACAGATGTGTAACACGCATGGCATTGGAAAGTGCTGTTGTAAACGTGTGTGTGTGTGTGTGAGAGAGAGCTGTGCTGAAGTTGTGATTTATCACTTTTTCCTTTGCCTCCTACGCAGAGTCAGAGCGGAATGGACCTGAATCAAATCACCAGGTAGGCCTTAAACTTGTGATCATTACAATCATCTTCCACCTCCTTCACCTACAAAACAATATGGAAAATGAGATAGAAGTGCCAAACAACTATTTTAATGTTATTTTATAGTGGCTTTCATTTTTTTTTGTCCTGGGTTAAAATGTCCACAAAGCCCCAGAATGAATTCCTTAGCTGAAAAAGGTTGAAAAATCCAACCTTTAATTTTAGTACTTTTCAATGAAGGAAGAAAATAAATAAACATGAATAAAAAAAATTTTTTTTATTTGAAATCATGTCTACAACAATAAATAGTTTGCACAACACAGCTTGCCAATCTCTCTAGATCAGGGGTTCCCAAAGCGCGGCCCGTGGGCAAATTTGTGGCCCTCGGAAGGATTTTGTGCGGTCCTCGGCCACAAATTGAGAATGCTATAAATTTATAGCCGGCCTGCACCGGTGGTTCGTTCAGATAGGTGCCTTTTCTTCTTCTTTTTTTAGGGTGAGATGTTGACTGAGAAATAATAATAATAATAAAAAAAACAATAAAAAAATGTTTGGTCTCAAACATTTTGTTTGTTGCTTTTTAGTTTCATAAGTAAATAGGACAAAAAATATTCAGCAGGTTTTACTCAAAAATAGAATTGAGCCAAAACTATTTATTAATCTTGACTAAATATAGCAAGCACTTGTGAATAAAGTGACCTATATTGTGCTCTTGCTCTTGAGAATACACTTTAAAAACTTTTCATCAGGCAAGAAAATAGAAAACGGACTACCTAAAAATGTAGGAAATTGCTTTAATTTCTTTCAATAAGGCAAACTCTTTATATGCTTTGGATCTACAATGTTTTTAGATTTATTTACTACTAAATCCCACAGCTTTGTTAATTTAACTAAACATATTGCACATTTAGTTTATTGTTGAGCATGTACATAAAAATCCAGCCCTTGACAAATGATTTTTCTTTTTCTAAATAAAAAAATAATAATTTGGATTTTGACGCCATTGCTCTAGCGCGTCCAAAATCCAGAGTCCTTTCTTATGCTCTCTTCTCTTCAGCTTCCCCCACATGTTTTATAAAAGATTTAGCCCTGTAGAATGAGATGGCCATGGAAGAAGGTCGCTTTTGGGCCTGATTTGGCCACATGTTGTGGATCACTGTCCTCTTGAGAAAGTTGAACATTTTTCAGATTATTGGCAAAGGCCACTAGATATTTATATAAAATCTCCTTTTTATTTTAAAAAAATCTGTGAAGCCATGGTTTTTAATAAGGTTCCCAGGATATTTGGAAGAGAAACAGGCCTGCAGCATCTCAGACCCTCTGCTTTACTTCATAACATGGAGGAGATGCTTTTCCAAACGTTTGCCCTTCGTTTTTCCATCCGACGCAAGTAGAGGGATTGTATAGAATAGATTTTTACAACTAGAATTTTGCTTTCTTTTTTAGCAAGCGTCCGATGGTTGTTTTGTAGAGTAGGTGATCAAGACATAGGTCTTTGCTGCTGTTCTCCTATGTGGCCGATGTACTGTCTACATTCATTTAGTGGGATGTTTTTAATAATTGTGGCACATGCAGTTTAGTTAAAAACAATAATTACTTAGTGTGTTTTTATCCTAATGAATACATTTCCCAGAATAACCTGATGTGGTTGTTATGATTATCTTACATTTGAGTAATTTGAACTGAATTAGATTAGTATTTGATTTAAAATTGGATCTGTTTGTCTTGTAAAGTGTGATTTGGCACTATATATATATATATATATATATATATATATATATATATATATATATATATATATATATATATATATATATATATATATATATATGTGTGTGTGTGTGTGTATGTGTGTGTTTAAAGTGAAAACATTTAGGAAAATGTCCCCAAAAAACATCCAATTGATCGCTTGGTTTGCTCAGAAAAGCACCTATGGTCCAATATAAGGCACCTAAACTGATTGTCTGGGTAGTTTGTGTAATTTTGTGGTAAATTCTTTTCTCCAAGGTTCAAGCAATGAAAGTCAGCCCCTTTTCTCTGTCACCAAACCTGAACAGCAGCAAGGTGAGCACACTGTTGTGCGTTAGTGTTACCGAGCTGCCTGTGCATGCCTGTGCGTGATTCTGCTTCAGTGTTTGTGCATCTTTTGAATCCTAACGTCAACCTGTAGCTTTATTGACAGTACGGCTGCTTTAGCTTTGTGCTTATTTCTGAGCTTTGAATCGCCCTTTTGTTGCGCTGGATGCTCAGGTTGACAATGTGTCCACTCTCCGCCCAGTCTTCAGTGTAAACAAATGCATAGACACACAAAAAAAAAAAAAAAAACGCATTAAGGCACACTGTTGTCACTAAGCCTAATGATAACTGCAGTGAATCTGCAAGATTACTCATTTCATCAAGAAATTAAGCTTAATTTTCATACTGTGAGAGATATGCAAATCAGTACACTGGAAGCAGCTCAGTCTTCCAGTCCAAACACGCCTCGTCCTGGGAAAAAAAGATCACCCTTTGTGCAGAGCAAACACAGACTGGAGGCACAATTTGGCGATGGTTAAATAATATTTTTACTGGCCCTGAGAAAGCAAACACACCCCTTATCACCCAGGATGCTGAATCAGGATAATTGATAAAACTCTTTCTAGCCTTTAAGTTAGTCAATTTTCTTTTCAGCGCTAAGATATCATCTACAGCGTTTTTTTCTCCTACATGTGTCCCTGTGTGCACTTTGTCTTCATACCAGAATAAGATGGATGAGTGCCCAGAAATGTCTCCAGGCCTTCCTCCCTCACATGGCCCGACTCCTTCACAGACAGCCCTACAACACACTCAGCTCATGCTGACTGGCTCACAGTTAGCAGGGGTAAGGCTAACACATCTGCACAGACATGCACCCTGCTACGCTTTCACCTTGCTTGCTTCACTTGCGCTGCTTTTTGAACACTTTTCCTCCTTTTCATTCTAACTTCTTGCTCTTTTCCTCTCCTGTGCCCTTGCCCTTTTTTTCCTCCAGCTGACAGCTTTGCTGCCAGCGCAGCAACAGCTGCTGCTGCAGCAGGCTCAGGCGCAGCTCCTGGCTGCCGCCGTGCAGCAGTCCAATGCAGCCCATGCAGCTCATGCTGCCCATGCCGCCGCTCAAGCCAATCAGCAAGCTCAGGCAGCTGCAGCAGCAAATCAGCAAGCCCAGCAGCAGCAGCAGCAGCAGCAGCAGCAGCAGCAGCAACACATAGGACAAACAGGACAGCAGGCTCAGTCCCAGGGACAGAGCACACAGGAGCAAAACACCCAAAGTGTCCCCGTCCCACCGCCTCCACCTCAGCTCACGCTCTCCCAGCCTATCCAGCTCACAGCCCAGGTACTGTGGCCATTTCCTGCTAAGTGATGGACGTCCAGTCAGTGGAGCTACTCGTCATGATGCGACCTTTTATGCAGCTTGTGTGTTCTGTTCGTCCAAACCCGCTCTGTCCCTCTGAAGGGAACACATACCATATTAACATACTTTTTGTGTAGCCAAAGTCTTCTCTGTTCGTGCGTTCGTCCGTTTATACTTGTTTCTCGGTTGAACAGGACATTCAGCAGTTGCTGCAGCTTCAGCAGCTGGTGTTGGTGCCCGGTCACCCACTTCCATCTCCAGCCCAGTTTCTTCTCCCACAGGCGCAGCAGGGCCAGCAAGGTAGCAAGTACCACTTTTCTGATATATGCAGTGCTTTACAAAAGTGTTGATACCCCTTGAACCTTTTCTCATTACGTCACGTTACTTAAATATATTTCCACAGGATGTTATGCGATGGACGGACACAAATAACCACAGCCTTTTCAAGTTAAAGGATAAGAGTACACAGTTTCAATTTCTTCCCAAAAAATGCATTTTGAAAATTGTGCCAGGCGTTTGTATTCGTCCCTCCTCTTTTACTCTGATGCTTAATAAAATCCAGTAAAACCAACTGACTTCAGGAGTAACCTTTAAAATTTTATTCCAAGTCTAAATCCAGCTGTTCTGTGAAGGCCTTAGAGGTTTATTAGAGAACATCACTAAACAAACAGCGCCACGAAGAGCCAGGGAGAAAACAGGCAGGTCAGGGAGAAGGTTAAAGGGGGGTTAGGTTATAAAGCAGTACCCAAAGCTTTGCACATCTCACAATAGTCTGTGTTGTCATTATGTAACCATAATAACATTTTGGTGAGACACCGGCTCAGAATTAACATATAATGCACAGACAGAAACCAAGACACGATGTTAGAGTTGAATGCACGGACAACACTTCTTGAGAAGCTAAATTTTTTTTACAAATGGTCTTTAGCATCTGGTAAGATTTAAATGTTCAAGTCAAAAAAGACAGAGTGGTCACTTTACAGAACAATGTAAATTACTGTGCAATTTGCATGGATGTCCAAGTAAACACCCCCATCAGAAGCTCAAAGTGTGCAAATAGTCATATGAGAGAGAGTGTAAATAATTCTCCTGCTTTGCTGATGGTTTATTTGATTCTCAGCAGGAGGCGATAGCCCTCACAGCTTTGGGAAAGAAGCCGTTTTTAAATCTGTTAGTTTTTTGATTTGATGTTTTTGAATCGTTTGTCTGATGGACGCGGGTTAAACAATGCATTGCCCCGGGGGTATGGGACCTGATGTAATACCTCTGGCCCTCTTCTGGACTCATGCAGCAAAAACTGTGTCTAGGTCTTGTAGACGGCATCCCACAATCCCTTGTACTGACTTTACCACCTGTGCTAAATCCTTCCTCTCCTGTACCATGCAGCCCCCACACCACACTGTCACACTGAGACACAGATGCTTTCAATTGTAGCTCTGTAGAAGTTTATGAGCAGCTGAGTCCAGGCCGTTCCAGTTTCCTGAGAAAGACGAGCCGTTGTTGGGCCTTTATCACCAAGTGGGAGGTGTTCACAGTCCAGGAGAGGTCAGAGGAAATGTGAATTCCCAGAAACTGCTGTCCACATGGTCCATCTTCTCCCCCTGTATGCAGAGAGGAGAGTCTTTAGTCTTCCTCAAGGCTCCGTTAAATCCATTATCTGCAAAATTAAATAATACGGTACAACGGGAAATGTACCAAGACAATGGCCCACCAAAACTGACAGGCCGTCAATAAGAAAAGAAGCAAAGGGCCCTGTGATACTTTTGGGGGAGCTGTATAGATCCACAGCTCACATGGGAGCATCTGTTGATACAAAAGCTATTAGTCATTACTTCCCCACAAGTCTGATCTTTGCGGAAATGTAGTAAAAAAGTAGTTGCAGAAGAAATTCTTGAGAAGTCATGGTGTTGGTGGCATTGTGCTGTAGGAAAGCTTTTCTTTCGGGGGTAGAGGGAGTCCAAAAAGCATACAGCCAGAGCTACAATGAAACGGTTTGGATCAAAGCATTGATTGTTAGGACGGTCTAGATAAAAATCTCTAAATAATTGCTCTTCACAGAAGCTCTCTATCAAACCTGACTGACCTTGAGCTATTTTGCAAAGAAGAAGAGGCAAACATTTTAATTTCTAGATGTGGAAAGCTGGTAGAGACAAACCCAATTTTTGCAGTAAAAGCAGTTCTACAAAGTATTGATTTAAACAGGCTGAAAGCCTAACAGGTTTCTGTTTGTAAAAGAAAAAAAAAGGTTGAAAACTGTGGATCATTTTCCTTTCAGTTCACAATCATCTCCTCCTTTGTGTTATTCTATTGCATAAAAACATAATAAAATACATTGACGTTTCTGGTTTTAACGTGACGACGCGTGGAAAAGGTTCGAGGGTTGTTGACGTAGACAAAATCTCCACCTTTGGCCTGAACAATTTCTTGTGCATTCTGTGTGATCAGGACTCCTATCGACACCAAATCTTATTCCGCTACCTCAGCAAAACCAAGGGAGCCTCCTGTCTGCTCCAACTAGAATGGGACTCCAGACGCAGGTAGGAAAGTTTTTACTCAGTGGAAAAGACAAACCCACTCCCTGAGCAAGCACTGCGAAAAAAAGCACTTCCCTTCCTTTCTCGTTTTCACTTTCATTCGTCTCATGTCCTGTCAGGTGCAGCGAGATAAGAGCATAGATGTGGGCGGTGGAGGAGGTATGACCACGGTGCCCTCTGTGACCTCTCACCCCGAGGAGCCCAGCGACCTGGAGGAGCTGGAACAGTTTGCCCGCACCTTCAAGCAGAGACGCATCAAGCTGGGCTTCACACAGGTGAGCAGAGGCCAATGTCACGTCAGCATTCAAGCGTCGGTATTTGTTCTGACTCGTCTCAAGCTGTCTTGCTTGAACCCTGTCAACAGGGGGATGTCGGCCTGGCCATGGGGAAGCTGTACGGGAACGACTTCAGCCAGACCACCATTTCCCGCTTCGAGGCGCTCAACCTGAGCTTTAAGAACATGTGCAAGCTGAAGCCGCTGCTGGAAAAGTGGCTCAATGATGCAGGTGAGCTCCGACTGAGATGAGTTCAGTCCGTCTGATTGATGATTGGATTAAACTAAACAAGGATGTAACATTTGGATTTGCCGTACAGAGACCATGTCCATAGACAGCACCCTGCCCAGTCCCAGCTCCCTGTCCTCTCCGTCTCTGGGCTTCGAGGGGGTTCCTGGTCGCAGGAGAAAGAAGAGAACCAGCATTGAGACGAATGTACGTGTGGCCCTGGAGCGTTCATTCCTGACGGTAAGATATGTTTTTATTAATATTTAATAATTTTATTACTATGATTAAAACTTTTTTCAGTTTACTTATATAGCATCAGGTAAAAAAATCTCCCAAAGCACCTTGCATGACATTATTTTATTATAGAATCTGTCTTATTTATAATAATAATAATAATAATAATAATAATAATAATAATTTATTAATTTATTAATATAGGTTTTGCTCTGTTATTCAGATATTCTATTTAAATAAAACCAAACAATGGTTTCAGTTGCTGATTTGATGATCCACGGCAGGAAATAATTAATCTATTTTATCAAACGTGAAGGAAAAAAACACCAACAATCATTCCTACATTTCTGGGTTGGGTTGCTATTTGGTCTTCTCGTAGGCTTTTTCAGCCTCTGGTCTAGCAGGTTTATGTCCCACCATTCTCACGGTCGCTGTTAATCACTATAATTTATAATTTACAACATCCCTCAGCAACACCAGTAATGAAAGCTACAGAACACGGCCCCCACATCATTAACCAGCTAAACTGCTGAAGAGAAATAAAAAAAGAAATAATTGGGTATAAATAGAGCCACTTCAGTAACTGTTGACCTACTTCAGAAGAAATGGCCCCTGTGAGTTTTAAATATGAACTTTTCTATCTTCCTGCAGTAACTAGCTGTGCTTCTGTGTAAACACTGGTTTGCGTATAGATGTGAGCATTAACGTGAGGAATGTGGTTTCAGATTTGTTTTTTCACTCCTTGTTTACAACAGCTACAGTAAACAACATTTTTCTTTACATTTGTACAATCCTGGCTCACTTTAGCAACGCTGAAACAATCTGGACATCTTATCTCTTTTCAGAACCAGAAGCCTACCTCAGAGGAGATCCTGCTGATCGCGGAGCAGCTCAACATGGAAAAGGAGGTGATCCGGGTCTGGTTCTGCAACCGCCGGCAGAAAGAGAAGCGCATCAACCCCACCAGTGCCACCCCTCCGCTGCCCAGCCAGCCCCCCACTGCCCCACAAACGCACAAACCGCCCTGCTACAGCTCTCATATGGTGAATTTCAGACCTATAAGCATCTCTGCCTCTCTGTCACGGTCTCGCAGCATCTTTTTCAGGGCCGTTTCGTTCTTTCTCACAGATGTCCAGCCAGCTGTCCCAGGCCGTGACCAGTCTCAGCAGCACAACGGTGACCACCATGTCCTCCATTTGCCCCCTGTCCTCCAGCCTCACCTCCACTCACCCCTCTCTCACCTCAGCCCACCCCCCTCTGAGCTCCACACCCTCCCCGGCGACTCCTCCTCCTCCTCCCCGCAGCACAGCCAGCCCCGCCACTCCTAGCCACAGCACACTCAACCTAAACACAGGGTAAGAGGCCCAGAGATGTTCGCAGAATACAGAGCCGGCCCAAGATTATCTGGGGCCCGAAGTGGGACTGTTTTGGGGGCCACTAATTTAGCCCATCAACCACCATCTTAAAGCACCAGTGAATCTGCTTTGTTGGGCATTTTAACACTTCCAGTTTCATGGCTTGTTAGTAATGCGACAATTACAAAAAACTGTCATTTCTTCAGCCTTACATTGAGCTATTTACATTACTGAACAGAGCAGAATAAATAAATATAAAGAAATCTACGTAAATATATTTTTTTACTCACTCGTTTGGCTTGGCAGTTGACTGTGCAACTTTTGAAAACAGATTTTATGCGTTGAATTTTTTTATTTTATTTTACATTTTATTTTCAAACTAAAATGTCAATTCTTAATTCCAAAGATTCTATTTTATTTTGAATTTCATGGTCAGATACCTCAGGAGAAAATTTTAAATTAGGTTAATTCGTATTAAACCTGACAAGTTAGTAGTTTAAACATCTATAACTTCTTCATAAGTCAGGGGCTCTTGGTGGCCCCCTGCTGGCCTGGAGCCCTGAGCAGCAGCAGCTAAGTTTGCTAGTCTCTCTGACATAATATTGCCTTCTCAAAGGCTTCTCAATTAGATAGTAAAAATGTTCATGCCTATCAGTAAACTATGGGTAATTTTGCCTTTACTTTAGTTTTTTTTAGTTTCAAGTTTAAAAAAGGAAAAGTAGTAGGCTACATGTGAGTATGTCCTTTTTGTGGAAAATATTTATCATTTTATTTAACCACTAAAAGTAAATATTAGGTACATTTGAGTATTTACAAGAAACAAATGTAACAAAAGACAACTATGTTGTTCTGTTTAACTTTTACCATATAAAATAAAAAACTATATAAAGAGTAACTTTCTGTAAAGAATGTCGCCACTAATATTTCTAAATTCCTCTATAAAATCTATTAATCTATGATGTTTGACAGCAACAATTGAAAACAAAAACTGCACAATTATTTAATATATTGTGAATCACTGTTTTATTTTTGCACACTCCCGTCATAAGTTATGAAATTTAGGCAAAAAAACCCACAGTGCGGCTTCGCACAGACACGCACTTTCATAAACGTAATCCCTATTTATACTGCACGGCACCACGCTCAGTTCACCTGCAGTTTGTATTTAAATTCTTCATACCCGACACGAATGCATACGCTGATATTCCAGCATGCCACTTGACACCTCAACTTCCTCTTTGCAGCAACACTATCTAACCCAGTGTGTGTGTCTGTGTGTTTGTGTGTCTTTGTGTTCACAGCTTGTGGCGTATGGGTAAAAAGAACGGTGAAATGTCCAACTACATCACTGATTTTGCTGCAAACTTGAGGTGAGACACACGCTACACAAGCTACACTCAAAAATAAGTTTAAACTCTTCAGTTTCATGTTGATTATCTCTGCTACAAATGCATAGTTAGTCAGTGCTATGAAGCTTTTTCCTTCCTGTGTTTCTGAGCCGCCATCGTACAGAGGTCTGTCCACAGGGACGAGTGTATCCTTTGCCTTTCCTTGCTACTAAACCTGCTTTATTTCCTCATCTTTTCTCCTCTGCCTGTCTGTGTTTGTGTACATGCTTGCACAATGCGTGTGCCGCAACAGGAACACTGTGATGGGAGTTAACACGGGGATGAACCAAGCCCTCCTCGGTAACAATCCCCTGGCCACTATCCAAGGTGTGTGTTTGTGAGAGAGTGAAACAGAGGCAAAGAGGTTTCATTAGGGACAATTCCCTGCTAATAACGCCCTAATACTTAAGATGGTTAAGGCTGTTGTGAAGCAGTATTAGATTTATTGAAAGGTCTTATAGGAAGTCCATGCAGTGCCTTGCAAAAATATTCATAGCTGCCGTGTTGTTTTGTATAACGTTACAAGGACAAGTTTCAGTGTATTTTATTGAGATTTTATTTAGTCAAGTAACACAAAGTAGTGAGTAATAAGCACATAAAGGGAAAATAGTTTTCAACAAGTAATTAGGCCCCCTCATTCCATCCTGTGTACGTACAGTCACATTTTAGGGGATGACTGAAAAATTAGCCCTGTCTTTTATGCAAAATAGCTTGGGCTCAGTTAGGTTTGATGAGGAGTATAAGCACCAAGATACCCAGTGTTGTGTAATCCAGACTTTGACTAGGCCATTCCTGATCTAAACCAATCCACCGTGGCTCTGGCCCCAGTCTGAAGTCTTGCAGCCTCATGGATTTCCCTCTATTTTGGTCCGTCCTTCTTCCCTTTAACTCTGACCGGCTTCCTTGTCCCTGCTAAAGAAAAGCGTCCCCCTGCACCATGATGCTGGGAGATGGGGTGTTGAGGCTGATGTGTGATGTTTTCCATTACACGTAGTGTTTAGCAAGAACGCTGAAAAGTTAAAACTTATTTGCTGTTTCTCCTACATAGCTTGTGGCAAAAATACCAAAGGACTAATTCTCTCCTCGCCCTACCTGTCAGATCTGGTGGGCGGTCATGTGTTGATGAAGTCAGTGCTGGGATATTGCTTCCAGACCAAACTAGTGGTCTAATTAGACTTCTTAAGGTAATTGATGCTGCTGGATTTCCTTTAGGATTGTCAGAGTAAAGGGGGCTTCATACTAATGCAAATTTTTAATCGTAGAATTTGGAAAACCACTCATCATTTTTCTTCCACTGAAGGTCTAACACGAAATGAAGGCCGTGGTTATAACGTGAGAAGGTATAGAAAGGTTTCAGCGGTGTGAATACTTTGGCAAGGCACTGTAAATAAACACGTTTTTATAGACTTTCCTCCTCTTAAGCAGTTCCAGTCTCATGCACTCCCACGCAGATGTGAGCGTCGAAACTCACATGGCCACACAGAGCACGACACACGTCCTTATTCACCTTCCTACACTTGAGAACAGCTCAAGAATAGCTTTACAACAAGCTCAGAAAACTCCCAAGTTTCTCCCCCCAGTAGTGACCTCTGAACAGCTCTCCCGAAAGATAGTTTTTAATCACCCTCTACAGGGTGAGAGAGAGAGAGAGAGAGAGACCAACGAAGGGGGAAGGGGGGATGCATTAAAAAGAGAAGTGCAGTGATGACTAATACAGTTACACACACAGGGTGAATCAAGTCGCTCTGGTTGACTACCGACTGGAGACACGGATGAATAGCCTGCCGAGTGTTTTTGCTCATCAACAGTGTGAAACAGCTGAGACAGAGAGCGCGCTCTGCAGGAAATAAATAGCTTATATTTCATTAGACGTCGCCATCCACGACGATTAATCCATCCCAGCAAGTGTGTGCTTATCTGTGTCGCTGTGCTTATGCTATAACGTGTGGGCTCGGGTTTTTCGTTTGTCATGTGCTGTTTTACTCATCTTTAGCCTTTTTGTTCGGCTTTTTTGTTTGTGTTTTTTTTCTGGGCTTTTTTTTTTATCGTCTGATCACCATTTGGCTCTTTGAGTCAGGAAGCCATCTGTTTGGGACACTCATTTTGAGTTTAGGAAGCAGCCGAGCTCAAGCCGTATCGATTTAATGTCACTAGACTAAAAAAGATCACCTAGTGGTCAAAACCGGCTTTTGAATAAAAGTTTTAAAGTTTTGGTGGAGTGTGTTGGGACTTGAATCTTGAAACCAGATTTTTGCTTAACCTTTTTTTCATTACATGTATTATCTTTTTATTGGCACTGTCTACTATTCAATCAGACTAAAATCTTCCCGTAGACTAGTTTGAATAACCACAAATATTTCTATTTGCTTACTGGCAGAATAATGAGTGAGAAGAAGAATGTGAATAATTATTTTATTTATTTAAATTCAGAGGTTTCCACGGTGCTGTATTTAATAGAGTCGCCTTTAAAACTGGGTCAAACATGTTTGTGCTTTTCCACAAGCTTCTTACTATAGTTTACTGGAGTTTTGGCCCATTGCTCCAGACAGAACTGGCGTAAATAAGTCAGGTTTGTAATCCGCCTTGCTTAAACACCCGTTGCAGGTTTTCCTTGTGACTGGGATCAGAGCTTCATGATGGCCACCCCTAAACATTAACTTTGTTGTCATTAAGCCCTCATGTAAGTGATTTAATTATATTCTTAGTGGCATTGCTCGTTTCAAAGACCCATTTGCACCCAAGCTTTAACTTCTTGGCTGATGTCTTGAGATGTTGCTTCAGTATTTCCACGTAACGTTCTTTCCTCATGATTGCATCTGTTGAGGCGAAACAATCCCTAGTGTAGCAAACCACCTAATATGATGATGCCATCCAGGTACTTCAGAGATTCCCCTTTTCCCTCCAGATCTAACGGTGGGCATCTATTTGCAAAGCCATGTCGTCGCCATCTTGGCTTTCCAAATTATTTAACAGCATAATAATCTCAGAAAAAAAAAACTCTCTCATTAATTTGCATTTAGCAAATATACATAATTTACCTTTACTTTGAATGTCCCACAGTGGGATAAAATAAAGTCATTTGTCTTCATATATATGTACAATTTTGAAGTTTTATGTCGCACGCTATGACGGTGATACCACAATATTATCGTGCCTGGTCTTGAGTCTTTGTTGCTGTATTGTTTTAGCTTTTTCATTGCATGGAAAATACAATAAAGATAACGTCAGTGACTCATGTTGTGGTCGTATGCTAATATATGTCTAATGAATCACTCCATCAGATCTTTATCTCCCCACCCACCATGAATAAAATTACGAGGAACAAGAATAAACGCGTTAATATGAAACAACGAGAAAGGACTAAACTTCACGGGACGACATGGGCAGTCGATTTATACAGACTAAATGCGCAGAGCCTTGTTTATCTTTGCAATACGTGTCCCACAGCTTAGGTAGCTGGACATTAAAGAATCATACAATCGTAATTGTGGCAAAACACAAAAAATAAGACAGTTTTTCTACATGTTTTGTCTAATTGTAGAAAACGTAGGCACACATTTCATTTCAAATTGACATACATATTGCATAGGATTGGTACGAAAACTCTTAGTGTTGTTTAAACTATATACCTCTTCTGGTTTTGCTTTTTCCTACGATGGTTAAGTAATTTAGATCATCAGAACTATTAATATAGTCAAAGGCCAGGTTTGAATTAGATTAAATATAAAATGAACCAATATCTGACCTTGTAATGCCTCTCAAAGTGAGAGAGTATCAGACAAGGAGGATATCTATCTCACTAGACCACGCAGAATGAAAAAACAACTACTATTTAAAAGAGAAAAAAACACAAATCAGACTTTTGATAATTTAGGTAACCTAGCAGGTATAAACTGTAAACTACAGGATCAAATTGTGTCCATATCAGAATGACCCTAGTAAAGACCTCAAATACAAAATGCAGAGAATGAAGGTTAATTGTTTATTTAATTCCTGCATCTCATTTTTTCTTTCCCCAGCCCTAGCAGCCAGTGGTGGCCAGCTGCCCCTTTCCACTCTTGAAGGAGGCGGCAAAATGATGCTGGGGACCTCCGGGGGCCAAGGAGGCGGGCTTCCCTCCTCCCTCTTCCTTAACCACCCCGCCCTCCTCCACATGGGCCCGAACCCCGGCGCTGGACTGGTCAGCGCCGCCGTGGCCAAAGTCTCCCAGTCCTCGCCCTTCCCCTCGGCCAGCAGCATCAGCCCTACGCCCTGCTCCCCCTCTCCCTGCTCCAGCCCTGCCTCCTTCTGCTCCTCCAGCGAAATGGCACACAGCCCGTCCTCTCTGGGGGGGCCCAAGATCGAGTGACCACAGCCGGGGGTCAATCAGAGAGGAGCAGAAAGGATTTAAACAAGAACCTCGCCTTCCACACCAAAGCTATCTTTATCTCTCTCTCTCTTGTGCTTTACTTCCGTTTTTCGTTTTTTTCTCTCAGCGTCTCTCTCCGTCTTTCTCTCCAAGCCTTTCGATGCCAAAAATACACAGAATGAAAGAGGAGAGAAGGAGGGAAAGAAGTAAGAGAAGGGAGAAGGAGGATAAAGGTCGAAACCAAAAATCTTTATGTATCCAAACGGATGAAACGGAGACGGCAACGGACATATTTCTCGAAAAACACGGGGCGTGGCGCGTCTCTGCTAAGGAAAACCAAACCGTGACTCTGCAGCAAAGAGGTGGAAGAGACGGCACGTCCGAGTGCATAAACCAAAAATGACAAAAAGATAACTTTGACTATATGACAAAAAAAAAAGGAATGGCAGCACAGACGAAGAAACAAAGAGGAGAACTGTCCTTTTTTTTTTTAAATGTCTTTTTCCAGAAAGCTGCGGGGTTAAAAGAAGAGGAGTTGGGAGGAGGATACGTTTAAACCAAAAATTTTACCTGATGAGGAGGTGGAGGAATACACAATGAGACAAAAAAACCCAAAAAAACAAAAAAACAAAAAAAAAAAACCGACAACCAAACCAAAATCACAAATACCAAAAATACGGAGAGAAAAGCTTTATTCAAAGGACGTGTAAATAGTGAAGCTATCCAGGACCAGGACTCTACTGCTACTGCAACAAGCAAACACACGAGCATACGAAACATGAAGAACCAGCCCATCCGGTCATTGACTCATGCTGTCTGTCACCTCATGCGTCTCTCACTGGTTGCTTTCTAATAATTTTGTAAAATAGTGTTGTTGTTTTTTGCATCATGTGTACAAGCGTCTGCTAGAAGAGCATAAGAGTTGCATTCCTTTCTTTAAGTCCAACTTTTTTTTTTAACACATGTTCGTTTTTAAGAAGTATAGTTAAACATAATTTTTTTTAAACTATTTATTAGTGCTGTTACACATTTCAGCTCCTATTTATTGTTGTGTGCTATTGTAGTTTTAGCTCTCGTCATTATCATTGCCATCATCTGTGTCTTTGTCATTATCATCATCGCCATGTATTTTGTTTGTAAACGCGACTCGCCCTGACGCAGGAGAGACGGCGAAAGTGATCCAGTCCTCACCAAGTGCCACTAGCTCGCAGATCGAGTTGGTTCACTTTGCTGTAATTTCCAGGGGTGAATTAATTCACTAGGAACAGGTTGATACTTTTAAAGTGCTTATTTAGACTGCCTGCCCTTAACTCTTAAAGATAAAGTGTTTTTTCTCGGTAAAAGAAACAACAAAATAATCCACACAGGCAAATAAATCCTAACAAATTAGCCCATAAATGAAGATATAAGTAAAAAAAAAAAAGAAGAAAAAGTGGTGAAATAAGTTTGGAACAGAATAAAATGTATCAAATAATGAGTAATTTTTTTTGGTAATGGCAGCTTCAGGACATCTGCTATATGGAGAAACTTGCTGTATGCATCTTTCTCTGGACGTTTCATTGGATTCGAGTCGGACTGACGCCTGATCCAAGAACGACGTCAGCGTAACGCTGCCTCTCACCTTACGCACTCGCCGCCGCTCAGATCTGTTTAGATGAGTGGGGAAAGAGCGAGACAGGGATGCATTCGGGAGAATCCGGAAAAACTAAACTCCCAGTGAATTAGACACAAACTGGTAATGATGACTATTGGGCATTTATTTTAGTAGCTCACATGGAATAAATGTTGCTATATCCTGTCTTAACAGAGGCAATCGCGTTTGAGTGTAAAAACTAAACTTGCTAGCTCGAGGTCTTTCTGAGGCCAATTTCACACATAGCTCCTTTAATTTGGGACCACTTTCCCAGGTCAAACAAGAATTAGCGCCTTTCGTGCATGCAAATTATTCCCAGTAAATTACCAGGTCAGCTGTTTTTACATGTAATCTGGCAACGGTGGACATGTTATACCTAATATCACCTCCAGGTGGCAGTACTGCAAGGGCTATAGCTTAGACTAATCAAGCCAACCCCTAAAGAAGAATTTAAATCCAGAAATTACGTCTGTCAAACAGCTGAATAGCTACAACAAACAGTGGTTTCAGGACTGGTGGTTCTTACAGCGGTTAGTAGCTTTATGAAAACTACAAGAAACACAATTTCAGTACATTTCTAAATCAGAGAAGCGACTTGCGCACATCAAGAGAAGAGCTAAACAAAGACTACCAACGTCTTACGTAATCATGCAAAAGTGGGCCTTACCCAGGGACGTAACGACTTTATTCACACCAGCGTGGTCCCAGTAAATTACCAGGTGTGATGCTAGGTGTTGACCCAGGTAAACTGCCGGGTCAGTTTTACCCGGTAAAGTAATTCTGGCTTTATTGACACATAACTCTTACCCAGTAAATTACTGGGTTAGATTCTAAGTGTCAAAGGCGCTATAAAAACATTCATGCAATTTTAAGATTGTGGGACATCACTGGCATCAAATAACACGTGTTTTCCTTTGAGCAACCAATCATAGGCCTTGTTACACAACGGGTTCCAGAGCGTAAAGGTTCAAAAACGTCCCGGTTTCAGTTGCCGTGTAAAGAGGGAAAAACTTATAGTATGCCAGAGATCAGCAGAAATTAATGCACACAGGCACAACAGCTGCCTACAATTTTACAAACCATAGAAGAAGAAAAACAATGGCAGATGGAGTATTGTTTTGGCTGCTGACGCTTCTGAATATAACCACGTCTGGGCGTGGATATAAATTACTTACCTTAAACAACCTCATCAACTGTTCGTACTTTATTCTCTGCCATCTCAGAGGTTTATTAGTTGATGCAACTTTTAGGCAGTACACATGTTGAGTTTCAAAGAACAGAGCACCACCAGTGGCGCGGTGGAGGAATTACACCGTTTTCAAATTTCTACTGCTGCCGTATAAATGGAGACTGTATTAAGAACGTTGTCGGCTAAACGTGCAAACAGTCAATCAAAGTCCCATTTTCAATGAATCCTCATGTAAACAAGGTCTTAGGTGGTTTGTGGTGAAACGCTGTGGTCTCCATCTTTGGATTAAGGCCCTATTGGTCTTCAGAAAGCTCTGTGCTATTAACTATCTTGCTTTTTGTGCGATACACAGGAAATGAAAAACCTTTTAATAGACCATCAGGTAGAACTAAACTAGCCAATAGTAATTTACTCTTTTAGAGTCCAGGATTGCTTTCTTAATACTTGCCGTTATGCCCATTACCAGCATCTTTCCTTTACGTGCTCAAGGCTTGTTATTCCACTTTATTACACATAACTTTCATAATGGACTGATTTGTTTTGATTTCTTTGTATGTGTGGATTACTTGGGTCGTTACCAACATCTGATGTGAATTTCATCTCAGTTGCCCCATTAGAAATACTATTTACTGAGAAAAACGTTGACGTGTTTGGTACTTGTTGAGCCCATTATTAGGGCAGTCCGTGTCTAAACAAACATGCCCAGGAAACTTTGCACGCTGAAAATGATGTTGAAAGTATGAAATGGGGGCTGTGATGGGAGATTTGAAGGAATAACCGCTGAGACTGAAGGCTAAATAAGTCAATAAAGCCAAGTTTAGTCACAGCTTGCTCTCATCCCTGCCTCGTCAATCAGCTCAGACCGCCTGACATCTGTACGTCTCGATGTATATGTTTGTTTCCATCATCGCTTCATCAGTCACATTTCACATATCATTTTCCACCTCACTCTTCCATTAATCCTCAAATAGATACCAAAGCATTATGTTCTTCTCGGGCCTCAGCCGAGACATAAACACAATAAAGACAAACCTGTGGGGGGCTTTTATTTTATTTTTGCAGGGGGGGAGGGGGCTGATAACGGGATGCTGCCACTGTAAGGCCCCTCTGGTGAAATCTCCTCCACCTAAAAGCTTTACTTATGGGGCTGATCTTTTACTCTGAACCCCCAAAACAACAAAATGTAGTCACACTTCTTTTTTTTTTTTTTTCAAAGAGGATACCAAAAACAAATCCAAACCAAAAAGAAGAACTCTCACTACCCAAGGAGTGACTGAAGCAAACCAAAAATAACCCAAACCAAATGTGGCTGGAGGGAGGAGGGGAGGAGGACCTGCAGGAATCTGCCTGTCCGTCTGTTAGCTTTAGGCCCGCAGAACTGCGGCCCCCTCTGAAACTGTGTAGCACTGATAGATGGAAGAACAGATAGGCGGATAGACGAGAAGAAGAAAGGATGGGGTCCCTTCCTCTGCCTCCCTCTCTCCAGCTCGGCTCTCTGGTCCTGGATGGAGCTAAACGCAAATGACCTCACTGAACTGAAATCTGTTTTTATTTACATTTTTTTATTATTATTATTTTGGTTCTGATTGTTTTTTTTGTTTTTTTTCTCTCTGCTGTGTCTCTTGATGCCGTTTCATGTACTGTACTTTAGTGCTTATTACTTATTTGGAATAACGTACTCGCTTAACTTACTTACTACAAGAGCTCCTTATTTTTTTCGTAGTCGTGCTAGAGATTTTTATCAGGTGGTTGACGAAAAACAAAAAAAAAAACATACTGCGAAAAAGTTAGCTTCCAGATTTTTATTAGCCTGTCCTGGCGGGGAGGAAAAAAAAGCTAAACGAAACAAAAGCCAAATTGAGCAGTAACCCTTGAACTCGTCAAACCAAATACTGAAGCAAACCAAATTGTGCACGAGGACTGAGAAAAACGGGTCAGTTTGTCTGAGGTGAGCGTTGTCTGCATGCAAGTGTGAGTTGGAGGCTTAAAAATTAAGACATGAGTGACTCTGCAGTGGTGTCTTGGAATTTTTGAACCCAAAGACAACAATCCTGAACTACACTTTAAGATGCAGGGCTGTGCTCGCAGCGTAGGCCTCAGTTTAGTTGACAAGTTGGGAGTTGGACTCTATCCAAAGAATATTTGGTTTGATCCTCGCCGGGCGAAAACAGTCGACACACGAGAATCGTTTCACAAAAACCAAGCTTTAGATGCGGAGGGGAGGGTTTGCGCCTTAAAGGTGAGACCTCTTCTCCACATTGACTCTTAGACGGAATGTATCTGTTAGTGCTTCTATAGATTTTGTAGAAAAAAGATCTATGTTCTACTGCTTACTTATCGCTGATGTACTGAAAAGAAAAAAAAACTTTAAAAAAAGACTTTGAGAAAAAAAAAAGATCCTTAAAACATTGATAACTTGATTTTAGACCAAAAATTTTAACTATCTCTCTTTAGACTTTCTATTCGTACTTTCTTTTCCCAATCATGACTTAGACTTTTGATTGTACTATTTATTCAGGGTTGATTTATTGACTTGTCTTTCTATTTATTTGTTAATTTATTTCTAGAGATGCTTTTCTGATCACATGATGGGTTTGTGTTAGATTCTCTTATTTTACGCCCCCTGCTGATGTTCTTTATTTGACTCAGATAAACCAGCTAATACCTGGAATGCATTTTTAAAGCCCTGTAGGGACTTTATAAACAGTTCAACCTGAGTAAAGATGTGTAAAGAGCCTTCAAATAATTGAATGTTTTACTGCAAGCGCATAATCCCACACACAAAATCATAAATTTATTCGAGTACATTTATTCTGTGAGGAAAACACCCAGTGTTAAGAGATAAGTAATATTTTAGTGATGACAGAATTATCAGGTCGTCTAATCATCCCTTTAAGATAAATGTAACTAAATTATTTTTTAATGTATCGCTAATTTTTTAAGTTGCTCACAGAACAGGCCTTTTAATTAAGGAAGATGGGTTGATCTTCAGGAGCCACAGAAATGGCTACAAGAACATAGCTCCTCACTTAAACTGGTCCAAATCTACAGCTAAAGCAATAATGATAAAGTTTTAGAACAACTGAAGCTGTGACATGGCGGGAAGAGGGTTTATCTTAATCTTGACGCAAAGCACATCAGCCAAGAAAGTAAGAGAGGTAAAAAAAAATCCAATCTTCTATTTTAGAGAACAGTGGGTATGGTAGAAAAAAAGATGAATATGTGGAAGAAGATTTAATGGCCATTGTTAAGTACAGTAGAGGATCTGTGGTGCTGTGGGCCTCGTTCTCTTCTACCTTGAACCTTGTAAAGCTGCACCAGGAATTGGTGAAAAACTAGAACATTTAAAATGAAAATCTGATGGCACTGGCCAGAAAAGTTAGAGTGGGTTACCACTAAGTTATTCAGCTGGATAATGATCAGAAAGCTCAGCTAAAAACTATGCAAAAAAAAGCTAACAACAGAGAAATGATTCCCTTGAGACAGGACTGACCTAAACCCTGAGACTAAGTGCTGTCATCCTGGCAACAGGGATTTGGACAAAGAATAAACAGAAAGGGTTACCCATAAGTATCCCACCATTGATTTTGTTTTAAAAAGAATATTTTTCTCAACATTGAATGTTGTTCCATTGAATTAATGTTCTCAAATAAAATGGATTTATCCTGCAATAAATTATGAGTTTATTTTAAGCCTTTTTTCACATCTTTACCAGGTGTGTCAATAAATGTTAGAGCTGCGAATTTAAAGCGGCCACTCTGTGTGCAAAACTCCTCATGAGCGTTTTTTTTTCTTCTTGAAATACCAAACTAAAAGCTTTACTCTTACACCAAAAACCCAGAAGAGGATTTTCAGCGGGGGCAAAACTGTTTTTTTTTTTTCTTTTATGGTAGAGATAAGAGAAGGAGGGAGAGTCCCACATTATCCCCAGACTACTTGTTTTGAATGTTCGTTTCTTTTTCGGTATCTTGTTTTGTTTCCACTTTGCTGTATGTTGCTTTGAAATGATTTCTTCATCCACTGCCGGATGTAAAAGAGAGATAGTTCATCATATACCTCATATTCTTTGATGATAAACCAAATAGATGAATGCTTTAAAATGCGGGGATCAGGCGCGGATCAGGGTCCTGGAACGGGTCCAGGTGTAGGACTGTGTGTTTGCTCTGTGAGACTCGGAGTCAGATATGTGAGGTGCAAAAAAAAAAAAAAAGGCCTCCTGGTCAATGCCCAAGGCTCCACTTAGCTACATGCTGTTGCCCCCACTTGGAACACGGCCCTCTCCTCACATCTGAGCCTCACCGCTTCCTCCCTGTCAAACATGGACTGTGGGCTTGACGCTGCTCTTTGACACGTATCTCAGATCGACTGGATCTGGGGCCGCCTCGGAGCAGCTTTATCACCAAAGTGGCCCCCTCTCTGGTCCGTAACGCCCAAGGAGGGGGCTTGTCGTTCAGTTTGATGTCCGCGTGTATCAGGGAGCAGCCGACACGGAGGTACCTAGGTGACATGTACAGTTATGTGTATGCGTGTGTTGAGAAAGTGGAAGCTGGAGGGAGAGGTGAGCACACAATCAGCACATCTGGATTCTCAGCGTTTTGCTCCTTCCCCCCCTCCATCTTCTGCGTGGGGGGGGGGGGGGGGGGGGGGGGAGAGAAGAAAGAGTTACTCTGCTGTGCAGCTCAGGGTTTGACGGACTTGGTGCACAGTGCAGGACTTTGTGGTGGGGATACCCCACTAAGCGAATGATACCAAAGTCTATGCCCCACCGTGAGTCCAGCACTGTGTGCACGCTCCTTCAAATCTTTATATGGGCAAGATGTTCACTCAAATGATTTGATTTGCCTTTACATGATTACAGCAGCAGGGCTTGTTTTACCTTAATTAACATGAAGTTTACCCGTAGTAACAATTTCAGAGTTAGGATCTTTAGAGGGGTGGTGTTTTTTTGTTGGGATCTTAGCACAAAGACTGGAAGTTAACACACTTTTCATTGATCCGTTTGATCCGCGTGGTTTCAGAAACGTTTTAGGAGTGTAATGAAGTGCCAAGTGAAGATGTCAAGCTTAAAGAATTGTTCAGACCGCAGTAAAGTACTACCGGTTCAGAAAGTACCGCAAACTGGTTTTATTAATAACTTGTTACAAAACTTCTTTATTCATCATGTGCAGCCATGGGCCAGTAGAGATTCCCACAGTATGATAACTTTGAGTAAAAAAATACTATGATTTCACAATTGTTACACAGAAAAAAGAAATCAAAACAGACATGTTTTCCATGATCTAATTGTTTTACACTGCTGGAGACAGGCACCAGGCCCCCTGTTTGACTTTGCAAAGATAAGCGGGTATAGATGACAGATGGATAAACCAAAATTTTAAAACACACACCTACTGAGTTGAGCGGAATTTTTTTTAGGTGCTTGCAATGCAAAATATCATAAATGTTTTACTAACTGATTAGCCAGTCTGCAGCTGGCGACCTAGCAAACATGCTACTTGTAGCAAGCTAGCTGTAGTTGTAAAACAGCATTACGCTAGCAAGAGTGATGGGTGAGTGTCCTATATATCGCCTATACCCTATGACAGTCCATGGTTTATTTGTGACTAGAAGTATTTCCAAACAACTTTCTTATAAGAAAAGAGAAAGTGTGACGTACTTCTTTCATCCAGCTGACCAGCAGCATGAAGCAACATGTTGGGGAGGGGCAGCACTCCATACAGGTGGGGGGGAAACACCCGCCACTGCGACACTTTCTCTCTCATCACATTAAAAAAAGGACTTTAAACCATAGGATATAATGAACGAAAAATTTTAGTGCTTTTTAAACAGTGACTTCAAAACCTCGGTGTACCCTGATAGCAGTACCCAGAACCAGGTTCTGTTCAACCTAGGAAACCAGAACTTGGATCTGTGCTCTAAGTGCAGGCCAGCAACACGTTCCCTAACAGAGGTTATCAAGGTTTAGGTTAGAGAATCAGAGCGCTGCCAGGTGTTACTGTGCACTGTCAATCGACTAGCTGAAACATGCCTGCTAAGTAGCAAGCTGCACACACTACTCAACCAACCAGCCATCAGCTTGTCAGACTCCCAGTTACCCTTTAAAGGAGCAGTAAGCGATATTTCACCACTAGGTGGAGCTTGATCACTGTCTGTAGACCAAAACAAGATGAATATCAAGCCACGCCTTTCTCTACCTGCTCCAGCACTCGGCACCCATTTCCCCTTCTCCCCCGTCGGCTCATATGCGCATATTTGCAAAGGATAAATACACAGCAGAACAGCATCACCTTTCAGAGGAACATGGCTAGTGAAGAAGTAAGTTACTCATAACTTTATAATGCCGTTAGCAAGAGAGCGTTTTGATCCGATGGTCTCCGCCATTTTGTGCCTGGCGGGGGAATTTTATGGGCAGGGAGTGGGTAAGTCCTGAGTGGCAGCTGTTCACGTGCACGTACGTACACGCATGGCCAGCCCGGCTTTGTAAGGAAGAGATTAGAGAACAACACAGCGAGATACTGTGTAGTAGTCCATAGTCCGTCTAAAATGATACCTTTAGTTCTTCACAAAACTATTTTATAGTTCTTTCTACCCTAAAGTAATGACATTTCGCGTACTGCTCCTTTAAAGGGCAGAATACAGAATACAGAGTAATATTTTTTAGCAGTAGTGGGAATAATTGACAATTTCTGTTTTCAGCAAAAGAAATCAGATCAAGTTTTAGATTTTGTTTCAAACAAAGTGAAACTAGTTGTTTTTTTCTCTCTGAAAGTTGTCCACCAGCAGGCAGGCTGGCTACTGAGGAAGGGGTTTATAAAGAGACCTTCAACTTTCCAAGTCAGAGTAGCAACTCTGAGGGGACTTCCTGTTCAGATTTGCAACAAGGAACTAGGAAATAACAGCTTTTGAGCTGAATTGGAGAACAGGCAACAGATCCTGGTTTGTTTTCAGTGAAGTTGGGAAGTTGGATGAATTCCCAGGATTATTAACGTCCAAAGAAACCCATTAAACTGGATTGCATAGACAAAAAAAGTGAAAGCCCTAGTACTTTAGAAACAAACTCAAAGTTAAAAATGCTCCAAATATGCATCTATATAATAATAATAATAATAATAATGAATTTTATAGCCACATGTTGCGATTTGGTCAGTAAACCTTTAATTCACATGCAATGTTCTGCTTATTTCCTGTTTGCATTCACTATTTAAGCTCAAACAACACCTGCTGCATATTGGCACATATGTCCCTGCAAATCTGTTACGATTAGTTCCTAAACCGAGGTCAAGGATTTTCCTTTTATTTCTTATTTGGTACCCTTGTGGGGCTCTTAGAAACCAGGGTTGTGACAGATTGGTGAAGCCCATTATTGCAATATTATCATTATACGTTGCAATGACAATTTAGCTTTAAACTTAACTTCAATTCTCCCCAATATGTTCTTTCCTTTGGCACGTGTTTAGCGCGTGTTGATAACTAGAAGACAATTGTAATTTCGTAGGATCGGGTATTCGGTTGAGTTTGGAGACGGACGTTGAGCCCAAAGCAGCGGGGCCTGAGCTCCCCTCACTGGCGGCTGAAGCCGGTTGTCAGAGGCTCGCTTAATGTGTCGACAGCACGGTAAATGTAATAGCAACAGGCAGCAAAAGCCACCTGAAACAACAAAAACGCAATACGAGCTTTTCTCTCCTGAACCGAAAATCGCAAGTGAACCAGAAAAGCGTAAACTTGAAAATGAATCACCGTGACAAACTCGATGAGTGAAACTGCCTTCAAACAGCGATGTGAGGTAGAAGAGAAGAAGAAGGTGGGTAATCTGTATGATCAGTGGTGGCACACGCCTGAGGCGAAAGAAAAAATGGTCTGAATCAGCAGTGATTCATAATTTCCACCTTGTTTAGGCAGAGGAAAGCTAACTCCTCCATCTGTTTCCAGTCTTTGTGCTAAGCTAAGCTAAACCGCCACAAGCGTGCACGTCCCTTTGTTTTTGTGCCACCCTCTTTTAAAACTAGAACCATCCCCTCGGAACGATCAGAACGACACGACAAAGTTGTGAGAGGTATTTTCTTTGATTAGAAGGAGAGGCAAAAGCAAGCTGAGCAAAAACAAGGCTGCCACAGCTCCCTCCACCCACCCTCATCCACACATACGCACTCTTCCTCTACTTCACCTCTTCTTAACTCTTCTCTCTTTCTCTTTTCTACAATAAAGCTTTAGTCCAAAGGTTCTGCAGCAACACAGCAAAGCAAAGTCAGATATTAAAGAATAAAACCAAAGAGCTCTAACTTTAAACTCAAGCCCTTCATCCCTCACCTTTTCCCTGTATGCCCTCCTTCGTCACCTAGTGAGCCGGACTTTGAAGCATTAACCTCAGCTATCCAAAGGGAATAATAATAATAATAATAATGATGATGATGATGATAATTAAGATATTGATGATGATGAAATGTATATTTTTAAGTATTTGTCATTGGGGAAAAAAGCAACCTTAAGCTTGTCATGATTAAGATGATGACAATGGTGATGACGATAAAGAAGTTTCTCTTGGTATCTTTGTAGCTGTTCAGATCCTTCTTAAGTTTGTGTCTTTTTCTGCTCGTGCTGCCAGAGTACCGCTTTACTTCCCCCCTCTTCTCCACTCTCATTCATAACCCCATGTTTGACTCTGATGTCTGCCTGTCTGAGTTTTTTTTTTATCCCTCCCTCCCCCCTTGAGAAACCCTTTTCACCATGGGGAAGTTTGGGATTTTTTTCTCTGGAAGTTGGTTCATGTTTACAGTCACACCTGTGAGCGTGCCAGTACCAGTGTGTGTGTGTGTGTGTGTGTGTGTGTGTGTGTGTGTGTGTGTGTGTGTGTGTGTGTGTGTGTGTGTGTGTGCGGTTAATGGGCGGGGTGTTTTTTTGGGTTGTTAAAGGACAGAAAGATCCCTTTGTCCTCCTTGACAATAATGCATCCTAACTCATGATCTGTAGTGTTTGCTGACTTCCCAGAAGATGTAGCTTTAATCCCTCCACCCCGGCCTCACAACAGTCAGGGTGTTTCCTTATTTCGTGTGCGTGTGTGTGTGTGTGTCACTACTCCTTTTGTGTCTTTCCACCATGTGATCTGTCTCCCATCTGCACCTTTGACCTACCCTGTCACCCCCCCTCCTCTCCTTTCCAATCCCCGTGCTAGCAACTTAGATTTAGTGTATTTATCTTGAAAACCAAAAAAAAGGAAGAAAAATAACTGCTTGTTCATTGTACAGTGTTGTTCATTTTAAGTCATTTTTGTAACTGAAAGTGTTTCATTCATCCAAATAAAACAGGAGACAAAAACTGTACAGATGACCTCCCCTTTCCCCTTCGCCTCTTGTTGTGTGTGTGTGTGTGTGTGTGTGTGTGTGTGTGTGTGTGTGTGTGTGTGTGTGTGTGTGTGTGTGTGTGTGTGTGTGTGTGTGTGTGTGTGTGTGTGTGTGTGTGTGTGTTTGTGGAGCTCTTAAACCTGTAGGGATGTTTTCATCTTGAACCACAGGTTTCACTCGGTTTGGGGAAACCTCATCGATGAAAAAAGGAAGCCTGCCACCTCATGTTTGATGTGCCGTTTCCTGGCCAGAAGAGGGCGCTGTTACACTTCTTATGTCTGCCGTCAGAGGGCAGATCTGCTGCTGTTCTTATCTGATATCTGATATTGATTCCTGCTGACAGAAACAACCACAAATCAGTGCACCAAAACGCTTACTACCATTTCACAAGTTTATATTTTCTCTAAAGTCTGTTTCCACTGATCTAAGCTGAACATCAGCTCATACAGAGCTGTGAAAACGGTATTGCCCTGCAAAGATTTCTACTCTTTTTGTTACTCCTAGATGTTTTTCGATGGTCAAATTCATTTTAATATCACACAAAAATAATCTGTGTGAATATAAAATGCAGTTTTCAAATGACCAACCTGGCTGTATGTAAAAAATACTGTGAGTTTATATCTGTTTATTGAAATTGACAAGCCGCACCAGGCCTGATTACTGTCAGAGCTACAGCATCCCAAAATCACTCAGACAGAAAGGAGCTGTCCGCCAGCATGAAGTAGGCAAGAGGATCTCAAACACCATGCCCTTATCCGCAGAAATTCAAAAACAGATAAACACCCTTTGTCCGGAAACGGAGAAAACATGGAACAGTGGCGAAATCATCCCAGGAGTCACCGATCCACCAAAATTACTCCAAGAGGGCATCGCTGACTCCTCCAGGAGTTTACAGAAGAAGCCAGATCAACATCTAAAGCACCGGAGCCCACACTTCCCTCACTTAAGGTCAGAGTTCATGATACAACAATTATAAAGACTCTGCAAAAGTTATTTCCATGGGAGAGCCAAAACCAAAAACGGGGGAAGTCTGTAAGGGGTCAAATACGTTTTCGCAGCTCTGCATGATGCTTTTAATTGTCGCCTCTTAAAAGTGCCAAAGTTACAATAAAAAATAAAAGGAAGGTAAATAAACAAAATTATGCCTCATTTGATTTAGTGCCTTGCGATGACATGTGTTGTGAATTGGTGCTATATAAATAAAATTGAATTGAAGTCCTAACCTTGTTTAGCAGCTCCACAGCAAATACTGTAACATTATTGTTCAACAAATATTTTAGAAAACAGAGGAAACTAAAGGGCTTAAAAATATGACCCAAAAATAATATAAAGATGTCTACGCAGCACTTGGAAAGACTTCATTCTACTTTTCTGCACTCCTAGAAGCTCCAAATGCACAACAAAATATATTTAACGGCAGAAAAGTGGATTTTGCTTGATACGTTCCTTTTACAGAAATCTACATTAAATCTAAATTGTCGCCAGAAGAAAATTAAGAACATTGGCTTTGACCTTAGTAGTAATTTTTTTACATCTGTTGTCTGAATAGTAGATTCTGTTCAGGCCAGAAATTGTAAAGAGGTTTAGCTTTTGCACATTTTGATCTGTTGGAAGGTGTTTGTGGAGATAATCTGATGTTTCATTAAAAGTATAGAGGACCTGACATTGAAATATTCTTTGATCTTTCATGCAAAAATGATCTTTGGATGTTTGATCTTGATCCTGAATTTTACTTCAGTTCAATGTGCATCATAAGTTAGCACCTGCTAAGAAGTCTATGCTTCTTAGCAAAGAAAAGATTGTGTGTGTGTGTGTGGGGGGGGGGGGAGTTGAAGTTCAAGGGGTTGTAAAATGTCTAAACCACAGTTTTTCGTGATGTGAAAAAAAATGTGGAATAGGACTGGAGAAGTGCCATATAAGTGCTGTCCATTTACCATTTATCTCATTGTACAAAGGTGTCAGTCAGGAGCAGAGTGCAAAAAACTACACAAATGTAGGTTTGGTCATTTTTTTGTTGTAACAGTGCTTTCTAACTATGTCATATTTATGACATAGTTAGAAAGCTTGTTTCATTCCACTTTAACTAATAATGTACCCACATAAATACACAGAGTTGACTATATGGGAGGCACTCGTGAGAAACTTGCCAAGTCCTCTTTACCAACGCCAGTCAAACTTATTTTACTGTTGTCGCTTGTTTGTTGTCTTTTATTGGATTGGATGATGGAAATCTGAAGAAATAAGACATATTTGCAATGTGACATTTTATTTATTTAGCAAACAGGGGGCATAATAGTGTTTCAACTACTGTAGAACGGTAGACCACCACAAAAGCCAGTTATCTCATTCTTAGGCTACGTTCACACTGCAGGCCTTGATGCTCAATTCCGATTTTTTTGTGAAATCGGATTTTTTTGCGTGTCCGTTCACACTTCCAAATATATGGGACTTGTATGTGATCTCTGTGTGAACTGCATTCATGCAACTTAAGTGTCCCGCATGCGCAGTAGAGGACGCGATGACGTCACACATAGCAAGCGTGCTCAGTGTTTGCGGAAGTAAACATGGTTCGTAATGCTGCAGCGTATCTTACGTTCTTTAAGTTCTTCTCCAGCCGGAGCAGCACATTACCGCCGCAAGCTTTTTAAGATCGAAACGAAAGAGCCAAATTTTTGGCAATGGCGTTTTGTGCGGCAGTAACGTCCGTACAGAGAAACGTGTGGGTGCGGAGTCGAAGTCAGGAATAGTGGGATAGCGAGGTGAGCGGCTTTACTGATACGGATTTCATTCACAATTTTCTAATGACAAAGGCGACCTTTATGTGCGTCTGAATGGATCTCTTTAGCGCTCTCACGTAAAAACACACATCTTCGGCGGGCTATAGCAGCGAGTAAACGCGTTGCCGTGGGGCTGTATTGACTTGCAACAGGTGCTTGGTACCGCATCAATAATATGTATCAATGACGTGTAGGTCGGATGAATGCGACCTGGCCGTTCAGACACAGGTCGCATTTGAAAAGATCAGATACGTATCGGATTCAGGACCACATATCCAAATGGCCTGGGTCGCATTTGAAAAAATCCGATCTGTGTCGTTCAGACTGTCATAAAAAGATCAGATACAGGTCGCATATGGGCAAAAAAATCGGAATTGGGTCACTTCAGGCTGCAGTGTGAACGTAGCCTTAGACTGGTTATCAGCTTGGTCACATTCTTCAACCAGCATTTGTCGCAGCTCAGTAGTTGTCTTTGTGCTGATCCCTCTGGCCTGAACAGCACACGTGAGCTGGGCTTGAGGTCAGGACTGGCACAGCACGCCAACTTCTCAACTCCCAAATTCTGGAGATAGCCTCTGATAAACCCTGCCTCTGGTGGGGAAGCCCTGGCATCTTGGAGGATAAAGTTTTATACCTAAGAGTGGAGATATGAGACTATGTGTAGAATCCTATCTCAGTATATATCTGCATTTAAATTGCCTCCAATAAAGACAATCTTTGTGTTTTTAGTGGGGGATATGGCGCCTCACTCCATCACACTGCCTCCGCCAAATCTTGAAAGTCAAAATCAAATCAAAGCTTGAAAGTGAAACCCGTGCTTGTAAACCATGTCTGAAGGCCGATGGTTTTTATCTCTGCTCTGAAAACGCAGCGAAAAAGTTAACCGGGGTGCAAGGTGAGGTGTTTCCTGCAGTTGTTTCTTTTTCTTCTCCGAGGAGGCATTCTTGGCTGCAGAATCTCTAATTTAGCAAAGTTGGCAGCGTCCTTCCATCGCTGAGCTGATGAAGTAACCGGTGAAGCATGGCCGCTCTGAGCTGCAAAACAATAATAAAACACTCTGGCTCAAACAGCTTATTGTCTCGGCTAAAACTAATAAAAAAAGAGGAAATAAAAAAAAACTGAGTGTGTGGCGAAGCTGAGGGCTGCAGCGTCTCATCCTGTGTCTCCACTCTGTGAAAACAAGTTCTCACCTTGCACCCTCGTAGGTGTGGAGGAGTCAAGGACTCAGCTCATCTTCATCTCTTCCTCCAGCTAATTTCTCTTCGCCGAGCGACAGGGACATCTGCTAATTGACTAAGCGCATCCTTGTCATTTTTGTCCACTTTCTCCGCAAGCAGAAGTGTGTGTTTTTGTCTTATCGTTTAACTAGTTTTTGTTGTCCCTTTTCCATGTTGTCTTCTTCCTCCCCCTCTTCCTCCTCCTCCTCCTCCTCCTCCTCCTCCAGCTCATCGCTCTCTCCCTCTCTCGTTAACTGCCTCTCCTTCAGTCTGTCTCCTGCTCCCCCCTGCTGGGTGGCACAGTAGGTGGATGATTAGGTAGGATGCTGGAGTGTGTAAGTGTGACAGCTTTCAGACACCCACCTCCGAGTTGAGTCATGGACGGCAGCGGAGAGCATGTGATCCCATCACCAGGGTGACTCGGATGAGATCTGCGTTGCTGTGTTTGTCGCATCGTTTAGTAATGTTTGTTCTTTCTCAAAATGTCGACATCTTGGAGGAATCTGAAAATCATATTTATATCTAGAGAGTGAAACATTTCGCGTTTGCTGTTGCTCATCAGCCGCAGTGAGCGTTGCACGTTACTTGACTTAATTCAGCTCCGCGCTATTGGTCTGATATTTTAGAGGCTGTAGCATCTATATTACTCATTACGTTCTTATAAATCACATTGTTTTTATGTTGCAAACGTCTGCTCTGATCTCTGCTCCGAATACGACGAAAATGAGACAAATCAGCATACCTTGCCTAAAGCAGAGCACCGCGCGGTGTAGAAAAGCGCCGGGCCTTGCAAGAGGATTCATCCCTTTGGAAATCTATGACATTCTCTCACATTGAAGCCACACATTTAACATGGAGGGGGAAAAAAATGCATGGCTTTCAACATTTGGTGTTTAGCGTGAGCTTTTAGAAACTCCACCTTACTGTGTAAATAAAATCCAATAGAACCAACTGCCTTCGGATATCCGGTGTTGAATTTAATCTCGGTATGAATCTAGCTGTCCTGTGACGGCCTCAGAGGTTTGTTAGACGACATTAGAGAGCAAAAAGCATCATGAAGACCAAGGACAAAGCAGACGGGTCAGAGAGAAGGTTGGAGAACATTAAATAAGGGTTAGGTTATGAAATAATAACTCATGTTTAGAACATATTACTTGCAGATTTATCATCTGTAAGGCTACAACCCTCCACCTAAACTAACTGTTCAGTCAAAATGAACATTAATAAGAGAAACAATCAAGAGGCCTATGGTACCTATGGAGGAGCTGCACTGATCCACAGCTCAGGTGGGAGAATTTGCTGACAAGGCAGCCATTGATTGTGCACTCCACACACAATGTGTGGCGAAATACTAACCCTCAATGTCACTCTGAGCGCATTATCTTTACAGTGAAATATGGTGGTGGCACCATCATTGTTTGGGCTCCTTATTCCTCAGCAGGAAGGCTGACTTGATGAGAAACACAGGGCTATTCTGGAAGAAACCTTGTTGGAGGCCGCAGAAGACTTGAGAAGCTATGGAGGTTCACTGGTTCCAGCAGTATAACAGCCCTAAATATCCAGCAAATTAGATCAAAGCAAATTTGTTTGTTAGACTAGCCCAGTCGACATCCAGGCCTAATTCCGGGTTTGAAATCTAAATGAAATTAATGTTCAAAAGATGCTCTACAATCAATCTGACAGAGGTGACAACCTTTCTCTTTGGATATGAAAAGGTAGTAGAGGCATACCCCATAAACACCTGTAGGTTATTGTAGGTAATTGTTGTGTAAAAGGTGCTTCCACAGAGTCATATCTCAGTTTCCAGCTTCTCTTTTTCGACTTCCTCCAAGGCCTCCGCCCCGAGGCCTCTGGCGGCCACTTGCGATGCTTTTGGGAAATTCTACGCCGGAAGACGTGGGTTACTGGTCTGGTAGCTGTGCTGCTCCTGGGTGGTTCTGGGGTGGGTTCTGGGGCTCCTGGGGCATGTCGCCCTTGGGGTATGTCACTGAGGGTTTGGGCCGGTATGTGCCCGGGGGTCTGGCCCTGCCCGGGGCCTCTGGTGGGCTGGCGGACCTCGTAGGATGGACATTAACATCTCATGGCAGAATCTCTCCCCTTCTACCCCCCATTCACATTTAGACATTGAGGGTTCTGGGGAGAGTGCATGGGGGGAGAGAGATGGAAAAATAAAGGACGAGAAATTAAATATAATGGATGAACACTCAGAGGTGAAGGATTAGGAATGAGGGATGATAGATAAGACATGAAGTGTTAGATGTGAATGAGGAGGGAGAGATGATAAATAAAGGATGTGGAGGGTAGGAATGAGGAATAAGGGGGTAGAAACAAGGTACTGAGGTATAGATAAGGGGTGAGGGGATGAGGAATAAAGAATTAGGAAAGAAAGGAATCATTCAGGACCAGGTAGGGGTGGTCAGGGGAAAGGGGTTAAGGGTGGGGCCTCTCAGAGTACAAAGTGCTGACTTGGAGAATACAATAGGACTGCTGGGTAATTCAATCAGTGGTCAAGGCGTGGCTCGTCTCCCAGACTTACGTCATGCATTGACTTTTTTAAGAAAAAAGAAATCTCCTACATTTAAACTCAGGACATCAAGTTTTTTTTTAATTATTATTATTGTATTGTTCAAAATTTTGAAAACTGCATTTTGTGTGTAACAAAAACATGAGACGGTTATTTTGGAGTTTTATTGTGCTTATTCATGACAAATCATGATGTAGAAAAACAAGAAGGAATAATAAGAGTTCCAGTTTTCTTTTTTTTTTTATCTGAGTAAAATCTAACACCAGTTTTATTCAGTAGTCCCACCAATGACTGCGTTTCATGATTGAACAGACAAGAAGATCGCTTGCTGTGGGAGCGTTACACAGTAATTTCCTCGTGGCTTTTCCGAACCAGACTGTGGGCCTGAGACGAGTAACTGGAGAGCAACATATCTCGTTAGGTGAGGAGTCGGTTAACACGGTCCCAATTTCACTGGACTTGGAAGTGTCCCAGTAAAGGTGGACCTGGCCACGAATAAGGGCCTCAGTGTGTCAGTGTGTAGCAGAGACTGAACGCCAGCTGTCGGTTTAACCAGGAATGCTGCCAACGCGACGGGCGAGGGTGCTCAGCGCTTTGAGGACTAATGTGAGCCGTAGATCAACAGACTGAGGACATGTCTGACCAACTGGAGACCGTTTGTCCTCACAACTGTTTGGAGAGTTTTGGTGGGATTTTAGTTGTGCTGATCAAATTTAGGGTAATGGATGATGCAGGAGAGTCCCCCCCCCCCCCCCCCATGATAACGTGTGGGAAAGCGTGAGTTATTTGTGCCAGTGAGAGACGGTGCCAGCAGTGAGGTGCCACTAACAGATCTGGTTTCCTTCCCTGAGCAGCACCGGGCGCATGTGGTGTGTAGGTGACAGCGTTTCGTGTCTCAGCTACTGCTGTATTTTTCTGTTTTGAATACAACCTGCTGCAATAGGTACACAATGAAAAGGAGCTGTTTATTCAATTATCCGTTGATTGTCCAAGCTCATTTACCCCTGCAGGATCGTGCCTTTCTCCAGCGGTCATCAGGTGGGGTTACACCCTGGACATGTTGCCAGTCCATCACAGTCTTTGGACTGCCAGAGACCAAGAAAGAACCCATGCATGCACCGGGACAGCATGCAAACTCTGTTAAAAAAGACCAGACCGGGAGTCAAACCCAGGACTTTCTTGCTGCAAGGCAACACTGCACCACCATGTAACGCTTTGCCCTTAAATCTCAAAAAATGGAAACAAATGGACGTAGTATTTATTAGCAAAGATAGAAAAGTTGTCTTTTCCCCCAGGGGTCATGCAGGATGGACGTCTTTCATTCATTTCTTTTGTAAACAGGGTTCTTTGGATTCTGACGTTTTCTGCTCCCTGCTCTGAATAATCAGCTTGACCAAAAGGGGAGTAAACAAGCAGCAAATGGGCAAACGTGCAATATTTCACAAATCCTCAAACAGCAATGAGAAATATTGATCAAAAGCTGAGCTACTCCTTGCGCCATAATACTTCTGGGTTTGTTTCCTTTCCTATTTGCTGGGTTTGATTTTACAGATAGAATGCATTGAATTTCTTAAGATATATAACAAAACTCCTCTTCTTTTCAGTATGTGTTTATTGTCTGCATCTATTATCAGGGTTTAAAATACACTCCAAAACATCCGAGGAAGCTTTTTTTCATTTAATTTGAGCTGCTGCAATTTTACTAAAGGTTTGGAGGGGGAAAAATCTATGTTCTAAAGTTCCTAGTGGGTAACACAAGGACGGCATCATTGTTTGCAATCCTTTGACAAAATTAAATTTTTCTTACTTTAAGATCTCTACAGAAGTCCTTTCATCACAGCAAGAAATATACAATGAGATAAAATAACTCCTGCTCTTATCTGTCTACTGAAATGTCTTGAAAACAATAAATGAGTATATTTTGCTCCATTACTCTGGCAGATTTCTGTGAATAGATCAAAGACAGACGTGGCCTCGACTTGTCAGCTGCATTGTTACTCGGTGCCTTTATGATGTGTGTGTTATAATGCATGAAGGAAGAGGCAGGGAGCGTCTGCAGCCAGCACCGCTTCCCGATCCAGCTCTGGCTCTCAGGTGCCGTCATTTAGTCAGGCTGATGTCTGATCTGTTTTTCTGCCTGTCTGTCATGTTTTTCATCTCAAACAAACGTTGCGGTTTGTCGCTTCGGGATAAACCCGGGACAACGGCGTAATCGGCGTCGCCTTAATGTGTTGTATGACTCTGCTCATCTTATCCGTGCTGTCATTCCCTCTGCTTTCAGTCTGTCAGTAAACTGCAGAGTGCCTGATTGGAGGCAGGACGCCGACACTTCACGGAAAATTAACATCAGAGCGCTCCGGGAGAG